>CM059195.1:32576960-33176960 GCA_030323885.1 Branchipolynoe longqiensis
CTAGTTTTGTAGTCTCTGTAGAGGGCGCTGCGATACCTTAGCATAAGGCCTAGTTTTGTAGTCTCTGTAGAGGGCACTGTGATACCTTAGTATAAGGCATAGTTTTGTGGTCTCTGTAGAGGGTGCTGCGATACCTTAGTATAAGGCCTAGTTCTGTGGTCTCTGTAGAGGGTGCTGCGATACCTTAGTATAAGGCATAGTTTTGTGGTCTCTGTAGAGGGCACTGTGATACCTTAGAACAAGGCCTAGTTTTATAGCCTCTGTAGAAGGCGCTGTGATACCTTAGAACAAGACCTATTTTTGTGGTCTCTGTCGAGGACACTGCGATACATTAGTATAAGGACTAGTTTCGTAGTCTGTAGACAGTTATGTGGTGCATTTGTATAAGGCCTAGCATTGTAGTCTCTGTAGAGGGCACTGCGATACCTTAGTATTATAAGGCTTAGTTCGGTAGTCTCTGTAGAAGTTGTTGTGATACATTAGTATAAAGACTAGGACTTCATAGATTTCATAACCATAGATAGTTTTGTAAAGCGCTCATCTCAGGCGTATTTTCACAGTTTGTCGAGGTGGCGCTGGGATGCCCATCCTGTGGTTGATCCATGCCTGACAGGCTGGTTCTGGGTCAAGTGGTGAGGGGAGGTGTCTCTATCTGCACGACCACTTGACCTTCACCTGCATCACCGGATGACCTTTGTACATGCCGCACGTAACCCCAGACCTGATCACCACTGGGGTGGTTGCGTGTGCCTATGTGATTATTGTGGTTGGGGGTGTGTGGTGATATTAGTAGTTGAACTGTATCTCATTGGGGTAGCACTAAAAAGCCATGACAATTGTGTACAGTGTCAAGTCGATACCCATCCTGATGGGACCTTAGATGTTGTTAGGGGGTTCAGTTCCAATCACCTTTTTCTCACCTACTCACTCCTGTACTCATTCATTCACTCAACCGCTCACTGACCTAATCATTCATTCACTCACCCACTCACTGACCTACAAATTCACTCACCCACTCATCCATCCACTCATCCACCCAGTCATCCATCCAATCATCCACCCACTCATTGATCCACTCATCCACCCACTCACTCACCCACTCATCTACTCACTCATCCCCACCCACTCATCCATTCATCCACCCACTCATCCACCCAATATTCCACCTACTCATCCATCCACTCAACCACCCACTCATTCACTAGCTCATCCACTCACTGATCCACTCACTCATCTACCCACTCATTCATTCACGCACTCACTCACCCACCCATCCACCTGTTCAAGTACCTACTCACTCACCACTCAATTACTTACTTAATCACCATCTCACCCACGCACTCACTCATTTACCCTCCAATTCACCCACTCTCTCTCACTGAACCACAGTGACCTACTCACTCCCTCACCCACTAACTAACTGCCTTCTACAGACGGAGAAACAAGCTCCTCCATTATCTGCAATCAGCGGAACATCAAAACATGCGTTGACACCACTCATCTTGAATATACAGGGCAGGAGATGTGAGAAAAGGCTTTCACCCATGCCCCACAAATACCCACATTTGGCCACATCAAAGAGGACTCTTCATATCTGAGTAGGACACATGCCTCATAGAAGCGTAATGTAGTCATCCCATTATGACTCGTTATTCCTCCAAGCTGTCTTTGCTTGTTATTGCATTCGTTGATTAAAGCGAGAGAACTTTCAATCAAGGTGGACATTTGAGATTAAAGTTGGTTTTTTTTGTTACATTTGTTGAATAAAGCTGGAGAACTTTCAATCAAGGTGGATATTTGCGCTAAAGTTTAGGTTTTTTTTTGTTACATTTGTTGATTAAAGCTGGAGAACTTTTAATCAAGGTGGACATTTGACACAAAGCTTTTATTTTTATTACATTTGTTGATTAAAAAGCTGGGAGTGAACTTTCAATCAAGGTGGAGATTAGACACAAAGTGGTTGTTTTTTATTACATTAAAAAAAAATTAAAGCCAGAGAACTTTCAATCAAGGTGGACATTTGACACAAAGCTTTGTTTGGTATTACACTTGTTGATTAAAACCGTGGGGAGGGGGGGGGGACTTTCAATTATGGACAATTTGTCTTCTTTATTCCACTGCTCCTTGCCCTATCCTAGTAATCCCGAGGGCTTCGAACACAGGACCCCCCCCCCCCCCCCCCCCCGCACAGGAATCCAGCCAGCCAGCGCTCTTACCGATTCAAGCATCATTATATCAAACAAGAAAAATCGGTTTTGAAGGGAATAAAAAAGATGAAGTTTTAAAAACAATGCAACATGTGACACCATACTGGCGACAACAACAAAAAAAAATAAGGGAAAAAAAGTGTGCTAACGGACATTGTTGATGCTGTGTCCCTCACTCTTTACCGGGACGAGCCAGGACAGTCGGGGACATGATGGGGAACTGGGCGTGCATTACTAACACTTTGCAGATATATTTACCTTCTAACAAAAAAACACACAAAAAAAACAGTTTTAAAATCCCATTCTTCGGAAATTTAGAGGCAATAGAGCGCAACATACGGACATGTAATTAACATTTCGATTTTGAAGATCGTCCATATAAAGCATTAGCTTTGGTTCGACGGTGTCAGGAGGAGTGGGGGGGGGGGGCGGGATATCGTGAGCTACATGTATAGATTGTTTGTCAGACGGGGGCCCTCGCTTGGTAGCCACAGGCAACGTGTAGCGCTTGTAATGGTAGATGGTAGGTGGCGACCCCTGTTGTCGCCGCGGGGAACCAGGAGGACCGGGCGCGCTGCGTTCCATGCGGCTGGTGCCCGCGCCTTCTGTGACTGCGCCGAGTTGTGAGTGGTTCACTGGTTGGTTTGGTTGTTGGAATTTTACGTCCTGGCCACATCTAAGGTCATATCAGGACGGGTAATGACTTGTAACACTGCACACTCATGACGGTTGGTTGGTTGTTGGGGTTTTACATCCTCGCAACATCTAGGGCCATATCAGGATCGGGATCGACTTGTGACAGTGCGCACTCATGCCCAGCTAACACATAACGTTAAGTAACGTCAGGCTAACGTTATTATTTGGTTATGGTACATTATAACGTCACAGTAACGTTATACCATGTATAGACTACATCACGGTTCCAGCGGCGTGGTGCATTGTGGGATGCATCAGAGCAAACCGAAGCCGCGAGAAGCACATGGCACATGCTAATACACTGGGTGCAGCTATGAAATGTGCTAGTTTCAGCTCATCTCAGCTCTTGTTTGAAACATAGAATACCAACTAAAAAAATATATATAATAAATTAAGATACTAATCTGTTATCCAGCATTGCATTTACATCAATATAACCAGCACATCTTATGCCATGTGCATTTAGATTTAGACAAATTTAGGTACTCAGACTAGAAATTTCTTTTAAAAATCTTAACTAAACGGTTTTTGCAATGAAAATGGTGTTTATTGAGCACTGGCTGGCATTTGTAACTTCTGACTCTCAACCGACCTGCCCCGAAAGCAACTGAATTACATCTCACCTATGCTTGTTAGTTAGGCACATTGTAATATCCTTCTCAATCATATCTCTTTACCGCTTGATGAATGGGGGAGATTGAAGACCTGAACATAGGATCTATGGGATCAATATGGGTCCCAAATTGTGACATGTTTAGTGTGCATCACTGGCAGTGTGACACGTTGGGATCAGTGACAGTCACAGGCCATGCCGGTGTTGCAGTTTCCGCGGCACACCAGTTTGCGAGGGACACATACATTCAAATGCATTGTCAATCACCGTGAGCAAATCTTCATACAGAAAAAGTCAAATATCTCTCAAATTACACCACCTAGAAGCAACCTACTTGGAACACATATAGAAAACATATTCAATGAATAGATTATATTAAATTTATACGGTTAGGCTGCTGCACTTCTATTAATTTTGAATAAAACTAATGTTTTGCACTGCGCGTACCGTCAAACTCAAGGCATTGTCAATGATCGTGAGCAATTTTCATATATAGAAAATACAGAAAAAGTGAAATATCTCTAAAACCACACCACCTAGAAACAAATCGCTTGGTACACATATAGAAAACATCTTTACCAAAAACATTTTATTAAATTTAAAAGGTTAGTGACGATGCTGTTCAGAAGCGATGTGTCCCTCGCAAACTGGTGTGCCGCAGAAACTGCAACATCGGCGCGGTGCCACATGACGCTCTAGGTTTAAGGAGTACAGTGTCCGAGGTGGGGTGGGGGTGGAGGTGGGGGTGGGGTAAGTAGTGTTGGTCAGCCCTCGTTTTCTGAATATACCCGCTGTCTTGTTCATCTTTCCTTCCTTCCTTCCTTCCATCCTTCCTTCCTTCCTTCTTTCCTTCCTTCTTTCTTTCCTTCTTTCTTTCTTTCTCGTTATTTCTTTCCTTCTCCTTTTCTTCCTTCTTTCTTTTTCTTTTTCTTTCTTTGCTTCTCCTTTCTTTCTTTCTTTCTTAGTTTGATATCAATCACGATATGTGTTTTCTGTATCGCTAATGGTGGAAGCACTTGAGTGTATGTATATGTATGTGTATGTATGCATGTATGCATGTATGTATGTATATGTATGTATGTGTGTGTCATGTGTGTACTGCTGAGCATGTTTCTCTTAAAGTTATACATGAGCTACCTTTCTACTAGTAAGGGACAGGATGCAATCGCTGAATCAGTTCAGCGCGGGCTTCCAGTCATGAAGTTTGAGTGTTTAAAACCCGGCCGGGTCAAACCAATGATTAAAAACATCGATACTTGTCGCTACCTAGCCTGGGGCTCTGCATTACTAGGATAGGACAAGGATTGGTTAGCTCAGTATCAGGATAATCTGTCTGAGTGGGCTATCAAGTATCAGGTCATGGTTCTGGTGGTTTGGTCTCCCATTGAGGCAGCACTATAAAGTCACCAAGAGTGTGCACTGTCGCAAGTCGGTGCACCCCTGATATGACCTTAGATGTTGCCAGGATGTAAAACAAACCCCAACAAACAAACAAACAATCTGATGGAAAGGTGTCATTGAAGGACCTTAATACACTGCTCCCCCCCCCCCCCCCCCCCCTGAACACACAACCACCACCACAGCCATTAGCCATCCAGTGATTATGTAGGCTGTGCGGAAATGAGGCGGAGACTGCGCAGAGGGCCCCGGGGTATGACGCTCTGTGTGGCATGTGGGTGGGTGGGTGGGTGGGTGGGTGGGTGTGTGTGAGTGGTGTGTGTAAGAGTGGATGAGTGTGACTGGTGGGCGTGTCGGGTGGGTGGGTGAGTGGTGTGTGTGTGTGTGTGTGTGTGTGTCTGTGAGAGTGGTGAGTGTGACTGATGGGCGTGTCTGGTGGGTGAGATTGGTGTGTGTGTGTGAGTGAGTGGTGCGTGTAAGAATGGTGAGTGTGAGTGGTGGGCGTGTCTGGGTGGTGGGTGTGTGAGTGGTGTGTGTGAGTGGTGAGTGTGACTGCTGGGCGTGTCTTGTCAGTGTGAATGGTGTGTGAGTGGTGGGTGTTAAATATGTGAGTGGTGTGTGTGAGTAGTTGGTGGGTGTGAGTGGTGGGTGTGACATGTGAGTGGTGTGTGTGAGTAGTGGGTGGGTGTGACTGGTGTGTGTGTTTGGTGGGTGGGTAAGTGGTGTGTGTATGAGTGGTGTGTGTATGTGAGTGGTGGGTGTGAGTAGTTGGTGGGTGTGGGTGGTGGGTGTGAAATGTGAGTGTGAGTAGTGAGTGGGTGTGACTGGTGTGTATGTTTGGTGGGTGGGTAAGTGGTTTGTGTATGTGAGTGGTGGGTGTGAGTAGTTGGTGGGTGTGGGTGGTGGGTGTAAAATGTGTGAGTGGTGTGTGTGAGTAGTGAGTGGGTGTGACTGGTGTGTGTCTGGTGGGTGGGTAAGTGGTGTGTGTATGAGTGGTGTGTATGTGAGTGGTGCGTGTGAGTAGTTGGTGGGTGTGGGTGGTTGGTGTGAAATTTGTGAGTGGTGTGTGGGAGTAGTGAGTGGGTGTGACTGGTGTGTGTCTGGTGGGTGGGTAAGTGGTGTGTGTATGAGTGGTGTGTTTATGTGAGTGGTGGGTGTGAGTAGTTGGTGGGTGGTGGGTGTGAAATGTGTTAGTGGTGTGTGTGAGTAGTGAGTGGGTGTGACTGGTGTGTGTCTGGTGGGTTGGTAAGTGGTGTGTGTATGAGTGGTGTGTATGTGAGTGGTGCGTGTGAGTAGTTGGTGGGTGTGGGTGGTTGGTGTGAAATTTGTGAGTGGTGTGTGGGAGTAGTGACGGTGTGTGTCTGTGGGTGGGAAGTGGTGTGTGTATGAGTGGTGTGTGTATGTGAGTGGTGGGTGTGAGTAGTTGGTGGGTGGTGGGTGTGGTGGAAATGTGTAGTGGTTGTGTGAGTAGTGAGTGGGTGTGACTGTGTGTCTGAGTGGTGGGTAAGTGGTGTGTGTATGAGTGGTGGGTGTATGTGAGTGGTGGGTGTGAGTAGTTGGTGGGTGTGGGTGTGAAATGTGTGAGTGGTGGGTGTGAGTAGTGAGTGGGTGTGACTGGTGTGTATCTGGTGGGTGGGTAAGTGGTGTGTGTATGAGTGGTGTGTGTATGTGAGTGGTGGGTGTGAGTAGTTGGTGGGTGTGGGTGGTGGGTGTGAAATGTGTTAGTGGTGTGTGAGTACTGAGTGGGTGTGACTGGTGTGTGTCTGGTGGGTGGGTAAGTGGTCTGTGTATGAGTGGTGTGTGTATGTGAGTGGTGGGTGTGAGTAGTTGTGGGTGTGAGTAAATGGGACAGAGGTGTGCCATGTGTCACAGTGGTATCCACTAGCGTGTGATGTAGCCTAAGGCTAGTTTTACTTTTAGTTGATTACTACTTTGTCCCTTTTTCCTCTTCCTCTTTTTAATGGGAGGAAGGAGCGTTGAATGTAGCAAGTTTTATCTCAATAAATGACTGCGTGTGATTATCACAATGCCTGACTCTGCATACATCTGGGGCTATCCGTGTACAGCGGTCCCCCTCTTTAACGACCATCCTAAACAACGACCACCCGCCATATACGGTCAGAATTCCAATGCAGCAACGTATTTTAACTACAAATTACCCCTTATCAACGACCACCCGTCTAACACGACCAACGACCACCCGTTTCCCCCTTTATGCGACCATTATTTTAAAACCAACAAGTATGATTATAGGATATTTGTTTAAAAGTTGCATAGGCCGATAGTTTTGTTTTCTGGCATAAATATTACATAAATAAGTCAGGTTGATTGTTATAGTCTACCTTACTTTATTTTGAAGTAACTTTTATTATAAATGGCTAATTTGGGAGATATTTGGTGTGCACGTTGAAAGACTTCAGCACTAACAAGTTCTAATAAATTGATTAAATATTTCTCTTCGATGCAACAAGAAATGCTTACTAAGTACAGCAGTGTATCTAAGTTAGATATGTAGGATCAAATCTAGATAAATGTTTTGGTTTCGAAAATTTGATGCTTTCATCAGAATATGCAACTTTAACAGCCAAGTACATGTAGGTGATTTGTCGAATAATACCCTGTTTGAAATGTGTCTGATAGTTGGCCGAAATGTGTCTGATAGTTGCCCGCTGTTCTCTGCTCCCTTCTCCAGGGTCGTGGGCACCGTGTGTGGGGCCGCTCGCCGCCCACCATGAAGAGAGCATCGAAGCAGGGCCCGCCCGCTGATCGGAACCCCGGCACGGCGGCATCGTCAGCCTCCAATAGTAACAACCCGACGAACAAGCTCTTGGAAAAGGCTCGTGGAGACCACACTGGAAACATTGCCCGCCGCGCCGCCACCGGCACCGACCGCCCCACAACCGCGCCACCAGGCGGCAAGTCGGCACACCAACAGGTGCTGAACAAGACGACCTTCTTGTCACGATCGCAGGATAACCTGGCATCGCAGCTGAGAAGGAAAGCCGTGGCGGCTGCATTGAGCCAGAAGGAGGCTGCAAACAATAAGGAGAATTTGAGTGTTAAGGACAAGCAGAGTGGGGGGAAGGGCGGAAAGAAGGGAGCGGGGTGTGCTGGAAGCGCTGTTGGGAGCACTGCGATGCCGACAGCGCGCACAGCCTCCTCCACCACGTCGGTGACATCGGCGTCGGCGAATGCTTCTTCTACCTCGGAGCAGCCGATTAAGCGCGCTCAGAGTGCCCAGAACATTGATAAGACTGACAAAGCGCCGGCCGGCTGTGGCGCGAAGCAGGCCGGGGCAGTAAAGCGTGCCTCGAGTACTCAAAACATCACCTCTGGGAAGGGGGTGATCAAACACCGAACAGCGGCTCCGGCTAATATTATGGCCTATAATGCCGAGCTCCTGGCGAGTTTTGAAAAGGAGAAGAAAGTGCTTGAGCGTCGCATCTCTGAACTCATCCAGATAGCGGAAGTCCGCAAGACGGAAATTGAGAAATTCAAATTTGAGGTGAAGAACCTCAAAGAGAACATAGCTCCAGACGAAGAGTTTGAAATGCTAAAGAATGAGAACCGACTCCTCAAGGACCGACTGCAGGAGTTGGGAGTGACGGTAGAGCAGTTTACCGACACTGAGAAACTGTGCCTGCTTCAGCAGCAAGCGGACAGTCTCAAAGGTACGACAAGTGGTGATGGCGTATCGAGTCTGCGGTCAGTAGACTCTGAACTTGGGCTTTCAGTTGGTGATCTGACATGTATTACACCTGAACACCCATCGTCCTTGTCGTTGGATAACAGCAACTGGGACAAACAGAGCAACAAGAGTAGTGATGCTATGAGCGAAATCTCAGTTGCATGTTTGCAGGATAGAATCTTACAAATGGAGGAGACACATTACAGTACGAATGAGGAGCTGCAAGCGACATTGCAGGAGTTGCTTGATTTGCAGCACTCTGTGCAAGAGCTGACATCCGAGAATGACCAGCTCGCTGATGAACGCTCAGTATTGCTAGAGTCGCTGTGCGCACAGACTGAGAAGCTTGAGAACTGCCGAATGCAGATCGAGCATCTAAAGGTGTTGTTAGTGTCCGAAAGTGAAGGCGCTGAACGAAGTGAGAATGAACGCCAGTTGGTCGCTCTGATCAAAAGTGCTGCTGAAGAACGGGAAGAGTTTCTTCTGAAGCAGTCGCAACTCAGTAATGCGCTTGCAACCTATGAGAATGAGAACCGTGAACTGCAGGATATTATCCAGGCGCTCAAAGATAAGGTTCAGATTCTCGAAATGAAGAACGAGTCGGTGCTCGCTGACAAGCGTGTGCTGGAAGGACAACTGTCCGAGTTGAAAGAGACGAACGCTAAGGACGTGATAGATCTGCAGCGCTCCAAGACATTGCTTGAGAATGAGCGGATGAAGGTGACCGACCTGGAGCTGTCGAGCAAAGCGACAGAGAAGTCCGATGTTGAAGAGCTGCTGGAGAGCACCCGGCAGGAGCGTGACAAGGTCGACGAGCGACTGACGAATGTCCAGGAGGAGCTGGCTGTGAGCCAGAACCGCGTGGTGAAACTACAAGAACAGTTCTCGAGCCTCGAAGAGGAGTTGAAGGTGTGCAAGAACAATGCGAAGATGCAGGTGAGCGACCTGGAGTACCGGCTGGCGCAGGTGGGCAGTGAGAAGGCAGAACTCAGTGGGGAGATGGAGGCACTGCGTGATCATATCGACCAGCTGCAGCTCGACTGTGATCGCTATTTGGACGAGAAGAAGTCACATGCCGCCAAGGTCGCAGACCTCCAGGTGCGTTGGGTGGTGGCAACTGTAGCACTTTGAAGATTGCCATTCATTGATTGATTAGGATTTTAATTTTTTTTAAATTTTTTTTTTTAAACTTACAATTGCATAGTCCGATGATTTTGAGTTTCTGCCAAATTAAAAAATATATATATATATATTACTTATTAGCTTATTAAGTATAATCTACATTATTTTTAGTTGAAGTAACTTTTAATGTAAAGGGTTAACTTGTAATACAGATATGATAAATTAATTTTGGTTTGCACCTCGAAATGCTGGAATCATTGGCTGGCAACAGGAGCCGGTTGTCTTATTATTCCCTTCAATGCAGCAATAAATGTGTAACAAGTGTCTTCTTCTTCTTCTTCTTTTCATTCGCCTTCAATTACACTTGGAGCCCAGTTCTCATAATAAAATTGACAGTCCTCTGTAGCACATCTGCAGCCCCGTATAGCTTCTCCTGCAAGTCAGTGGGAGCTGGCCATATCTCTTCCCTCAGTGAGTGATGGTTCAAGCAGCTCTGTAGGATATGCTCAGCAGTCTGATCTTCCTCTCCACAGGGGCAGATGGTACTACACGGAAGTATCTGTGCAGGTGATTGTTAAGCCTGTTATGCCCAGTCCTAAGGCGGAAGATGATCACTTGATGTTGTCTTGACAGTTGATGGTAGCTGTCTCGTGAGTTTGGTGATCTATGCAGAGATTTAATGATGGTCTTCATCTCCTTAAAGTCAACACTGTTTTCGTGCTGTTCTGCCTCTGTACCCATCTTTGCCATTTTGTCAGCTTCTTCGTTACCCTGAATGCCGCAGTGTGAGAAAATCCACTGCAGCACAATTCTGAAGCAGTGGATATTTTGAAGTGCTTCCTGGAGTTGTGGCAGTTTGTTCTCTGTGACTGCCTCAAGGACAGACCTGGCATCAGTCAGGAAAACTATCTGAGAGTCTGTGGATGTGGTGCTTTTCAATATCTTAGCAGCTTGGACCAGGGCTTCAACCTCAGCTCTATAGTTTGTGCAGTGAAGGCCTGTTGGTGTTGCCTCTGTCTGCCTTTGTCCATTAGGGTATCTGATGTATACCCCAGCACCACCTCTCCGGACTGCATCTGTAGCTGACCCATCAGTGTAGGCATGGATCCATGCCTCCTTGGGGTACTTTTCATCAAGCATTGCCAGTGTCAGGATTTTCCTGCTCATTTCGCCGTGTGCATCTTTAGTGGAGAGGTAAGGCACTGTGATACTAATACTGAAGTTCTCCAGCTTTCTTTCCCAGGGAGGAGAATCAGTGATGGTTAAGGCCTCTAGTTGCACTGGGAGCTTTGCTTGGTGTTTTGTCTGCAGGGCTCTTGTTTCAGTCATAAAACTGGACCTTTTCAATCTTCCAGAAGAACGTTCTCCCACTCTAGTATTCATCAGGTGGTCTTTGAAATACTTGGCTTTTATGAACTGTATCATGGCTTTGCTTTCTCTTCTCATGATCAGGGGTGGTATTCCTGTTATCTCTTCCATCTTCTTAATAGGTGTAGATCTTATTGCACCAGTGATGATACGAAGAGCCTGGTTCTGGACTTTATCAAGAGTTTTTCTGTGGGTCTGGGCCAAACTCATCCATGAGCAGGACCCATATTCCAGGTGTGGTAGTACGGTGCCTTGGTATACATTTTTGAGAATCTTCTCATTGGCCCCCCACTGCGTTCCTGCCAGCTTCCTCATGATGTTCAGCTTCCTTCTAGCTTTTCCCTGTGCATTCTCTATGTGTGGCTTCCATGTTAGCCTCTTGTCAAAGGTGACTCCCAGGTATGTTTGTTGGTTTTCACACTGCATTGGGGTACTGCCCAGGGTCAAATCACCAGCCTTTGCTTTGGTGGATAGTGAGAAGAGTGTAGCTGATGACTTTTCTTTGTTAATTGCCACACACCAGTTGTCGGTCCATTTTGTGATTTTGTCCAAGGCAAGCTGAATTCTGTTGGTAGCTGTTGATGCAGACTTTTCTGTGCACCATAGTACCAGATCATCAGCATATAGGGCTGCTTGGATTCCCTTTGGTAGCTCAGGCACAAGATCATTGATGAAGAGTATAAATAGAGTTGGCGATAGAACTCCTCCTTGTGGCACTCCCTGACGCATTAGCACCTTCCGGCTGCTGCAGCCATCAATTGTCACACGGGCTTTACAATTGTGCAGGTATGACTTGGTCCAGTTGTACATGTTACCTTGGATGCCGCTGCGTTGTAGTTTGACAAGAAGACCGTCCTTCCACACCTTATCAAATGCCTTCTGTAGGTCAATGAAGGCAGCTAGTGTCACTTTATGGTGTTGAAATCCATCTTCTATGATCTGGGCTAGGTGTGTTGTTTGATCTTCTGTGCTCCTGTATCTTCTGAAGCCAGCTTGTTCAGGCCCAATGATGCTCTCTGCCTCCATGTACCACTGGAGACGCTTGTTCACAATGCGTTCCATGGTCTTACAGACACAGCTTGTCAGGCTGATAGGGCGATAGCTCAGTGTCTTGGATCTGTTCTTTCCTTTTTTCCAGACAGGGATCATACTGGCTTCCTTCCATGACTGGGGTACTTGCCCTTGTTTCCAACTAAGGTTGAATATATCTAGCATTTTCTTGAGGGCGATGTTGCCAAGGTGTTGTAGCATTTCGTTTGTAATGTTGTCTGGCCCTGGAGATTTTTTCTGTTTCAGCTGTTTAATGGCCGTCTTCAGTTCAGCCATGGTGATATCTTTCGACATAGTATGATAGTTGGCCTTGTGTCTTGTTTTGACCTTTAGTTCATGTCTAATTACTTTCTCACGCATTCGTGGAACTGTGATGTTACTTTCCTTTGAGTACGAAATTGCAAATGCATTTGCAGCTGCCTTCCCTGTCAGAGTTCTACCCTCTTCTTCTAGTGTGATTTTCTGTCTCCTGGTGCCCTCATCATTGAGTGCCCTAGCCAGCCTCCACAGCTTGGTAGTGTCTCTCTCCATGTTAAGCGCTGCTGTCTTCTCTCTCCAACTTTTTCGTGTGGATTCCAGCTTGGTCTTAAGATACTGGGCTTTTCTATGTTACAAGTTGATGTTGTTTTCTTGGTTGGCGTTGGTTTCAGCCTCCTCCCTCGCTCTGGTGAGGTTGTTGTGTGCTGTCTGAAGCTCTGCACTCCAGTATGGGGTATAGTTCTTGCGCACCCCTCTAGGTATGGTCTCCTTGGCTGCCTTGATGATATTGGCATTGTAGTCTCTGACAATGTTGTTTATGTTCCTTCCTGTCACAGCAAGATTTGTTGTCAGCTCGTTAGTACGTAGTTTGAATATGCACCAGTTTACTTTTTTGTAGTTCCATCTTGGATGTTGTGGAAAGTTGGGTGCTGTGCTACATGAAATACTGAGGATGATGGGGCGGTGATCACTTCCTCCCAGCTGAGGTCCCACTGTTCTGCTTAGGCATTTGTGGATGTCCTCAGTACAGAAAGCCAAGTCTGGTGATGTTGTTGTGTGCCATCGGCGAGAGTAGAATGTAGCTTCGTCTGCAGGGTCATTTGCAAGTATAAGGTGTTTCTCATCCTGCCATATCTCAATATCCTCTCCCCTCCTGTCAATTGAGTTATATCCCCAACTTTGGGACTGGCTGTTAAAGTCTCCAGCTATAAGGAAACCGTGATCCGGGACCTGAATTGTGTCTAGAGACAACTTCTTGTCATTGGGGCAGTAATAGTTTACCAAGGTCAAGACTGTGATCTTTGTTGGTTAACTTGACCTGGATATACTCAGCCTCCTGCATGTTACCGACTGGATTCGCTAGCATTCAGGTTGTTTCTGACCAGTGTCATCACACCTCCTTTCTTTCTCCCTTGGCGATCATCTACGAAAGATCTGATACCCTCTGATCGTGAAGGATTTAGCTTCTTGCAGATGTGTTTTCTTGTACACAGCAGACGTTGATATTGTTTTCATGTAGAAAATGTTCCAGCTCCGTTATTTTGTTGGTAATTCCATCTGCATTCCATTGCATGATGGTCAGACCAGGTTTCTCCCTGTCTTGTGAATATGTGTTTTGTTGGCCAGTCATTCTTCCTTTTCGCCTCCTGGCTCCACAGGGCGAGATGGGACCTCCAGTCGCTGGGGGTGGGCTCCTAAATCGAGGCACAGAGCCTGGCACTGCACCTGCCTGGTGGATCCTGACAGGGCGAGCACCATTTCTGTTGAATTTGTCTCCAAGTGTCATATGGCTGTGTATACATGGTACCATGGTTTGTTAGGGTGCGCCTTGCGGCCTGCTACCTCCGACTTCAGCACTCGAGGTTTTCTGTTAGGGTTACCTCACCCTTAGCTCCTGATCAAAGGACGTACCTTGGGAGCACAAGGGGCTTGAGCTTATAACGCGGCTCTTGCTCGCATGATGTACCTGTCATGGGACACATGAGGTATTTCAATGAGGACACCAGTGCCAACCAGTTACCCACTCCTCGTCCTGTTAGGATCATCGCCAGTTGGTCCGGGGCTGTTTATTCAACTGGGCAAGCCCACCTTATTTCACAGCTAACCATATTTAAAGGCCATGTCGCTATCCGCCACCTGCGACTCGCTGGGTTGGGGATGGTCGCCCCGGGGATGATCGCCCCGTAGCCCAGTAACAAGTGTCTAATTTGGTTAGGTATGATCAAATCTTGGTGATTGTTTTGGTTTAGACAACGTGATGCTTTCATCAGACTAAGCAGGGGAAATTTCAATCCTGAACAATTGGTCTTCCTCATTCAACCACTCCTTACCCGATCCTAGTAAGTCCGAGTCCCAGGCTAGCTGATGGATTGTGTGTACTTCAGGTTTCTAGTAGTTGTACTCGTGTACAGTAATAATTATGGTGGACTTCGGATTTATAGTGTGGCCACACTGGGATACCACGCTACCAGTGCTGCCATTCCACTCAGCCACATTATCCTGACACCAAAGTAGCCAGTCATTGTTTTATCATAGTCCTATCATAGTCCTATCAATGTCCTATCACAGTCATATCATTGTCCTATCATAGTTATATCATAGTCCAGTATTGACCAAACGCTGTGGCCGAATCAGTAAGAGTAAGCTTCCCATGCGGAAGGTCGGGAGTTTGAATCCCGGCCGAATCAAACCAGTGACTTACAAAATGTAATCTTGTCGCTACCTAGCTTAGTGCTCAGCATTACTAGGATAGGATACGGACTGATTAGCTCAGTATTAGGATAATATGACTGAGTAGGAAATCAGGTCATAGTGATGGTGCCAGTGGCCTGGTGTCCCAGTGTGGCAACACTATAAAATCGCCATCAGTGCGCACTGTCACAACTCGGTATCTGACCTGATATGTCCTTAGATGTTGCTCACCTTAGTGCTATCAATGTCCTATCATTGCCTTATCACAGAAAAACCCAGTTGAGTTTCATATAGGCCTTCATCTATTAATAGCGCATTAAATTGTTTTAAGGAGTGCGACAAACCAAATTAACATTGATATGTATCGCCATATATTAAAAGAATAGTCACTTGTTTTAAGGAGAAAAAGCTGATTCAGTATCGTACATGCAGATATATATTAAAGGAGAGCAAAACCTAATTTAATTTGTGTATGCATTAAAATCACATTA
Organism: Branchipolynoe longqiensis; assembly: GCA_030323885.1. NCBI lineage: Eukaryota > Metazoa > Annelida > Polychaeta > Phyllodocida > Polynoidae > Branchipolynoe > Branchipolynoe longqiensis. Next base: position 32,592,264 of record CM059195.1, read on the forward strand.
AGGAGGGGAACAAAAGACAAGTTTATTTTCTCATGTGCTGTCATTTATTAATACAGGAAACTGACAGAATATTTTTCTATTTTATAAACAAATTGCAAATGTCTAATCCCCTCCCCCTCCCACTTGTGCCCTGCCACCTCAATGACAACAGAGTGAGGTGAAGGCGAACACAGATAAGATGACGTTGTTGGAGAACGAGCTGCGGCTGACGCGTATGAAGTTCCAGGATGAGCAGGAGGAGTGGCAGCAGTTCCAGCAAGACCTGCAGACTGCGGTCGTCATTGCGAATGACATCAAGACCGAGACGCAGGAGGACATGGAGAGCCTACGCAACGAGAACTCCATGCTCAGCAAGAAGAATACGCTCATCATCGCAGAGCTCACCAAGGTATGTGGTCATCCACCTCAAGCAGCTTTGGTTGTCTGTTTATAATACCAAATGGTCGTTCTGATCATTACTCCTCTGTTAATCGATGCTGCCACTGTGTATCATTGTACTCCACTGATGCTTTGTCAGGTATGGGTTGTTAATAGCACGTGTTTTCTTTGTCTGCCGTACACATTCCATGTTAATTTTGATGATTTTTTACTAACTTTGGTCACTTTGACCAGAGTAGCATCCATTTTGAGTCACGTAATCGCGAGTGTTGTTAACTCTGCCATTAGATAGTGCCACCAATATGGTTTACCGCATAATGGTACAGATGCATTCCAGGGATTTGATCAAACGCACACGCACAGAAAGCGGGCGCTTAAGTCATTCAGACACATATTTTGCCATATTTAGCGTCTCTTTCAAGTGGAACTAAATTTCTCACCCTAAGGTTCATCATGAGTTGGAGCAGCTGCAGCAGCTGAAGGACCGGAACGAGATCCGCGGTCGGGTCATCAACAATGTGGACCGCGAGCTGACTGCGCTGCGCCATGGTCGCAAGATGAGCGACCCCTGGGGCAGCAACCAGCAGTCGCTCAGCGTCAAGAACCTCATCGCCTCCATAGAGCAGCAGGTGCGCAGCCAGCTTCTCGCAGGCTTTTGCCTTTGGTGGGCTTTATTTTTTTTAGGGGGTGGGGATGTTCCCTGTATTTTAATACTAAGTTCCGGTCTTGTTAATTTGTGTTGTTGTTGGGGAGTCCCTGTATTTTAATATTAAGTTCCAATCTTTTTTTCATTTTCAGGTTTTGGATGTCCCTATATTTTAATACTAAGTTCCGATCTTGTTAAGTTTTTATTTTTTGGGGGAGAGTCCCCTGTATTTTAATACTAAGTTCTGATCTTGTTCATTTTTTTTTTCGAGTCCCCCTCTATTTTAATACTAAGTTCCGATCTTTTTGTTAATTTTTGTGGGGGGGTCCAAGTATTTCAATACTAATTTCCGATCTTGTTATTTGAATTTCTTTTTTATTTATTTATATTTTAGATTGGTGCCCTTATTTTAATAGTAAGTTCCAATCTTATTAACAAGTTTTTACAGGGAGGGGGAGGGGGGCTACCTCTTAGCAACAGCCTGTATACTCAGGAGGGGCACCGATTTGTTACTGAACAGCCAGCGGGCTTTATAGTGCTGCTTCACTGGGACAGATTGCTGAAAGCTGACAGTTTCTGCCATCTGTCGTTGTGACAGTGGGGCTTGCAAACCTGGGCCGCATTCAAGATATGCCTCGGAGGTGCCTCGTAGATATTCCGGATGTCGTGCTAGTCTGAACGACTTTAGCTGTCAGGTGCCTCGAAAATGGCGGCCTCCATAGGGTGCAACCATTTGCAATTGAAAAGAACAGCTCTGATTGGCTGAAATCACTGAATCCGGCAGCCATTTTGCAGGTGCTTTTTGCCTCCTATCTGAAAAAGCGAGACGTCTCCGAGGTGACACCCTGAATGCATATAGGCCCAAAAGACAGTGCGGAGCCGCCTTGGAATCGATTCGCAGGCATATTGTGGTGTTCTCTGTGGTGGAGTGGTTAGAGTGTCTGACTTTTTTCTAGGTCAGACTCCTAATTTGAAGGTCAGTGGTTCGATTCCCTGTGCCCCCACCTCTGCCAATTTGGATTTCCACCGCTGTGTATAACTTACAGCGTCATCAAAGGCCAGTTGCTCTCATACCATGTCCATGTGGTATGGAGGTTCAAAATCCCTTGGGTCGGTAAAAGTGTAGACCCGGGCTTTCTATCGACAAACTGTCTAATGGTGAAAACAAGTCTATTCTGACTTATCCATGATTGATAGGCAGTATAAATCTTCAAGATCCTGAATGCGGCCGAACCCTCCTCCTCTCACTGACCCCCTAACTGCTCCCGTCACCAGGTGAAGACCAACTGCACGCCGCCGCTCTCCCCGTCCACAGTGACGAGCCCCGACACGTCGCGCCGCAACTCGATGGACAGCTCGTACAGCGTGGCCAGCCTCAAGGCCGAGTCGCCCACCAAGTCGCCCGAGTGCCGGCGCCCCGCCACGGCGCCCGATGCCCACCTGGGCGCCCTCAAGAAGCCGGCCGACCTGGGCAAGGACTCGCCGCGCGTCCTGGCCAGCCACCGCTACCCGCTGTCCGACATCATCTACGAGAAGGCACCGCCTCCCGTCACGGACGACGCCCGAGTGTCGCCGCCGGGCCGCGGCGCCGACACGCCCGACGGCGCCGGCAAGAAGCCGCTCGCCTCCATCCTCGCCAACAAGCCCGCGCTGCGCAAGAGCAACGCCAAGTGAGTGTGTGTGCCTGCGGGTGGGGGTGGGGTTTTGTGGGAGGGGTGGGGGTGGGGTTTTGTGGGAGGGCGGGGGTGATAATTTGGTTTAAATTTAATTATTATATTTCATTTATTCTATTTATTCTATATATTCTGTTTATTCTATTTATTCTATTTATTCTATTTATTCTATTTATTCTATTTATTCTATTTATTCTATATATTCTATTTATTCTATTTAATCTATTCATTTCATTCATTTTCATCCATCTCTTTGTTAATTGTTTTTGCGGGGAGGGGGTTCCCCTGTATTTTAATGTTAAGTTTTGATCTTTTTAATTTTTGTTTTGTCGGGGGGAGGGGGGGGGGGGGAAGTCCCCTGTGTTTTAATACTAAATTTCGATCTTTTTGTCAATTTCTTTTGGGGGGTGAGGGGGAATGTGAGCCCCCTGTATTTAAGTTCCGATAGTTCTGTTAATTAATTTTTTTGCAGGGTGGGGGGGTACTCCCTTGTATTTTTATTGTTGTTCTATGAGGCGTCCCCTGTATTTTAATACTAAGTTCCAATCTTGTTGCTTTTTGGGGGGATGCGGGGGCTTCCCTTGTATTTTAATACTGAGTTCCAATCTGTCTGTTTGTAATACTGTTCATTCTTCTGTCAATTCCTTCTTTTTTTTAAAGTTAAAATCAAATCAATTGGATTTTAATAGAATTGTTATATCATTTGAGGGGCGTTTAATTTGTTGTCCCCTTCCTTTTAATTCTTAAGTTTCGATTTAAGAAAGCATTGTTTAGCTGTAACAAGTTTTTAGTTGAATTTAATTTTTTTTACGTATTTAATTTGTTTTAAATGTCATTTTGGGAATAAGATTGTGTATATATATATATATTTTACCTCGGTATACCGCCTCTGGCTAGCCGCAGGCTAGGGAGAAGGAAGCACATCCAGGTCCAGCAATTAGCATAAGTGACTCACAACGGGAGGACGTTTGTGAGTTGCTCCAACAGGATTTATCTACTAACTCTACTTAATCACAAAGTAAGTAATGGAAATTTAGTATAAACTGTGTATGATGCCTTATAGCATCACATTATGAAAGTTCAGAACTTTCTCAGGTCCACTTTGGACTTTGTACGTGTTTTTTACTTGAGGATAGAACACTGCGTGCCGCTGGCACTTACGAAACCGATAGTCCTTTGTTCTATCGACACCTGTTTTTGAGACAGGGAGAAATGGTAACCCGAGTTGCTCATTTCCTAAGAAAATTCTCCCGGATCCTGACTAGAGGATGTTGTTGGGGATGCTTCTGGGTGTTTTTTATAAACACCCCAGACCGGTTTTAAGGCGAACCTCTGAGTTTCGTAATATTTTCTCCAACTTGCTGGCGTCGTAGCCGCGGGTGGGAGAAATGTACGGAACAGAGAGAGTGGGCGATCTTCGGATCGATACAACCCGTTTGGTTGGTTTCGTTACCATAACCCTACGGCAAAACTTAGCTTCACGCCTGTACTGAAACGTTTGTAATACACGCTATTCTGTACCATATACCTCAACCCAGTTTACTGGCTACACTTTGTGTTGTTGAGATGATTCCGGTTAAGTAACACCTTTGTCGTTACAGGAACCGATGGCCACTCGGCGGAATAAGCAGCCTGCGGCAGGAGAGGGCATTGCCCCTACGGATTACGATTCGTCACCAGCGCCTACGGCTCCGCCGTCTCCACAGCCCGGGGCACAGGTTTCCGACCGGGACAGTGACCAGCCACCTCAACCAAGTGATTGGGAGGCTAAGATGGCAGCCATGATGGAGGACAAGATGCGCCAATTCCAGGCTCTTTCCTTTGCGGGCCCTCCCCAAATCCCTGATGAGGATTGGGAGGACTTTTCGGATGACGAGGAGGACACAGTGTCGGCCCCCGAGGTTCCGAAACCGAAAGCGCGCGGCAAGAAACGCCGCACTGTGAGCAGCTCAGGTGACGAGTTCACCAAAGCCTCAAACGCTAAACGCCCTAAGAAGTCAAAGAAAAAGAAAAAGAAAGACTCGTCCTCGGACTCGTCAAACGACTCCTCTTCCACGGAATCAGATTCCGATACGGAACGCGCGGGAGTGTACGCCAAAATAGGCGCTACGGTTGGCAAGAAGATTGTCAAGAAAAAGGCAAAGAAGGTGCGTACCACAACCATGATGAGGAATACCGTCAATGGCCACTTTACAACGTTCAAACCAGTTGAGGTCATTAATAAATTGACGGAACAGATTTCCGGCGTCAAAGGTATTCCCGCTACGGTGTGTAAGGAGATGGATGCTGGCATCCATCTGTCCGACGAACGTCGCCGCTATGAAACTGCCCTTTCTGTAATTCATAAGGCAGTTTTGGGCTCCTTGACCTCTATTATCCCCATTGCTAACCGCATGCAGACCGAGAATAAGTTCTCGTCCTTAGCTCGGGTAATGGATAGGGGCATTGCCTTGCTCGCTGCAGCGAGCAACTATATGACACATCGCCGCTTCGAAAATGTCTTTAAATCCGTCACTACCGACGCGGGCAAAGAGGTCGCCCGGTCAAAGAAGATGACGGACCATGACGGCAAGGAATACACCGTCTATTCCGGACCTACCCCCATCAAAGGCAAACCTCTGGACAAGTCCAAGATGTTTGGGGGTCAGCTTGCTTATTTGTACAAGCAGGTAGAGGTGGACACTAAGAGTGTTAAGAACACGGAACTCAAGGGCCGTAAGTCACAAAACCCACTCGGGTTCCGCCACAGCCGCACGGATTTTCGCTTCCGCCGAGGAGGAATGCCGTTCAGGGGAGGCCCATCCTTCGCATTCAGCCAGAGGGGAAGAGGTCGAGGCGACAGACAATCCTCAAACTGGAACGACAACCGCGGTTACAAACGGGACTTTGTCCCCAAGCCGCAGTTCCCCAAACCAGGGAACAAGTAGAGAACGCCACACAAACTTTTCAGCAGCCTGGCCCTGACATGGTCACAGAGGAAACTCAAACTGACGTAAGCCTTTTTCAAGCGGGCAACATTGTTAATTGTTTAGAACAATGGCAACAATTAACCACTAACCCAGAGGTTCTTAGTATTGTTAGAGGCATTGCTATTCCTTTCATAGAATTCCCTGTACAGAAACGAGCTCCTTTTCCATATAAGTTCAATTCACACGAAAAATTCCAAATAAATGAACAGGTTGGGGTTTTTGAAGCCAAAGGCATTGTCAAACGAGTACAACATACTAGAGGTGAATTCATTTCCAATATTTTCTCCACTCCTAAACCAGATGGGTCTATTCACATGATTTTAGACTTAACTAAATTGAATGAAATCATTGAATACCAACATTTCAAAATGTTTTCTTTAGAAACAGCTCGCGATCTGATCACCCCAGAGTGTTGGCTAGCGAGTGTTGATTTAAGAGATGCTTACTATACCGTCCCTATTCAAGAGGGGTTTCGCAAATATTTACGGTTTGTTTGGAATGACCAGCTTTTTGAATTTACCTGCGTACCTAATGGCTTGGCGTGTGCGCCACGACTTTTTACTAAGTTGTTGAAACCGGTTTTTTCAAACATGGCTAAACTGGGTCATTGTATGTTTCCATACATTGATGATTCTTTCATTATGGGACAATCTTTCGAACAATGCGAGCTCGCCGTTCAAGATTTATGTCAACTGTTCTCAAACTTGGGTTTCTTCATCCATGCTAAGAAATCTGTGTTTTCTCCTACTAAGCAGCTTAAGTGTCTAGGCTTCATTTTGAACACCACGGCCATGACCGTGTCACTTACACAACAAAAGAAAGATAAGCTGCGGGACACAGCGATACAGCTGTTAGACATTTCTAGGCCAAAGATAAGACAGGTCGCAGTCTTAATCGGTATAATGATTTCATACAGCCCTGCTATTCTATATGGGGGCCGCACACATTAAGTCCCTGGAAATCGATAAAAATCTAGCTTTGGCCCGCGCCAAGGGAAACTTTGAAAAGACAATGTTTATCTCTGAAAGTGGACTAGCCGACATTTTTTGGTGGCTAAGTCACTTTGATAACTCCCCCAATCCCATTCGAATGGGTGAGCCCAATACTACAGTTACGACTGACGCGTCACTCCAAGGTTGGGGGGCACATCGCAATGATGTAGCAACGGGGGGACGATGGCTAGAATCGGAAATTTCTGAACATATTAATGTTTTAGAATTACGAGCCATTTACTTAGGTTTAACCAGCCTTGTTAAAGTACCCAAAAATAATGTTCCTATCCTTACGGATAACACCACAGCCATGGCTTATGTCAGAAATATGGGAGGTACAAAATCTATTAAGTGTAACGAGTTGGCACTACTCATTTGGAATTGGGCGCAAAAGTTTGACGTCTGGTTAACAATAACACACATACCCGGAATGCAGAATTGCCTTGCCGATAAGATGAGTCGCCATTTCCATGACCACTTAGAGTGGTCACTAAACCCATCAATTTTCAAACAAATCTGTCAATTATGGGGCTGGCCGGATATAGATTTATTTGCTTCACGTAATAACTTTAAACTGGAGAAATATGTTTTGTGGCACCCAGAACCAAATGCTTGGCACATAGATGCCTTCTCGCTAACTTGGCAAAATCATTTCTTTTACATTTTCCCCCCTTTTAACATTATTAGCAAAGTCGCCCGAAAGATACTAATGGAGAAAACACACGCCATCCTCATCGTCCCCGAATGGGACACTCAACCCTGGCTAGCGAGACTAGTCGTGACGGCCAAAAGCATGCTACGCTCCCCAAGATACCGAGGAAATCTGAAACATCAGGGACCGTTAGCGCGCCACGGAAACGTGTCGACGACTCCTTTGGTAGCATTCCTTTTTTAAATAAATATTTGGAACAATTCGGCTTGGATAAGATTACACAACAACGTTTGGTCTCTCACGCCTGGAGGAAGGGAACTGTGAAAATGTATACCACGTATTTAAAGAAATGGGGTATTTATTGCTTACTTAAGAAAGTTAAGCCTATGAACCCAACAATATCCCAGGTAGGACGTTTCCTACGTTTTTTGGAAGACGAAGGTTTAGGGTATGGCGCTATCAATGCAGCCAGATGTGCGCTCTCAATAATCCTACCTAGGATTAATGGAGAAACAATGGGAAAACATCATGTTATTTGCTGGATCGTACGATCAATTTATCAGAGGAACCCTCCCAAACCCAAATATAATAGGTTTTGGGATGTTTCTCTTGTGTTTAAACTCTTCAAGGACTGGCCAGAGAATAAGTTCCTGGACGTTAAGCTATTAGGCTTCAAAGTAGCTTTGCTCCTTCTGCTCGTTACAGGACACAGGGGCCAAACAATAGTCGCCCTGTCGCTCAATGGTCTTGAAATCGATAGCAAGGAAGCAACGTTTGATCTAACAACTTTGTTGAAATCAAATCGTTTAGGTGATACCCTGTCGACAATAAGTGTCACTAGTTTCACAGAGGATCGCAAATTATGTGTAGTCTCCGCAATACGGACATATATATCCAAGACACGAACAATACGCAACTCAAGGCAGCTTTTGGTGAGCTTTATTAAGCCACACAAGGGCATTTCGAGGGACACCCTCGCCAGATGGACCATGACTGTGTTAAAACTTTCAGGAGTAAACACAAACAGATATTCATCGCACTCTACACGTGGTGCAATGGTATCTAAGGCCAGATTACTTGGCATTTCCGTGAAACGGATCCTGGCTCATGCAGGATGGAAAACTGCTCGTTTGCAAAACATTATCACAAGCGACTAGAGAAGCCTCAACCTATCGCACAGAGGCTACTCACCAACTAAAAGACACAGGTGAGACAAAGTGCACTTGTTCGCTTTTTTGTCATAACAATTGTACAAACATACTTAAATAAGACTTGATAATAGAATAGTAACTAACAGGAATATCAGGATAAAAATGATATTACGTAAAGGTTTCCCTAGCCTGCGGCTAGCCAGAGGCGGTATACCCGAGGTAAAATAGATTAGTTAGACGAATCTTACCTGGGTATAGATGATGGATAACTATTGTTTTACCGAGGTAGGAGCCTCGGGTAGACGTGGGCGAGGGCCCACCCACCACGCCCTGCCACGTCTATTCAATCACTTATACCAAGATTAGGTCACATGACCATAGTTTTTTGGTTTTTTGGAATCATTTTTATCCTGAATTAGTAGGTAAAGATTGCTGGACCCGGATGTGCTTCCTTCTCCCTCGCCCACGTCTACCCGAGGCTCCTACCTCGGTAAAACAATAGTTATCGATCATCTATACCCAGGTAAGATTCGTCTAATTAATCTATATATATATATATATATATATATATATGTATATATATATATATATATATATATATATATATATATATATATATATATATATATTGTAATGTATTATTTTCTATATTTTGAAAATATATTTGCACACACATGAGTTGATAAAGGTAGTGCAGCATCTTTTTGTAACCTGTATGTGGCGTTCCATTACTGTAGTGACACGGATAAATCACCGGTGGGCAGTGGGATGGGATTGCGGTGCGATCCCCTCGCGAACCTCTCAAAGCAAATGGGAGGATCCAAGCGGAATGCGCTCCTCAAGTGGTGCCAAAACAAGACACAGACCTACCCGGTGAGTTTCCAATTTTGTACATATATGTGTTACACATTGACCAGATGGAATGACCAAATCTGTAAGAACAAGTGTTCGAATCCTGGCCAAGTCAAACCAATGACACAAAATTGATACTTGTTGCTACCTAGTCTGGTGCTTGGTATTACAGATGAACCTCGATCCAACGGACACCGATGCAACGGATTCCGGATCCAACGTACACAATCCACTAGAGTGAATATCTGGTCCGAACGTTTAAAACTCCCGAGTGATATCCGTAAGGCTAAGGACAAGCTTAGAAAATATGCTGTAAAGTTTAATGTTGACTCTAGTAAGGATAAGAAGGGGGTCATTCATGTACGGAGGCATATGAAAGATCCCCAGAGTAAAGTAAAGGTGAATGTGCGTGGGGTAGAGCCCCCGGAAAATGTTGTCACTGCAACGGACAAACGGCTTTTAACGGACAACTGCTCCCCCCCCCCCTATTAGTCCGTTGGATCGAGGTTCATCTGTACTAGGACAGGGGCAAGTACTCGTTTGCTCAGTATCAAGATAATGTGAGTAAGTGTGATATTTGATTATGGTGCCGGTGACTCAGTCTGCCAGTGCAGCAGCCTTGTTTAGTCACCACACGTATGCAGTTACAGGTCGGTACCTGTGTTAAAGTTGCATAGTCCGATGAAAACATCAAATTTTCAAAACCAAAACACTTATCTAGATTTGATTCTACATATTCAACTTAGACACTGTTGCACTTATTAATCATTTGTTGCTGCATAGAAGGGCATAATAGGTCAATTAATAGAACCCGTTACTACTGAAGTCTATGGTGTCAGAGTTTTGGTGTGCTTGCCAAAGTTATTTTGGCATGTTTTGACGTCAAATATCTCCAAACTTAGCCATTTAAAATTAAAGTTACTTCAAACTAAAGTAAAGTGGATTATAACGATAAGTATAAAATATTTATCTCAGAAAATAGCAGAAACTCAAAAGCATGGGACTATCCAACTTTAATCTGACCTTATAGGTTCCTAGGACATAACACCCAACATGGCACCAGTGTTGTGTGGTGTATTTCCACAAACAGGAACAGGACCCACACTTCGGCGATTCTGGGGCTAGAGTCTTAACCATTAGGTTACCTCGGCTCCCTGATGCAATCAACTTAGCCATGCCTACTTGTGTATGTGGCATTTCACCTCCCTATACTACTAGTACTACTAGATTTTCTCCATTCTTTGATAATGCTTGTATAATACATTATATGAAGATTATACTTTACCTATGTTGTCTTGAAATATATATGCATATATTTCTTCTTCTCTATTAGAACATTGACATCACAAACTTCTCGAGTTCGTGGAATGATGGTTTGGCATTCTGTGCAATCCTCCATTCGTATCTGCCTGACTGCATCCCATACAAGGAGCTAAATACGCAAGACAAGGTGAGCACATTGTACTAGCACTGGACCAAGCTAAAAAAGGGCTTACACTAAATTGAACAAACATTGAGGGTGGGATTGAGTACATTGTACCTGTTTGACTGAGTGCATGAAGTAGGTGTAGTTACAATTTAAGCCACACTTCAAGACAAGTAGAATACCAGCCATGAGTCTACACTAATGTAAGCCTAAATATAATTTTGCGCTGGTAGCCATGTACTTAAAATTAAAGTTAGATAGATTGTAACCATCAACTTAACATAGTTATCTCATATAATGGCAGAAACTCAAAATCATCGAAGGAATGCAACTTACGATAAGCTTCAAAACAAGTAAAATACTGGCAATGAGACTACATTGATGTAAACCTAAATACAATTTAAACTAAGGTTCAAAATAACTAAAGTACTAGCAAACGAAATAAGTCTTTGCAATAGTATTAGTTACATAACTCAATTAAAAGAAATTATTAAAATGATTTTAGACTATTCTAATTGATGAATATAGAAACATACATTTTAATAACATGTCCTACTATTTTTAGCGGCGAAATTTCACACTCGCCTTCAAGGCTGCGGAGAGTGTGGGTATCCCGGCCACCCTGGTAAGTACCACGCTGGTACGTAACGAACCTTCTACCTAACGTAGCTTAGCCAATGTTGTCCACAGTCCAGAAGGGGTCAGAAAGGAACTGCCATATAACAGGTTTGAATATGCGGCTATGAAAGTGTGCCTTCGATTAAGGCATTCCAAGTGAATATGGAATATGTTAACCGAAGGTTTACTTGCTGTTGCATACTCAGTCCTTTAGGTACTAGTCCAGTATGTTCTTTTAGTGCAAGTGCGAGATGGCTCAGCAAACTTAAAGCCGGACCCAAATTGTTCTGCGACAATGGCTCTCCAGCGTATGAGCAGAGAGCGTGTATATAGATGAGAGGGACAACTCCCGCGAAAATAGGTAACACAGGCTACAGTGGCGCTCCTGGCGGTTATTGTTGAACAAGCCTTGAGTTTGCCGGTACGCGCAGTGCAAAACATTAATTTTCTTAAAAGATTAATAGAAATGCAGAACCCTAACCTTACAAATTCAATATAATCTTGTTGGTAAACATGTTTTCTATATGTGTACCAAGCGGCTTGTTTCTATTTGGTGTAGTTTTAGAGATATTTCACTTTTTCTGTAGGAAGATTGCACACGACCATTGACAATGCATTGAGTTTGCTGTACGTGCAGTGCAAAACGTTTATTTTATTCAGAATTAATAGAAATCCAGAACTGTAACCTTATAAATTTAATATAACCCTTTCGGTAAACATGTTTTCTATATGTGTACCATGCGATTTGCTTCTAGGTGGTGTGGTTTTAGAGATATTTCACTTTTTCTGCAGCAAGATTGCACGTGACCATTGACAATGCCTTGAGTTTGCCAGCTGTGTCATAAAGTGTTCAACAACCACCACTTGGAGCACCACAGTCGACAGCTGTTACATGGGCCAGTATGAGAGTTGTCCCTCTCATCTATATACACGCTCTCTGGTATGAGTTCGCTTGGATATATTATTTATATTTTTACGTACAAGCAAAAAGAGGCATGTAGTTGGAAGTGCAATACTCTGGATGGTACCCTTAAAGGCCTGTTCATTTAATCAAAGCAAGCATAACCACATAAATAACAAATACGGCCAACTGCAGGATGGTTGATAGGCGTGTGGGAGCAGGCGACAACCCCCAAGCCATATTCACCTGCTTGAAGGCAACCATAGGCAGGCAAAGGCAGGCGCAGGCAGGACCCAGGTGGTAGGCGGATTATCGCAGAAGGCACAGCACCAACCATCCTATGGATACCTAACTGCATTCCAGCCTAAATAATATCAGCATAACTTGTTATACAACACATTGCAATCATGCCTGGTGGCCGAATGAGTTGAGCATCCGCCTCCCGTTCTGGTAGGTGGTGGGATTCGAACCCCCAGGTTTGAACCCTGGCCGAGTCAAACCAATGACTTAAAAATTGATACTTGTCGCTACCTAGACTGGAGCTCGGTAGTAATAGGATATGACAAGGAACAATGGAATGAGGAAGACCAATTGTCTGCAACTAAAATTTTCCCTGTTTAATCAACTAATGTACACACACAAAAAACCCAAATAAAACAAAAAAGCTGGAGAGTGACAGGTAGAAGAGCCCTGGGCGTGTCCTACAACGAGGCTACTCTTCCCCAGATTGTTTGCCAACTAGTCTGATTTGTTCAATTCTTTGCATTGCGTTTTATATGAAAATGATGTGGGAGAATGCTTACAAACAGAGAAAGAATGCATGCAGTAGATAGCTACACAACAACTAAAAGTGATAAAACAAGGGGAACCACAAGACTAGTACTGTCTAGCGGTGAAAGCAAGTCATTAGACTTAACAGTTATGGGCAGCATAAATACACCCATTACAAAACAAAACAACAAAATGTGGTGATAATGACTTCAAAACAGGTGAGATGTTACTATTAGCACCCAAAATAACCGAGATACAATAATGAACCTATAAAATTAGTAAAAATGAATTTGAGCGAATATAGAGGCATTTGTTGCATTTGAAAATCACTGAAATATTCAGTTTGCACCACAAAAAGCATGCTGATTAAGTTATGGGTTAGGATCAGTTTGATTGTCAGTTACTGCCAAACCAAACCACACTCCTTCCTGGCTAAAGGTTCTCCCCTTCACCCACCCAATCCCACTATAGATGATTTCCACCACCAACCCGACCTCTGGCGGTCGTGGAAGAACTAATGTTGTGTGTAGCAGAGGTTTACTATGCCTATGCAGTGTACTCTGCCGAAACGGTCTCATAGAAGGCTTACACCACCAACCTGCCCTCTAATGGCAGTTGCAAGAACTAATGTGGCAACGGCTCACTGCGCATGCGCCACCGAAAAGGTCTATTATTAGATGTGTGCAGTAATGTTGACAAGCTATTACTTGCATGGGAGTGATTTTAAATGACAGTGGTATGTATTAAGAGGTCCGGCTGCCTGCACTCTGGAGGATAAACCTTCACTAACGAATCCTATCATTGTCTAGTTTGTTGAAGAAGTTGGATGTTTCTAGAATTAATGGTTGTGTTGTTCCACATTTACACAGTTAAATTGTCGTCAAAGATGTTTAAAACGCATAACCATATTTAATATTTTTATGATTAATTCTTTAACAAATATTGTTGCAGCATGATTGGAACTTTGGATTTGTGTGAATTAACAATAATATTTTTGATCAATATAAACTACAATGTTAATGAACTTAGAATGTCTGGAGCCATTTTCAATTAAAGTATTAAGCTGCATAGTCCGATGAAAGCGTCATATTTCACAAACCAACACACTTAGCTAGAATTGAACCTACATCAAAGTCAGATACCGGTGCACTTATTAAGCATGTGCTATTGTATAGGACGTACTAAGCCAATTTAATGTAACCTGTTACTACTGAAGCATGTCATGACCAGCAGTTTGGTATGAACAGCAAGAGTAATCTTTGCATGTTTTCACTTCAAATATCTCCCAAGTTACCCATTTATACTCAATTTTACTTGAAACCTAAGTGAGGTAGATTCTATTAATCAACCTAATTTTAATATATTTATCTAAGATATTTAAAACCCATCGGACATTGCAACTTTATTTAAGGAACAGTAGGAGATGATTATTTACTCATCATTATTTTTGTAAGTTATCTGTTAGAAAGTGATGTGAGCTTGTTGCAATCTTTTGTCTTTTAGAACATCAATGACATGGTGGCTATCGAGCGTCCCGACTGGCAAGCCGTCATGGCCTACGTGACCAACATCTACAAGCACTTTGAAGTAGACGCCAAGGCAACATAGAGGTCAGGGTCATCTACCTGAAGGTTAAGCCATCTTACCTGAGGGTGAAGGCCATGAAATGTCACATTACATTTAAAAGAATCAATGTACTGTACCTGGAGGTCAACATCGTCTACCTGCAGCTCATAGCAAGAACATGTGAAGGTCATTTGAAGGTCACACACTGGAAGGATGCTGGAAGGCTTGCGTTATGTGTATAGCAGAGCCAGTTCTGATAGTTATTGTTGGTGCCTTTATTGGTATGGTTATTTTTCCTATTTAATTAATTATTTTATAAGATATTCATTATTGATTTATAGAGTACCATTGTCATTTTCTGCACCTAAAGCCAGGAGAAACCTTTCCCACAGCTCCACTGCATATATATGCACATGTATAATATCCCGGAGCGTAGTCTCACCCTAGAGGCAGATAATCTTGTGTATATCTGATGTATTAGAATTGGAATGACATATATATATATGTACATATTTGACAATAATGAGTTCATGGTGATTGTTTTTGTTTTTGTTTTAGCTCAGATAGGTCCATTTCATTTCTTCACCCATCCTGACAGTTTTGTTTACAAGGCAAGCAGAGATTTTGAATATGCAGGTGCATCTTGTTCATTCTTTTAAATGTTAGTCAACTGCAGGGTAAACTTGGCATTGATAAATAGGGGTCCCTTTTATGATTCTTGTTAGATATGTTGGTTCTAACCTGGATAATTCACGGACGAGATAAGTCTCAGTGTGCCATGTACCGACTTACTCGCAGTCCACTTCCGCCCACCACCAACTGTTCACAAGCTGTCAGACTACCAAAGCCCCCGTCCTGATATGACCTTAGATGTTGCTAGGACGTAAAACAACAACAAATAAACAAACCAAAGCCGTGGAGCGAGTCAGGTGTACTTTTACCATGCCAACAACCCATGCTGATGCCTCATACTAGCTGAGGCACTCAAAGAGAAGCCACATTGCACTTGTTGGCTTTAACGTTGAGATCAACCATGGAAAGACAAAAAGGAAAGCGGTCAGATCATTAACGTCTCGACATGACATTAGAATGAACTGAACATTAGAACATCGCCAATCATGGTATGGGGCTCAGAATCTGACAAGCGTACATAAGAATGAAGACTCAGGTTGCCATTCTGGTCCCATCCACAATCCGCTGTAGATTCCTCACAGAGACAGCATGGCTTCTTATGAGTGTGGCTACTGGCTTCCCTGTCTCCAACTTCAATGGCATCAGTCCCCTTTAGGTAGCATATGCGGGATTCCAGACAGGGAGCACCCATATCCAGCTACAAGGGTTGTGCCAGGGACCTGCACAGGCCTGCAGTGTTGTGGGAGCTTCTTTACTAGATATCCTAGAGCTTGGTGCTTGGCAACACTTGGCAGTTTACACCATGGTTCATGTATCACCACTTAACCGGTGTGCAAATAAACCAGTCCAGTGATCCTCCATCACTGCAACAGGATTCTAGGTCAGCCTGTGACTGGAACTCGTCATTTGGATGTATCTATTTCGGTCTTTTAATATTCCACACTAAGACTGTCTCGTTCGTGAATTATATTATTGATGCAAATATATCGAATGCATTTTGTGGGAATACATGAAGATGTAAACCCTATAAGCTAAATTAATGCCTATTTTTATTCTAAGTATTTATACTAAAGAATTACTGTCTGTAATTTGATAAAAAATCACTTTTATAGCCATATCTTTTGGAAGAGAAATAAAACAAAATACATTTCATATCCACATTTAGCTCTTTTTGGTATATATGTATATGGGTCAGGATCACGAAAAGAGGCCAATTGGGGAAAGTTGTCGGCGTCGAGCATGGATGTCGGCGTCGATCGGTATAATTATAATTTAGCATTGACAGAGGTGTTGGAAAGTCCTTAAATTTATCCTGAATGTAAAGGTCGAGAAAATACAACAACCTTATTCGTTTCTAGGATAATTTAATATAAAACAAAGAAATGCTCGAGACTTTAAGAATTGCGACGCCGACATCTGTTTAAAGGTGTCGGCGTCGATCATTGGATGTCGGTGTATTTCGGTATAATTATAGTTTAGCATTGACAGAGGTGTTGGAAAGTCCTTAAATTTATCCTGAATGTAAAGGTCGAGAAAATACAACAACATTATTTGTTTCTAGGATAATTTAATATGAAACAAAGAAATGCACTACACTTTTAAGAATTGCCACGCCGACATCTTCAATTGACCACCGATTGGCCTGTTTTCGTGAGGCTGACTCGTATATATACATATATATATATAGATGGCACTGACCATCTTCTGAGAGTGTCTGAGATGAGTCGATACCTTTTGCAGGTACCGAATTCTTTTAAGATGATTTGGGAGGGGGGGAGGGTTAGTGGGAAGCAGTTATTTTGTGAATACTGGAACGTGAAAAGGACCCCGCCTGAACACCACACCAGATTGACCAATTGTCGGTACTGCCGACACGGTGCTAGTCACTGGTACAAGTTGCAGAGATGGGGTCCCCCAATTATTAGGGCCGTGGGTGGTTGGGGTGGGGTAAGGGCACAGAAGGTACAAAGATATGACAAACGAACTGCCTTTCCACATACTGTTATTAGGTCAACAGAGTTTTCATAATTGTGGGGGTTTCTTCTGGTGGTGATTGAGGGAGGCGGGGGTGTGGGGGCTGAAGAATAAGCTGCTCCCTTTGTTTCATTGGGAGAATCCAATTGTGACATATTTATTGCGGTAAAGAAAAACCTTTCTGCCACGTGACTTTCTATTATTTTACTCACGGCATTGAGAATGGCGCCTAGTGAGAGGTTATTGTGGGAATGTCAGTTTATTGCGGTAATGTATGTTTGTTGCGGTAATCTCTGTTCATTGTGGTAATATATGTTCATTGTGGTAATGTCTGTTAATTGCCGTAATGTCTGTTCACTGCTGTAATGTGTGTTGCGGTAATGTATGTCCATTGCTATGATGCATTCCTTGCAGTAATGTCTATTCGTTGCTGTAATGTCTGTTGCGGTAATGTATGTTCATTCCGGTAATGTCTGGCCATTGCTGTAATGTCTGTTCATTTCGGTAATGTCTGTTCATTGCTGTCATTAAATCATTGCAGTAATGCCTGTTTCTCGCATTACTGGCTGTTGATTGTGGTAATGGATATTAATTGTGGAAATTCATAGTAGTAATGTCTGTTCATGATGGCAATGTCTATCTAAAAGATATGCCAAAATATGCGGATTATGCAACTTTAAATAGTAGCAGGTAAGCATAGACCAAACGTCTAGAAGTGTTTTGACCCAAATAAATTAATAATATATTCCTATGCTGAGTATAGAATAGAGATATAAGTAACTGCTCTGTGTGTTGAGCCTGAATTTGTGCATCCAGAAACAAGCTAGTCGGAGGAGATAAGTAATGATTGTAATACAAATAACAACTCGCAAGTTGTCTCCTGTGCCCAGTTTTGCTTCCTTCGCCTCATCTCCATCGATTAATAAAGTGTTGTCAAAGATAACCCGAACCACGGCCGCGTTCAGGCTCCGTCTCGGAGGCGCCTCGGCGACGCCTGAGGTCATGCTAGTCTGAACAGCAAAGGTAGTTTGTTGTCTCAAAAATGGCCGCCCCCATAGGCGGCGGCCATTTGCAATGGAAAAGCTGCGCTGTGATTGGCTGAAACCACTGGACACGGCGGCCATTTTCGAGGTGCTTTTTGTCTCCTGATTGAAAAGGGAAGCATCGCCGAGACGTTGCCGAGACACACCCTGAACGGATTTAAGCCAAAAAGCATCGCAGAGACGTCGCCGAGGCGCCTCCGAGACGGACCCTGAACGCGGCCCACATGAAACCTTGTAGGCATTCAGGCTTCCCTCTCTCGCTTAACTGAAGAAATTCTTGGCTGCGATGGCTTTCTGTCTTGTGCTATCTTGTTAACTGGGATAAATACCTTCCACCAGAAACCTCGGTGTAGGTTTAAATTGCTTTTCTTGTTATTTAACAAAAATAAAGAAAAGCTGATGGAGTAAGCCAATAACCAATTATTGTCACGTTTAATTATCTCGTGCATTACATTATATTAATGTATATGTTTAAAGACTGATACAAGTTCCATGATCTCTGAAGCTATTTTTAATACTCAATGGTTTTTTAACAGCTTTTTATTAAAGCTGCATAGTCCAATGAAGCATCCAATTTTCAAAACCAAAACAATTATCTAGAATTGATTCTACATAGATACTGATGCACTTATTAAACATTTGTTGCCCCATAAAAGGGAATACTGAGGCAATTTAATAAAAACCCGTTACTGCATGCTTGCCAAAACTAATTTTACATGCTTGCACTTCAAAATTGTCAAAACTTGGCCATTTATGATGAAAGTTACTTCAAACTAAAGTAATATAGATTATAACAATCATTTTAATATATTTATCTCAGAATGACAGAAACTCAAAACCATCGGACTAAGCAACTTTAATAAGAACAAAATATTGAAAACTAGACACGCCTCCATGAACATGGGTCGTGCCCTGCTGTGGGCATGCTTTTGTGCTGGCGGTCTTCTGTTGCAGGGATGCGTTAATGCAGGTGGCATCCGCAATCGCTAAAAACACGATAAGCTATTTCCCTTTTGTTTTATAATTAGTTGATGAGGCCCTTTCCCTCCCCCCCCCCCCACCCCTCTCTTCTAATAGAAAAGTGGGGAAGGAAATTTACTTGTCAGCAAAATTTACCTCCGTTTTGCCAGCTGGCATTGCTGCAGCGTCAGTTGTCATATAGATGCATCTGTAACACATCTATATGACAACTGATGGCCACAAGCTGGTGGTTTAACACTGAGGTCTTGTCAATGTACAGCAGGTGTGGAATTTCCTGTTGTGCTGGGTGTGAGTGTTGTCTGGTGTATGTGTGATGGGGTGTGACAGGACTGGTGTGATCCTTCAAACCCCTTTTGTGTGTATCGCTTGTAAATTGCCTTTTGTTCTGCTAATAATTTATTATCATCACTATTATTATTATTATAACCAACTTCGGTTTTCAGTGTTTATGAAGGAACACACTCATTGCAAAGTGTGTCACGTTTGATCTCAAAGAGTTAAATTGGGTGTACAGCTTAGAAATAAATATAAATAAAAGTATTTACAACAACAACAAACCGAGGTGATTTATTTTACTTTCTAAGAAGATGAGATTGGTCATGTCGTAAGCAGCACAATTGTATATAGGCCTATGTTGTGCAGTTGGTTTGGGATAACTGCGACCGTTGATACAGTCTGCGTGTATTTATCTGTAAGTAGGTACCGGCAGCACCATGAAAAAGTCCAGGAATTGTGCTTTTTTCATCAATATTCACATGCTTGTAACTATTTCTGTATGTATTTGATTTTGATGAAATTGCATAACCTAGAAGATCAACATATATTCTCTCTGATATTGTTGTTGGATTGAATATATAATAAGTTTGTATTTAAGTCAAGTCCATTTGTATGATGAGTGTATTTAGTGAGTATTCCTTTGTTACTGGTGTCAATGAAAACGACTCTGAAAATAGGGTATTTTTTATGGGCTCATGCTTCCTTGTACTACATCCTAGAAAGTCATGGATGGTACTAGAAGAAGTGAAATGACCTCAGTTTTCTATCCATATATGGCTTGCCAAAGGTCAATGAGGTCAAATTCTGCAATTTAAATTATTTTCAAAGTTTAAAACCCATTTACTGAATTAAAAATATTTAAAACCTAATAAGATTTCATATGGATAGATAGACAATTTGATTCCCTCTGCAATGATACCAATCTTACTATAGTGCTAGTTAGTGCAAGGAGCCACAGACAGAATATTGACATCAACATGTTTGGACCTTTGCTGACCACACTAATTTCACAATGGTAACAACACCCATGTAGAAACATCTATATGAAATTGATGTCTATTGAGATATATTACATAATATATCTAATATTGGTGCAAATTTGGGGAGGATCCAACCATTGCTCTAGGCACAGTGAATATTTAAAGATTTACTTAAAGCAATATTTTTGGTTTCAGACACTTTTAATTTGTATTTGCAATCAAAATGCAGCTTTTGATATTTTGGGCAAAATTATTGCTATAGCCAATATGCATTAGTTCCATATGCTACGTGTTCACAATTTGAAGAAGATACACTTATTGGATGAGCACAGTGAGAGTTCAAATCTTGATGAATAAACATGAATAATTTTATTTTGTACACTTTTCTATTGTATGTGCAATCAAAATGCACTTTTTGTATTTCTAGACAGAATATTAATATGATCATGTGTATTACCTCCAGATGATGTCACTGTCAATTTATAAGAAGTTTAACCAATTGGTTATGGTACAATGAGCATTTAAATATTCATCAAATTGATATATTTGGTTTTCCGACAATTTGTCTTTATATGTTCAATCAAAATTCAATATTATCCATATTTTTGGATATAATATTGATATAAATAATATCTATTTGTCTTAGAGAATGGTTATTGTAATCCTGTGCCAAATATGAGGAACATTCAAAAGATTGTTTTGCTGCAATGAGCATTCAAACTTTGAAATGTTGAAAATAAATCACTTACAGATGCTGTTTACATGCAAACAATTACACTTTTTGACATTTTAGGATGCAAATATCTTTTGATTTTCTGCAGATAGAGCTCTGAACAAAAGGGTGTTACACTGTTATGAATAGGTGAGCTATTTAGCATTTATTCAGTCTCCTCTCGGTTTTCCAAGAAAACACCATGCTTTGAAAATGGCTATTTGGCCAAATCAGAATGATGTATTTGTTATGAATTGCACTTT
Organism: Branchipolynoe longqiensis; assembly: GCA_030323885.1. NCBI lineage: Eukaryota > Metazoa > Annelida > Polychaeta > Phyllodocida > Polynoidae > Branchipolynoe > Branchipolynoe longqiensis. Next base: position 32,613,721 of record CM059195.1, read on the forward strand.
TTGACAGTCTTATTACAAATCTGCTTGACTAATTGATTTAGCAATTGACCATTTAAATGCCTTCATATATGTACAATAGAAATTGTTTAGCAGAACTCCCCTCACATCCACTTTTTATTATATTTGGTGAAAGTTACACTTTTAATTCAAAATTAATACATTTTTATATATTTAATCTTACACAATTATTATCTCAAGAACAATAATATATATTGCCTAACTGTTTTTGGAGTTGGGCTTGTAATTTCAACGTCTACAGGAAGGAATAAAAATATTGCACCCTTTGCATATTTTTTAATTTCGCTGCCGGTACCTACTGTAAGTATAGCCATCTGTAGGTATTCTTCTATGTTATGAACCCGATTTCTGTTCACCGTCTGAATTTTAATGATCCATGTCATTTTGGGTTGCGCTTGTTAGTGCCTGAATCGTGCGTTGTGTTCTTTTTACTAGCGACCTTTACTGAGGATGACGTCATTGCTATTATTGACAGTGACATCACAGCAACCACTGTCAATTATGTCGTTTCTATTATAGACAATGACATCATTGCTACTATAGACAGTGGCATCATTATGAACTGACGGTCATTATTACGATTGACAATGACGTCATTGCTGCTACTGACAATCGTTTATTGCTGCTACTGTCAATGATGGTTATTGCTGCTACTGACAATGATGGTCATTGCTGATACTGACAATGATGGTCATTGCTACTACTGACAATGAGAGCCATTGGTACTACTAACATTGACATCATTGCTACTACTATAGGCAATGATGTAATTGTTACTATTGACAATGACGTCATCACTGCTACTGACAATGACATCATTGCTGCTGACTGACGTCATTGTTACTACTGACAATGATGCCATTGCTACGATTAACAATGGCGTCATTGCTACTACTGACATTGATGTCATTGCTACTATAGATAATGACGTCATTGCTGCTCCTGACAATGATGTCATTGATAAGGTGCATCTAAGTGACACCCTCTGTGACCCGACCCTACTGACATAATGTCTCCCCTCAGCACCACTCCCGTGACGTCACACTAAAAGTATATATACCTGTCGATGACGTCACACTCGACCAATGACGTCCAGCTGACGTTGCTGACTCGTTCTAGCGGTCGCGGCGGTGATGCTTCTTTGTATATGTACACGTTGTAAATTTGCTTAACGACTTTATTTTAGACCAGTGTACATTTGAGCCTGCAAATATAATCATTTGGCACCCCTGATGATTGATTGTGCGTATTCTTTATCAGTATTCTGTATCTCGAGTCCTGGTCTCTTATGCATAGTGGCCAAGGATGGGAGTATTCGTTCCCCCCCTCCTCCCCATCTCCCTCCCCTCCCCCCCCTGCCTTACCCCTCCCCTTCTCCCTCCCCCTCCCCCCTCTCCCCCTCCCCTCTCCCCTCCCGTCCACCTCTCTCCCCTCCCCCCTCCATCTTCCCCTCCACCTCTCCCCCTCCCTCCCCCCCCTACCCCTCATCTCCCCGTCCCTCCATTCTCCCCTCCCCTCTCTCCTCCCCTCTTTCCCCTGCCCATCTCCGCTCCCCTTTCGCCCCCCCCCCCCTCCCCTCTCCGCTTCCTTCTTCCACATTCCCCGCTGACATGTAGAAATTCTGTGTAACCTTGCACTTGACCTTCCAAGGTCACATCCTCTCTTTCTTGTGTATCTTATTATAGCGAACAAGTGTGCGTGGTCCACTTTTCTGCAATTGTTTTGGGTTGTTTGTTATAAATGCATAGTAACTTACATTGTGTCTGGCCGTCGTGTCATGTAAATATCCCATAATACCAATAATAATAAAACTAATACAAAATTTGAAAAACAATACAAAATAAATATAACGGTCCAGTGCAATCTCATGTCGGACATGTTGAAATAGATGTTGAGTTTCTTCTTTCCTTTATGTCAGCTCTCCAAACATACCTTTGCTACTGCATATGTGTGTGTGGGGGGGGGGGGGGGGGGGCGGGTAAGAGTGCTGAGGTTGGTTGCTACTGCTGTTGTAGTTAGTCCAGCAGCACTGACAAGGTTTTTAGACAACTCTCAGAATTTGGCATCTAGAATGGTAAATATTAAGTTCAAATGTTTATTTATCATAACCAGCTACTTTTTGTGTGAATTATTTATTAAATCATGTAGATTAATATACTTTAAAAGTTGAATTGAGAGCTTTCTGTGGTGGTCATCTTGGTGCTTTCCATGGATGGGACTGTGGGGAACCCCTCTAGGTCATGTGAGGGGGGCCGCCATTTTCGAGGCAACCAACTAAAGTTGTTCAGACTAGCGTGACGTCAGGAATTTCTCCGAGGCGCCTCGGGGGCACACCTTAAACACGGCCCAGGGAGGCCTAAGCCTCGCTCGCCTCATGGAGAGCCATGATGGCAGACGACTGGAACTCAGAAGAGTAGGTCCTCAGCGATCTTGCGCACCAACGCTGGAAGGGCAGCTTGCGGATCAACAGCTCGGTCGACATTTGGTAATGACGGATCTCACGCTGACCCACAGTAGCTAGCCCGTAACTATGCAGCTTTAACACATGTATTTGTATCGATATCATCCAGTCAACTAGATAGTGTTCCAAAGGGGTAGTTCCACACACATATCTACAAGCTGGACGTATACAAAGACCCAATAACACTAAGACGGCTCACTCCCTATCTCTCCCATGGTAATGTAAATTTTGCAGTGCCATCTTGTGGGTTTGATTAGCCTGGCTGCTGACTGGTGTTTCACATGTAAACACATACAAGGCGAAAGGGTGAGTTTCAAATAAAATACGAGATTGCCTGTCATTTGGATTCCAATGTTGCGCCTACTGCCTGGTCCCCACCTCCCTCTGCCTGGCCCTCCCTCATTCCCCCGCCCTCCCTGGCTCTGTCACCCTCCCTCCCTCCTCCCAGCCTCACCGCCCTTCCCCATCCCTCCCCCGTCCTCCCCTTCCCTCACTCCCTCCCTGGCCTCACTGCCCTTCCCCGGACTGCACTCTGTCCACACCTCTCTCTATCACCTCTCCGCTGGCCTTGCTCCTTGATATGTCTGAAAAGAGTTCCAGGAGGGGGAGCCTGCTGGCATTTCACTTTCTACTCTTACTCTGTCCATGTCTATGGCTCACTGGTTGGTCACCATAGAGCAAATAGATACGGTCCTTTGACTCAACTCTCCTCATTTCTCTTTCCTAGACTCTGCCCTTTCGATTTCTCCTAGGCATACTTCTTCCCTTGACCAGGGTAGTTGTGTTCTTGGGTGGGGCCCTTCACCGTTACGATTTCTCTGTCTTGTTCTCGTTGCTGGAACCACCGCTGCACCCATCTTTACCCGCCCTTCCTCGAATCCCTTGCTGCTGACTGGATACAAGTGCTCAACTACATCTACCGCTCAACTACCACCGGACCGAAGAGATTTGCTGCCGCCCCAATGCCTCGCCGTTACAATGTTGTAAAGATGTCCCCAGTTTCTACAACACTCCCTACTGAAGTTATATCTTCAACCAAAGATTGGGCCGATTTATCAGAGCCTCTCTATTAATGTTGCAGTTCTGCAACCAGTATCCGTCGTAAGGTTCCAAACAATCCCAGAATTGAATACTCCTATAGAACTCCCACCACCACCACTGCTACCCCCACCCTGCCCCTTTACCTCTCCACCCCACCCACCACTGCCCCCAGTATCCTTCCAGCACACTGACACACGCGCACACAGACGCTCAAGCACACACACCATTCGCACAACCCATTATAACACTATCAAAATGATCAAACCCACCAGCCCCGTCGTCTCTTCCGTGAGGTGGCGCCACTTTCTATCTGAATGCCTTACATGTCTGGTTCCCGGTGTAGCAGTAAAGTAATACTCTCTCGATCATTCCTGCTGTCGGTGTTGCGGTTTCCGAGGCACACCAGTTTGCTAGGGACACATCGCTTCTGCGCATGCGTCAAAATCGAACAGCATCGTGACTAACCTTATAAATTTAATATAATGTTTTTGGTAAACATGTTTTCTATATGTCTACCAAGCGATTTGTTTCTAGGTGGTGTAATTTGAGAGATATTTGACTTTTTCTGTATGAAGATTTGCTCACGACCATTGACAATGCATTTGAATGGATGTGTCCCTGGCAAACTGGTGTGCCTCGGAAACCGCAACACCTGTTATAATGTTACCAGAATAAAGCTGGCAGAGTGGGTTGGTGGGCAGTAGTGTAGCCAGACAGGGAACAGGGAAATTACTATATAAAAGATTCACCTCAATGCAGAGTAGGACCTAGTCTAAATACGGACGAAAATTGCTTTAATATGGAGCAGGAAGTGAAATTCCTGGTTCCAGTATCAAATGGTTAATTATATCGGCACAAGAGTTGGTGAAATGGGACAGAATGCAAAAAAGACAAGATGGCAACCACAGAATGCTGTTGATTTCACTTTTAAATTCCATTAAGCTACATGTATTCTTATATTTTTCAACTCAAAAGTATGGGTGTATATGAAGATGTATATCAAGAATATATTCTGCTTCTTAAATTAAGAATTCATGTGATGATTTCATTTACCCAGCCTTTCGCCACTTTTTCTAATCGGTGTGTTTTTCACCCCACTGCAAGTACGGGGTGAATCTTTTATCTAGGGAATGACCGCTCCTTCTTAGCACATTCTTTAAAAGTGGTGCCTTTTCAACAATTTTTACAACAACTCCCTCGTGCCAGGTCCGATAAAAGTTGTATATTTCTTGCGTTTTCATTTTAAATACAAAATAGCAATTATTTCTATCTTTAATAGTTGTATCTTCCTTGTTCTTGTTATTTTTGAATGAATAATTGATGAAATCATGTAATCTTTAAAACTCGAATCGAGAGCTTTTTAATGTGGCCATCTTCTTTCTTTGCATCCGCTCTCAATTTCTCAACTTTATAATATAGATATAAACTGTGCACTGGAACCACCACACCCACAGTTAATTCACACTGAAGCAGTGTTTTCTCGGATTTAAGCAGGGTTGTCATCCATCTCTACCTCAGATTTGGTGGAACTATAGAATATATAGCATTAGAAAACTGAATGTAGCATATAATGACATTATGAGGTTATTACTCCGTCTACTTAGGTATCACAGTGCTAGTCAGATGTTAGCCAATATTGATGTGCCAGCCAAATTTATTAATAGACTTGACAAGTCAGAAAATGCTATAATACAGGGACTTGTGAAAATAGAAGAGAGTGATCTCAGATTTACGTCTGCCATATTTTTATTTTTTTAAATTTTTTTTATTGAGGCTGTATTTATACTGTCCATAGCATGTAAGCCCGGGTATCCAGGCTTGTTTTCAATGCTGGCCAGCTGTAGTGTTGGTGTTGTCTTACCAAGCAGTAGCTGCTGATAAGTTATTTGATTGTCTGCATTTCAGTAGCAGATAGATCTGTTGGTACGTTTAGTAGCCTATGTTAGCCATATGGAGGCATTAGTACAAACTACTGTATGTAGACCAACATTTTGATATTGGTAATTATGGTAGTATTCATACTATTACTTCTATGTTATTCACATTTATTTATATCTACCTACTATGGACCAAATTATATAACTACCATAATCCTGAGTCTGAAATAAAGAATTTAATTAAATACCCGCTACCGTCCAATAACCTTCTGTCAGTTGCTGTGGACGACAATAATTTGGAATACATAACTTGACACTTCCACTTAAAATATACATCAGTGGTGTCATGTAGATTGACTTGCTGATTAACAACAATTAATGTAAGCATAACTTTTATTTCAGTTCTTCCATGAATTCCAGGCTGTCTCTTGAAGTTCTCTTCTCTCCAGATGACACCATGCACTGTTGTCATAATGGGTTACTCTAACCGCCAACAGGATTGTTGTTGTAGTGTGAACAGATCAATAGACGTTGTGAAGCTGGAACCGTGGTGGACTGGTTGGATCTTTCTGTCGATTTAACTCCGGGTCAATTGCCTACAAAATATAAAGAAAACATTTCTATTAGGTCAATATTACAGTTGTTGTTTGATGTTTCGTATCCTAGCAACATCTGAGGTCATATTAGGATGGGTAGCTGTTGCTGCCTAGAAGGGAATGCTAAGTCAATTCAATAGCACATGTTACTACCGAAGCATATGGTGACAGAATTTTGATGTGCATGCCAACATTATTTTTTTAATGTTTTGACATCAAATATCTCTTATAGATGGGATGGCCGAATGAGTTAGAGCGTCCGTCTCCCGTGCTGGTAGATCGTGGGGTCGTGGGTTCGAGTCCCGGTCGAGTCAAACCAATGACGTTAAAATTGATACTTGTCGCTTCCTAGCCAGGTGCTCGGCATTATTAGGATAGGGCAAGGACTGGTGTGCTCAGTGTCAGGATAATGTGACTGAGTGGGATACCAGGTCATGGTGCTGGCGGCCTGGTTTCCCAGTGTGACAGCACTATAAAGTCGCCATGAGTGCGCACTGTCATAAGTCGGTACCCGTCCTGATATGACCTTAGATGTTGCTAGGACGTAAAACAACAAAAAACAAACAACAAACAAACAAACATCAAATATCTCTGAAGTTAGCCATTTGTAATAAAAGTTGATTGGTTGTTGGAGTTTCACGTCCTGTCAACATCTAAGGTCATATTAGGAAGGGTACCGACTTGTGATAGTGTGCACTCCTACCGATTGTATAGCGCTGTCCCACTGGGGGATCACACTGCCAACACATTGGACCGATATCCCCCTCAGTCGTATTATCTTGATATTTAGCTAACCAGTCCTTGGCATATCCTAGCAATGCTGAGCGCCAGGCTAGGTAGTGACAAATATCAATGTTGTAAGTCCTTGGTTTGACTCGACCGGAATTCGAACTCCGGACCTTCTGCATGGGAAGCCCTAGATAAAAGATTCACCCGGTACTTGTAGTACACGGGTGAAGATCAGCCTTATATAAATACGGGCGAAAATAGCGTTAGTATGGAACATCACCTAGAAACTGTGGCTCCAGTATCAAATGGCTACCCATGTAGGCACAGATTTGGTGAAATGGGAGAGAATGCAAAAAGACAAGATGGCGGCCGCAGAACGCCGTCGATTTCACTTTTAAATCTTATTAAACTAGATATTATATTATATTTTTCAACTCAAAAGTAGCGGGCTAATAATAAAACAGATGTAAAGAATAATTGTTGCTTCTTAGTTTGTGAAATTAGGCTCTCAATTCTTTGACCCGTTTTTTCGCCAGCTTTTACATAAGGTTGGTATGCACCCCTCCTGTGGCTACTGCAGCAGTACGGGGTGAATCTTGTATCTAGGGAAGCCCTACCGATTCGGCCACTGCGTCCAGTCATATTACAGTATACATTATTATGCACTTCTCTTTTTTGTCAGTGAGTCAGAGGGAGAGAATTGGTTGGTTGTTGGAGTTGACCGTCCTGGCAACATCTAAGGTCATATCAGGATGGGTACTGACTTGTGATAGTGCACACTCATTTCTACTTTACAGTGCTGCCCCAATGTGAGACCATGCCACCAGCATCATGACCTGATATTCCACTTAGTCACATTATCCTGACACTGAGCAGACCAGTCCTTGTCCTATCCTAATAATACCGAGCGCCTGGCTAGGAAGGAATTTTTAAGTCATTGGTTTGCCTTGACCAGGGTTCAAATTTCACGATCTACCAAAATGGGAGACGGACGTTCAACTCATTCGGCCATCCCGTCTGGTGAGTGAGAGAGAGGGGACTATAGTCAGACCTGGTGCTTCCAGGTAAAATATGACCATTGTTTGTGTGTTGTGCGATATTGACTTTAGGCCGAAAGACCCCCAGGCCTCAAAGCCGATATTCGGCATTAACAGCTTAATGCAATTATTAATGGTAAGGGTATAAGCTAAGAAAATGCACTAGTCACTAGTATTTAATCAAGAACTGTGTAAAGCTGACCAAATTTGTTTGATAAATATGAGTATTTGATATATAATGTATTATGCAAGTATAAAGATATGGAAGGAATTATTATTATATTTGTATACTCTGTAATACCAAAGACAATGTACACCGACATGTACCACTCGGCGCTTTTATATAGGAATTTCTGAAATAATCATGCACTGGCGCCATCCCACGGCAAACAGGGTGCATTGTCTTTGATCAGGTGTAGTAGCAGTTTTCTTACTCAGACATAATCTCAAATTTAACTTATGTATGGCACAGATTAAAGTGCTTAAAGTATGTTTGAGCTATATATATTACACTATTTGAATTACTCATTTAGATGACACTCTGGAAAAATCACTCACTAAATCAGCTAGGAAAAGAAACACAACCTGCTTAATTAATCCTAAATAAAGAATTCATCTACGCTGCTGCTTCCGCCACTGCCGCTGTCGTCGGTGTCCGGTGGTGTTGGTTGTGGGGCCTTCCTTCCAGTGAGAATGCTCTGCAGGGTTACGATGACGTTGCGCACGATGCTGCTGCTGCTCTTGAGGGTTAGATACCATGTGCCTGGCTTGGCGTTGCACAACACCTTCTGTTGGTTCTTACTCAGACGGTAGTCATATTCATAGTTGCGCAAGTCCGGCTCTTCGCCATGATTGAGATAGCCACTGACGTAACCATAGCGACTCGTCAGTTTCATCATCACCTGTAGGTCGTTGAGAGTCACAAACTTCGGCATGTCGAATTTGGTCTTGAACAGGAAGCCCCTGCCACGCAGCGTCGCGTTCTGCACCACGTTTATCGACTTTCCATAGAAGCCGACGGACCCTCGCCGCATGTCCTTCACCGGCACGATGCTCACCTGGTAGACACCAGTCGTGTTGCTGCACAGCTCGAACCTGCGGGAGCCGTAGCTCTTCACCTTCTCCACGCAGTGGTTACACATCGGCGAGTGGATGCGGACATCCGCTTCCACCCCCGTGCGCACGTCGATGGTCATATGCTCGACCTCCATCGATTCGGTGATGGTGACCTGCAGCACCAGCTCCTGACCGGCCGGGCACTTGAGCCCGGCTGTGACTTCCAGCCCGACGGAGTTGTCTACGCATGGCTCTATGCCGACTTTGCGGAAGGCCGCTGTCACATCGGTGGCATTGAGCCCGAGATCCTTTGCAGCCTGAACCACTCCGCAGGCGGCGTCAAAGAAGTGCGAGTCCTCCTTCCAGTAGAGAGTGTTCGCGTAGACGAACGGGTGGAAGGCGGAGCGAACATCCCAGCCAGCTGTTATCCCCAGGTAGTAGAACACGCGGTTGAACAACCCACTAGAGTAGTGTGGGTCCATGCCAGCGCAGTAGTCCCGGGCGGTGCCGATAGATTTCCCGTCCTTCTTTGGGTCTTTGAAATAGCGCAACGCACCACCGGGGTCTTTGAATATTTCATAGCCGACCATCCAGTCCTGGGTTTTGCTCGCAAAGAATTCGACCGCTTCACCGGCCATGTCGGAGAAGGCTTCATTCATTCCTCCCGACTCACCGCTGTAGATAAGACCAGAACTCATTTCTGTGATCCCGTGCGAGATCTCGTGAGCGACGACGTTGATGCTTGTGAGAGGGTAGAAGCGGTTGGCACCGTCACCGAACGTTATGTATGTGCCATCCCAGAAGGCGTTCTCGTAGCGAGTCCCATAGTGGACACGTGACATACACATGCTCTCGTTGGTACCCGGACGCTTCAGTGGTTTCTGTATATTGTACCATTGATCGAACATCTCATATGTGGCAGTGATGTAGAAGAGTGCATCGCTCATTGGAGAATAAGCCCCGTTGATGGCGTCATTCACTCCTTCCTTGCAGTCGAACACATACGGGGTGCTAACATCACACTGGCGTGACTTTCCACGGCAGTTGAACACCTTGGCAACATTATTTTCCAGTATGCATGCATTGTCAACCTTCAGTTTTGGGTATTCTTTTCCATATTCCACCTTACCAATTTTATTGTTACCACCAACGCCATTTATCTCCGAGGCACTCTGGACTCTGTTGGTTTTCCGCTTGGTGATTTTATTCATCGAGAGGCCATTCCATTGCTTGACTATCTCACCAGAGATTGCATCAATCAGGGTGAATGGACGCGAAATCTCATCTTCCCCTTCCACCAGGTAGGAAACCTTATACATCAACCGGCCATGCGGTCTTCCTCCATCATTTTCGTCATCATCATCGAGCATCACTTCAAGTATCGCATCGACATCTGGGTTGAATCGCACCTCCTGAAGGTTGTCGTTGTTGTGAAGGATAATCATACGAAATGCCTCATCTGCGCTCAATTGTGGTGAAGTGTTTGGAATGTCCTCAAGCAGGTCAGCGACAAGGCTCCCCACTGCCTTGTTTGAATAGCGTCCATTTTTGTCTTTCTCAAGCACAACTGTCGCACCAGCTACTTTGATCCCTTTGAAGGTTTCCTGAAATTTTATCTTCTTGGTGCCTTTCACCGTCTTTGCTTCTGTTGTTTCTTCCAGTTCTTCACCTTCAGTGAGACCAAGCATTACTCGTGGAATATCTTCACCGCCATTATAGAGTGAGCGGCGCGCTCTCAATTGCATCTCTTCCTGGACATTGATCCTTCGTGCACCATCAGCTAGCATGAAGAGCACTGAAATGGATGAATGGATTAAATTATAGATGAACACAGGTTGTGAGGATTAAGGGCGATATCGGGAGATGCATGCCAAGATAACTAAACCATAATGTTGTAAAATATAATACACAATTTATTTTTAAAAAGAAGATGAATAAAAAGGAATAATCATTCAATGTCCAGGAAAACGTGCTTTAGTTTGAAGTTATACAAGCCATGAGGATTATTTGAAGTAATTTAAAGTTCAAATTGATTGTGTCACTAGAAACTGAAATTAAAATATATATGTCCTATAGGTGGCGCCAGTGTAGAGTCCATATTCAGACAGATAGTCCGTGATAGTGATAGTGACATCATACAACAATGCAATACAGTAATATAAGTAATGGAGAAACAGATCCAGCTCGTTGGTTGGTTGGTTGTTGGAGTTTTATGTCCTGGCAACATCTAAGGTTATATCAGAACGGGTACCAACTTGTGACAGTGTACACTCATGGTGACTTTATAGTGCTGCCCCACTGGGAGACCAGGCCACCAGCACCATGACCTGATATTCCACTCAGGCACATTATTCAGACAATGAGCTATCAGTCCTTGCCCTATCCTATTAATGCTAAGCGCCAAGCTAGAAAGCGACAAGTATCAATTTTTTAAATCATTGGTTTGACTCGACTGAGAATTGAACTCCCGACCTCCCGCACTGAGGCCTGCGCTCTACTCATTCGAGCACCAAACCCAGAGAGTGGCACGTAGCTCAGACGGTAGAGTGTCCACCTGTGTACGTGTGGGTCATCCTATCGATCCTACTCAGTGGACACATTTGCAGTTTGGGCTATTTTCCTTTCCAACCAGTGGTCCACCACTGGTTCATCAAAGGTTGTGGTAAGTGTTGTCCTGTCTGTGGGAAAGTGCATATAAAAGACCCCTTGCTTCTTATCGGAAAGAGTAGCCTATCTGGCGGCAGCTGGTTTCCTCCAAAGAAATATGTCAGAATGACCAAATGTTTTACGTCCAATAGCCGATGATAAAAATCAATGAGCTCTAGAGATGTCGTTAAATAAAACTAACTTTCCCTTTTGCCACCACACTCAGTCACAAGTCGGTGCCCGTGCTGATATAACTTTAGATGATGTCAGGAGATAAAACCCCATAAGTATCAAACCTTTCACCTACCTGCTACAATCGCTGGCACCACCGTCCATGTCGCTGCGATCGGCATCTTCCCCATTGCGCAGCCGCGGTCCACTGAGCACGCCCCGCCATGAGCACGGGGTCTACATTTATAACCGGGCGGGGGCCCGCAGGTGGCGCCCCCTGGTAATGATGCAGTTATTAGGCGGCGTCGGTAATGTGACACATTGACCATATTTAGTTAATCATTACAATGGAGAAAATTGAGGATTCATCGCCAAATATTAATGGTTGGTTGGTTGTTGGAGTTTTACGTCCTGGCAACATCTAAGGTCATATCAGGACAGGCACTGACTTGTGACATTGACAGTGCACACTCATGGTGACTTTATAGTATTGCCTCACTGGTAGACCATGCTGCCAGCACCATGACCTGATATCCCACTCAATCACATTATCCTGACACTTAGACGACCAGTCCTTGCCATATCCTAATAATGCCGAGCACCTGGCTATGAAGCGAAAAATATATACTTTTAAGTAATTGGTTTGACTGCACCAGGGTTCGAACCCATGGGTTTGAATAGGTAGAAGGTAGTGAAATAAGGTTATGCTATATGAAAATTATAGGAAAAATACAGAAGACGAAAGGTGGTTGGTTTAGGGATTTTCTTTTATTGTTACAATGGTATTGTAATGGCAATCGTTGGGGTCCCAAATAAAGTGATCGATATAGGGAGTGGTCGATCTGTGGAGGTGGTCGGTTAAAGAGGTTTTACTGTATATATATGACCATGTTTAGACATTCATTACTATATACAGTATAACCCAGTTAAACCAAACTTGAAGGGACCCTAGAAATTTGTTTGGATTAACCGATCATTGGTTTAACCGAGCTTTGGCTTTAACTTTGACTTTGAGTAAGTGTGTATTGCACATGTAATATACAATGTATGTGGATACTTTGATTAATATTTTTTTAATGTATATACAGTATAACCCCGTTAAACGAAGCTCGGTTAAACCAAACGATCGGTTAATCCAAACTTTTTTCGGGAACTTGCAAAATAATACAATATATCATATAAAAAAGTCAGTGGGGTCTCAGATGACCTTATAACCACATGAAAGTTTGGTTTAACCATACTGGAGTGGCTTGGGATCCGACAACTTTGTTTGGATTAACCGATAATTTGGATTAACCGACTTTGGTTTAACCAACTTTTTTATATGATAGATGGTAGTATTTTGCCGGGCCGCCGAAAAAAGTTTGGATTAACCGATCGTTTGGTTTAACCGAGCTTCGTTTAACCGAGCTTCGTTTAACGGGGTTGTACTGTATATATATACCAACTCATTGCATTCAATATGGTCTTTTGCCGCATAATATGCGGGGAAACAAAGCTAGGCCCGACCGTCCCATTAACTTACGGTATAAGCAATACATCCTGGAATTAGTATTTAATTTAATGACTAAACTGATAATCTATTAGGAATATGTCCGTCCATCTGCATCGTGTGCCTCACAATACTAAGTGCATAACAACTGCGTAAGTGCATATTGAAAATCATTTATCGCGTGTACACTTGTTACTTAATGTTTTCACATTTAAATGGTTGTGTTGTACAATTTAATATGCCAATGTTATTACTGATGAAGTGTTGCTGCCTGGTTCGTTCCATGAATTGCCACTGTTACGAATTGGCGCTCCCCCATCGCCAATTCGGCACGCTAGGGGCGCCACCATTGCTCCAGCTACATTCGGCTTCCAGCATACATCACCTCTTGCGATATATTTGCATCCATTTAAATGTTACACAGTCATCATAATCACACGTTCTCCATAAACCCACCCAAAACAGTGCTGCTACTACTGTAGCTATTAAAAATAAAAATAACGTGGGTCTTGAACCCACAGTTCTGCCATTCCTGGCTAGCATCCTAACCATTAGGCCTGTGCTTATGCCTACAATGCTTACCTCGGGAGGTCAGCGCACCTCACTACAATATAGACTACAGTAAAACCTCTCTGACCGACCACCTCCACAGATCGACCACTCCCCTATATCGATCGCTTTATTTGGGTCCCAAAAATACCATTGTAACGATATTCTAACTCTTTAAACCGACCACCTCCCTAAATCGACCACTTAAAGTTGCAAAGTCCGATGGTTTTGAGTTTCAGAAATTTTCTGAGATAAATACATTAGGTTGATCATTATAATGTACCTTATACCCCAGTCACACGAGAGGCAGCATTTGCCGCCAACCGCCTTACGCCCAAAAGGACGCCAACCACCCAGCATTCCAATCGATACATTGATTCAAATACGTTGTAGGCGCCATGGCGGCGCCATGTCGGCGCTATGTCAGCACCATGTCATATCGCCGCCAGATCGCCGGCAACTCGCCAACCCAGGGCGGCGCCAGGGCGGGGCCAGGGCAGGGCCAGGGCGGGGCCAGGGCGGCGCCAGGGCGGCGCCAGGGCGGCGCCAGGGCGGCACCAGGGCGGTGCCAGGGCGGCGCCAGGGCGGCGCCAGGGCGGCGCCAGGGCGGACCCAGGGCGGCGCCAGGGCGGCGCCAGGGCGGCGCCAGGGCGGCGCCAACCATTTTGAATGGTACCGCCGGAACAGGACATAAGGAGGTTGCATGTGCAGCAGCAGCAACCTCCTTGCATCCAAAATTCCCGAAATGGACGCCGGGAGGTTGGCGTCCTCGTGGAGACAGCACTCAATCAGGGCATAAGGAGGGCGCAAGGAGGACGTTTTGACATCGCGAATCGATCGTTAGCGAACGCAGGCCTCGTGTGACTGGGGTATTACTTTAGCTTGAAGTAACTTACGACCACCTTACGACCAAAAGGGCGGCGACTTCCTTGCGACCGACTCGCTACATTGAATCAAAGATGCGTTCACCGAGCGGTGGCCCGTGTTGGCGACTGCTCACCAAGCGGTTGGTAATGGTGCTGTCACATTAGGACGTTTCTCACCAACGCGCCGCCAATGCGCAAAATATTTTCAACGTGTCGAGACACGTCCAACTTTTCAGCGTTTTGGGAGAAAACTCGACGCAGCGCAGGGTGTTAGTAGCGTGCGGCCAATGGGTTTCGACACGCGGCGGAACCCAACAAAAAAAATATGTCCGTGTGACCTACTTCCGTCCCTCGTCTGTCGGCGCGTCTCAACGTTCCGCCAGCGGGTTATCAGCGTGTTATCAGCGAGTCGACCTGTGGGAAGGGGGTTCGTAGAATAAGAATTTTCCCACTGTATCCCTCTGGAGCATGTCGTAAGAGGCGACTAAATGAGGGCAACCTGTTTGCCATGGGTTGTGACCTGTGTCGGAGGATGGGATCCTGGTGATTGAGGGATAACCAACACATCACTTCTGCCTGGATTTCTCCTAAACAGGTGGTCAAGTTTGGCTCGGCTTGATCAATCGGCTGGTGGTATCATGCCCTAGGACTGCCATTCAATTATGTGATGATTCATTATTCATTCATTCTTACGGTTGAATATTACTATGTGAAATTTAGAATGCATTGTTGTAATTGTATTTGTGGTAGTTCTAGAAGGCGGCTGCTCATGAGCTAATCAAAGTGAAGTAAGTTTTTTATTTAAAATTTTGCTTCCTGCGAGTATATTATTTGCATATCCCCGTGCATAAGAGTGCTGGGCTCTGCCCCACTCCTCTGTGCATCATAGGGTCAGAGTAGGGCTGGGGACTGCAAATAATGAAGTTTTGAAAATACTATGGATATTTCAATTTCACACGGCAAAAGATTGAGGAAGGATACTTCCTCAGATGATGACGACAAAGGAACGAACAAAGGACATATGACAATGACATTTCCAAGATTTTTGGTAATTATGGGCAAATGTGATAAAGTCTGTTGCCCCAAGTCCAGTCAAGTCGGTCTATGTTTCAGTTGAAACGCAGACTGAATTGTCCTGGCCAATTGAGGGTGCTAATGAATTTGTAACATTGGAGGACTACCGTATCACAACACCTAAGCCTAGCACTAGCACTTCAATTTCTGTACAAACTAATACATCTAAAGAACAAGTAACATCAAATAGCAAGAAAGTAACACAAAAGAGCAATAGCAATGCGTCAAGCAATTTAAAATCATCATCATCATCATGCTGTCGGTCGCGATGCGACAAAGACTGCTTTCATTACTTGACTGCCGCTCTCCATTTAGCTCTCTGCTGTGAGAGTTGCGTCCATGAGTCGGTCTTACTGTCTCTCAGCTTCAGGTCATTTCATGAAAGCTGCCTGCAAAAGTGTTGAAGTGCTGCTGGCTTTTGCAAGTTACCAGCGGCACTCTCTCGGGGAGCAAATAGAGGTTTCACACCGGCAAGAACATGTCAAGACAGGCGCAAAACTATTTGTCCCTGCAGTGGCTGGTCGGGAGATGTTGGGAGTTCCATACATCAACCGCCCTTAATGGTGCCACAGTGACATGGTTTTCTGTTTAGGGTTTGCTCCCTTAGCCTTCGGTTCTGTCAAGAACCTGTACCACAAGGCAGTGGTTTACAACTCTGCAAGGCAGGGGCATCAAACTCCCTGAGGTATTGCTATACCTGCAATACCTGCATACCACAGGTATGCAGGTATTGCAGGTATAGCAATACCTCAGTCAAAATCACAACCTCCCTTAAACACAAACTCGCAAGTGACAAAGAAAATAAATAATAAATCACAAAGAATTGGAAGACAATCGAAGGGCTCAAACGACCCTCTCAAATTATTCAACAAGTTTGGGCACTTGGATGATATGGAGGTGGAAAGTGGAACGAGAGCTAGGTCTCACTCTCCAGTTCACCCTCCGTAGCATTTTAGTTGTTTATAACTATATATTTATTGTTTTAAATGGCTGCTGCAACTATGATACAGTGGAACTGTCGTAGTTTACAGGCAAATCGAAATGAACTGGAACTAGTCATTCAAAAATATAATTCATCTGTAATTTGCCTGCAAGAAACAAAAATAGATAATGCAAATATGACTTTAAAAGGTTTTGCATCTTATCACAAAATGGGCACAACAGATGCTATGGGTAGGGCACATGGTGGGGTGTCTATTTTTACAAAAAGCTCTCTGCCACAGAGTGAAGTTAATTTAAATACAAATTTACAAGCTGTCGCTGCCAAAGTAACTCTTCACACCACAATAACATTTTGTTCATTATATCTTCCTCCTTCTAGTCCTGTAATACCTGCAGATTTAAACAATCTTTTTGCTCAATTACCCCAACCCTGTATCATAATGGGAGATTTTAATTCCCACAATCAGCTTTGGAGTGCCACAGACAATACCGATCCAAAGGGACGCATTGTAGAAGATTTCATGAGCAGGCAGAATCTCTGTCTGTGGAACGATGATAGTCACACATATCTCCATCCGGGTACAGGTTCCCTAACTTCAATTGACCTCACCATGTGCTCGCCCCAAGTTTTTCTTGATTTTTCTTGGGAGGTGGAAGAAGACCAATGGGGTAATGACCACTATCCCATTGTTTGGTCCAGCCACTTTTCTCCTTCTGATGAGAGAGTGCCTAAATGGCACTTTCAAAGGGCCAATTGGGCCAAATTTCAATCTCTTTGCCTTGAAAAGATCACAGGCGATCTTATGCAAGATGTGCAAGATCCCATTAAAGCTTTTACAGACACACTGTATGAAGTTGCTAGCAATTGTATTCCTAAGTCAAATCCTAACCCTAAAAAGCCAGAAAAACCATGGTTCACAGAGGAGTGTAAGAAGGCTGTAAAAGCTCGTAAGAAAGCTTTAAAACAATTCAAGAGACAGCCAACACAGTGCAATCTACAACAATACAGAATAAAAAGAGCCAAAGCCAGATATATCATTCGGTGTAGTAAAAAGAAAAGCTGGTCAGATTATACATCAAAACTGAACACCCGAACACCCATTAAGAAATGTTGGGATATGATTCGAAGGATCAGTGATAAAGGGGGAGGCGCAAGAATAAAACATCTTAATAAAAATGGCCAAAGCATTTCAAATCCAAAGGATATAGCCAACACCTTAGGTGAATCTATATCCCAGAACTACAAGAATTACAAATTGCTCTGTTTAAATCTCACGACACAGCACCTGGACCAGATCAGATCCATTACCAAATTCTTAAACATATGCCAGCTGAAACCACGATGAGCCTCTTAGAAATATTCAACACCATCTGGATGAGTAGTAACTTTCCCCCTTGCTGGAGCGAGGCCACAGTAATCCCGATACCCAAACCGGGAAAGGACTCCACCAATCCCAATAACTATCGACCAATAGCACTCACAAGCTGTGTATGTAAGACCATGGAACGCATGATCAATGAAAGGCTTGTTTGGTTTCTTGAAGAGGCTGCTATTATCTCCTCTTCTCAAAGTGGTTTTAGAAAGACCAGAAGCACCATGGACCATCTGGTACGCCTTGAGACATTTGTGAGAGACGGTTTTATAAAGGGTGAACACGTCGTTGCACTTTTCTTTGACTTGGAGAAGGCATACGACACCACATGGAAATATGGCATTATGAAAGACATTCAGGATAGTGGATTGAGAGGCAGACTACCTCTCTTTATAGAACAATTTCTTTTAAATAGGTGTTTCGGTGTCCGTGTCGGAAGTACTCTCTCAGAAGCCTTTGACCAAGAAATGGGTGTACCCCAAGGGAGCATCTTATCGGTCACACTGTTCATAATCAAAATTACAGAAAAAGTAAAATATTGATAAAACCACACAACCTAGAGACAAACTGCTTGGAACACATACAGAAAACATGTTTATCAAAAAGATTATATTAAATTGATAAGGTTAGGGTTTTGGATTTCTATTAATTTTGAATAAAACTGACGCTTTTCACTGCGCATATAGGCAAACTCAATGGCCGTACGCCATTGCTTTGCTCCCAACGCCGTTTTCAGCGCATGCGCAGTCGGAACCGTGATCTAGTTTATTGAGCAACGGACAGAATTGTCTAGTCCGTGCGTCATAAGTATCAAAATGTATTAAAATGTGTCAAAATGTTGCGATATCGGGTCAAATGCCGCTGGACAAACGGACATGAAACGGACATGAAACGGACATAAAACGGACTTGAAACGGCCAGTCACACTATGGCCATCATTCGCTTGCAACCACCCTACAACCAATAGGGCGGCGACCTCCTTGCGATTGACTCGCTACGTTGATTCATACCCTAGTCACACGAGAGCCAGCGTTCGCCGCCAACCTCCTTACGCCCAAAAGGACGCCAACCACCCAGCGTTCCATTCGATACATTGTTTTCAAAAAAATGTTGGCGTCCTGTCGGCGTCCTTGCGGCGCCTTAGCGGCGTCCTGTCGGTGGCGCCTAATACCCCAGTCACACGAGAGCCAGCATTCGACGCCAACCTCCTTAGGCCCAAAAGGTCGCCAACTTCCCAGCGTCCCATTCGATACATTGATTCAATTACGTGGTCGGCGCCAGGGCGGGGCCAGGGCGGGGCCAGGGCACGGCCAGGGCGGCACCAGGGCGGCGCCAGATCGGCGCCAGATCGGCGCTAGATCGGCACCAGATCGGCCCCAGATCGGCCCCAGGGTGGCGCCGGCTGTCGCCGTATCAGGGCCGGGGCGGCACCAGGGCAGCGCCAGGGCGGCGCCATAGTGCCTACCAAAAAAACAAAAATCAGTGCGGCATTGCATATTTTGGCGCCACTAGGTCGGCGCCAGATCGCCAACCCAGGGCGGCACCAGGGCGGTGCCAGGGCAGCGCAAGGGCGCCAACCATTTTGAATGGCGCCACCAGAACAGGGCGCAAGGAGGTTGCACGTGCAGCAGCAGCAACCTCCTTGCGTCCAAAATTCCCGAAATGGACGCCGGGAGGTTGGCGTCCTCGCGGCAACAGCACTCAATCAGGGCGTAGGGAGGGCGCAAGGAGGAAGTTTTAACGTCGCGAATCGATCGTTAGCGAACGCAGGCCTCGCGTGACTGGGGTATGAGTCAACCCACAGTCCACGTCTGAAATCTGCGGCTACGATAACACTGCATCGACCATCGTCATTATTGTGGTAACTGGCCACGAGGGCCAGCCGCTAGTAGGTGTCGCCTCGGAAGAGCTTTCGTCATTCTTGGATTCGTTATCGGAGAAAGCAGACGTCTCCCTGGGAGCTCCAGGGCCCTGCACCAAACCCCCACACAGGGGGAGGGTGCAGGCCTGGGCTCTATACTACAGGGGAGTGCTGAGCCTGACTCACCACTGTGTGTGCTCTGTAGCTTTGATAACACTGTTATTAAAGCTACATAGCACACATAGAGGGGAGGAGGGTGCACTTAGGTATATGCTCATGCATATACTCACACTTCGGAAGTGGACAGGAAAATAGCCATGGATAGGAGGATTACAGGATATAACATAGGAACCATGGATACAGCCACACCACCCACGGGTGAGGCCTGATGGCTGAGCACTCTAATAGTTACTGTGAGTAACTCCACCCACGGGTGAGGCCTGATGGCTGAGCGCTCTAATAGTTACTGTGAGTAACTCCACCCACAGGTGAGGCCTGATGGCTGAGCACTCTAATAGTTACTGTGAGTAACTCCACCCACGGGTGAGGCCTGATGGCTGAGCGCTCTAATAGTTACTGTGAGTAACTCCACCCACGGGTGAGGCCTGATGGCTGAGCGCTCTAATAGTTACTATGAGTAACTCCACCCACAGGTGAGGCCTGATGGCTGAGCGCTCTAATAGTTACTGTGAGTAACTCCACCCACGGGTGAGGCCTGATGGCTGAGCACTCTAATAGTTACTGTGAGTAACTCCACCCATGGGTGAGGCCTTGATGGCTGAGCGCTCTAATAGTTACTGTGAGTAACTCCACCCACGGGTAAGGCCTGATGGCTGAGCGCCCTATTAGTTACTGTGAGTAACTCCACCCATGGGTGAGGCCTTGATACTGAGCACTCTAATAGTTACTGTGAGTAACCCCACCACCCATGGGTGAGGCCTTGATGGCTACTGAGTGACACAGTATGTAACTCCACTTGCACGATAATAGCAGAATTATATACCCCTGGAACCTGTGGCGTAAGAGGGGGGGGGGGGGGAGCATGCAGGCTATGAGTATGGTCTAAACCAGGATACAGAAGATCTAACCAGCTTCACTTATATCCCTAGATTCTGATGTTCAGTCAAGTGATTAGGAAAGTAGGTAATTAGCTGGGAGAAGAAGTTCCTTTTCTTAATACAGGGACCATGTGTAAGACAGCAGCACAGCTCAACACTGTGCACACTGCACAGCTAAGTGAGAATGCAGCTCATATTACTCATGACAGCAAACAGCACACCAGGCAATGAGCAGCTCAACATATGAGCAGCCTATAACACTGAGCAGCACACAGTTGTCAGCAGCCCAGCATAGAGCAGCTCAGGGCCCCACACAGCTCAGTGAGCCACCCAGGCCAATGAACAGCTCAGAACCGTGAGGTCAATGAGAAGGGCGAGCTCAGAACAGTGAACAGCTCAGCAAAGTAAGTTGCACTTAACCTTGAACAGCGAGCGGTTCAATGCCACAGGGAGTTTAATGCTCCCAGAAGCCCAAAACATTGCACAGGTTGGCAGTGCAGTGGAAGAAGCAGCTCAGTTAATGAGTAGAAAATAGTTGATAATTGTGAGCAGCTAAAGCACAGGAAGGAGTTCAATACTCATATTGCCATACATTTCCAGGACCCAATATAACTTAAGAGCTCAGTTTTACACTGAGCAGTGCAGGAATGCAGGGCATAATCCTGTCAAATCCGCACTGGGCCATCCAGGATACCTGACACCCCTAACTAATTAATGGGGGTCAGGGGATGTGACCCAGACAGACTGCACTCTGGTGACCCCCACTCACCCACAGTATAGAACAGGTGGGACCTATCAACTAATCACCATTCACCAAGACTCAGACTCAGTGGTACTAACACTTAGCCTATGTCCTGTTTTACTAGCACAGTTGTAGGATGGTGTACACAACTTTTAATGTTCAACTGCTATACTAAGATCACATGATGTTGACAAGGAATAGCAATGTGATACAAACTTTAAATAGTCAGCTGTTATACTAAAATAAGATAATTGTTAAATGAAAAACTAATTCCCAAGCATCTGACAATGGCTACAGATGATTATATGCTGACACATTTCAACTAATTACCTATATTCCAACTTAATTATGTAAGGTGGCAGCAAACCCTTGCTGACAGGTTACCATACAAGTGTCACCAAATTCCAGTTCATGTCCAGCCATGACCATATTTTAATTACTATCATACTAAGATCATGAATAATGATCTATGCATGCAGGAAAAAACATAGCCCAGTGAGATGCAATCTGAAGACTGTACACAAATTCAGAACTGTGCCAAGCACCATCATCCAGCCCCTACAAGAGAAACATAAATTTAAGCTTAACATACACCCACCGAAATGTATTAGGGGGTAGTGATGACGACCCATATCTAGCCTGAAGAAAGGCCCAGTAATGGCTGGGATGTCAGCACAGCTACACATTAACATGCACCCAGTAAATAGAATACATAGGCCTAGCCAGCCACAGGATGCCTCATGAGGTTGCAGACAGGAAGATTAATACCACATCAACACTGGATTACCCCTATGCCAACCAAGTGCTTATACCCTATGCACTCTTACAACTTACGATCGGCACAGCAAAATATGCTAAATCTAAGCCAAATGCATAACCAGACCAGTCACAAACCCTATATGCTAGAGGTAACTACGGGACCAGATACATGATCAAAGACTACGCTACAGAAGCTAAGCTATCACCATCACAATAGACTTTACAGTGAATTAACCAGAAAATCAGTGAATTAACCAGAAAATCAGAAGGAAATCAGGATGATACAAATTTTGTATAAGGAAGAATTAATAAGGGGAGGCAGACCAGGAAACCACATTTAACTGGAACTGTAAACACTACAGGTGTGAGCGAGAGAAGAGAATATAGAATATTACTAACCATAGAATTACCACACATTAATGATGGCAGGATATACAAAAACTCTTACTGTATCAGGGAATACAACTAGCCCAAAAGTATGCAGGGCGGGTAGGTTAGATGCTGAACATGATTGACAAAACTTGAAAATCAGGCATACAGGTGAAGCTCTACTATAATTCTTACATGACTCCGGGGGGAACTACGCCATATCAATCATAACCCACATCAATCATAACCCATATCAAGATGGATGCCAACTTGTCAAAGAGGGCATCTAGGCTGACCTCATACCTTTGCCCCAATGAAATACAATACTGCCAATGCTATGCCAGTATACTTGACACAGGCACTTCATTCTGACATTGAGCCAGTTAGCGATGCCCTATCCTAGGGATGCTGAGTACCAGGCAAAATAACCTGTATCACTATGGAATCCCCTTGACTTGACTGAAACAGCATCCAAAGCCACAATTTTCATGGGTACCCTTCCCACTAAGCCAGCTATCCAACTACATGAAGACTACTAGATAGATATATGTATCGGCCTTACACGCTTTCAAAATGAAAGAAGTCAACTGGAGGGGTCACAAATGTAGAGTAATGATCCCAACTGAGTGACACCATTATCAGGGGTGAAATATCACTGAGAAATACCACTGGCAGAGTAGATAACAGTTAGCTCGATGCAATAGCTGTGTGCACCCCAAATGACCCTCATAATTATGCTCAAAGAGAGACACCCTTTGGAGCATTCATCACAGATAACCTGTAACTGCCCTTTTTTCTAATTGATTGAAGAGATATGCTGGGAATGTGACTGGAAGAATAGCAAGACATATCCTGTCAACAAATTGATCTGCTGCCAATTTCCAGATCTACTTAGTTTACTTAAAGAACAATATATTGGAAGATATTTGTATAGCATCTCAGGATGTGATCGGATTGAGAAATATAAATTTTGCGCCCTCTAGCTAGAAAATAGCCACTGCCCACAGTAAGTGTAACATATGCAACAGGAGTAACCAAAGGAAACTGAGGATAGTTGAGATTGCATTTAAGAGAGCACACAGACAAGTAAATGCCACAGTAGGAATCTGTATGTTGGAAAGAAGCGCAGTGTATGAATCTTAAGAGACAGCATAAACAAGCCACTAACATTAAAACTTCCGGAATGGCCAACCCTATGTCTTATTTAGATAAATGCAGAGAGCTAACAATGAATCAATCTCACATTGACGATCATCGGCAAGGTGTATATAGACACATATACATACAAAGTAAGCTATATAATCCTGAAGGAGGCAACATTAGTCATACTTACAAATATGAGAAGCCCACACAGCTAAACCTTACAGCAATCACTCATCGGCCAGCGGAAAACAACAATGACTGAGGCATCAAATGTAACCAACATACAGCATTAAAAATGTCTTATACACAAATACCCACAGACTAGAATGGGGGTCACAAACAGGTGTCTAGCAAGATAACGTAGACAGAGACTGACAGTCTGGGTGAAAAATTTGCCTAAGTATGGAAAATCATTGAACCAAGGAAAATTAAATCAGTCACATGCCAATACAGTCAAATATGAGGTTGATCGATCTGGAAGGCACAGGTAGGGCAGGTGAGGGAACACTCCAACGGTTCCACAACAGACCGACCAACATGCCCATCAAAGTAACCAACATGATACACACGATCTGGGAGCAGGGACACTAAAAAGACTCAATAGATATATATAGTTACATGTGTCAAGTAACCACTCAGGAGGCACACATGCCACCATAGAGGACATGAGATCCACAGTGAAAATAAAAATTCCCAATGAAACAATAAGCACCAATAAGGGAGTGGTACCTTTACTTGGCAGTATGGTTTGGGGGAAGGGACATTCCAAAGGTTCTATAACTTACTGGTAAAAGACATTACGAGAATAACTGACCTGATCCCAAGTATATGGGAGCAAGGTTGAGAAACCAACTACCATTAGGCAAAAAATGCTGGGGTAGGACCCATAGGGCAACCAAGGTAGTCATGAAAGGGCAGATGGAGATGTACACACCTGCGAGTGTGAATAAGCAAGACAAGTAAAATGAAAAACTCTAAGCCAAATGCATCTGGTTAAGACTTGTTGCTATTTTACAAAACAAATGATCACTGGCACGCAGTAGCAATACAAAGGAGCGGCTGGCCCTCATGGCCAGTTACCACAATAATAAAAGATTCTGCTATTAACATGCAGCAGAATAGAGATTATTATGGTAACAAGGGCCACGAGGGGCCAGCGGCCCACCCTGTTATATGTATAACCCACCCAATAAACAACTGCATGACAGTGATCAAATACTACAAAAAATGACGAAAGCTCTACCGAGGCGACACCTACTAGCCGCTGGCCCCTGGTGGCATTTGTTACCATAATAATCTCTATTCTGTTGCATGTTAATAGCAGAATCTTTTATTATCGTGTACGCTGAGCCTGAGTAGGCCGCATCAATACAGACATCAGGAACTGAGGAAGAGGATCCCCGTTTGGAAGTGTCTCATCTACAATCTAGATAGAGAAATCATGAGTTTTTTCGAGAACATAATTTCAAAATTCTGGGTAAGTCATGTGATTGTATTGATTTAACCAATAATGTCAGCACACTTCGAGTCGACAGTCTCTTGACTTGAGTCTGTGCATTATTTTGGGCTGAATGAAACTAGTAGAGGCTGGAGCCTACTACTACTATTACTACGAATTCTAGAGGGGTAAATTGAATCAAATCCATTTCCTGAATGCTCTTAAATGGAATATCCCGCTGTCGGTACTCGCAATAGCATCACAACAGCTGTGTGACAGACATCCCGCAAGGAACTGTAGGCCAATTCACAATTGTATATAAATTTACACAACAGACACAAGGCCAAGGGGGGTTTCACTATTATAAATTCTAAACACTTGCATCTAATTCCATGCACACCCGGAATGATCGTACAAAGGCTTTTTTAAATTTTCACTTAGATATAAAGTCCCCCACCAACCCCCGTGGATAACCAGGCATTCAACAACAACACAGACATATGTAGGTACCCCGGAATCCGCCGGGAGCGCCACTGTCGCGGTGCGATAAAACTCGTACAACTTCTAGCGACTTTCTGAGCAGCCCAGTCATGTCGGAAAACGGCACCACATGTGCAACACATGCACACTGCATTGACTGCTACATCTGGGTCAGGATAGG
Organism: Branchipolynoe longqiensis; assembly: GCA_030323885.1. Classification (NCBI taxonomy): domain Eukaryota; kingdom Metazoa; phylum Annelida; class Polychaeta; order Phyllodocida; family Polynoidae; genus Branchipolynoe; species Branchipolynoe longqiensis. Next base: position 32,639,680 of record CM059195.1, read on the forward strand.
ATCATTAACAACAGACTGGGGCACAGATAGAGACCATTTTCAGTGCTGTGTGACATTTGAAAGGCATTTTACCAAGCCATTCAAGTCTTCAGATGCAGAAATCAGAGCTAAGACTGCCGGGAAAGTGCATGTTAACTATCATAATGGGAAACTTTAGCATTTTATCTTCCTAAAAGTGGTCTTACTTGACTCTAACTGGAATCGCAACTCTACAATTTGATGGCCAAAAGTGGGTGTTTTGACTGGATTCTGACTCATGGGCAGTGTTACGGTTGCCATGGAAACCAACATTTTTATGGTTGCCATGGAAACCTACATTTCTCTCTGATCTAATTTATTTATATCAGTTTTGATAAGCTGAGGTGATTTGCCAGACCAAGAAGAACCTTAATGTGACATTTCATCGGGATCTGACCATTATTAAAAAAGAGCTACAGTTGACTGATATTGTAGGCGGGAGTGATTGTATTACGGTTGCCATGGAAACCTACATTTTCCTGTGATCTAATTTTTGTATATCCATTTTGATAAGCTGGGGTGATTTGGTATAAGAAGAAGAACCTTGATGTCAAGTTTGATCAGGATCAAACCATTAATAAAGAAACTGCAGTTGTAGGCATGATTGTATTACGGTTGCCATGGAAACCAACATTTTTCTGTGATCTAATTTTTTTATATCAGTTTTGATAAGCTGAGGTGATTTGACAGACCAAGAAGAACCTTGATGTGAAATTTCATCAGGATCTGACCATTATTTAAAAATAGCTACAGTTGACTCATATTGTAGGTGGGAGTGATTGCATTCGGGTTGCCATGGAAACCTACATTTTCCGGTGATCTACTTTTTTTATATCAGTTTTGATAAGCTGGGGTGATTTGGTATACGAAGAAGAACCTTGGTGTGAAGTTTGATCAGGATAGGATCATTAATAAAGAAACTACAAGGAAATGTTGTTATAATTAGTCTATTTAACAGCCCTAAATAAGGCACTTCTCTAGTGCATTAGCTAATACAAAAAATCTTAACTTCAAATGCACATATCTCATTCAATTTTTGGAATATCTTAAAAATTCAAAAAGCATATTGCTTTTGATTCATTGGAGCTTCCAATGAAATTATAATTTGAATGTTTGGAATAATTTGAAAATTTTACTGGGGTACCTAACATATGCCCACAGCCACAGAAAGGGGATGCTTGCTCATTTACTTAACACTTAGTTAATATGTTTTTATCAGTATGGTTTCAAATGATAAATTACTATAATTATTTAAAATAAAACAAAATTTCAGCATCCTATTATGGTTTTTAAGTTTGAAAGCATAGACAGTTATTCCAGATAAATTTAGCACACAAGGCAACCTAATCCCAAGGTAATACCCCAGTCATACGAGGCCTTAGATAAAGGATTCACCCTGTACTCACAGTACACGGGTGAATACCAACCCTATATAAAAGCTGTTGAAAAAGCAGGGAAATGAAATGAGAGCCTAAATCCACAATCTAAAAAGCAATACTTATTCTTTATATATATATTTCCCCACTACCTTTGAGTTGAAAAATATAATAAAACATATAGTTTAATAGAATTTAAATGTGAAATCGACGGCATTCTATGGCCGCCATCTTGTCTTTTTCATTCTATCCCATTTCACCAACTCTGTGCTAATATAAGTGTCCATTTGATATTGGAGCTAGGCATTCCACTTCCTGTTCCATATTAAAGCTATTTTTGCCCGTAATTAGACTACGTTGTCGTTCACCCGTGTACTGCGAGTACAGGGTGAATCTGTTATCTAACGAAGCCTGTGTTCACTTATGATCGATTCACGGTGTCAAAACGTCCTACTAACATCCTCCTTACGTGCTGGCGCCACTAGGTCACCAACCTCCAGGCGATCATTTCGGAAATTGTGTACACAAGGAGGATGTAGTTGCAACCTCCTTGCGACCACTGCCGGCAGCACCATTCAAAAGTGGTTGGCAACCTGGCGCCGGCAGGTCACCGACCTCTTGGTTGGCGACTTGGCGCCGACCTGGCAGTGGCAACACATGTAATGCCGGGCTCACCATGTGGTCAGCGCTGACCCCGCACCAACTGCGATTTTGAATCAATGTATTGAGTGGGACGCTGGGTGCTTTGCGACGTTTTGGGCTAAAGAGGTTGGCGGCTCTCGCTGGCTCTCGCGTGACTGGGTTATGAAGCTTTTGTTTACCCTAGCTCCTCAAAAGATCATTTGATTAAGTCGATTTAAAAATGCTAACTTCTTTTACTTACTCGTTGAAACCCAGACCTCATTTTAATCCTCTTTGACCCATAGATGGCAAATATGAATCTGATTATTAACCCTAATTTTAAATTTCTAACAAATGAACCCATGTCCTCTATCCTCACAGAAAGGGTCTGCAGCAGGAGGCGTGGCTGATTCAATCACTGATTGGGACTGGGAAGACCATGTGTTGGGAACTCTGTATGGAAACTGTGCTGGAGATGCCATTGGACTTCTCACTGAATTCATGATTAAAGAAGAAGCGAAGAAGGTCAGCCAATTTTCATTTCAATATTCTTAGCGATTTCCAGAAAACCTTTCCCTACATTGCTCTGTTAAAGTTGCATAGTGCGGTGGTTTTGAGTTTCAGTAATTTTCTGAGACAAGTATATTATATGATCGTTATTCTAGACTCACTTGTAAGTTGAAGTATTACTGAGATTCTTACGAACTCGTTATAATCTACATTACTTTAGTCTGACGTACCTTTTATTTTCAATGGCTAACTTTTGAGATATTTGAAGTGCAAACATGCAAAGTGTGACATGGAAACCAAAAATGAAAACATTCAAAATAATGACAGAAAACATTCAAAATAATAGCAGAATCCATATTCTTATGAAGGTTTACATGTTGTGCATATATCAGAGTTGAAAAAAAAGCTATTTTACACATTGATCTTATACAAATTGGGAAAAATGTTAAATTCACTCATGTAATATGGAAATAAAACACATATAAAGAATATCATTTTAACGCACACACACACAATAACAATTTCAAACAAGATTTGATTGATTACAGTTAAGAAAAAACGATCATGTCTTACAAGGAAAAAGGTCTGAGTAAATGCATGGTGTTGAGCTGTATATCTTCACATTTTCAGTTTAGTACAAAATCATTCAAGCATACTTTTAATACATTTTTATAGGATAGATTAACTAATATATTTAACACATAGAGGAAATAATAACTTTGGCTTGCTACAAAAAAAGGAAATAATAGTAATCACCAATGTAGTGTGGAAGTCCAATATGTGGGACCCAGTTTCAGAGAAAGACCCATATGCATACAAAGGGTAGGTTCAACAACCATGTGAGGTCGGTGCAGACCACTATAGTTTTATTCACTATGAAAAAAATGCTTGTCATTTCAGTATTATGGAAAATACAAAGAGCTGGAGTTTGACCAAAAGGTGCCAGATATGCACCGTGAACGATGGAAGACTGGAGATTGGACGGACGACTCGGATCAGATGATCGTCATTATGGACTCGTTGCTTGGCAACAACGGGAAGGTAGCTATTGATGGAGCTAAATACTCATTTATTAGGCAGACGGGATGACTGAATGAGTTGTACACCTGCTTCCTGTGGTGCTTGCTGCAGTGTGCATCACTGATAACTTTATTGCGCCGTCTCACTAACGTACTATGTTGTAGGAACCATGACACAATATCCCACTCAGTCAGTGTATTGGAACTAAACCAACCTACTAGCGCCGAGTGCTAGACGAGGTAATTATTTGTTTGTTGGGGATTTATGGTTTGGCAACATCTAAGATCATTTCAGGACGGGTACTGACTTGTGACAGTGCACAGTCATGGCGACTTTTAATATATTGCTGCCCCACTGAAAGACCAAGCCAACAGGAATTGAGCCAATAAACCACTCAGTCACATTATTCCAATACTGCGCAAACTAGTTCTTGCCCTATCCTAGTAATTCACTCAACGAAACAAACAAGAGACACAGAGCATATTTTATATTTAACCAATATTTAATTAGAAATAAGTCTGTGACTTCAGGGAAGTCGTGCTTTCATGTAACGCTTTTCGCTTAGTCGGCGACAGGGCCTAGTCTTAACTAGTACATAACACGTAATCAACAGTGCGGCGATGAACTGAGAACTTATTACTAGTGCAGAGTAACGATAGCTTAAGTTCTAGGTAACGTAGCAGGTAAGTGAGCCGAAGGTTGGCGGCTGTAATGTCGTTTCATGACTTGTGGTTAGACAGGTTAAATGTTATCCAGCGCTCAACCCCAGGGTGGGTGGGTGGGAGAGCAAAGCTACTGAGCTGACAAGCGGGCTGCAATTGACTGCCTCGTATGTCATGATGACGCCAGAAACTCGGTCACCCGATTGCCTCGTCGAGTAAATTACCCATGTTAGCCTCGCCAACATAACCAATTCACTCAACGAAACAAACAAGAGACACAGAGCATATTTTATATTTAACCAATATTTAATTAGAAATAAGTCTGTGACTTCAGGGAAGTCGTGCTTTCATGTAACGCTTTTCGCTTAGTCGGCGACAGGGCCTAGTCTTAACTAGTACATAACACGTAATCAACAGTGCGGAGATGAACTGAGAACTTATTACTAGTGCAGAGTAACGATAGCTTAAGTTCTAGGTAACGTAGCAGGTAAGTGAGCCGAAGGTTGGCGGCTGTAATGTCGTTTCATGACTTGTGGTTAGACAGGTTAAATGTTATCCAGCGCTCAACCCAACAATTGACCGAGCGCTGCGGGTGCAGCACTGATATGTATCGAATTTAGATATGTATTAACGGCGGAACTTTTCCATGTTCCAGCTGACATTAGGTCATCCATGGTCAGACCTGAGTTATGGCAAGCCTGAGTAGCACCTCTCCTCAGGCTATGGAGCGTAAAGCCTTTATTGGAACCGAATACCTCAAAGGAAGTCAGTCTCAGAGCTCTTGATAGAGCTACAGAAGTTAGCGGGAGACCGGCCGGCGTTATGAACGCAGGGGAATGAGGCAACGGATGGATAGTTTTGGCATAACTCAACCAGGCCTTAACCGGACACCAACATGAACCCGGTAGAGCTGGGAGATGAAAAACAATAGGGGAGGCTGATGCTGATCTCGTCTTTGTAGACCTTATCGTGACAGAGAGAGTCCAATTTAGGTTTTACGTCTTTAAATCTGAGGATATGGGGATTATCTTCAAGTTCAGTTGAATTTGGTACTAGATTACTCTGACGGACTAGTGTAAAATAACCGATTAGTAAGGCGGCTATCAGTACTACAGGGACAGGAGACATACTATACAAAAACTGAATTAGTGCTTTAAACTCTACGCTTGTGATTGGGGGAGCTCTCGTTACTAGGTGTGTGGAATTCTTATAAAGGCCTTTTTTAAGGGTTTTAACTTCAGGTGCATCGAACACCGACCCGTCACCAGGACCTGCTTGCACCCAGATCTTGACGGAGCTAAAATAATTCATTATGGCACCTGGCGACTTGAGGCGGTCGCTGAGGAATAGGATAAAAGAAAGCAGGTCATAAACAGAAGGAGCATATGCATTAACTTTATGCCGGGCGCAGAAGCTGAGGAACAGTGAGATATGTGCCGCCTTGTTCCTCCATGTCCGAGGGGCAAGTGCTCTGGTATAGGCCTTGATTAGTCGCTGGTGATGTTTTACCGTGTATCCTGGAAGATAGAGCCAAAAACTTTACTATCTTCCGGGAGGAAGGACACAGTTCAAAACTCCAGTATAGACAAGTCTACCTCCACTCTAATCTGCTTTAGGTTCCGATCATGACACATGCTACACGCTTTAAGCTTACTTGATGCCGAGTGGGGTGCCCTGCTCAGCGCGTCTGCTAGTATTAGGGAGTCCCCGGGCTTATGAACTATTTCTAACTCGAAGTTAAGATTTGCCGCTATTAGCGTCTTGGTGTCTTGCACATGCGCAGAGCAAGCGGTCCCTACCCCTTCCTGACTCTAGCACTTGTTGGGAGGTTGAGTTATCAGTATTTATGACAATGCGAAACTCGTGCGGGTTAGCTGGGAGCAGATATTTAAGAGCATGAACCAGATTAAGGGCTTCCAGGTGAGTTATTGCTAGCATACTGGCCTGTAATTCTTCGGAGTACTCCGCGATATAGTAGGAACTGCTAGAGAATGCACCCCCCGCTTTCAAAGTTGAATCACATTCGATCACCCACACCTCTCTTTCCTTCTTGGGAATTAATTGCAGGCCATTATATGACTCGGCGAACTTTTGGAACCACTCTAAGTCTAGCAACAGGTCGGGATTGAATCTATGTTGCCCTACATATGGAGATGATCTCAGAGCATCAAGTACCCTATTCGAGAACCTGTTTGCTGGTTGGATGCATTTTGCCAAGTGCTGGAGTTTACCTGCAAGACTTTGAATCTGCTTACGTGATGCTGTAACCTTCACCTTCCAGGACAGACATTCCTGAAGCACATCTCTAATTTTTTGCTGGGGAAGAGTAACAGTCATTTTAACAGTATTGATCACAAAGCCTAACCATGTTATTTCTTCCTCAGGGGCTGAGCATTTCTCCAACGCCAACGCTAAACCTAACTGGCTCATCAGGTCGTTGAATCTCTGATATGCCTTGAAGGCTTTTTCTCTAGTTTTTTCTACCCCAACAAAATCATCAAGATAACACAACGCGAAGAAACCTTCCTGCCTCAACAACCAAACAACAGCCCTAGTGGTTCTTGCACATGCCAGTGCTGAGGTCCTGCAACCGAACGGGGGCGCTATATCAATATAGATTTTTCCATTCAAGGAAATACCTAGCAACGGTGTGGACAGCGGGCATACTCGTAGCTGTCGATACGCCCTAGACAAATCTGCGCCCCACATCCATGCATTCGGGCCTAGCTTTGTAATTCTTTCAGTCAGCGTGGAGACAGACGGGAGGGAGAAATTAAAAGGGGCACCGAGATAGTAGCCTTTAACTATCCCCGCATTTACACTCCTACCCGGGGGGAAACTTAAATCAATAATAATTCTTTTATCCGGGGAATTTTTCTTAGGCCTAGTCATCATTGGGCTAAGCTGACACCAGGGCTGGAAGGGGACCAACTGAAATGGCCCCAACAATGCACCGAAACTAAGTTCAGTGTTGATAAATTTACAAATGTGTAAGTCTGCCTCTGCTGCTTCTGAATGATTCTTATAAGTCGGAGTTGGGATATTTTTTGAGGTATAGTCTATGGGCCACCCGAAGTCCAGGTGGTCCACGAGCAGAGTATCGGGATAGTTCAGAAGCAGAGCCCGCCATTCCGGAATATTTAAGCCTGACGGCACTGGGATCCGTGCCCCCAAGTAGTTCGGGAGACCTGTAGCCCTAACCTTGTCATAGATAACGCGGTAGTTCCCAGCACCGCACCAAGCTTCAACCGATGACAGTGGCCAAAAGGACTCAAGCAACGGTTTAAACAGGATCGGACTAGGCGGAGGTGTGCAGATGCGGTTTAAGGCAAGATTGTCAAACCAATCAAACCCAATTTGAAGGAGAGTTTTATCATCGTCATGCACTTTATCTAATATATCAGGGGGATCACGTAAGTGCACAACTTCATGTATGACAGGAGAGACATCCCCAATGTGTTGAATAGGCTGTACGAGAGCTTGACTTGTACTAATCATATCACTCGACGTTAGCTGCTGGCCATTCTCGCGTTAGGCGACGTCTCGGAGAACGTCACGCGAGGTCATAGCAATGAGGTCACTACCTAGAGCAGGACACATAACTGGGTCAAGCACACATGGCCTCGGCCCATTAGCCAGAGAGTCGCGGGGAGCATCATGTTGAGACGTCACGCGGGTGCTGCAACCACAGATATGCGTAGGCGTAGTAACCTGCATATCGAACCCCGCAGTCTCATTTGATCCACCCTTTAACTCAGAACTCATAGATAACCGACAGCTATTCATATTATCATAGTCCTGTGCCTACACGGTGTTGGATTGTATCGAACCAGTTTTTGTATTAATAGTACTAACAGTGCATGGCTCAGGAACAGCGGTATTAACAGACAAGATATTACAAATTTTAGAACTCACAGTGGTATTCGCAGCTGTAGAATCAGAGGAAGCTTTTTTGTCTAAGAATTTCCTCTTTTTAAGACAATCTTGCTCTCTATGTGAGAGCACCCGCTTGAATTTGTAGGCGCACCACGCGCATATGTGTGGTGACCGGGCAGGCAGGACGCCATGGGAGGAAGGATTGCCGCAATCCTTCCCCCAATTCCAAAGGTAGCAGGGCTTCCCGTCATTCTCCCTACTATACTCCTCCCGAGGATTGAGCGGCTGGAGGTAGGGGGACACCGAGGCAGCCGCTGCCGCTGGTGCTTCTCCTATACCGCGGGACTGAAGAGCATGCTGCCTATGGGGCTCATGCATGAGGCTGGAAGCCGCCCGAGCCTGGATGGTCCTAACCGCTTCAGTGCATACATCTCTCTGTAAGTCCTTAATGGGAGCCAGATTGGCCCACCCCTCCCTGAGTCTCCCGTCAGCTATCATGACAAAGACTTTCTCTGACCACCTCCGACATGTTGGCCAGTCCCAGGTGACCGCCATCAAGGCTAAGTCCTCCTCGTGCTGCAGGATGGCCGGGAACCAAGCCTGCGGGAATGAAGGTTGCGCGACAAGAAGCCTGATAGCAAGGAAGTACTCCGCCCAAGAAGCTTCACCTAGGGCAATCTTCTTGCATGCGTCTCCTCTTGTAACAAAGTTATGCGGGAGTAAACTCATACCTTTAGGCTTCTGAAGCGCTTGTGTAGACTCCAGCAGAACCTCTGTAGTTAGGGGAGGCTGAGAGTGATGAAGCTGATACCTTGGAGTCGGGTGTGGAGACGCGTAGACCGGAAGCCCTGGGTGATGAGCCGGGGTAGTCACCATGTTGCTTAGATGGAGAGCAGAGACGGTGGGAGGTGAAGGAGACGGCACTGGTGGAGAGGGCTGGGGAAGGGAGTAGAACTCAGCCGCCCTAGCCGTGTACGACCTCGAGACTGGCGGGGGAGGACCCATAGCTGCTGGTGAAGTCGGAAGAGGAGGGAAGGCGTAGACTGGCCTAGTAGAGCCTAGCGGGCCAGAAGTGCGCACACCTCCTTGGAAGGAAGCTGGAGACTGGGGCGGCCTAGGAATTGGCGTCCCCGGAAGAGCTGCAATTCGTTCTAGCACATTAAGTCTATTAACCACGTTAGAGATCCTCCTATTCTCATGTCTGGGAGACAACGGCGTTCCTTCCTGTTGTACGAGCTCCCGTGCAGACGGAGACCCAGGCAACTGAAGCGTGTGCTGTGAGGAAGCCGCAGGGTACAGGGCCTCCCCTTCTAGATCCGAGTCATCAGACGCCGCCTGCCGCATCCAAGTAGACCTAGCCTTCCTCTTGGGTTGTTTCCTCGGTTTGCTAGCAGAAACCTTCCCAGATTTGAGAGAAGGCCTTCCTCGTTGCTTCTTGGCTGGAGGCATAGTGGAACCTTGAGCTGGTCCAAGTTAACAAGAACCAAACCTGCAAAACCCTCCTCCTTGTCAGGGATTCCTAGAAGCAGCGGTACAATCCAGGATATATATATGTATATTTCTTTGTATTCTTACAAAACCACTTGATTCACTTAATTGTAGACAGTTGTTAAGAGCGAGCTACTGGTCTGATGAACGGGCGGCAATTGCAGACCGTTGACGTGGCAAGCAGCGGTACGATCAGAAGGAAAAGAGGCGAAATCACATTAAAGAGCACTATAAACGCCTCCTCCTTGACACCGTAATCCTAGAAGCAGGGGTACAAGCCAGAACATATAAATCCCTCCTCCTTGACACTGTAATCCACTTGATTCACTTAATTGTAGACAATTGTTTCAGGCAAGCCACTGTTCTGATGAATGGGCGGCAATTGCAGACCGATGACGTGGCAAGCAGCGGTACGATTATGAGGAAAATCGGCGAATTCACGTTAAAGATGCACTATAATTCGCTCCTCCTTGACACCAGAAGCAGCGGTACAATCCAGAATATATAATTCCCTCCTCCTTGACACCGAAATCTGCTTGATTCACTTAATTGTAGACAGTTGTGAGAGCAAAGCTACTGGGCTGACGAGCGGGCTGCAATTGACTGCCTCGTATGTCGTGATGACGCCAGAAACTCGGTCACCCGATTGCCTCGTCGAGTAAATTACCCATGTTAGCCTCGCCAACATAACCAATGCCTAGTGCCATGCTAGGTAGTGATAGGTATGGATTTGGTAAGTTATTGCTTTTGACTCTGCCGGGGATAGAGCTGACGACCGCTCACACAGGAAGTAGACCCTGTACCACCAGGCTATCTCTCTTTAATTCCTCTAGCGTTTTGGAACTTAAATATTCTAATTCCAGTTTCAATGGTACACAGTAGCATTAAGAGTAACTTCAGTACACTCCCATCAAAGACATACTGTATCCGTCACATAGCCATTACAAAATGATTAATTAGATTTGATTTAGAAAACAATGATTTCCTCCCGCTGTTTATTCTAGAAGTCTGACGTTGTATACCACTAACGGTTCATTCTTTTTTATTTTGGCAAAAAGAAATGTTATTTTCCTATCACAATAAGTCACAGTGACTTCTTTTCGTTGCGAAGCAAAGTTGGTCCAATTCTTCGTAATTTAGAAGGTATGGTTGTAAAACTACACTAATTAGCTAGTACACATAAAACCTGCTAACTGGTCTATTAGGAAAGTCCTCAGTGGCGTAAAAGTATGAGCAGTTCGGACAGTCACCCAGAAAACTCTTAAGGATTAGATGACAATTATTTTGGTCATAATATCTATATCCCCTTTACGAACTTATATAAATTAAATTAACTTACAAATATTCAATGCTGTTTAGTCTGTTTTGAGAAGATAGACTACAATTATGTTAGTCATTCTATCTATAACCTCTTTGCACATTTATATCAATTTAAATTACTTAGAAACATATAATGCTGCTCAGTCTGTGTTGATAGTATAATTACAATTATTTTTGACATACTATCTATAGCCTCTTTGCCCACTTATATAAATAAAATTAACTGAAATATATTCAATTCTCCTTAGTCTGTGTTGAGAGGATTTACTACAGTTATGTTAGTCATACTATTGTCGTGGGGGTGATGGGAATGGGAAATATTGCGACTAGAGCTGGACTCGAACCCACATCTCTTTGCATTCCGGGCCAGTGTGCTAACCATTACACCACCTATGCTCCCTGCTACCACCACACTACCCACACCTACCTGTCTATGCGGATCCTTGCCTGAAAGGCCAGTGCAGACGACTACACTATCTATAACCTCTTTTCCAATTTATATAAATTAAAATTTCGTAAATTCATACAACGCTGTTCAGTCTGTGTTGAGAGGATATGCTACAATTATTTTTGTCATACTATCTATAACCTCTTTGCCCACTTATATAAATAAAATAAAATATATTCAATGCTGCTTAGTCTATGTTGAGAGGATAGACTACAATTATGTTAGTCAGGCTTTTCCCTATCCTCCTTGCCAACTTATATAAATTAAATCAACATAAAACTATTCAATGCTCTTCAGTATGTGTTGAGATGATAGACTACAATTATGTTAGTCATACTTTTCCCTAACCTCCTTGCCAACTTACATAAATTAAATTAACATAAACATATTCAATGCTCTTCACTCTGTGTTTAGAGGACAGACTACAATTATATTAGTCATACTATCGATGACTTCTTTGCCAACTTATATAAATTAAATTAACTAAGATATACTCAATGCTCCTCAATTTGTATTGAGAGGATGGACTAAAAATATGTTAGTCATATTATCTATCAGTTAAATCACTAAAAGAATATTCAATGCTCTTCAGTATGTGTTGAGAGGATAGCCTACAATTATGTTAGTCATACTATCTATAACCAACTTATATAAATTAAATTAACTTAGAAATATTGGGTGTCTTTCGGTCTGTGTTGAGATGCCTTTTCCCCTTTGTCTACAGGTTGACCCCGTGGACTTTGCCCAGCGCTTGTACACCTGGACGAGGAAAGGCTTCCCTGAGTTGGGTGACTTGGCTGGTCTAGGTATTGGGGCCACCACCAATAAAGTTATCAATCATCCAGACTACAAGACAGACCCGCACAAAGTGAGTCATATTCCGAGATTCCAAAGTTAGGACAAATCAAAAAAAGTTGGTGATCATCCTTTTGATCAAACATATGACTATGAGGGTCAGGCGGGCGGTTTTTATTTTTATTTAGTATTTTTCTGGCATATGACGTAGATGTAATACGTAACTATGTTGCACAGATTGTGTGCTTACGAAAGTTGAATTGCTGGAGAGGACACCCACAATTATATGACTTCATGGCTCCGTCAACCTCGATATTTGTACAAAATGAAATAGTTTCCGGATGCTTAATCTCGCCCAATAGGGCCTAGATCAGCCAGAAGAGGATCTGTAAGTTAGCCCGACGCATTTTTAACAGTTAAAAAAATCCCCCCCCCCAAATCAGGGTCGGGCGATTTTTCTGACTCGAGCTGGGACTATCACCAATTTGTTATCTTTATAATTTAGCCTTATTGTATAGGCACTCTCTTTTAGCAGGGATGAAAAATCACCGCCATTTTGTGGATTTCCGAGATTTTGAGTAAATCTTCGATTTATTTTCTTTCTAAAATATCTAGGGCATAAAACCCCCAATAAACAGACAGTCTAATATAATGGGGTTTTCTTTTTCCATCTACTACCTAATATTGTTGGGTTTTCTTATCCTGAATGCATGTGAATTTCCATGCAAACGCGGCTATTCTCCCATAGGCTTAACACTGTTGTGGAATGTTGTATGCCATGTAATTTGAGTCACATTCATCGTACGTACAGACTAGCAGCTATGTTATGCTTTTCTTTTTTTCTCTTGTTAAATGTAGGTAACTGTATTTAATCGTGTCAATTTAACAAGTGTTTAGGGGTCCTTCACAATTATCAACATTTTCACAAGCGTACAAATCATAATGTTGGGGGGAGGTGGTTAGACCGACCGTATGCTTTCTAAAACTGATGAAAATGTCTGTCAAATTAAGCAAGATTCGAACCCACACGTCTTGCCATTCCGGGGTTAGCACGCTAACAATTGCAATACCTAGACTAATGCAATCACCCTGTCTACGTCTACCTACCTGTATGTGGCTCCTTGCAGACTACTGCAGTATAGTTTTTGTTGTAAACGTGTTGTGTGCGCGGGGGGTGGGGGGGATAATGAAAAAGTTTGTTTTGTACGCTTGTGAAAATGTTGATAATTGCGAAAGTAAAGCTTGTTTTATTTAACGACGCCTCTATAGCGCATTGATTTTTATCATCGGTTATTGGACATCAAAGGATGATAATTGTAAAGGACCTTGCTTCTCTTTTGGGTTCCACATCGGGTCAGTCATCTTCAGTCACTTAAAAATTCCAAAAAATTCAAATTGGTAATCATTTATTCATCAGAATATACACTTTTTTAAGCCGCTATGGCACTGGTTTCCCGTTCATATGCAATGCAAATATTGACACTATAAGTATGATTGCACAGAGGCGCTTATACCCCAGTCACACGAGAGCCAGTGTCCACCGCCGACCTCCTTACGACCCAAAAGGTTGCCAACCTCTCAGCTTCCAACTTGATACACTGATTCAAAATCGCGGTCAGTGCCAGGTTGCCGCTGGGTCAGCGACCCGGTGCCAATCAGTCACCAAGTGCAGTCGCCGACCATTCAGTGCCAGGTGGCCGACCGTGTTGACAGGTCGGCAATCGCTTTGTCAGTGTAAAAGCTGGGTGTCGGTTTGGTTTTTGTCGTCCGCTCGCGACCTGGTGGCGCCAACCACAAGGTCAGTGACCTGGTCGTCGCCAACCACTGGTGATCCGGCGCCGACTGCACTGGTCGCAAGGAGGTTGCAAGTGCAACAGCTGCATCCTCCTTGGGACCAAAATTTCCGAAATGGTTGTCAGAAGTTTGGCGACCTTGCAGCGCCAGCATGTAAGGAGGGCAGCCGTAAGACAGCCGTAAGGAGAACATATGGATGTCACGAATCGATCATAAGCGAATGCAGGCCTCGTGTGACTGGGGTATTAGATACATTTTACTTTCTCTTCTATATTCCAATTATTTATAGGACAAGGACTAGTTGGCCCAGTGTCAGGATAATGTGACTGAGTGGGATATCAGGTCATGGTGCTGGCGGCCTGGTCTCCCAGTGGGGCAGCACTTTAAAGTCACCATGAATGCGCACTGTCACAAGTCGGTACCCGTCCTGATATGACCTTAGATGTTGCCAGGACGTAAAACTCCAACAACTAACCAACTGTATTTTTCTATTCCAATCAAGTCGGCGGAGTTTGTCTGGGATGCGAACAGGAGACAAATAGCGCCTAACGGTGCCGTGATGCGAACCTCTGTCCTCGGTATCTACCAGTACGATGACCTCTCCAAGGTCACCAGCAACGCACTTAGCATTGGCAAGGCAACACACTATGACCCAAGGTAGTACGCTACAACTATTCAAGCTGTATAACCCGATGAAAACATCACATTTTCAAAAACAAAGTCCCTCAGCTAGGTTTTGTTCTTGTTTAGTTGTTTTATTAATGTATTAATTTATGATTTTCGTGTTATTTAACGTTGCCCGGTATAGTCCACTGCGACGACAAATGGAACTCGGAATGTAATATATGAATTACGTCGTCGATGGGATTCCCTCATCACATGGCCTAATAATATGGTTCTCTGCATGACCAAATATGATTTTCCACAGATTGGGGACCCCGTTAGGTTGCCATTGTGTCACTCTCCCTGCACATATTCAGTTACACAGAGTGAAATAGTGAGATTGGAGAACAATTTGTCAGAGTACAGTTTCAGTCTCAGTGGCCTATGCCATGTCCGTTTAAAAACGACTTTTATTTATTTATTCATTTATTAAGCAGAGAAAACTTCAATTGTGTACGATTAGTCTTCCTCCTCCCTCCTTCCACTGCTCCTTACATGAGTAGGCCTACATCTGTTTTTTACAATTGCATGATTTTTCCCTCTCTCTTTTTGTTCAATGTTAGTTATTCTAGCAAAAACATAGTAAATATGTTGATCCTACATGTCGACTCAACATTTATCCTGGTGTGGTGCCCGTGTGTTACTCTTCTATACTTGAAAACGGGCGAACAAAGCTCATGTCTAGCATTTCGGTGTACACACCAAGATCAATTTGCCTGTTTTCACTTCAAATACCTCGAATAACCCTATAAAATAAAAGTTGTATCATACTATGATAACGTAAATTATAATGATCAATCCAATATGTCTATCTAAAATAGATTGGCAGAAACTCAAAACCATCGGATTATGCGTTGTTATATATTTATGGGTATATATTCAATGCAATGTATGGTTCCAAATAAAATTATTCTTGACTACAAAAAAGGTTATGATACAAAGAGGATTCGTCTGGAAATTTAGATTTTACTTTTTATGTTGGTTGTTTCTTTAACAACTAATTTACAAAATATTGATTATTTTGTATGGCTCTTTTAATAAACCGTGTTTTAAGGTTGCCATACATATTTGTATTTCATTAAAAGAAATTAACCAAATCTATGCCTCTATTGACCATAATATGCACATGTATTAACATACACTTGGCAAAGTGGTGTTCCCAAACAAAGTGCTAGCCAAAACAGATCAGTGCAGACACCAGTTTAAACAAATCAATTCAGGAAAAACGTTATCATTCTCTCACCGGACACGGTGGTCGAATCGGTAGAGCGCAGGCTTCCCGTGCAGAAGGTCGGGAGTTTTTAAACCCAACCAATCAAACCAACGACTTACAAAATTGATACTTGTTGTTACCTAGCCTGGCACTTGGCATTACTGGGATAGGTCATGGACTGGTTAGCTCAGTGTCAGGATAATGTGACTAAGTGGGAAATTGGGTCATGATGCCAGCGGCCTGGTCTCCCAGTGGGGAAACACTATAAAGTTGCCGTGAGTGCACACGGTCACAAGTCATTACCCATCCTGATATTACCTTAGATGCTGCCAGAATGTCAAACTCCAAACAAATAAAAGTTCGCATTCTCGGAGCTAAATGACGCAACTTCGTGAGAGTTGATGATATATATCCATCCATGTTCATCTGAATACTTACATGTTGTGCATATGTCAAAGTTTAAAAAAAAGTTATTTCGCTTTTTGATTTTTATCTTATAGAGATTGAACTGTATGCTAACATCACTCGTGTAACATGGCAATCAAACAGACACCAAGAACATTAAATTATATTTTAACATACACAACAAATTCTAACACAATTTCAATTGATTATAGTCACAAAGGATTGTTAAAGTTGAAAAAATTATGTTTAAAAAAAAGAGTTTGTGTAAATGCATGGCGTCGATGTGTCAATTTTCATAATTTCACTTCAGCATATAATCATAGAAACACACTTCTGGTATATTTTGTGGGATAGCTTAGATATGTGCAATATTGCTAACATTGAAGAAGAGGGTGGGAGAAGCGATGTTACTAATGGTGCTGTCACATTACGACGCTTCTCGCCAGTGTGCTGCCAACGCGCAAAATCACTTTTAATCGTCGAGACATGTCAAACTCTTCGGCGTCAGCGCAACGTATTGGTAGCGTGCGCCGATGTTGTGGTAATGTATATCGACGCGTGAGGGAAAGAAACTAAACAAGTTTGGCACAACGTGTGGGAACGACCCTCACACGCGCGCGATGTGTGCCTAGTGTTCGCATAACGTTATTCCAGCGCGTCCAACGTATCTCGACGTACTCCTAACGTCCCCATAATGTTGGCACCCGCACCTTGTCGCACGTCAAAAGTTTTGTGGAAGCACAAAACTTTGCTGATGCACTGACCCGCACCGCCGACCGTCACCGTAGATCAACGAATACCAATGCGTGCATAATGCATGCGTTACGCTTCCTGACGTATCCCGATGTTGCGCCAAAAAATCACATACGTCGACGCGCGTTGGCGAGAAGCATCGTAATGTGACAGCACCATAAGTAGAGTCGAGGTTGAAGTGAGGAATGGGGGCGGGGTGAGGTCACGTGTGCTGACGTGTCGACTAGTAAATTAACCATGGTGGCGGGCCAACATACATTAGCACATATGTAATCACTTATAATTACATATTAAATTTTGTACAGATCAAATAGAACCAAATCTATAAATAAATCAAATTTAACGTTGGGAGGATGCAACAGGCAATTATGCCTTCAACATTTCGTACATCTGGTATCAAGGTATCAAGGTAATAGATATGCTTGTAGCAGTCACCACCTAGTGAGCGAAGGAAAAACTAGTCCTTTCTCAGAACTTATGACATTTGGGCCGTATTCCATTAGGGCGACTCGGGTCACCCGAGTTGCTAGAATTTCAAATCGAATACTGCGAGTGGAGTCGACAAAAACATGTGCTGTATGCATAAAGGCCCGACCCCAGTCACCCATGTCTTGGCTGGGGGTGGCTAGGAACGATGATGTCACATTTGCACTGGTACCGTCCTGTAGGATAACAGCTACCAGTACCAGTCCTACATGGTTATATTTGGTAATAACCCAGATTAATGAAATGGAAATATAACTAAACTATGTAATCATAAAATAATTTAAATCCTATTTTGCTGTCGTTATATCAGTTATTAAAAAAAAAAAAAGGTCTTGGATTAAGCCACCATTTTTTACACCCCAAGCGTGGAGAAGCGTGTTCGTTTATTCAACCCGAGTCTGTAGGATGTGCGTATGCGCCAAAAAGTGACTCGGGTGACCGGAGTTGGTTAATCGATTACGCCCTTGTAGGCCCAACTGGGCGAGTGACCCGCAAATAAGTGCATGTTACTCGTCCTAGGCCTGAGCTCGCCTGCATGCTTGCCCACTTCACGTGTGTATATATATATATGTATCTCACCAGATGCCAGGCGTCAGTGGTTGCCGTGACAACAGCCATAGCTCTGATGCTCCAAAGACGCCCAGAACATGTGGAGAGAAAGGGGACGTACAACATCAAGGCCATTGTACTGGAAAGTTTTGAGCATGCGCAGAAGTGTCTACCAGATAAAGAAGCTGTGAGTATTTATATTTTACTTCTATTTCGCAGTAAAGGTTCCGTTAAAGCTACATAGCTTCATGAAAGTATCAAATTTTCAAAAGCAAAGCGCACTTACCTATATGACAGTGCTAGTCAGCTATTTGCCAATATTGATGTCCCAGCCTTCCAGGCTGTTATCATGAATCTAATATTCAAATTTATTACTTGATTGGACAAGTCAGAGAATGCTATAATATGGGCCGTAATCGATTAACACGACCCGGGTGACTCGGGTCACCCGAGTCGTCCGAAATTCAAATAGAACAACGCGAGTGGAGTCGACAAATACACGTGCCGTGTGCAAAGCAACCCGACCCCAGTAACCCACCTCTTGGCTGGGGTTTACAAGGAGCGATGATGTCACATTTGCGCTGGTACTGTCCTGCAGGATAACAGCCACCGGTACCAGTCATACATATTTTTTTGGGGTAATAACATAGATTAATTAACTGGAAATAATACTAAACTATGCCATCATAAAAATATTTAAATCATATTTTGCTGTAATTATATCGGCTATTAAAAAACAAATAAAAGGACCACCATTTTTGTCACCCGAGCGTGGAGAAGCGTATTCGATCCGAGTCTGCAGGATGTGCGCATGCGCCAAAAAGTGGCTTGGGTGACCAGAGGCGATTAATTGATTACGCCCATGGGGACTTGTCAAAATAGGAGAGGGTGACCTCAGATTTACCTCGGCCATATGGAGGCATTTGTAATAACTACTGCATGTAGGCCTACATTTCGATAATGGTTAGTATTGTAATGCTTATACTATTAAGGGTATGTTATTCACATTTATTTTTATATGTACGCACTAGGTGACTGCCATAATTATGCTGAGTCTGGAATATTAAATTGAACATTTGTGATCCTACATATCCGATTTAGATTGATTGATTGATTGGTGGTTGCTTTACGCCGTGTCGGCAGCATAGGCCATATTCACGGCGAGAAATGTTTGTTTTTTGTTCAAACCATCGCTTTTACATGTAAAAGCAGACAATCAATTATGTGCCAATAGACACTAATTAAATTAGAAAGCTCACAATCATATATCTGTGGTCAAGGGAAACAAATTCCCATAGAAAAAGAAAAGTTTCATTAATAATTAATAGAATCCATTTAGTAAACTATATAAGGTGGTACAGTCCAGCTGCCCTCAAAAAGGCTAAAATGTTTTCCTGTTTTACCTTAGTAAAAAGGTCATGCATACTGCCTGCAGTGTAGAACCGTTGGCGCAGGGCCAAAAAATCAACGCAACTTAGTAAAATGTGTTTGAGTGTCAGTGGGGACTGACACCCAATACATTCAGGGGGAGGTTCCCCCTTGAGCAGAAAAGCATGTGTAAGCCACGAGTGGCCACCACGGCAGCGGAAGGACCACTTGGTCCCGCCGACCTCCCGCATGAGTCTGTGGTGGCTTTCCCACAGATGGTTCAATTTCTTTAAGTTTATTAATGTTTTCATCCCACTCATGTTGCCATTTGGATTTTATGTGGGTGGCTATTAGTGGTTTCAGATCAGAGTGAGGGATCAGACACGGTTCAAGATCACAGTTCAGGGCCTTCTTCGCAGCCCGATCAGCTCGTTCGTTTCCTTGTATGCCAGCATGGCCAGGCACCCAGCACAGGTGGATATCATACCCATCTGTTGTCAGTTGGTTCATTTTATAAATGACCATTGCTAGAATAGGGTGATTCGTTTTCAGTCCAGCAACAGCCAGGAGGCAAGAGAAGGAATCACTGTATATAACATAGTTAGTGTGGTTGGATACCTCGATATACTCCAAAGCGAGAAGGAGTGCTCGGGCCTCTGCAGTGAAAATCGAGCTCTGATCTGGCAAACGTACACCAAATTTTTCCCGTCGGCAGACTGCCGCAGCAGCTACCCGGCTTTGGTCTTTCGAACCATCAGTATATATGGAGAGGTGGTCTGCAAACTGGCCTTGAATCTCTGCATGCAGTCCTTTGTACTCGAGTGGATGTGTCCCAGATTTCCTCAGTTCCGTGAGTCGGAGGATAACCGATGGCTTTCTCAACGACCACGGGGGATGTTCTGGGACTTTGGCATCCTCCAACACGTCCAAATCCACGCCTAAGGCCTCCAAATGAGGTTTCATTCGGAGCCTCAGTGGCCGGATGTAATTTGGCCTGGCTTCATACCTGGATTCGTCATGTTGCTCGAATAGACAATTGTGTGCAGGATTCAATGCATTAGTTTTTATCTTGACTACATATTGCATGGCCAGTTTGATTCTCCTGTTATTAAGTGATGGTTCATTGGCTTCGACATAAAGGCTCTGAACTGGTGAGGTGCGGAAGGCCCCAAGGGCCAGGCGCAGTCCCTGGTGGTGGATCGTGTCTAGCAGCCCAATATATGATTTCCTTGCGGAACCGTATACTATGCTGCCGTAATCCACTCGTGACCGAACCAAGGTTCTGTACACGGAGAGCAGAACATCTCTGTCCGCTCCCCACTCTGAGCTGGACAGCACCCTCAGAATATCTAGCGCTTTCAGGCATCTTGTTTTCAGGTACTTTATATGTGGCACAAAAGACAGTTTTGCGTCGAGAATGAGGCCCAGAAATTTGGTTTTCTCAACGACTTTAATGGGATCCCCATCCAGGGTCAGCTCCGGTTCCGCATGCATTCTACGCAGCAGGCAGAAGTGCATGCAGACTGTTTTGGTCTTGGAAAATTTGAAACCGTTCAGAACTGACCATCGATGGATCCCATTTATGCTTGGTTGTAGCTGTCTCTCTATGACATTCATGTTAGCACCGCTGTAATATAAAACAAAGTCGTCCACGAAAAGACTACAGGAGACCCCCTGCTTTACAGCAGCAGCAATACCATTGACCTTGACCCCGAAAAGGGTCACGGCCGATTTAGATACTGGTGCACTCGTTAAGCATGTACTACTTACTGCATAGAAGAGGATATTAAGTCAATTTAAAGTCCGATGGTTTTGAGTTTCTGTCGTTTTCTGAGATAAATATATTAGGTTGATCAATATAATCTACTTTACTTTAGCTTAAAGTAACTGAGCTTTAAACTAGGTGAAATGTAAGCCTACAAAATTAATGTTGGCATGCTTGTCAAAACTCTGATTCCACAGGTTTCAGCATTAACAGGACATAGTATCCCCTTCTATGTCGTAGCCCGTCCTGATATGATCTTAAGGGGCTGTCACACTACGACGTAACGACGTCAACGTAGGGAGAACGTGAAGAACGTTGAACTTCTCGGCGTAGTATGCAAATTTGGGCACAAGTTGAACGTGGATGCAGCGTAGTGGACGAGAGAGTAACGTCGGTAAAGCGTAGTGATACCGTCGTTCGACGAGAGAGGTCAACGTAATGACGCTGACGGACGTTACGTGACGTTAGCTAAGTCATGAGACGTTGAACGTACGTTGAATGCACGTTCTCCTGACGTTCTCCTGACGTTGTCCTGACGTTCCCATTACGCCCCGTGGGCATTTGCACTTGGTTTAATGGGGGTCAACATAGTGGAACGTAGTTGAACGTAGTGAGGAGCGTTGGAATAACGTCCGTTTAACGTCATTGACGTTCGCTGAACGTGAACAGAACGTACGGCGAACGTAAACCCTTACGTTCGACCTACGTCGAAACTTTTGAACATGTCCAAAACCTCGACGTAACTTGACGTAACACGACGTAATGTGACGTAGCTCGACGTCACTCTAACGTCATTATGACGTCATCATAACGTAATCCAACGTACATCAACGTAATGACGAAAAATCGCCACGTTAGGCTCACGTTGGCTCATTACGTCGTAGTGTGACAGGGGTATTAGATGTTGCCAGGACATAAGACCCTGACAAACAAACAATCTATGTAGCACCAATGTGTATCAGTATCTACGTTGGATATGTAGGTTCAAATCTAGATATGCGATACCTGTTTTGATTTTGACAAGTTGGTGCTGCTGTCGGACATTGGAACTTTAATAGAACCTGTCAATGCTGAAGCTTATTATGTCCAAGATTTCGGAATTGACACCAAAGTTAATTTAGCATGTTTTCATTAAGAATATATCAAAAGTAAACCTTTTCAAATGAAAGCTACTTCAGTGAAACCTAATGTAGGTTATCAGTGATAGAAATAAGTACAATTTTTCACTTGTCCTAAGGACAAGTCTGGTGTCATTTTCACTTGTTCGCCTGACTTTTCACTTTTCCGCAGTACTTACCTTTATTTATTAAGTTAACCTCCGTGGTCATGGGAATAAAACTACACAAATAAAAACTAAACAAATGTAATAAATAATGTCAATTACTCGCACTGTACACAAGATTCCGGTCACTAAGCAGGCAGTATGGAGTGCCTTAGTTACTCAGGGTCGTGCAGCAAGCATCTCCTAGAAGATCACTGACGCTAACACAGTCAGCATCTTCATCTACTTCTTCGGAATTTTGAGCATCAACAGAAGTTTTAGTTGTTGATTCTGTGTGATCTAACTGCCAACATTTTTAGTTGTCCAACGGAAAGGTGCAAGCCATATTCTGCTTGTCCGTGCCTACTCTCACTTGGCTCGATCAAGCGGATAAGCCTTATTTCGAACGTTGAGTTATAAATACTAACCTAATATATATAATCAGTATGACAAAACCTCAAAACCATTATGTATGCAGGGATAGAAGATCCCTGCGATTTTTGATGATCCTACGTTTAATTTGGTATTTCTAATGCACTTGGATAATGTCATATAATAGATGGATTATTCTTATATTTGTAAGATAATGTCAGATTATAATCAATCTTTTTCTCTCACCATTTTTGTTGTTGTTTCTTCACAGGTGGACCTATTGAAGAGCTACATGTTTGCCTCATCGTTAAAGGAGTTGAAACTGGCAGAATTTGGAAAAATTGGCTACACCTACAAATGTATGGGTGCAGGCTTTTGGGCTTTGCGACAAAATGACTTCCGGAAAGCGCTGACAGCAATTGTCTTTGAGGTATGCTGTGAAGTAATTTCCTTTCTGTCAGGCCAGCTACAGTAATTGTCATGGGCTTTGTTTGTTGGGGGTTTACATCCTAGCAAAATCTCAATTCACCATAGCTAGTCACCATATGAGGTAAAGGCCAAACAAACTTAACATAACTCTATGGTCATTACTACGAGTACCGACTTGTGAAACAGTGGGCACCCATGGCGACTTTTTAGTGCTGCCCCACTGGGATACCGAGCTGCTGGCATCCTTACCTGATTTTCCACTCAGTCACATTATCTTTTTACTGGATTTGAGACACTGCTTTCTTTTTCTGATTTGGTGCAAACTATGGTCCTAAATC
Source organism: Branchipolynoe longqiensis (assembly GCA_030323885.1). Classification (NCBI taxonomy): domain Eukaryota; kingdom Metazoa; phylum Annelida; class Polychaeta; order Phyllodocida; family Polynoidae; genus Branchipolynoe; species Branchipolynoe longqiensis. Next base: position 32,663,210 of record CM059195.1, read on the forward strand.
TAAATCGATGTCTAAAAGCAAATAGCCCCCCCCCCCATCTGCCCCTATTCACCCTCTACCCACATCGTACTGTTTCTGTGCTCATAATGATTATGCATCATCAGTTAAAGATCTATAGTCGCCTAATTTTAACACCAGACGGGATGGCCGAATGAGTTGAGCGTCCGTCTCCCATTTTAGTAGATCGTGGGATTCGAACCCCCGGGTTCGAATCCTGGTTGATACTTGTCGCTTCCTAGCCAGGCACTCAGGATTATTAGGATAGGGCAAGGACTGGTTGGCTCAGTGTCAGGATAATGTGACTGAGTGGGATATCAGGTCGTGATGCTGGGGGCCTGGTCTCCCAATGGGGCAGCACTATAAAGTCGCCATGAGTGCGAACTGTCGCAAGTCAGTACCCGTCCTGATATGATATTAGATGTTGCCAGGACGTAAAAATCCAGCAACCAACCTAATTTTAACAAAAGAATGTTCATGAATATTCGCTTTAATTTAGCAATATATTGAAATTCTAGAAATACTAACTTTGGCATTCCACCAGAAGCTACTAATTACCGTGGCATTTTTTGCCTGAGACCACTTTCATACCTGATAAATAAGGTTATGTTGCTCATGTGACTGGCCCTTTAATTTGCAGGCTGGAGATGCAGACACAAACGGGGCGGTGGCCGGCGCTCTACTGGGATGCAAGCTTGGCTTCAAGCAGCTGCCGCAGTCCTGGGTGTCAGGGCTGAAACACAAAGACTGGTTGCAGGAGAAGATAGACAGGTAACAATGCAGTCAATAGAGTACATCACGGTTCCAGCGGCGCGGTGCATTGTGGGATGGGTCAGAGCAAAACAACCCCCCCAAAAGCACATGGCACATACTAATACACTGGGTGCAGCTATGAAATGTGCTAGTTTCAGCTCATCTCAGCTCTTGTTTGAAACAGAATACTAACTAAAAAAATATATATAATAAATTAAGATATTAATCTTTTATCCAGCATTGCATTTACATCAATATAATCAGCACATCTTATGCCATGTGCATTTAGATTTAGAAAGATCTAGGCACTCAGACTAGTGTTAGAGCCATAGCCAGAGTACTCAATGCATTGTCAATGCCAGTGAGTAATCTCCATACAGAAAAAGTAAAATATTGATAAAACCATACCACCTAGGCGCAAACGGCTTGGAACACATATAGAAAACATGTTTACCAAAAAGGTTATATTAAATTGATAAGGTTAGGATTTTGGATTTCTATTAATTTTGAATAAAACTGACGTTTTTCAATGCGCGTATCCACAAGCTCAATGGCCGTTCGCCTTTGCTTTGCTCCCAAGGCCGTTTTCAGCGCATGCGCAGTCGGAACCGTGATGTAGTCTATGGGTGGGGGGGGGGGGTTCCTCATTATAAATAGGTCACATTGGAGTTACCACTGGTGGGGTCCACCTAGGCCGTCATCGATTATCATGGTTTGGACTATTCGAATCATCCCAGTTGTCAGAATTTCAAATAGAACACCCTTAGGTGTACCTAAATAAACATGGGCCATGTGCAAATTATCCGACCCCAGTGTCTCATGTCTTGGCTTGGGGTGTCAGGCGCAATGATGTCACATTTGTGCTGGTACCTGTAGTGTCAGCCTGTACTGCTATGTGTAGCTACCAGTATCTTGTTTGTTTGTTGTTGTTTTACGTCCTAGCAACATCTAAGGTCATATCAGGACGGGGCTACCAGTATAAGTTCCACGTGACCAAAGCTACAGTTTCTTTTGTTTAAAAAAAAAGAAGTATGACTACCCAGATTAATGAAATGGACATATATCTAAACTATGCAATCATAAAATACCTTAAATCCTATCTTGCTGTTGTTATATTGGTTATTTAAAAAAACTAAAGTTTTGGGAATTGCACGATAACAAATGTTTCAATCCGGCATTTTCTCCTCCCTGGGGGCATTCGTTTATGCAACCCGAGTTTGTATGATCTGGCATGTGCAAACAAAATGGTTCGGATGGTCAGAGGTGATTAATCGATGTCGGCCCTAGATACAAGATTTACCCGAGTAGGATGAATGACTATGTAGTCTGAATACGGGCGAAAATTGCTTTAGTGGGGAACAGGAAGTGGAATTCCTGGTTCCAGTACCTAATGGCAACTTATATCAGCACAGAGTTGGTGAAATGGGAGAGAATGCAAAAAGACAAGATTATGACACAGAGTGCTGTAGGTTTCAGTCCATTAAACTACGTTTTATTATATTTGTCAATTCAAAAGTAGTGGGTAAATATGAAGATGTATTGAATTAGGAATCTATGTGCTGATTTAATTTTTCCAGCCTTTTGCCACTTTTTCTAATGGGTTGGACAGCACTGCGGGAGTAACTGGGGTCCACCCAGCCGCCAGACCGGTCCGCCGCCCTTGTTACGGTCAGGAAGAATGAACCACACTGCAGCGCTGAGCTCTGCTCCAGTATTTGATTTATTATAGACAAGTTAGCAAAATTTCACGGCAACGCAATTTTTTTTTGTTGGTACATGAGTTGTTTAAGCGGGGGAAATTTCAGTCGCAGACGACTGGTCTTCCTCATTCCACTGCTCCTTCCCCTATCCTAATAATGCCGGGTGCCTGGCTAGGAAGCGACAAGTACCAATTTTCAAGTCATTGGTTTGACTCGACCAGGATTCGAACCCATGATCTACCAACACGGGAGACGGATGCTCTAACTCATTCGGCCATCCCGTCTGCTTCAGAAACAAATTAAGGGTTCAGGTGCAAAAACCAACCAGGCCCGAAATGAAACCATGACTACCAGGTTTGAGTTGAAGCTGCAATCATTCTGATAATCAAATCTGTTTGTTTTTCAAAGATTTGGAGATGAGCCAAAGGCCAGTTGGGTTTGAAGGCAAAGGGGTGCATGGCGACAAACATTTACAGAACTACACAGGTTTAAATATACCGGAAAATGGTGGTTCATGGTCCTGGAAAAGGATTGGGAAATTGTAGCTTTCGGTACTGGAAAATTATGGAATTATGTTCAGCTAGAAATGTATGATGCCTGTAAATTATCATAAAAGAAATGCAGACGACACATTAATCAATGCTTTTTCCCGCCCTTTTTTAAATACAGATTCCTGCTGCTTGTGAATGACGATAAGGCTTCTCGCTCAGCTGACCATACTTCCGTAAAGGAAGAGGATCCTCCTTCAAGCCCCACGCCACCTGTGACTGTCCAGGATCCTTAGAGCTATTTGTTGGGGTTTTACATCCTGGCAACATAAAAGATCATATCAGGATGGGTAGACCTACCGACTTGTGACAGTTCGCAGTCATGGTACTTTATAGTGCTGCCCCACTGGGAGACTAGGCCACTGGCGCCATGACCTGATATCACACTCAGTCACATTATCCTGACACTGAGCTAACCAGTCCTTGCCCTATCCCAGTAATTCCGAGCACCAGGCTAGGTAGCAACAAATATCAATTTTGTACGTCATTGGTTTGGCTCGGCCGGGTTTCGAACTCCCGTCCTTCTGCACGGGAAATTTGTGCTCTACTGATTCGGCCACTGCGTCTGGTAGGATCCTTAGAAGTCCGACACCTAGGAACCTAACTCAGGGTGCATTGGTTCTATTACTTCAAGAAATGCTGCTGAGATTAAACTTTCCTAATCTGATGATGTTAAACCTCTGCCATATTTTTAGATAAATATATTACAATCCACTTTACTTCAGTTTAAATCATTTCTATTTTAAAGGGACTTACTTACCTTGGAGATATTTGAAGTGAAAACATGGCAAATTTATTTAGGTGTGCACACCAAAATGCTGGACATGGACTTTGTTTCGTGACAAAAGCATGGCGAGCTGTGTTTCAGTGCATTTGACTGTTTTTTCAATTTGAATATTATAAAAATGATGAGTTCAATTAAAGGATTTCTCTGTTGATTTCTCTATCGATTTCTACATAAAACGGCACTGGTCTTCTTTGTTTTGCCAACCAGAGCGATTCACATGTGAAAGTCACGTGGCAGTGACGTCACTGGTCAATGTGTCTAATGTCTTGCAGTGTTATGAAAGTGGTTTCAAATTAATGTCAATGACATATATGAAAGCACAGTAAATATTGCTCATATGGAATGTGCTTTTCAGTTATCGCTTTTACAATTACATGAAATTGTCAAAACCAATTGTTACGGCCTAGAACATTAAATATGTGCATTCTATATATAGTATATATACTAACTAATCATAGTGCAATTTAAGTCATAGTGCAAGTCTGGTGCACCCCCCCCCCCCCCTCCGGCCCCCCTTGTATAGCAAACGTCTCTCCCTGAGAACAATGTTCCTTATATGGGCATACGGTACATTGTGATGTCACAATTACAAACTGGATATGTATGCGAAAATGAACTGTCCTTGCCCATGACCCACTAATACATTAAAGCTGCTAAGTCCAATGAAAGCATTATATTCTAAAAGCCATGGTGTGTTTATAAAAATGTCCGACGGTTTTAAGTTTCTACCATTTGAAATAAATGTATTAAGTTAATCGATATAATCCGCCTTACATTACAGTTTGAAGTAACTTTGATTATAAATGGCTAACTTTGATGATATTTCGAAAGGAAACATTACAAATTAATTTTGGTGTACATATCAAAGTGCTAACTACCAAAGGTTTCAGCAGTAACACGCTCTATTAAATAGACTTAGCAATTCCTTCTATGCAGCAACACGTGTTTGAATTAAATTTTTATTTAACCATTTAATATGGTTGGGTAGATTTGGTCGGCATCCTCCTCGAGGGTGAACTTCCTTGTGGGACTCGAACCAGCTACCCTCAGATCTGGCCGACGCAGAACAATAATATAGCATTTTGTAAAGACTATAGGTCTCCATAAAGTAAAGTTGAATCCTTCCTCCAACTAATAGATTTACCACTCGTCGTGGTCACCAGTATGTCAAGTCTACGGCTCGAATCTGGGGTTTTGTAGGCAGTCTATAGTGAAATCAATACAGGCAAAGAGAAGAGTATAAAGTGTGAAAGAAGACCAGAGTCAAGCCCTCTGGTTTATTATTTATATGGTACATGGATTCACCCCACCCTATTCCCCCAATAGGAAACAAGCATTCTTAGCTCTACCAATAGGGATCCAGCATTCCTGGTCCCCATGGTTACCAGTGATCTGCCCACCACCACCAAGCTGTGTGGCTCCCCTGGCCACCACCTGCCTTGAGCCTGAGTGTGGTGATCCTAACTAGCAGAGGGGGGAGGGGTAGGCTCTGAGTGCCCCTTACACACAGTCCTGCCAGCACCACTATGTCTATTTACATCTCAATCAGGCACCACCAGCACCTACATATACACATACATGCACCTGGTCACGTATACCCGATCCATAATAGAACATTTGGTATTGCTGATTGGATCCACTGATTTGCATATTTACAATATAATTACTCTTATAATATGTGTATTGGAGATACGTTATATCTTTCGGGGGGGGGGGGGCAAGAAGAGAAAGACAGGAAGAAGGAAGTGTTTAAAGACAGTTCTAGAATCATGCAATACCATCTGATGCATACTCACCAAGTGATTAATACATATGTTGAACTGGAATTGTATGCAGTTACTATTACAACTAACAGTCCATTTATATTATGCTTTATTATCAAACACGATTTTCATGTGGTTATTATTGCAACTTATATTTTCAGTTATGTAGCAACAAATTGTACTGAACAGCCGGAAGACCAGTGCTCTGGTGCTGACAAAAGACATTATTTGCTGAATAAAATACATTTAGTAAAATAAAAAGGGTGATTGTAGTTGCGCCAATCCGTTCTGAGAATTAACTAGAGAGAGACCTAGTTTTATAGGTCGCTTTGATTCCACATATGTAATGCCTCTCCAAACCTCCCGGTTTCTGGGACAAGGCGAGGTTAATACCGAATGTTCTGCTGTCTATCACTTTTGTAATTGCAGAAAAGATGAGAACCGAAACCTATTCCAGCAGCCCTCATCTTACTAACAGCCAAAGACTGAAAGAGCGTAGCTCATAAGGTCACATCAAACCCAACGTAAAATGTTGCTTTGTCAAAATAACCCTTATCTTGACATGTAATTTTTACATTATTTGGACGAAGAATGGACTGCATGTGTAGTGTAGTGCAAACATGTGTTCCATGTTTAATAACATATTTATTGAATAACACTATGTTGACTGAAAATAATTTCTATATGAAAGTAACAAGTTTCTCTCTCTAGCTCTCGCTCCTATATATCCCCTCTCTCTGCATACGTACATACATACTAAAAAATAAAGAATTTATCACGATTAAAACGTGTTGTTATTACTTTTATTACCATACTATTTACAATTTGTTAAAGAGAACAATTATTATCCTGTTAGCTTACTGCATTAATACAGAGACCATAAAATAATTACTGCAGAATTATCAGAATTGTTATTTGAAAAAGAACTATTGGGATATGCCATGGGGATAATATAAGGGAATACCTTTTAACAATACAAAAAAACAAACAAATAGAGAAATTCTTTACTAGCTGATGTCAAAGTACTGTCAGTACGGGGTGAATCTTTTATCCAATCTCAAAGTTGCTAAACCGATCCCTTGACTCACTCCTGCAACTTCCTAGTTGGGCGGGAAAACCGATTTCAGGCGTATCTTATAATAATAGCGTTCGGTTGTCACCCAGTACCAGCGCCATCTACAAGCGTAGCCATTTCGTTTGTTATCAAGGCAATAACAATTTCAAAAGAGTAATTTAACATTTATTCTGTAGAGTATTAACCAATCAATTTCAATTCTAATAATAGCCAAATAAAAAGTAGTCCCTGTCATGTAGATCGTTAAATCCCTGCATTAAATAGTAAAATGTCCGTTTCGTATGTGTAACATGTCAATCCTTATTTTAAAACCGGAAATGTAGGATTTTGGCGCAAAGTTTCAATCTTCCTGAATTGAGTTGATCTGCGTCTCTTGTTTTCTTCGTGTAAGTACAGGTTTTTCAATAAAGTATCAATGTCATTCAGACAATGCAATTATATTACATGCTGCAAGTGGTAATCTCATTCAGTGTGTCGTGCATAAATTGAGTATTGCCAGGTAAACCCTGTTTCATTCCAACCAAATCAAATGAAGATTCCTCAATGAGTTGAATGACTCACCGACTGTCACTGTTACTACTGATTATACTATGTCAGTATCAGAGTATGTGTTAGTCAGTCAGTTAGTGTACGTGTTACATTCGTCATTATCGTGACAGTCATTGCTGTCACTCACTGACTGACAACGTTATTAACCAATCCGTATACAGTAACATTGTGTTGAAGCCAGTGCTAGAAGCCTAAATCAGTAAATGTGTCACTCTTGACAAATGTAATTATATTCCAAAGTATTGTATCAGCTAGGTACCCACTAAAATTGTCAAATTCTTCCCAACATTCAAATTATACTTTTTTTTGAATTTCCAATGAATCAAAAGCAAAACGCTTTTTGAATTTTTAAGATATTCCAAAAATTGAGTGAGATATGTGCATTTGAAGGTTAAATTTCAGATCTTTTGACAAAAGATCTGAAATTTTTGTATTAGCTAATGCATTAAAGAAGTGCCTTATTTAGGGCTGTTAAATAGACTAATTATAAGGACATTTCTTTGTAGTTTCTTTATTAATGATCAGATCCTGATCAAACTTCACACCAAGTTTCTTCTTCGTATGACAAATCACCCCAGCTTATCAAAACTGATTACAAAAAATTAGATCACAGGAAAATCTAGGTTTCCATGGCAACCATAATACAATCACTCCCACCTACAATATGAGTCAACTGTAGCTTTTTTTAAATAATGGTCAGATCCTGATGAAATTTCACATCAAGGTTATTCGTCTGGCAAATCACCTCAGCTTATCAAAACTGATATATAAAAAAAATTAGATCACAGAAAAATGTGGGCTTCCATGGCAACTGTTATACAAAACTGCCTGACACCTAAACTACTCTGCCGGGTTCTAGACTTGCGATTCCAGTTGTAGTCATTGTATGACCATTTTTAGGAAGAAAAAATGCTACAGATACACATTCTAATAGTTAGCATGGACATTCCTGGCAGTCTTCCCTCTGAATATTGCATCTGAAGACTTGAATAGCTTAGTAAAATGCCTTTCAAACGTCGTACAACAATGAAAATAGTCTCTTATCTTTTCTGAAATCTCTGGTGCTTCAAAAACGGATGTAACAATACGGGTACTACTGTGCATGAGTCTCAGGTGGGGTGCCTTTTCCTGACTACTCTGCCTGAGATGAGGTCGCAAAAAGTTGTACACGTTTATTGGTCAGGCAATAGTGGCACCCCTGGCGGATTGTGGGGCACCTATATCAGCCCCACAAAATCACTTTAAGGTATGTCAGATACCGATAAGGGTGCCTCGGTCACTATGTCTACAGTAAAATGTTTCTGCATTTTCACCATTCCGGTGTTACGGATTCTGGTGTCCCTGGCAAACCGCAACACCGGCCTTGATTAAAGTACTTTTGCATTGGAATATTTTCATAAATTTTATATCACTGGAAAGAACATGACCTAATCTCACCGAAAATATACATTAAAATATCAAAATACTAACAATGTGTCAATGGTCACAGTTTATTATAATGGTGAATCCCGACTAAATTTAACAATTAAGCCATTAGAAATGCCCTAACTTTATCCCCTATTAAGATATTTTCAAAATTACAACAGATTTGAATTTGTCTCAGCAAGATCTGTTGAAAGAGCCTAAATTTATACTGTTTGTTGTGTTGAAATTTAGCTGATCTGATTTAAGACTTAAATTAACAGTATTCATAATTAAAAACTGTTAGTTTATGTGTGTAAGGAGCTCAAGAGCTCCACTCACTACCCCCTCCCCCCACTACCCCCTCCCCCCAACTGTTAGTCACGGATCACCACACACACACAACAAGGCAGGTGGAGGCCAAGCAGCCACAATGCATGGTAGTGGTGGGTAGATCACAGTAGCCATGGTGACACAAGAATGCTTACTGTTCATTGGTGGACCCAGAAATGCTGCTTGTTGATTTGAGAGCATGGTCAGGTGGTATGCCATATCAGATCCATGTACCACTATATAATAATAAATGATCACACCCTTCCTATGATTATGGTGAAACTGCTGAGCCAGAGTGCTTAATGGTGGTTAACAATTCACACTTTTGTAGAGAAAGCATTTGTGTAGCTAATGTTATTTTCGTCATGAGAAATATGTAATAAAATCAGGTTTTATGAATGTTCCAAGGTTTCGAATCTCCGTTTCTTTTACTTTTCTTGCCAGAAGCTGGTCATAATGGATACAAAACTAAAGCTGGTGACCTCCACTTTACAGTGAAAGTAGTTCTTTTTAGCTGTGACCCACTCACTCGCAGAACACAAGAGGTGTATTGTGCTGAGAGCAAGTGCTCTTATTTTTGCCGGCGTCCAGTCAAAAATTCTTAATATTATGACTATTTAATATCGCCCACCTGGCTGTTAATTTCCTTTCTTTTTTCTTCCGTCAATCTCATCCCTATTACATGATTCATTAATGCTTTATTTGGTATGTGCTGTTGTATGGTGGGAATAGACTGGTGACAATAAATGATTTTTCTTTTTATAGCACAAGGCCCCATCATGGCAGGGGACTATGACATAGGTGAGTTAAACTTAATCATGCTTAGTTTCATAATTAAATCTGAACTAGTGTTGAATTTTGAATTGTTTCATCAAAGACTCATGCGATGTTTTACTATGTTGAATTGGGGAAGGCTATTCTACTTGTCAATTCTTGAACCGTTATCTTCAGTAAATGCCCTAGAAGTACTAAAATCCATTATGCAAATTGGTTTTTGAAAATATATTCATATACAATGAAGCATCATTGAATTGGTATTTTTTTCACGGATTGATTTTCTTATATAAAGAAAAAAATGGTCGTTTATTGATGATATCCATCCAGTGTAAGGAAAATAAAACGCCCTGTAGTATGTCATGGATAGTGCGATTTCCTAATTAGATGGTTAAAATGAACGACTAGATTGCTACCATTGGAATAAGAATAGAATTGTCTATCTATCCACACCCAATCTCATTAGGTATTAAATATTTTTAATTTCAGTAGATAGTTTCAAATGCAAATATATCAAGGATGAAAGAGCAATCCCGCAGCACAATCAACGTATCTATAGCCACTACTAATACGTTGTGTTGTGGTGCAGACACCGCATCACTATCAGCTTATACTACTAATAAATGCTTCAAATGCCGCTGCACTATCAGCGTATACTACTAATACCTGGTTCAAACGGCGCAGCACTATCAACCTATACCAATATATGGGTTCTTCTTCAGTGCTGGTCCTAAAAAGGGGGAATCGGAGGTCAAAACTGGAATATGCTACAGCCTATCCCAATTAGGCTTGTGTTCCACATACATCCAATTTTAAGACACAATTTTAATGCTTTTTTAGGAAATAATATTACAACTTTTGTGTTCAGAACTAGGCATCTATGATGCTGTGTTATGCTATTTATAGCAGCAGGGTTTTTCCTGGCTTGCACGGTTGGATATTGTGAAAATTGAAGGTGAATGCGTGTTTCATAACCTGACACCTCATGAAACATGCGTTATGCTCACTTTCAAGCATCATTATTTTACACAGAGACACTGAACAGTCCTAAAATTAGCTTTATGACATTTTTGCATGTTACAACTTTGGAAATAAACTAGCTATGTTTGAATATTTTGGTCTGCTATGAAGTAGTTTCCAACACAAGCAGTAAAGTATCACCATTCCTATTTTTAGCTGTCATATTTGCATGACAAATGGATCTATTTTTGCAATAAAATATAAACCAAACATTTCCCCCCCCCCCCTACTGTATTGCGCACATTGATTCTTTGAGGTATAATGAAAGGAATTTTCTTCAGTTGGTATGAAAAAGAGAATTAATTGAGAAGAAAACAGTTACAATGTGAGGAACCAACCAATTAGGACCAGCACTGACGAAGAACACATATATGAAACCTGACTTCCGGGAATTTTCCCCGATTCCATGACAATGCTAAACCTCTTTGGGAATATCTCCATTTCCGCTTTTTTCCCTGGAAACCACTTTCATCGATCATTTAAAAAAAGAGAAAAAAACGAATTACTTGCAGAATATGCCTTGATTGAATTGTTTAACCTAGGACAAACCATGTATGTCCAGAAAGCTTAAATAATTGCGCTTCTGGCATAAAGCCATAGTGCAAATGGATTTTAGTTAAATCCAAACTTACTATATTTCATCCAACAAGACATTCAGATAGAGCCTATTTTGATCTTCTATGTTGCACAATTTCATCAAAATAAAATACATGTATACAGGAATAGTTATGAGCATGTGAATATTAATAAAAGATTGCACTAAAAGCACAATTCGTGAATTTTTTTCCTGGCACTGCCAGTACCTACTTGTTTTGTAATAGCTGCATGTATGTCGCTCTGATAGATGCAGATAAGGAGAATGCTGCGCCCCCTGTGGACTCACGTGATGCGCTTTCACAGGAGGACCGAGCCAGATTCAACGAACTGGTTCTCAAAGCGAAGCAGAAAGCAAGTCAAGGCCACATCCGTGTCGCTCTTGATCTGAACCAACGGGCACTCAAATTATGCCCCAGTGAAAAGCTCGCCAAGAGGATTAAAAAAATGGAGGCAAGTTGGTAACGCCTCTTTTTCAGTTATGGGTCATTCTCAGAAGTTGTGTACCACTTTTGTGACATGGAAACCAAAAGTGGAAACATTCGAAATAATAGCAGAAAACATTCCCTATAATAGCAGAATCGATAGTCCTATGAAGGTTTATATGTTGTGCATGTCAGAGTTGAAATTTATTTTTTGTTCACTTTTTGATTTTGAGCTTAAATATAAATTAGATATAAATTGAGAAAACCATTAAAATTAACCCTGTAACATCCATCCATAACATTTGAACAAACATCCATAAAATCTTTTTAACACAATTGATTATAGTTAAACAAAAAAGATTCTCTTACAAACAAAACGTTGATAAAAAATCGTTTGGGTGCATGGTGTCGATATGCAAATTTTCATATTTTCACTTTAGCACAAAATCATATAAGCGTATTTTGGATGCATTTTGTGTGATGGATTAAATCCGTTTGTTGTTTATGTCCTAGCAACATCTAAATTCATATCAGGACGGGTACCGACTTGTGACAGTGCGCACTCATGGCAACTTTATAGTGCTGCCCCACTGGGAGACCAGGCCACCAGCACCATGACCTGATATTCCACTCAGTCACATTATCCTGACACTGAGCCAACCAGTCCTTGCCCTGTCCTAATAATGCCGAGCGCCTGGCTAGGAAGCGACAAGTATCAATAGTTAAGTCATTGGTTTGACTAGACTACAAGTAGTATTGCTAATATAATTAGTACACAGTCAACAATAACTATTTGACTTACTTTTTACCCCCCCCGAATAGTAAACAGTGGTTTCTTAAAGTGGTATAAATGGATAGTTATGAGTTTCTGTCTTAAAGTTGCATAGTCCGATGGTTTTGAATTTCTGTATTTTTTCTGAGATAAATATATTAGATCGATCACTAGTATCTACTTTACATTAGCTCAAAGTTACTTTATTTTAAATGGTAAACTTTTTAGATATTTCGAGTGCAAACATGGAAAATAGTTTTGGCAAGCTTGCCGAAACTCTTACACCATAGACTTCTGCAGTAACAGGTTCTGTCAAATTGACTCAGTGTTACCTTCTATGCAGAAACGAATGCTTAATAAGTGCATCAGTATCTAATTTGGATATGTAAAATCAAATGCAGATAATTGGTTTGGTTTTGAAAATTTGATATTTCGTCAGACTATGCAGCTTTAAAGAAACAAGAGAAATGCATACTTTTTAGTTTCAAGTTACTTTTATGTAAACCCTTTCAGCCCTAAAGAGATTTCAATTGTGAAGTCCCTGCAGTCCTTACAGGACTGTTGAAAATCTGAACATGTGATGTTAGTGATTGATTGGTGGTTGCTTTACGCTGTGTCGGCAGCATAGGCCATATTCATGGCGGGATGCATAAATCTATAATTTAAAAAAACTTTGAAAGTTAGGTTGATTTTATATGAAAGTAAATTGATTTCTTTCAAATGATAGCAAATTTAGCCTTCTTTGTATTACTAGATATGAGATATAAGAGATATGGCAGACACATTCAGGCGCTCCTGGTCTGTAAGCAGGTGTACCTTGCGTGTGTATTTGGGCGCTTCTGACTTAATATGTGTTATTTAGGCTGGATTATTTACTTTGGAGTGAGTACCTGTGATCTCTGACCCCCCCCCCCCCCCCCCCCCCCCCCCCCCAAGATTTGAGGAGTGTCAATGTTTGATTCTTTCCAGGCGTACATAAAAGAGTATGAAGACGATGAGGATGACTCTGATGGCGGTGATGAGATGGTCCACGTGGGGGAGGGCTTCTACCTGTTCAAAGAACTCTACTCGAACCTGTACTCCCACCAAAGGGACGGTGTCGTTTGGATGTGGAAGGTGTTCAAACAGCGCAAGGGTGGCATCTTAGGTGATGACATGGGGTAGGTGTTAAAGCCCTTCGCTAGGTTTCAGTAGTTTCGCAATAACTATCACATTTTCATCGATAAAATTGAAAAGGGTGTGTGTGTGTGTGGGGGGGGGGTAATTAACTTAATTGTCACATGTTGGACACACAGAAGAAATCCACAAGTTCATTTCTGTACCATCTGAACTCGCTTTGTTATTTATTTATTTAATGTTGTTTGGTCGTCAAACCTCAAACTACCTAATATCAATACAGAATTTCCAGAAACATTGAAATGTTCTTCAGGCTCATGACCAGATGGGATGGCTGAATGAATTGAGTGTCCCTCTCCTGTTTTGGGAGATTGGGGGATCGGAACCCGTGGGTTCGAACCCTGGTCGAGTCAAACCAATGACTTAAAAATTGATACTTGTCGCTTACTAGCCAGGCGCTCGGCACTTTGGCGGCCTGGTCTCCCAGTCAGGCAGCACTATAAAAGTTGCCATGAGTGCGCAGTCACAAGTCGGTACCAGTCCTGATATGACCATAGATGTTGCTAGGACGTAAAACAACAAACAAACAAACAAACAAATCAGGCTCATGACGGCTGGTGTTGGATTGGTGGCTATGGTTGGGCTTCCCTCATACTGAATGGGGGCGACTTTCTGCAAAAATGCCGAAATTCTCTCATAGGCTTAGCACTGTCAGGGAATCGTGGGGGAATCCTGGAAGCCGGTATGGCGGTTTCAGCCGTGTCCCGTGCTCAGTCGTGTACCTATACTCAAACTCAAGGCATTGTCAATGGTAGTGAGTAATTTTCATACAGAAAATACAGAACAAGTGAAATATCTCTAAAAGCACACCACCTATTAACAAATCGCTTGGTACACATAGAAAACATCTTCACCAAAAAGATTATAGTAAATTTATAGGTTAGGGTTCTTGATTTCTATTAATTTTGATTAAAACTAATGTTTTGCACTGCGCGTACCATCAAACTCAAGGCATTGTCAATGGTGGTGAGCAATCTTCATACAGAAAATACAGAAAAAGTGAAATATCTCTAAAACCACACCACCTAGAAACAAATCGCATGGTACACATATAGAAAACATCTTTACCAAAAACATTATATTAAATTTATACGGTTAGTGACTTAAGACCATTGACAATGCCTTGAGTTTGAGTATAGTTACACGGTTGAGTACGGGACACTGCTGAAACCGCCACACCGGGTTTTCTCCAATATTCTCTTATCACAGCTCCATTCCTCTGATCAGTCAGTACATACTATCCTTAAGAGATCATTCCATTGTCCTTTTTGCAACTATTATCGCCCACTTCGTCCGTCCAGATATGACTGGATGTTGCTTGGACGTAAAACTCCAATAAACAAAGCAACCGTACCTTCGATTATCCTTTCTCTCTATCACTTTCCCAGAATCCCAGAATTTCTTTTTTAATGATATTGGAGATTGTAAGGCAATAATTACTAGATAAGAATACTATTTTTGGAGCAACGTTTTGTTGTCAGTGTTCTCAGATATCTGCTGTTGTTGTGTGTGTTTTGACGGGGCCTGGACAGTCTTGAATTTGCTCCATTTCAAAGCCTTTAAAAAGCCTTGAATTTAACCTATTTTGGGTAATTAGTCTTGATATGCATTAAACTGTCCCCACTGATCTAAATTAGTCCGAAATCGCCATTGTTTTGTCCTGAAATCCAAATCCAAATAGTCTTGAAATCCTATCAAAAGCAAACTTGAAGTACCCTGAATTCTATATCTTCACATGTGTACGGACCCTGCATCTTCATCCCTGTTTAGCGAATCAAGGGAATACATGATTGGAAACGGGATGAATAGAATGATGTGCTTCTATATTTTTGGTATGTTCTTCCTTCATGTAGAATAGCAAAAAGAAGACTAGTTAAAGGGGCTCGTGATGCTGAGGAGTTTCTATTGTCGGTTCCTGGTTTCACTTGTGTGACTGTCTGACTATGCAACAAGCACCAAATGAAATCGGGAATCGACCTAGCAAAAGCGACACCTGCCATATGGGAACTGGTTTAACGGTAAATTTTAATGCGAGCCTAAATGTGACTGACACATTTGTTTCGTGAAACAAAATTTACATGGTTAGTGAATTTTCGTCGTGAATATGGCCTGGTGTTAAGCCACGGGGTCTACTGTCTTCATTTGCCCCGTTTCAAAGCTTTAAACGGCCTTGAATTTTACCTATTTTGGGTAATTAGTCTTGAAAAGTCTTGAATTCCATTAAGCTGTCCACACTGATCTAAATTATTTTCATTTGGATTTAGTCCGAAATCACCGTTCCGAATGATGGTTTCAAACTAAATCCAAATGAAAATAGTTTGGAATTCCCATAATTAAAAAAACAGCCATGAGATGGCCTTAAATTCCATGTTTTAACATGTGTACAGACCCTGAAGCATCACCAATCATTCAATCAATCAACTTCCTGTATGTACATTAAAACTGGACAGACTGGTTGGCTTCCTAGACGGGAGGTTGTGTGTTTGAAAATGAACCACGTAAAACCTATGACTAGCAAAACTGGTACGTGTCACTACCTAGTCTGGCATTCAGCATTACTGGGCACGGCAATCACTGGTCTGCAGTGTCAGGGTAATTTGACTTACTCAATACTGGGATATCAGGCAGCACTATAAAGTCTCTGGTGATAATCGGACATTTTATTTAGAGATGATTTGTTCTCAGTCGGTACTCGTCCTGAAGTCGCCATGTAGACATTAATACAACAACAAACAAAACAGATTTGTTCTCCTTGCAGGTTGGGAAAGACCATCCAAGTGATTGCCTTTCTGTCCGGCATGTTCGATGCAGAGAAGATCCGTACAGCCCTCATCATTCTGCCTGTGGCCGTCATAATGAACTGGGAGCGCGAGTTCCAGAAATGGTGAGCAGTTAATACACGGTGTGTACGGGGCCCAGAAAGTCTTGAAATGTCTTGAACTTCATTTTCCTCATTTCAAGGGCTTGAAATGAACCTAATTTGGATAATTAAGGCCCTGTCAGACCTTGCAGGACTGGGGAACCGGACACTGTCTGGAACTGTACGGCGATGTTCAGGTACCGTCCAGTACCCATCCGGCGGTGTCCGGTGATGTCCATCGGTCTCCGGTACAAGTTTTGAACGTGTTCAAAACTTCTGCCGGAAACCGCCGGACTGACGTGTCCGGTGGATGTTTGGTACCCATCCGTACATGTCCGGTACCCATCCGTTGGTGTATGGTACATGTCCGGTACCCATCCATTACGCGTCCGGTTCTCGTCCGGTACATGTATGGTGCTTGTCTGGTCGCCCGGCGCCAATTGACCCAATTCCGCTCCATTTTGATACATTTTGTGTACCGGAGAGCACCGGACTAGAAAATTCTTTTGTCCGGTGGTCTCCGGTACTCAGTCCGGTATGGTGTGACAATGACTTTAGTGTTGAAAATCCTTGAATCCCTTTAAACTGTCCCCACTTATCTAAATTTGTCTGAAATCGCAGGTTTCCCATGTGGAGCTCTACCGATGCCCATTGTTTACAAACTATGCTTGGAGAATATTCTATCATTGTTTTGACTATTTAATTTCCCACCAAGTAATCGATTTTCGATTTTAAAAAAATCATTTCCCCCCCCTCCCTGCCATCAGCAATTGGTTAGTCCAAATCCCGTTCTTATATTATCTTAGATGTTGCTAGAACATAAAATCCAAAAAAGAAAATGTTTGGCCTGGGCAATAATGCAGCCTCTCTAAGGACAGTTGAAACATGACTGCTAGAATTTCTCCACGATTCCCTAACAGCGTTAATCCTATGGAGGAATATGCACATTTTCGCGGAAGTTCGACGTGGTTCTGCCGGAACCCGCTACTTGGCGCCAAGAGCTCGACCTAGTTTCCGCGTTTTTGCCGGAGACAATTATTCCTGTATAATGGAATGAAAAGTCGATCATTCACTTTGGATTGATCTTAATTAATTCTATTGACACAAAATTGATTGTAGGCTTTTACATGTGAAGGCGATGGTTTGAATTAAAAACAAACAGTCCTCGCCGTTAATATGGCCTATGCTGCCGACACGGCGTAAAGCAACCACCAATCAATCAATCTAGCCTTTTTGTGTACAGCTGGTCTGTACCACCTCATATAGTTTATTTAAACAATTTATATCAATTAATTCTTTCATCTATTTTATTTACCTTGACCACAAATTATATGATTGTGAGTTTAAAAAAAAATCAGAAGTGTCTTTTGACACATAATTGATTGTATGCTTTTACATGATATGTAAAGGCGATGGTTTAATAAAAAACCAACAATTCTTGCCGGGCAACATCTATGCTGCCGACACGGCGTAAAGAAACCATCAATCAATCAGATTTGAATTAAAACTGTTGTTTAATTTTTTAGAAAAGAACAGGGGACACAGACAAAAATTGTGAGAGTTAATAGAAATGAAATTGTGGAATAATCCCTGCTTATTTTGCTTCAGGGCACCTGGAATTCGTGTGGAGGCCTACCACGGTGGTACAAAGAATGAACGCGAGCGGACTCTGACCAAGATTCACCGGCGGGGCGGGGTCATGATCACAACTTACGGAATGCTTGTCAACAATGCCCAGCAGCTGGCAGAGAAGGACGGGCGAGACTTTGTCTGGGTATGGGCAGATGCTTTCTTGACATTCAAGATGCAATTTTTATGCGCTCTTTATTTCGGGTTTGTTCCATCCAGCGTTGTAATGAAAAGGGATCCAAACAATGGGATTGAGACAGGTTTGCTGAATGAGTTAGAGCGAACCTTGGTCGAGTCAAACCAATGACTTAAAAATTGATACTTGTCGCTTCCTAACCAGGCGCTCGGCATTATTAAGATATGGCAAGGACTGGTTGGCTCAGTGTCAGGATAATGTGACTGAGTGGGCTATCAGGTCATGGTGCTGGTGGCCTGGTGTCACAGTGCAGGTGTGGGGCAGCACTATAAAAGTCGCCATGAGTGTGCACTGTCACAAGTCGCTACCCATCCTGATATGACCTTAGATGTTGCTAGGACGTAAAACAACAAACGTATAACAATCAATTTGATATTTTTACCTCAGAAAATTGACAGAATCTCAAAACCATCAGAGTATCCAACTTTAGGAAGAGTGCTAAAATATAGCGCACTTCTACAACTCTTACTATCATCAGTCGGTACTTGTTCTGATATGACCTTAGATGTTGCTAGGATGTAAAACAATAAACAAACAACTCAACATAAATGAGAATCTTCCGGATTTTTGATCTGCCCAATTTTTTCTGGATATGGTTAAAGATTTGCGACCATTCCGGCTTTTCCCGTCACTTTAAAATTACCAAAAATCAATAAAATATTTTTCTGTGTTTTTTTTTTATTGTCAGGCCATTTTCATCTATGATCAATAGACTGCTTGGAGAATGTTCTCTCTGTGTTGAGACCTTATTATAATTTATTGCCGACCTCGCCATCAATTTCCGGCCTTATCTCTTTGTATACATTGGCAACGAGGCCTGGGTCCCAACAGGGATTAGTATTAGAAATATTATCAGCGTTATTAACTGTTCCACTAGGATGAAAGATCTCCGCTATTTCGTGGATTTCCGCGATTTTTGGTAAATCTCCCATTTGTCTCTAGGACCGTGAACCCCAATAAAGAAACAATCTAATTTCGTGGGTTTTTGCGCCATGAACTACCTAATCTGTCAACACAAAAAATCTTGAAGCATTAACCCTGCCTCAAGATGGGAATGGCTGATTTTGAGTCAATGGTCGGTGTTGGGTTGGTGTTGGGCTTCCCTTACACTCAATGGGGGTGAATTTCCACGAAAATGCGGAAATTCTCTCAGGCTGAGCACAACGCAGGGAATCCCGGAAAAATCCCGGAAGTTAGATTTCATCCAATAGTCTCTCGACACTATCCTAGCTCCGTTCCACACACTATCATTGGAGATGGTTCCACTGGTTCCACTGTCCTTGCGACCATATAATTGGCCATTTCCACTCTTTTTCTCCCGAGATCAGTTTGATTACAAAATTATATCAATATTCTAGGGTACTAGCACTCCAGATGAAGGTAATGAAATATATATTTATAATATGAAATCTGACAAAATGATATTAATATTTCAGGACGCCATCATTTTAGACGAAGGTCATAAGATAAAGAACCCGAGTGTGAAGTGCTCAAAGGGGCTTCATAAGATCGCTGCGCGTTACCGCCTCATCCTCACTGGGACTCCTGTACAGAATAATCTACGCGAGATGTGGGCCCTGTTTGACTGGACCCACCAGGGGTCGTTACTCGGAACCGCCAAGACTTTCTCCATGGAGTTTGATGGACCTATTTCTAGAGTGAGACTTTGATTGTGTTTATCTTGATTTACAATTCTGCCATAAAGGACAGAGCCCGCCCGTCATCTCCCCAAAAGTCATCGTAACTCTCATTGTGTATATTTCTATTTATAATTACGCTGTGTCCCACTCACCCAAATCATCACTCTCATTGTATATATTTCTATTTGTAATTACGCTGTGTCCCACTCACCCAAATCATCACTCTCATTGTGTATATTTATATTTGTAATTACGCTGTGTCCCACTCACCCAAATCATCACTCTCATTGTGTATATTTATATTTATAATTACGCTGTTTCCCACTCACCCAAATCATCACTCTCATTGTGTATATTTCTATTTATAATTACGCTGTGTCCCACTCACCCAAATCATCACTCTCATTGTGTATATTTCTATTTGTAATTACGCTGTGTCCCACTCACCCAAATCATCACTCTCATGCTGTATATTTCTATTTGTAATTTTGCCGTCTCCCCCCCCCCCCCCCCCCCAATCATCGTCACTCTTTTGTATATTTCTATTTATAATTACGCCGTTTTCCCACATCACCCAAATCGTTGTCACTCTCACGCCGTATTTTCCCTCCTCCCCAACCCCAATCATCACTCATCTGGTATATTTCTATTTATAATTACGCCGTTTCCCACCCACCCAAATCATCGTCACTCAGTGTATATATTTCTATTTATAATTACACTGTCTTCTTCCCCCCCCCCCCCCCCCCCCACTTCATTGTGTATATTTCTATTCATAATTACACCATAAGGGACATGGATCTCCCCCCCCCCCCACACACACTCTCATTGTGTATATTTCTATTCATAATTACACCATAAGGGACATGGATCCCCCCCCCGCCCCCCCCAATCATGACCCCTCTCATAAAATAAGGTTACGTCTGGAAGGTAGAGACAACTGCTTATCTCTAGACAAGTGTCTGTTAGAAAAGGATACCTACTAGTGCAACACAGTGGGTAACTAGGGGAACCCATATGCTATATCTCGAAAATACTGGTATATTTCCATCGAATTAAGCAGAAAATTGTGGTCCTTTGATAAGTTATTAATAAACATTAAAAGTACTGCCTATGCAAAGCCTGCGTGAGCTTTAATATATTCCAAATTAAAGCATTGATTGGTTAAAGTTGCATAGTCCGATGGTTTTGAATCTCTGTATTTTTTCTGAGATAAACATATTAGATCGATCACTAGTATCTACATTGCATTAGTTCAAAGTTACTTTTATTTTAAATGGTAAACTTTTTAGATATTTTGAGTGCAAACATGGAAAATTAGTTTTGGCAAGCTTGCCATAGACCTTCTGCAGTTACAGGTTCTGTTAAATTGACTCAGTATTGCCTTCTATGCAGAAACAAATGCTTAATAAGTGCATCAGTATCTAAGTTAGATATGTAAAATCAAATCTAGATATTTGGTTTGGTTTTGAAAATTTGATATTTCATCGGACTATGCAGCTTTAAATAAAATCCTATTCTTTTACCTAGTAATTGTTGGTGAAAGATCTTTGCTGATTCTGATGATTTTTGTTTGTTTGTGGAAAGGCGTCATCTCATAGGTTTGACCTTGTCTGGAAATCTCATAAAGTTTACTGTAAGTCAGATTTCCGTTTAAGCCCCCACTCCCACTCCCACTCACAAACCCACCCTCCCCATTCTTTTTATTTGGTCAGAGGTGGCTATGATGCCTCATTTTATTGTTGATCTGCAGGCGCGTCAAAAGGATGCGTTGCCTGGAGAGGAGCGCCTCGGTCAGGAGATAGCTAACAGTCTGAAGAAAATCATTGGTCCCTACTTCCTTCGTCGGACCAAGGCGCAACTGAAGCAGGCTGAGAAGGCCACGGAAGCCGGCCAGGGGGACGGTGCTGGAACATCAGCAAGTGGGTTGGCACCGAAAGGGTGGGTACAATTCAATTTCATGAGGCATACTATCCTGATATGACCTTAGAATGTTGCCGGGACGTAAAACTTCAACAACCAAATCATGAGGCATAGCCTTCGGATACCGGCTTTCAATTTTCGGGGTGACTAGTTAAATGTAAACTTAAATTTTCCCGTTCCTACTGTCTCTAAGTGTAAAATTCTCCGATTATACGGCAAGATACAAGAGGGTTATGGGAACTACATGGACTCAGCAGGCAGAGGGTTAACACAGGCACATAAGGATATGTCCAGTCAGCACACAGGCCAGTGGGTGTGTGTGTGGGGGGCGGGGGGCTGTCTCTCCCACCTCTATCTGGGGCTGTCAATCATGTATGTGTGGAGCCCTACAGCCAATGGGAGGACAGCCAATCAGAAGGAGGCTCTCCTATACTCTCCAAACAGATAATATTGTACTACTATATATTACCAAACTGATGATAATTATAGGATGGATTGATTCTCTACTAAGATGCTGTGTTGTCAGGCATGTGTGTTGTGTTCTGTGGGACTGTCACTAGCAGTCATGTGTGAGGTGATAACTATCTACCTACAGTAATGCGACTAGCTATCCTTAACTTGTGCTGATGACATTCTAATGAGGGTTTACTAAATAATGTCTATGAAATGCGGTCCAGTGACAATACTAATAATATGTGAAGCCTGGTAATGTAATCATAACAAATTCAGAAACATATGAAACATGGTAATGTTACAATAACCAGAACTTCATGTAAGGACGGATTATGCTTTGGCTTTGGTGGCTTACACACTCATTCCTGCTCAAGGGGGACCCCCCTCCAGAATGTGTTGGATGTCAGTCCCCACTGACACTCAAGCACATTAAACCGTGTTCATTTTATTATCTTGCACCAACAATTTATCAAATCAAACGGCATGCGTGATCTGTTTACTAATGTAAAATGAGAAATTTGAGCTTTCTTGAGGGCAGCAGGATTGAACCACCTCATGTAGTTTATTAAATCAATTTTTACCAATTTATAACCATCGATCAATCAAAACTTTGGCATTCATGTGATTTTTGTGGTTTTAATGGGTGTTTGTTTTTTTCCAGGATGCCTATACTAAAGAGAAAGAATGACTTCATCATCTGGGCGTATATGTCGAAAATTCAGCAGAAAATCTACTTAGATTTTGCGGATTCTGAAAGTGTAGCAACGGTACGTTGGAACCAAAGAAAGTATCGATGAGAATCGATATGTAGTGAGGGGTTCACTGACCTCCCCAGGCGAAGTGCCACATGCACTGGTAGGTGTGGGTAGTTCTTGGTCGCCACTGACTGCGCTGAAGAAGATATATGCTATTGGGGGCTCAGCTTGTAAAAGAGTATTTCTTTCACACTGTAGTTGCTGAACACTTCTCGGTCGCCACTGACAGCGCTGACTGTGCTGAAGAAGATATTCTCAGAGCTGTCAACCATTACGATTTCTGCAGAATCATTATGATTTTCTGCCCTTCATTACGCAATTATGCCCGTGTTCTGAAACCTTACGGAAATTCGCCTTTTTCCACACACATATTATATACATATATATTTATATTATATACATATGTGTGCAATATATCAGTATATATAACATGCACACACATATACAGGGCTGCTAACATTGCTGATTGTGTTTCAATATTATTATTATATACCTGAAATAAAATTTATTTGGGAAGTATAATCTTGAAACTTTCATGATGTACATAATAATATACTTGAAAAAAAAGTGTTTTTTCAAACAGTTTGTGAACACAATGTGTAATTATATCATGTTCCTATGATGTTTGAGTATTATTAAACACAAAAATCTATAGAAATATATATATATGGGCCATAGTCCGCGATAATCGTTAGTCTTTCTCATTTTCAAATGTTGGCAGCTATGTATTCTATTTGGGGCTCAGCCTGTAAAAGAGTATTTAATT
This sequence comes from Branchipolynoe longqiensis, assembly GCA_030323885.1. Lineage (NCBI taxonomy): Eukaryota > Metazoa > Annelida > Polychaeta > Phyllodocida > Polynoidae > Branchipolynoe > Branchipolynoe longqiensis. The sequence continues at coordinate 32,687,099 of CM059195.1, forward strand.
CACACTGTAGTTGCTGAATACTTCTCGGTCGCCACTGACAGCGCTGACTGTGCTGAAAAAGATATGTGACCACCCTCGGCTCATGACCAATCGGCAGTGCAAGGAGCTTGGACTGAACATGGATGAAAAGTGAGTCACAAACTTGACGTGAAGAAACCAGCAATACGAGAATAACTAGATAAAGAAAACCCTGGCAACTGATTTTACATTGTGTTTTTTCTCAAACGTTGGGGATGTAGCTAGATCAATCAATCAATCAATAGTTCCATCCTCTAGTCGAGGGTTGGATGCAATGGTTCTCCACTTATCCCGATGTTGTGCTGTTCTGATAGACTGTGAATAATTCAAGCCTGTCCACTGTGAAATATTTGTAAACCATGATGTTCTTGGTCTCCCTCTCCCTCTGCTGCCATTCACCTTCCCTTCCAACAATGTACGGTATATTGAACTCTGACGAATGATGTGGCCAAAATAAATAAGTTTCTTTGTCTGTATAGTGGCAAACAAGCTTTTCTTATTTTTAATTTTTCTGAGAACTTCTTTGTTGGTGATCTTCTTTGTCCATGATATTTTCATCATCCTTCGATAAGTCCACATCTCAAATGCTGCTAAACGTTTGTACATTTTCTTAGAGATTGTCCATGTCTCTGCCCCATACATTAGAGTAGACCACACATAACACTGAAGAATACGCTTCCTTGTTTGTATTAATATCTTACTTGATGTTAACACTCTATACATTTTGGAGAATGTTGTTCGGGCTATTGTTATCCTTCTTTTAATTTCTTCCTCACATCTCCCATCATTTGTAATCTTTTGTCCGAGATATATGAATTCGGATACTTGTTCTATGTTTGTGCCATCTATGGTTATATTGACATTTGGTTTATCTGTCTTTTTACTTATAACCATTGTTTTGGTCTTCCTGGCATTCATCTTCATGTTGAATAGTATTCCAGCTTTATTGATTCTATTCACTATATCTTGTAGGTTTTTCTCACTGTCTGCTAGTATTACACTGTCATCGGCATATCTAAGATTGTTGACGTTCATGCCACCTATTGTCACTCCCTTGCAATCTTCAATGTGTCTGAAAATCATCTCTGTGTACAGGTTAAATAGACATGGTGACAATACACACCCCTGTCGAACTCCTCGTTTAATCATAACTTCATCCGATAGGCCCTGCTCCATTTTTATAAATGCACGTTGTGTCCAGTATAAGTTCACAATTAGTTTAATGTCTTTGCCATTGACACCAATATCTTGTAAACATTTGATTAACAGTTCATGATTGACTCGGTCGAAGGCCTTCTCATAGTCAATAAAGCAGGCATAAACATCCTGGTTCACTTCACAATAACGTTCACAAATCATTCTCATATTGAAAATCCCTTCACGTGTACCTCTTCCAGATATAAACCCACTTTGTACGTTACTGATTTGTTCTTCAATTTTCTGTCTGTTTCTCAGTAAAATTATTTTCAGGATCATCTTCAACATATGACTCATCAGGCTTAGTGTTCTGTACTCAGTACACAATGTTGGTTTTAGCTTCTTTGGGAGTCGTACAAATATGGATTCATTCATATTCAATGGTATAAATCCAGTCTCATAGATGTCAGTTACTAGCTTATGAATGATTTGAATCCCCACTTCATCTAGTCCTTTTATCATTTCTGATGTTATCTGGTCACTTCCAGGAGCCTTACCTGCCTTTAGATCATTGATAGCCTTCTCAACCTCTGATACTAATATAATATTCCCATCTTCTTTCTCAATTGTGGGTGGGTTCCCTCTGTCATCATTGTATAGTTCGTTTACATATTCTTCCCATCTGGACTTTATTTCATCTTCTTCAAAGAGCATTTTGCCGTCTTTGTTCTTGATACATTTACTGCTTCTCTGTCTGTATCCTTGACCTGTTATCTCTTTCACTTTCTTGTGCATCTCTCTTGAACGATGTTGAGACTCAAGTTGTTCCACTACTTCACACTTCTTATTCCACCATTCATCTTTAGCTTTTTTGCATTCATCTTCTATTTCATTCTTCAGGTGTTTGTATTTAGGTGGATCAGTGGTTTTCACTTTCTTCCTTTCTGCCATCTTTTCTAGTATGGTTTGCGTCATCCATGATTGCTTTGTCTCTCGTTTTTTATTTGGTAACACCTCCTCTGCTGACTTGACCATGCTTTCTCTGAGAGCTTCCCATTCCATTTCAATGTTGTTATACTCTCTCTGAGGAGTTTCTTCATTCATCAGTACACTGAATTTGTTATGAACAGAGACATTATACTTAGTTCTGTATTTTGCATCTTTTAACATGTTCATATCCATTTGAATGTTGTTTTTAATTTTGTTCTGCTGTTTCAATTTCACTACCATACTGATTACTACTGGATTATGATCCGAACATATGTCAGCACCTGGATATGTCCTTGCCTGTTTGATACAATTTCGATATCGTTGGTTGACAAGAATGTAATCGATCTGGTTCCGACATACATCACCAGGGCTCTTCCATGTATATAGTCTTCTCTTTGGATGTTCAAATAAGGTGTTAGCAATTACTAGTTTTGATGTCAAACAGAAATTTATCAAGTATTCACCACGATCATTTCTCTCACCTAAGCCAAATCTTCCTGTTACTGGATATTCATGTTGTTCTCCAACTTTCGCATTCCAATCGCCCATAACAATTGTTATTTCTCCAGACTTGGTGTATTCCATTACCTTTTTGATGCTGTCATAGAACTCGTAGACTTCTTCATCATCGTGATCTGAGGTTGGTGCATAAACTTGCAGAATGTTTGTAGCTAGATCAATAACTACATATTCACTTTTATTGCGGCCCAGTTTAGTCTATAGTGCATTCCTGGGAGAATGACATGAAAGGCCGAGGTTTAGTGCAGCCTCCTGTGTTTCACGGTTGAGGCGTACGATGCTCGCAACCCGAGAGCGATGAACAAATTCTGACTCCATTATGGCCTAACAAAAGAAAGCTGTTTCTGGTTGCGTGACCAACCCTACAAAAAGTAGCTTTTTTTATATAATGAAATTATTTAATCTTTTGAAATAAACCCTTCCAGACCTTCACCGATGTCTGGTGATAGAGTTCGATGCTTCACTGAATATTTTCTGACAAATTACATGGGATGTGGCTTTTGTATATGTACATGTACACCAAATTACATCACGGTCAAGGGATTCATGTTTTTTTGTTAAAGAGTAAAATCTTTAATCTACCCACCATACCTTTTTGTTTGCCTGCAACAGGAAACAGTTCTTTTTTTTAAAGACCTAACCAGTATTCGGGTAAAAAATGGCATAAAGGGCCCCACACAAAGTATAATACACTAAGATGCTTCTGTTAGCATCTGTTGGTGTAAGCGGGGAACTATCGTCTGGTAGGGTTATAGTTGTGTGTGGGAATTGTTTTAGTCATTTTTAACTATAATATATATACACATAGATATAAGTCAATGACTGCAAAGTCAATGACTGTGCATACTGAAATTAAATCGTGATTAGTCTGGCTACAGCTTTCATCAAGAAGGGGAGGACTCTGAGTGTCACGACCAAAGTGCAGTGAATCGCATCGACCACATTCCAAACGAGGAGCTTGTTGGGGAGTCTGGGAAAATGGTGTTCCTCGTCGAACTGCTCGACAACCTGAAGTCGGAGGGACACCGCTGCCTCGTCTTCTCACAGTCGCGGAAGGTGCTGGATATTCTGCAGAAGGTGCTTCGCGCAAGGGTAAGAGATGATGCGCACCAAGGAATTAAGTTAGGTGTTGTTCAATGGTTTCTTTAGTCAGATGAGAGTAACTTTTTTTCCCACTTGCCCAATTGACTGAATTTTCTGCTTTCCCGAGTGCCAAAGCTACTTGGCCAAGCCCAAGTCAGCCAATTGAAACTGAAATCTGCTTCTGCAGATCAGGAAAATAATGTCTTGCCCTTTCGGAAAGGTCACCGAGAACTTCACCTGCCCGACCGAGTAAACTAGGTGCACTGGGCAACCGGACAGTCCTTATTGTCCTACCCTGCTAGTTACAACAGTCCGACTCGTTTAGAGATCTTTTTTCTAGCCACATCCATACAAAGAGCATGTTGATTTAACCCTTTCAGACTTACATTTTTTTTATCAAAACAATGCCTAGGGGATGTATTTATTTCAGGGAACATTAATATTTCATCTCCAAGGTGAGGAAATGTTAAAAAAACGTCAAGGGAATAAGATAAAGACCCAATACATTATACATTTTCTGAAAGCTGGAATAATTTCCTATCCAGCTATGTATATTTTATTATGATATTCACAAATATTAAAATGATTGTGAAAAAAAAATGCTTCCATATATTTGAATAAAAATACTGTTTTCACAAGCCAGAATAACACCTTAGAAGAGTCAACAAGTTTCACTGCTAGATCTGATGTAGCTTATTATCTACGATCATATATGTGATCGAGCGACGATAAGAAAAACGTCAGAAAATAAATCAGTTGCCACTAGGAGTACACTTAGTCATCCACTGAATGGTAAAATGTTATAAGCATTTACCCAACATGTTATAAGCATTTACCCAACATGTAGGGGACCCGACAGGATGGCCGAATGTGTTAGAGCGTCCGTCTCCCGTGCTGGTAGATCGTGGGTTCAAACCCTGGTCAAGTCAAACCAATGACTTAAAAATTGATAGTCGCTTCCTAGCCTGGCGCTCGGCATTATTAGGACAGGGCGAGGACTGCTTAGCTCAGTGTCAGGATAATGTGACTGAGTGGGAAACCAGGTCAGGGTGCCGGCGGCCTGGTTTCCCAGTGGGACAGCACTATAAAGTCGCCATGAGTGCACACTGTCACAAGTCGGTACCTGTCCTGATATGACCTTCGATGTTGCTAGGATGTAAAACAACAAACAAACCAACATGTAGGACGGTCCAACCATGTGCAGTCTCCATATATTCACTGCTATGTTACAATTAAACCAGTGTATGGAAAATCACGTACTGAAGTCACAGTGGCTTTTCATTTTCATACGGATTATTCTGTACCAAAGTCGGAAAGGGTTAAGGAGAAAGCAACTGAAATCTTGTAAATTAATTCAATACCTTAAAGTTGCCTGGTCCGATGAAAGCCTCACATTTTCAGAAGCAAAACGCTTATCTAGATTTGATCATACATATCCATGTTAGACGCATGCACAAGTATTTGTTGCTGGTCAGAAGGGAGTGATGAGTTCATTTAATAGAACCCTTTATTGCTGAAGCCTATGGATCCGATTGTTGTCAAGCACGCCAAATTTAATTTGGCAGTTTACACTCCAAATATCTCCTAGTTAGTCATTTTAAAGCAAAAGTAAGGTAGATTATAATGATAAAACTAATATATTTATCTCAGAAAATGACAAACTTAAAAGCCACTGGACTATACAACTTTAAGCATTTGAACTAGGTAGGTTATCATAAAATTCCAAACTGAAGTCAAAGCACAACTTCTGTGTAAAGGAGGTGGTAGTTTGTAATGGATTTTGTGTCCGGTTAAGTATTTCTCATGCACCTTTTTTAAATACCTTTGGAGAATGATGACATGAAAGGCCGAGGTTTAGTGCAGCTTCCTGTTTCATGGTTGAGGCGCACGATGCTCGCAACCCGAGAGCGATGAACAAATACTGACTCCATTAACTAACATCTTTAAAATAAAATTAAAATAACATTGCAGTAGCCCATAAATACCATAAATAGCATCTCAACTGGTTCGCAGAACTCCTTCCTCTGAATTGGTACTCTACAAGAAACTATTCTTTTTAGCGTTCATGTTAATTGGTGGACATTCGCCATTACCATCCCATTTAAGAAATAGACATTTTGATTATTCTCACAATCTTTTAGCACTCACCCCTGTTCATTGTGTAACATTCCCCCCCATCCCCAATCAATTATTGCAATACAGCCACATAGACGTAAGGTGTCAGGGGCCCCCGTACCTGCTACCACTGTGTCCACTCTTGGCTGACTCATGCCTTTTAACTAATGGGAGACACCACTACACACCCTGATTTCATTTTGTGTCCACTAACGATGACGCGTTCAAATAGAATGTGTGAAATTCATGGCCTTCTGCCAATATACAAAAAAATGTAAATAACATACTAAGCATGAACAAATTTGAGCGTTTCTAAGGACAACTAGGCATGACACTCCTCCATGAAATTGCGAAAAAGCTCCACCCCCCCCCTCCCAAAATGTCTTTGCCAGAAGCTTCAAAATGCCTCTTACATCCTTTAAGTTCAATAGCTTCAGGGGGCGCTGCCCCCAGACCCCATCATCGTGTTTTTACCCATGACCCCACTACCCCCTAGTACCCTGGCGTAATGTTCACATAACCTTTTTTTGCCTGTGTATCGCCTTTTGTAATTTTAACTTTCTTTTGTTTTTGTGTGTGTTAAATTTTGCTGTCATTGGACACAAATTTAACCACTTGAAAATTGTGTTATCTAATTTCTCTTTGAATTTTAATGTCTACATATAAATCAGGGATGAAAGATCTCCGCGATTTCGCGGATTTCCGGGATTTTTCCTGTAGCTATAGGTGTATACTAATACGTTGCGCCCTTCCTGATATGACCTTAGATGTTGCCAGGATGTAAAACTCCAACCAACCAACCAATACGTTATTTCACGCTGCAGCACCATCAGCATATACTAATATGTGGTGCAAACGCCGCAGCACTAGCAGTGTATACTACTAATACTTGCTTCTAATGCCGCAGCACTGTCAGCGTATACCGATATGTGGTGCAAACGGCGCAGCACTATCAGCGTATACCAATATCTATGAAATCCGACTTCCGGGAATTTTCAGCGATTCCCTGACAATGCTAAGCCTATGGGAGAATATCAGCATTTCCGCTTTTTTTCCCGGAGGTGAAACTAAAGTGACAAAATAAATTAATAAAGCCGTTTGTTGTGAATTTAGCCTTTGCTGCTGACATGGACTTAATCAATCAATCAATCAATCAGTATTCTCATTAACAAGTATGTTCTTTTCCGGTTCTTAGGGTCACAAAGTAGCGCGTGTTGATGGCACGATGCGACACCTGTCGGAGCGGGACGACATGATAAATAAATTCAGCACAGACAAGCGCTACTCTGTCTTCCTCCTTACCACGCAGGTAAATGTTATTGCCATGGACGTGTTGAACAAGTTATCAGTTTTGGGAATCTTTAAATTAAATTTGTTAACCTGTTCTAAAAGTTGCATGGGCCGATAGTTTTAATATTTACCATGTTATGTAGATAAATATGTTAGATTGCTTATTATCATCTACTTTGCGAGGATAGTTTGTGCTGATGGGTCAGTATAATGGAGCTAGGATAGTGCTTAGAGAGTACTGGATGAAACCTGATTCCCGGGAATTTTCTATGATGCGTTTTCTCGGAAATTCCTCGTCGGTTTACAGATAATCAACATAGGCATAGATTTCCATATACATTTTTTTGTCGGAGACCACTTTCATCCCTGATATTTACTAGGATAAGGATATTATTGAAGCAACATTCTGTTTTCAATGTTGTCGATTATTTACAGATTTCTACTCTTTTTTTTTTTTGCCAGACAACCAATTTCATCCCTGGTGTTCTGTGTTAGCCTGATCCTAAAAAGCGAACAGGTTGAAACTTCCTAATATTTTTGTCGCTTAGGTTGGAGGTGTCGGTCTGAACATCACCGCTGCGGACCGTGTTGTCATCTGTGAGTGTATAATTAGTTACGTTATCTTTGATTCAAATTAGATATGTAGTGGTCTGCACTGACATCTCAGGCAAGGAGCCGCATAGACAGGTAGGCGTGGGTAATGTGTTGATATCAGGGAGCCTAGGTGGTGTAATGGTTAGCACACTGGCCCGGAATGCAAAGAGATGTGGGTTCGAGTCCTGCTCTAGGTGCAATAATTCCCATTTTCATCACCCCCACGACACTGGTACCGTGACCAGGATGCTGTACAAGCTACACACTGTATAGTTGTTGAACCTACCCTGTGTATGTAAGTGTGTTGCATTGCCTCTATGTATGTAATTGTAAGCATTAAAAGACTTAAAATTCCAGTGGGACGAGTGTAGTGGTCTGCACTGACCTCTCAGGCAAGGAGCCGCATAGACAGGTAGGCGTGGGTAATGTGTTGATATCAGGGAGCCTAGGTGGTGTAATGGTTAGCACACTGGCCCGGAATGCAAAGAGATGTGGGTTCGAGTCCTGCTCTAGGTGCAATAATTCCCATTTTCATCACCGCCACGACAGATATATATCAGCGTATAAGCTAGGCTGTGTCGTTGAGGGATTTACGCACGTTTCTGTGAGTTGGTGCAAATAGGCTTTTGCACCTGTTGTGGCATCTCAATATATCAATTAGCATGGCTTGATATCTTTTCACTACCTAGACTGGTACTTAGCATTGATAGGGATAGAACAAGGACTGGTTAGCATAGCCTCAGGATAATGTGACTGGGATATCAGGTCATGGTGCCATGGGGCCTGGTCTTCTAGTGGGGCAGCACTATGAAGTCGCCATGAGTGCGCACTGTCACAAGTCAGTATCTGTCCTGATATGATCTTAGATGTTGCTAGGACATAAAACAAACAAACCACCCCCTCTCCTTTATAATATAGCCCCAACCTCACTGTTTTCTCTCTGTTTGAATGAAAGCGGAACAATTTTTCTTTGTCCTTAAGACGATCCAAGCTGGAATCCAGCGACTGATGCGCAAGCAGTGGATCGTGCGTTCAGGATTGGACAGGAGCACAATGTTGTAATCTATCGCATCATCACCTGTGGCAGTATCGAAGAGAAGATTTACAGACGACAGATCTTCAAGGACTCCATCACGAAGCAAGCAACGGGCGAGTCCAACAATCCATACAAGTAGGTACTGAGTAAAAGCCAGTTTTTGCATCCGCTAATCTTGATTCATCTCTTAGAATTTAGCTGGCTGATTCCTATCACTCCTTTTTGTGAAATTAATGGGTAATATCCCTTAGTCAGGGGTAAAAATGCTTTCTTTCTTTCTTTCTTTCTTTCTTTCTTTCTTTCTTTCTTTCTTTCTTTCTTTCTTTCTTTCTTTCTTTCTTTCTTTCTTTCTTCTTTTCTTTCTTTCTTTCTTTCTTTCTTTCTCTCTCTCTCTCTCTCTCTCTCTCTCTCTCTCTCCCTCCCTCCCTCCCTCCCTCCCCCCTCCCTCCCTCCCTCTCCCTCCCTCTCCCTCCCTCCCTCCCTCCCTCCCTCCCTCCCTCCCTCCCTCCCTCCCTCCCTCCCTTTCTTTCTTAGCGGATGCAATGGCCGAATCGGTAAGCCCGAAAGGCTTCCTCTGTGTAAGATCAGAAGTTAGAATCTCGGCTGCGTCAATCCGATGAGTTACAAAATTTATACTTATTGCTACCTAGCCTGGCGCTCAGTATTACTAGGATAGGACTGGTTTGCTCAGTATCAGGATAATGTGACTGAGTGGGAAATCGACTCATGGTGCTGGTTGCCTGATCTCCTAGTTGTGCAGTACTATAAAAGTTGCCTTGTATACACACTGTCACAAGTTGTCACCCGTCCTGATATGACCTTCTTCGTTGCCAATACGTAAAAACTCCCCAGCAAAACAAGGAAATGCAATAATTCTCCACACAGATCCCTGCCCCAGCGCTATTTCACAATGCTGTAGTGATTGAGGTTCTGACGTGTTTCCAGGTACTTCACAAGGCAGGAGTTGTTCGAGTTGTTCAAGATGGATAACCCGCGAGAGTCGCTCACACAGAAGGCCCTGTCTGCCATTCACGAAGGCCGGCGTAGCACGGACACCTCGCTAGATGCACACATCGCCTTTCTCCTCTCAACGGGTAATCACACGCCTTCACTGCTTTCATAGGACCCCACCCTGTAATGTATACGTGGACACCGTGAGTTCTTGTAACGTAACTGACTTTATTAGGAAGCCTTGATCATGACGTCATACAGGTAATACGTCATACAGGTAATACGGTTCGGGGGTGTTCGGGTAACTACAATACATCACATCTTCCCCTTTTTACTTAACTATAATAAATACTTTATTATTTATCACTACCGTGTCTTGACATCAGAAGTCTTACAAGTAGTGACTTATCTCTATGCATTGAAACTCTTTATTTCTTACTTATCTAATTGTAACACACCTAACATAATTCCTTAACTTATCCTTCCCTGTGTAATTAGCATGTAATATATATTAATACGGTTGTACGTTAACTTATAATATATTATTATATAAATTCAAGGTGTGTTTGTATACGGCAGTAGAATCAGAATGATTATGTTATATTCATCAAAGTGATGGTATAGTCTGTCGGCATCTACTGCTGCTTCATAGTTTGTCCATATCGTGTACCTTCTTTGTTTGACACACTGAAGTTTGACGTGGTAACGTATTGTTTAACGTCGTGTACGTACTTTTTCACGTCTCGCTTTACGCAGTAAAGGACCGTATGTAAATACACATGTACAGGAAGGTATTAACACATGCAAGTAAGTGTAATGTATCATTAGGCATACTTAATTCAATTATGTTTCAACTTAAGCAATACATGTATGTCAAAGGCCATAACGAACCGGTGGCCTACTGACTCGACCATAACGTGTTTTATACTTTATTGGCGAATTTGTGATATGTACATTGTTATTAATAGTTGATGGCACGTATTCTATAGCCCTGCTTTCACGTTTAGCAGGACATCTGTAAATGAATCTTCTGTTACGTCTTATAACATTGTCATTTTTATTTATTATATTATAACTTCTCTTATTGCCTACATTAGTACACACAATTGTTCCTTTTTGCCAGTCATTATTGTGGTTTTTGTAACGGACGTTATCACCATTATTTAAAAAACTTTGACGTCTACTTGTATGCTTGTCAAAATATTGTTTTTGTAATCTTTGATTATGGTGCATTTGGTTAAGTTTAGAAGGTTGTACCTTCGCCTTTAGCTCTCCATCTAGTACCGGGATTCTGCTTCTCAATTTCCGTGACATCATTAATTGCGCCGGAGACACCAATTCCGTCTAATGTCGTATTTCGGTAATTGAGCATGGCTATCTGGACATCCCTACCGTCTTTTATGCATTTTTTTATTATCCGTTTAATGGTTTGAACATAACGTTCGACCTGTCCGTTACCTTGTGCATGCATCGGGCTTGAGTATATTGATGTGAAGCCATATAGTGATGCAAATTTTTTAAATTCGAGGCTTGTAAATTGTGGACCATTATCCGATACTATATATTTGGGTATACCAAAACGTGCAAACGTTTGTTTTAAAGCATCAATCACTGTTGTAGTAGATGTTGTGTCTAATTGTATGAGATCTGGAAATTTAGAGTAGTAATCTATAATTAAGATATAATTTTTACCATCGACATGAAACAAGTCTATTCCAATTTTATTGAATGGGATATCTATTATTTTGTGATTTATCAAAGGTTCCTTTGGGGGCATATTTCTGAATTCTTGACATACGACACATCTGGAAATTTTGTCTTCTAATTGTGTACTAAATCCTGGCCAAAAAATATTATCTCTGGCCAGTTGTTTACATTTGACCACCCCTAGGTGCGATTCGTGTAATTTGTCTAGCATATCGGTTTGTAGACTTTTGGGGATTATTATTTGTTTACCTTTCAGTAGTAAGCCATCTACCCATGTTATTTCATATCGAAATGTGTAATACGGTTTTACATCACTAGGAATGTTATCGCTAGTATTTGGCCATCCTTCTAACGTCATAGTCTTTATTTTGTTGAGCGTTTGATCTACCTTGGTGGCCTCTATGACTTGTTGCACCATATCCATTCCTATATCTATAGCCCCAACCGAAATGTCCCGGTCATATAAGTCATCAGGGGCTATACTTGATGTATGCGCTCTTGATAAAGTATCTGCAAAATACAAATGTGACCCTTTGAGATACGACACTTCTATATTATAGTTTTGCAATCGCATGCGCATACGTTGCATTCTTGCTGAAAGTTCATGTATTGGCTTTAGCATAATTGCAACAAGGGGTTTATGGTCTGTGTTGACGGTGATTTCATTGCCATAAATGAAAGTATGGAACTTTTTACATCCAAAACATATGGCCAATAACTCTTTTTCAATTACAGCATAATTTATTTGTGATCTATCTAATGCTTTTGATGCCATTGCCACAGGCAAATTATTTTGAAATAAAGTAGCGCCTAAACCATACTTTGATGCATCAACTTGTAGGACAACTTTTTGATTACTATCAAAATATTGTAGTATGGGTGCCTTAGTTAACAAATTTTTTTTAAATTTTGAAAAGCTTCTTCTTGGTCTACATCCCAATGCCAAGAAATATTCTTTTGAATGACAGTTCTTAACGGTTTTGTCATGTTAGCCATGTTTGGAATAAATTTACTAACATATCCTATCATACCTAAAAATCGGTGTACCCCTGCTTTATCGGTAGGACTGGGCATGTCAATAATTGCTTGTATTCTATCATTGTTGGGCTTTAGGCCATCTGAGCTAATGACGTGTCCCACATAATTAACACTTTTTCTGCAAATTTTAGATTTCTTAGGGTTTAGTTTTAGATTCACTTTTCTGGCACGCTTTAAAACTGCTTCTAATCTTAAATTATGTTCCTGTTCTGTACTACCATGTACTAAAATGTCATCTGATATGACACTAACACCTGGCATCCCTTTTAGAATTTCGTTCATCTCTTCAATAAATATATCTCCTGCAGTCTTTATTCCAAATGGCAATCTAGTATATCTGTATCTCCCCCAAGGGGTATTAAATGTACATAGCTCAGAACTCTCCCTGTCTAATTCAATTTGCCAATATCCGCTTTGTGCATCTAATACTGAGAAATATTTAGCTCCATGCAATTTAGCTACGACTTCTTCGACTGTTCTGACCGGATATGGTCCTCTTAAAATTGCTTTATTGAGTTTTGTTGGGTCTAGGCAAATTCTTAATTTTCCAGGTTTACGGACTATTGTTATTGAATTAACCCAAGGGGTTGGACTGGTTTGTTTGACAATGACTCCTAATTTGACCATGCGTTCTAACTCTTTTTGGACATCATTGTCTATGGACAAAGGTATTCTTCGAGGAGGGGCTATAACAGGAGTGACATTTTTATCAATATATATTTTAGCATTAACCTTAATTAATCCTAAACCTTCAAACACGTCATAATATTTCATTACCATTTTATCTGCTTCCTGGGAAGGTTTCACATTCAAAGTGTCCAGTCTTGCTAATAGTCCTAACTTAACACAGGCTTGTTTGCCTATGATCGCACTGCCGGCATCTGTTACTTGAAATTTTAATTCATGACCATTAAGTTTTAACATTGTTTCTCCCGTAGGCGTAATTCTATGTCCTCCGTATGTGATTAGGTGACACGTAGATGTCTTTAATTCAGCACCATGCAGTTGTTTGTATACTGCCAAAGGTAAAATGTTGGCCTCAGATCCAGTATCTAATTTAAATGATACTTCCACATCATCAATTACAAACATCACAAACCATAGGTCTTTGTCCTCAATATCCACATCATGGATTGATCCGACAAATAAATCATAGTTATCAGGGTCTTGTTGACGTTCGTGATCTTGTCTGCTGTACTGGTCTGTCATGATCCGGCCATCGTCCATCTCTGGATGAACGTTAATTTCATATATTGGTGCTGTTTGTTGCTTCTTTTGCTGTAAATGGCACATTTTTACAAAATGTCCAATTCGTCGACAACCGAGGCATTCTTTACCTCGGGCGGGACATTTTCCATCTTGGTGTTTATATCCGCATCTTCCACAATTGTTCACGTCCATCTTGCGGCCTTGTTGGTAACGACTTGTTGATGCCTGTCTCCATGGAGATGTCCTGGTCGCCTGTTCATCTCTTCGTCTGTAGCCATGAGATATCATATCCACTTCACTCGTTGAAGACATTTGTACTTGTGAAGATTTGTTTTCACTCAACCGACATAATTGAATACACTGTTCCAATGACAACTGAGGTGCTTGTAGTAATCGATTTCGTAGTTCATTGTCTTTTATCCCACATACGATCCGATCGCACAACAGAGACGCTTCTAACTGCCCGTAGCAACAAAACTGTACGCGATGCTTTAATTCGTGAATGTACGTGTCCATTGTCTCACTTGTCTGGTTTAAAGAGTTGAAGTCATACCTTATCACGGTGATATTAGTTTTTCCTTCACAGTATGTTGAGAAAGCCTTTATTAATGGTCCTATCTTGTCCTTGTCACCAGTCTCAAACTCGAATGTACGGTGAACCGTTTGTGCCTCACCACCAGCAACATGGAGCAGTACACAGCACTGTACTTTTTCTGGCTTTGTTCCTATGCCGGCTGCTATCGCGTATATCTCGTATGAATGCAACCATGATCTCCAGTTTATGGCCATTCGTTCATCTAAATTCAATGGTCCAGGGGGTTTTAATCCATGAAGCGCCATATTTGCTGTATCACCCGTAACATCTGACACCATGTAATGTATACGTGGACACCGTGAGTTCTTGTAACGTAACTGACTTTATTAGGAAGCCTTGATCATGACGTCATACAGGTAATACGTCATACAGGTAATACGGTTCGGGGGTGTTCGGGTAACTACAATACATCACACACCCTATTCGGAAGATGAACTGAAAATATTTGAGTTAAAATTGCATAATCCAATGATTTTGAGTTTCTGCCATACTTCTAAGATCTTAGCTTCGTTGTTATAATCTATTTTACTTTAGTTTGGATTGACTTATAATCAGGGATGAAAGATCTCGGCGATTTCGCGGATTTCCGGGATTTTTCCTCTAGAGCTATAAGTGTATACTAATACGTTGCGCCAGTCCTGATATGACCTTAGATGTTGCCAGGGCATAAAACTCCAACAACCAACCAACCAATACGTTGTTTCACGCTGCAGCACCATCAGCGTATACTAATATGTGGTGCAAACGACACAACACTAGCAGCGTATACCAATATGTATGAAACCCGACTTCCGGAAATTTTTCGCAATTCCCTGACAATGCTAAGCCTATGGGAGAATATCAGCATTTCCGCTTTTTTTTCCCGGAGACCACTTTCATCCCTGTATAATATAAATGGCTAAATGGCTAATTGTTCCTAGTAATGCTGAGTGCTAGGCTAGGTAGCGACCAGTGTAAGTTTATGCTTCATGGGTTTGAGTCAGTTGGACCGAGGTTTTTAATCCCATGACCTGCCACATGGAAAGCAGGTGCTTAACTACCTTGAAGTATCGACCGGACGCGGTGGCCCAATCGGTAAGGCGCAGAATTCCTGAGCGGAAGGTCGGGAGTTTGAATCCTGGCCCAGTCGAATTAATGACTTACAAAATTGACATACCTAGCCTGCCGTTCAGCGTTACCAGGATAAGTGCAAGAACTGGGTAGTTCAATATCAGATTTATGTAACTGAGTGGGATATTGGGTCATGGTGCCGGTGGCCTGCTCTCACAGTGGGACAGAACTATAATAGTCATCATGAGTGTGCACTGTCACAAGTCGGTACCCGTCCTGATATAACTAGATGTTGCTAGGATGTGAAACCACAACAAACAAAACAAACAAACCTTGAGGTGTCGGGGAGGAACTGGGGAGGAGTTGATAATTTCCACTGGGTGGGACCAGAATGTGTGGTGACTAACGACTGGTTTTTGTTGCAGACATATACGGTATCAGTGACCACGACCTGATGTGGTCAGTGGAACACAAAACTTCACCCGAGGAGGAGATGGAAGTGGAGAGTGGGAAGGACTACATCAACCAGCGGGTAAGGCGGTGGCGCAATATGAGTCTTCTGTGATACTGACACCGGGGCACACACTGGGTGCGGTGGCCTAATCGGTAGAGCGTGGGCCTTCGATTCCCGGTCGAGTCAAACCGATGACTTATCAAATTGATACTTGTCGCTTCCTAGCCTGGCACTTGGCATTAATAGGATAAGGTAAGGACTGGTTAGCTTAGTGTCAGCATAATGTGACTGAGTGGGATATCGGGTCATGGTTCCAGCAGCCTGATTTCCCAGTGGGGCAGCACTATAAAGTCGTCATTAGTGCGCACTGTCACAAGTCGGTACCTGTCCTGAAATGACCTAGATATTGCTAGGACGTAAAACCGAAAAAACCGGGGCCCGGTGTGGCGGTTTCAGCTTGTTCCCGTGCTCAGCCGTGTCCCGTTGCTTCTGCGCATGCACGGATTTCGCATCAACTCGGGTCACCCGAGCCACTTATTGGCGCATGCGCACATCCTACAAACTCGGGTCGAATAATCGAATATGCTTCTCCGTGCTTGGGTGGACAATTTTTTCTCTTTTTTTTTAATAACCGATACAACTACAGCAAAATAGGATTTAAAGTATTTTATGATGGCCTAGTTTAGCTATAGTTCCATTTCATTAATCTAAGTTATTCTTTTTTTTGCACACGGCATGTGTATTTGTCGACTCCACTCGCCGTGTTCTATTTGAAATTCTGACGATTCGGATGACCCGAGTTGCCCGGGTAGTGTTAGTCGATTACGGCCATGCTTATTAGATACTGACGCATGCGCAGAAGCGAGGTACACGTATGAGCACGGGAACACGCTGAAACCGCCACACCGGCATGCCACTAATCAGGCTCCTGGGCTTGCTATGGTCAGATGGCAGCCTGTTGCATCAGCCCAGAAAACTGTCGCAGTGTACATGTCAGACATGTCGGGGGGGGGGGGGGGGGGAGGGGAGAGGGGGCTTAATGCACGGTGATAGCACACACAGTGGTCAGTGAGTGTACGTGTAGTGTACTGATGGAGCAGCAGCGAACTCTGCCGCCTGCACACGGATGGGTGGGAGGTTACCATTGTTATTTAATAATTAGGACCTGGTCGGGGAGAGTCAGCACTTTGTAGTTGGGGTGTCAGGTTAGGGGGGAGTTGAAATACACATACATATTTTCTAGGGTTATTTTATGACAATCTACCTTAAAGACATGCGTGGCAAAAACCCTACCAAGTTTGGCCAGGTGGTTATAGTTTCAATGTGTGTTTGAAGTATGTGTTATATAGTGAATTGCTTGTGGCTTATTTATTGTGTGTAAGTAAATAACTTGTGTGAGTCCTATTAGTAGGTAAGTGATAATTGTATTATTAACTTATCCCATAATAATCAAGACAGACGACTTGATTAGAGTGAGTCGGTTACTCTGGCTGGCCCAAAAGACCCTCCGTTACAGTTGATTAAACTAAAATTTGGTGAGAACCGGGCAGATGTGGGGCGATGGCTGGCAGCAGCACCTGGAAGGGGAAGTGGGAAACAAGGGGGCATGCCTGGGCCCATATGTATGAGCCAATTTTTAACCTCACCTGGGTTAAAGGAGGGTGCCGGGTTAGCTAACCCCGGAGTTCCAAATGTGTCACGGGGGATGTACGAGTCCAAAGCGCGCCTGAGTTAGCTAAAGTTTCAGTTATTTATAGATTTGGGAAATCCCTCTGCGTTTGGAGCCATATATTAGGCTCAAATATATTAAATGCTATCATATTTAATAGAATTACATACGCAATAAGTGAAATTTGATCAATTTAACCCTAAATTCGAACCCTCCTTAAGGCTACCGGCGCATTGGCGGCGATATTAATAGTTATATTTTCGAATCGACGAACATACAGTAAACAAACCGCAGCCGCCGCCAGTATGGAAAGCAACGTCGATGCAGCGATTTGTTTACTTTACGTTCGTCGATTCGAAAATATAACTATTAATATCGCCGCCAATGCAGTGGTAGCCTTAAGGAGGGTTCGAATTTAGGGTTAAATTGATAAAATTTCACTTATTGCGTATGTAATTCTGTTAAATATGATCGCATTGAATAGATTTGGCCATAATCGGTGCCTAACCCCACCTTTAACCCTCCTTAGTGCAGGCGACTTTAACCTCGCCGAGTTAGTTTAACTCGGACACATACATACACAGTTTTCGCCGCTAACCCGGGAAATCCGCACGACGCCGGGTTACGACTGCTAACCCGGTCTCATAGATATAGGCCCTGGTAGCAGACCACTTCGCCCCCCAAGTCACCCTCTCCCCCCCCCTCCCCCCCCAAAGGAACTCACTATTATAGTAGTTAGTTGACATATATCAGAACAATTACAAACAGAGTAGAAAACAATTACAATTTTACAAGACAATTACATAATTAATAATATGCGTATAATAAATGAATACATTCCAACAGAGACCATGTTCTATTCGCACACAGGTGCAGCGCGCTAACCAACTTATCTCGATGGAGTCTGAGAGCAACATCCAGCTCACACAGGAGCTTGGCAAATATCCAGCGCCCGAGGTCAACAAAGTCAAGGCCACTGGTGGCGGCGGCGGTGGCGGCGGCGGCGCCAGGAACTACAGTAAGGGCATTGTGGTGAATGGGATGGCTGAATCGGTAGAGCACTTTCCTCCCATGCGAGAGGTCGTGGTCCAATGCAAAAGATAAAAAAAAGATCGCCATTTCGGGGATTTCCACGATTTCTTTTTGTGAATCTACGATTTGTGTAGTTTCTAAAATATCTAGGATGTAAAACCCCAATAAACTAATTCTATTTATTTTGTCTACTAGCGTAATATTAACACACAATTCCAGAAATACTTGAAGCATTTAATGCTCGCTCGCTCATTCGCTCGCTCACTCACTCACTCACTCACTCACTCACTCACTCACTCACTCACTCACTCACTCACTCACTCACTCACTCACTCACTGGTACCAAATGCGTACTATAAATAAACCTTTTTTCCCTTCGTCTTTAGCATTTAAGAAATTTTGTTTTGTATTATATAAGTTGTATTATGTAGGTAGCACACTAGTATATTCAAGATGGTTCATGTTGACGTAATTAAAGGATTGGTAGTAGTTAATTGCAAGGTAATATTATTACTGAACATCGTATAACGGTACATTTGTCTGCTGCTCACAGACTGGCAGTTTGAGCATGGATCCACTTCGGAGCCGGAAACAAAGTCTCAGCCGACAAACACCAAGACTGCAATAGTAGACTTGACGAAAGCTCATGAAGATGATGATAGTGATGTCACCGAAATTAATACCGACACCGACAGTAGCCATGACAGCAGTGCTGGCCACGAAGACCGCGAAGACGCTACCCTGGCGAATGACATTCAGAAGTTCAATTTCAGGGATCAGGTATGGGTATCTTATGATCTAAATAAGCCGTCTATGATATTGTGCAAGTTGGAATATATCTTGGTCTCATTCTTGCGTATACGAATAAACTAATCACATGGCACCAGACGAGTAATACACTATAGACACATAATTGTAGGTTACGCTATTGTCATAGATATATAAGGAAAACAAGGGACACATTGCACCTAGAGTAAGCTTCAAGCCCGTACTTCTTGCCCTTGCGGGGCTAGCATCCTAACCATTAGACCATCTAGTCTCCCTGATGCAATCACCCTGTGTGTAAAAGCGATGGTTGAATAAAAAAACAAACAATTCTCGTCGTGAATATGGCCTATGCTGCCGACACGGCGTAAAGAAACCACCAATCAATAAAAAAAACACTATCCAAGCCTACCTATTTACGTGGCTGTTTGCACAAGAGGTCAGTACCGATTACTATACTGGCTGGTGTTTGTCCCGCCTCCTATATTGAGTGGGGGTGAATGTCCGTGAAAACACCAACAAAAATCTCTCATAAACTGGCATGGAATCCGGAAAATACTGGAAGTCGGTTTCCTACACTCCTCACCTAGCACCGTTCTAGCTCATTCCCCTGATCAGTCAGTAGACACTATCCAGACGGATTGGCCGAATGAGTTGGGTGTTCGCCTCACCTTTTTGTAGGTTGTCAGATTCAAACCCCTGGTTTCGAACCCTGGCCGACTCAAATCGATGACATAAAAATTTGTTTGCTTCCTAGCCTTTACTAGGATATGGCAAGGAGCAGTGGAATGAGGAAGACCCAATAGGGAGCTTTCATGAGCCATTTCTCTCAGTATATACTTGGTGGCAGCACCCGTTCTCGGTCCAAGTCGGCCATCATGGTTGGATAGAAGGGTGTAGGTATGTCTGTTGGTGGTGTAGGTATGTGGTGGTGGGGGTGTAGGGATGTGGTGGGGGTGTAGGTGTGTGGTGGGGGTGTAAGTGTGATGAGGGTTTAGGGATGTGGTGGGGGGTGTAGGTGTCGTGTGGGGGGTGGTGTAGGTGTGTGGTGGTGGTGGGGGTTTAGGGTGGTGGTGGGGGTGTAGGTGTGTCATGGGGGTTTAGGGATGCTAAAGATTGTTAGGTGTCGCTCTGCAAGACACCCCTACACATCCACCACAAACCACCCTCACCCCTACCACACACACCGTCAACACCCACCACACACACATACACCCCCACCACATCCCTAACCACCCACCACATCCCTAAGCCCCCACCATACTCACTCACCACACCCCTACACCCACACCACACATCCATAAATCCCCATACACCCCCCCACCACACACACACCAAAATCCTCACCACATCCCTACACCTCCACCACACAAACATACACCCCCCACCCCACACCTAACCCCAACCACCCCCCACCCGACCATACACACCCCCACCACACACTCCTAATCCCACCCCCCACTACACACACAAAAATCCTCACCACACACCTAAACCTCCACCGCACACCCCTACACACCCACCACACAAACATACACCCCCACCATACACCACCTACTATTGCTTCTAATAGTCTATCCAACCAAAGCATTACAGAGACCGGCATGGTGCGCCATCTGACGAGAGACTCATGCAAACTGAAAGGTCCCCATTGTCCGCATTGAAATATTCCCCTGACTTAATCAACTAATGTACCCCACAAAAAAATCCTGCTGTCATTGTTGTGACCATATCATTGCTGTCTATTTCCACTTCTTTTTGGTTCTCCGCGATCACATTCCTCCCTGACTAACAATTTCCATGGCACCAAATTGCAGCCGCAAGTTAAGCCCACAACTGGGGCTGGTGTGACTGCACACAAGCCCATCATGCTGGAGGACTCACCGGTCCGCCCGCATCTTGTGATCGATGACACAAGTGGGACGCCG
Source organism: Branchipolynoe longqiensis (assembly GCA_030323885.1). Lineage (NCBI taxonomy): Eukaryota > Metazoa > Annelida > Polychaeta > Phyllodocida > Polynoidae > Branchipolynoe > Branchipolynoe longqiensis. Next base: position 32,708,279 of record CM059195.1, read on the forward strand.
CTCGACGCCTCCACCAGCGTGCTGGTGCTGTCCGACCTGGACTCGGACCCTGGCGAAGAGCAGTCGTCGAGGTCCCGGTCGTCGTCGACGTACAATGAAGACATGGTGGTGGGCGAGTCGTTCTATACACCAGACACTACCGGCACCCCGGCCCGCCTTGCACTCAAGAAGCGCGACTCGGTCGCCTCTCCGGAACCTCGGCCAGGTGGCAAGAAGCGCAGGCGCTCTGTTGCCTGGACCCCGGGCCGAGGGGGCAAGCTCGGCCGGCCCGTGTCGCCGAGCGCAGTGGGCGGTGACAGCGATGGCATGGATGACGTCATCGCCGAGGAGCTGGTGTTCTCGCCGACGGCAGCGCGGCCCTTGTTGCAGACGGAGGTGCAACCACGTCTGAGCGAGACGCATGGATCCAGTGGTGACTACCCGATGGACTATCAGGACTTCGCAGAGCAGGTCAACTCGAGGTGCAACTCGACGGCGCTGTACGAGGTGCGTGCTGCCGCGGCGCAGGGGGCTCGCCCGGGGCCCGGCTCCTCCTTGGGCCTCCTCACCGAGAGTGAGACTGAGCACCTCAGCGAGTCGGAGGAGCCTTCCCGGGTTGGGCAGGACTCTGCAGCGAGCTCTCATGAGAGTTCTCACTCTCGGAATGGTGTACTGCGAGATTCCCGTAATGTGCTACATGGACTTGCGAGTCTGGACGAAAGCGCCTCAGACTCCCCCATAGCGGTGAAGAGGTCCAAAAAGAAGGCTGTCATCTCTTCGGATGAAGAAGCGGATGAAGAGGATGTCCCTGAAGAAGAATCTTCGTTGGGAGACTCGCGACTGGCCAGTCCCATCAGTGGTGATGAGAGCCATCTCGAAAGGTCAAAGAGACTGAGTGCGAGTAGTCTGGGCAGTAGGAGCATTGTTGATTCATCGCCCGTTCTAACAGCGGTGTCTACAGAGGAAGCTTCTAATGACTCAACCCTCGAAGAGAGCATTTACAAAGGGGGAAATATATCGCACACTATGAAGCACCTTTCTCTACATTCAACCCCGGCACCACCAGGCAGGAGCACCACAGCCCACAGCCAGGTAAATTCTGCTTTGAATTTATAACTAAAGGTAGTCACCAATTTTTATTCTAATCCACTATAGATTTTGATGGCTGCAGTAAATTTAGGGTCAGGCCAAAAGAAATTTTTTTTTTGATTGTCCTTTTGAAATCAAAATCAGGGTCGGGGGGCGATTTTTATTTCTGACATAGACGTAATACGTAACCAGACGCGATGGCCGAATGAGTTGAGGGTCCACCTCCCGTTTTGGTACGTCGTAGGATTCGAACTCCTGGATTTGAACCATGGCTGAGTCAAGCAAATGACTTTAAGAACTTGATACAAACGTTGACTTGCTGCTTGTCCGATGCATTTTTAGCAGTTTTGACGATTTTTCAGGCATGGGTGGGGCCGATCACCAATTCTTTTTAAATTGGCCTTATTAGGGTTTATTAGAATTAAAAACAACAAAGTTATTATATATTACTTATCCACCACTAACTTTGTATGCCTGTATTAAAGTGATACTGAAATTTCAGTACAATGTTAGAATAAGTTTAGGGGCCATCAACATTTTCCAACATTTTCATGGTTGTACAAGATATACTCAGGGATGAAAGATCTTCGCGTTTTCGCGGATTTCCGCTATTATTTATATTTACCGATTAACTTTAAACAAAAATTTAAAAAAAAATTGAGAAGTATATGACAACACTTGGGGCGTTCGAATCCCATTCTTATATGACCTTAATACAGTCACAATTTTTTTGGGGCGGATTCCCTGACCGTGCTAAGTCTATGGGAGAAGATCCACGTTATCGTGGAAATTCGTCGTTGGTGTAAACAAAATCATGACCTGATTTCCGCAATTTTAGCCGGAAACCACTTTCATCCCTGCATACTACTTTTCCAACCAACATCCCCTGCCCACCAAAGTAGTACACATCAACATTTCACTACAGAACAACAATATAAACATTTTAAATATCATCATTTTATTGAATGATAAAAGTCATACTTGACTCACATTCCCTCCCCACTGTCATATGCATTGTACAACCGTGAAAATATCGAAAACTTTGGATAGCCCCTTAATAAATGTCATTGAACTATCCAACTACACTAAATATGTAATATACAGCGATTCGTTTTCCTGCCTGAAAGCTGTTGCTGGGCTAAAAACGGACCACCCTTTCATGGCAAAGGACATTTACAAAATGAACCAGCTGGCAACAGATGGATATGACCTCCACTTGTGTTGGTATGCCGGCATCCAGGGAAACGATCGAGCTGATCGGGCTGCGAAGGAGGCTCTGAACTATGATGTCCATGTCTGATACCCCACTCTGATCTGAAACCACTAATAGCCACCCACATCAAATCCAAATGGCAAAATGAGTGGGATGAAACCGTTAACAAATTGCATGAAATTGAACGGGCTGTGGGAAAACCACCACAGTCTCATGTGGGGGGTCGGCAGGACCAAGTCCTTAGCCGCTGCCGTATTGGCCACTAGTGGCTAACACACGTATCTGTTTTATTTAATTATATGATTGTGAGCTTAAAAATATTCATGGGTGTCTATTGACACATAATTGATTGTATGCTTTTACATTATATGTAAAGGTGATGGTTGAATAAAAAAACAAAACAATTCTCACCGTGAATATGGCCTATGCTGCCAACACGGCGTAAAGAAACCACCAATCAATCAATCAATCTTAATAAATGAAACTGTTTCCATGGTAATTTAAGACCTAGACCAGTGCATCCTTGTACTATTCAGTTACTTAAAAAGGAAAGAAAATAGTATATATAAAGATTTAGCCCAAGATAGCATTAGCTTCAGCTGTAATTATTGTTAAGCGGACAAGTGCCCTTTGCTTCTGAACTGAAAAATTAGTTGGTTGGAGTTTTACGTCCTGGCAACATCTAAAGTCATATCAGGACGGAGTTGGCTTGTAAAAAACGACAAGTAAAGCTTAAATTTCGCTTAAAGAGATCACTTGTTTCTGTCCACAGTCACTGAATGAAGCAGAAAAAAGCCACTCTGAAATTGACCACAGTGCGATAGTTGGGGACAACGAAGAAGAGGTTACGGAAGGGGAAGAAAGTGAAAAGGATGAAAGTGTGAATGAAAGTGGAACAGCAGTCGTCGAAGACAACAAAGGCGAAGAATTTGCAACGGAAAACAAAGTGGCCGAAGAGAGTGAAAATGAAGAGGAAGATGAGGATGAAGATGAGGAAGATGAAGAGGAGGAAGATGAAGAGGAGGAAGATGAAGAGGAGGAAGATGAGGAAGACCTTACTGAAGAGCAGCAAATCGAGTATCTCCGCCTCATGACAGAAAGCAGGTCAGTTACGGCATTGTTGTATTGTTGGTTAAAAGTTGCACAATCTAACTTTTGAATTTCTACCAGATAGTTATATTAAAGCTCTATATTCCGATGAAAGCATCTAATTGTTGTAAACCAAAATGCGTATCTAGATTTGATTTTACATATCAAACTTTAGATACTCGTGCACTCATTTATTGTAGGTTTGGTGATCGAGTGTTACATGTGTTGCTTGATATTGGCAAACTAAGCCCATGTCCAGGATTTTAACATGCACACCAAAATTAAATTAGCATGTTTCCACTTCAAATATCTTTAGAGTTAACATAAGTTACAGCATAAAGTAGATTATATCTAATATAGTTATCCACAAAATCTAAAAATTGAATCATGCAAATTTAACTTGATTGTTTTAATATACTCTACTTTAGTTTGAAGTAACTTATTTCAAGGGGTAAAGCTAAGATTCCATCTATGCGAATGCGGCAAAAAATGGAAAAAGCATGTAAAGGCACAGTAGTGCTTCCGTATGTCCGAATACGATTGCGAATGCAGCAAATGGATCGACCCATGGACCGATCGGTGAGAATGCGAATGCTGCCCCATTTGCCATAGGAAACAACAGTAACGTTGACTTTCCTTCGCAAATTTGTAGAAAGAAATACCAAAATTCGCATCAGTATCTATGCCGCATACCGGGTATATTGAATCTTAGCTTAAGCTTTGGAGATATTTGAAGTGAAAACATGCAAACTTAATGTTGGTGCACACACTGAAATGCTGGACATAGGCTTTGTTTACCCGTTTTCAAACATAGCACAGGAACACCAAGGTGTGATAAATGTTTAATGAGCGCACCAGTATCTTAGATATGTACAATCAAATCTAGTGAAGTGTTTTTAGTTTAGAAAATTTCATGTTTTCATCAGATTATACAGCTTTAATTAGGCTTGTGCTATGGTGATCTAGTGCTAGACCTGACCGCTAGATATAACTAAAATTAGGTACTCCAAACTCAATTTGTCTTTTTAAGAAGTTAATTTGAAAATTGTACAGTTGGAAAGCTCTTATCAATCTGATTACAAATATATATAATAATGGAAAATTGGTCTATTATGGTGCTGTCACATTACGACGCTTCTAGCCAACGCGCGTCGACGTATGTGATATTTTGCCGCAACGTCGGGATACGTCAGGAAGCGTTAGGTGCGCGTTGGTATTCGTTGATGGACGACGAGGGTCGGTGGCACGCGTCATCGGATCGGCGAAGTTTTGTGCTTGTGCAAAACTTTCGACGATCGACAACGCGCGGGTGCCAACATTATGGCGACATCAGAAGCACGTCGACATCGCTGGAATAATGTTATGCGACCGCTATGCGCACGCTGCGCGCGCGTGAGGGTCGTTCCCACACGTTGTGGCAAACTGTTGCTTTGTTGTTTTACATCCTAGCTACATCTAAGGTCATATCAGGACAGTGCACCAAACGTTTTTTTTCTTCTCACAGCGTCGGCGGCATGCTACCAATACGTCACGCTGATGCCGAAAAGTTTGACGTGTCTCGACGATTAAAAGTGATTTTGTGCATTCGCTGCGCGCCGGCGAGAAGCGTTGTAATGTGACAGCACCATTAGTCCCTGAGTTATGAATTTTTTAATATTTAATTGTTGCCCTTAATTTCACACATTTTTCATGATTCTGCAAATGCTTAAATCCTGATGTTTGAGGCTGCCTACTGAAGGGAAATTACATTTGAATCATATCATTATTCTTTTAGCTTATCATTTCTAGTACAAATTCTAATCTAAATTTTTTTCAGACCTTCAAAATAAATATTTGTTGAGCAATTTGACATCAAACATGACAAAAAAATCATGTGATTTTCACTAACTGTCCATGATCAAATCTTTAGAAAATTAATATCTGGTTCTATTTGAGATATTGACATGATTTTTGTATCAAAATGATCAGAATGCAAATATCTATAATGTGATTACACTGTATTAAGCTATATCCACATTCAAAAAATCTAAAAAATTTGATTGCTCTAATTAGCATACCCATTCTATGGTTAAGTCCAAACTGCTGAGAGTGAGTGCTAAATGGTGGTTAACAATCTACACAGATTTGTAGAGAAAGAATTTTTCTATGTAATATTTAGTGAAATCATGTTTTATGATCGTTCCACAGTTTCCAAACCTCAATTTTTGAAATTTTCCCGATCTGAAGTCGGCCATAATAGATACAAAACTAAAGCTAATGATCTCTACTTTACTGTGAAAGTAGTTATTTTTAGCTCTGATGCAACATTCAAAGAGGGGTCGTGTGCTGAGTGCAAGTGTCCTATTTTTCCCAATGGCCAGTCAGCATCAGCATACAGTCCTATGTTTGATGTACCTAGTAAAATTCAGTCACAGCACAATGGTAATATCTAATATGTGCAACCTGAATTTTAACTACATAAAGTGAGTGGGTCTTCAGTTAAGGGAAGATCATGAACTCTGGGAGAATTTCAGGGAATCAGCTAGGTGGCAACTCTGTGAAACCCGGCCCAAATGGCACATTTGTAAGCATCACATTTGCATAGTCTGATGATTTTGTGTCATTTTCCACATTATGTGGATTATTATAATCTACCTTACTTTAATTTGAAGTAACATATTTTACATGGCTAACCTAGAGATATTTGAAGCGCAAACATGCAACCCTAATTAAATTGACTATTAAATTAACTTAGTAATAGTATTCCAAGCTATGCAGCAACAAATATTTAATAAGTGCATTGGATATGTAGGATCAAATTTAGATAGCGCTTTGCTTTCGAAATTTAGATGCTTTCATCAGACTATGTAACTTTTATCTCGAAGTAAAGACCAGATATGCATGCGCATGCTGCCAAGTTGATTCAGTGACCCATTAAACTATTGTGGCAAAGCTAACAATCTTATATCTGTGTATCACATAATAACATTAAGCCTTTTAAGCATGTCGAAAATGGTGATGCGATTCAAATGTGTATTCGATATGATGCGATTCGATGTTTATTGGATATGGTTTATTGCTGATTTGTCTCTGCTGTTTGTGTTTTCAGGAAGTATTACAAGCAGGGAGAATACGCGACCGCACTGACGCTGTGTGTGGATGCGCTCGACATCTACAGTGGAGATGAACGGGCAAAGCTCTATGCGATTAAACTGCAGCACAAACTTAGCTGATCGGGTGCGCAGTGCATCACCGTTATTTAATTCTCTCGTCACAAACATTGAACACGCGTTGAAAAATGTTGCACTTGGTCCGTACTAGGTGACTAGGATGGGGTGTGTGTGTGCGGGGGGCGGGTGTAGAGGGGGTTATTGGCATTTTTCTATTTCCTGAATCTTGCAAAATGCCAGCAATGTTTTTAAATATTAAGCAGGCTCCCAATGCTAGTAGGTCGGCGGCTGTCATTGGTGGATCGGCGGCTGTCATTGGTGCATTGGTGGCTGTCATTGGTGGATCGGCTGCTGTCATTGGTGGGTCGGTGGCTGTCACTGTTGCATTGGTGGGTGTCATTGGTGCATTGGTGGCTGTATTTGGTGAATAGCCGGCTGTCATTGGTGGGTCGATGGCTGTCATTGGTGCATTGGTGGCTGTCATTGGTGGGTCGGTGGGTGGCATTGGTGCATTGGTGGGTGTATTTCGTGAATAGCCAACTGTCATTGGTGGGTCGGCGGCTGTCATTGGTGGGTCAGTGGTTGCTTGAGTATCCTCCCCGTGTATCCAATGAGGGGTGGATTTCAACGAAAACTTGGGGAATCATAGAAACTTTCTCGGAAGGCGGGTCCATTCAGTACTCTCCCAAGTACAGTTCTAACTAGATCAAATATTCACCGCCAGTAGGGGAAATGATGACCATGGTTAAATATGAGTAAAAACTGGAATCCACTAAACAAGCTGATGAGAGGCCTGGTTCCAGCGCAGTGTTTTATCTATATTGCAGGGGTCTCGCTTCATTGCAAAAGGGATGGTGGGCCCGCTATCTGTTGGCAGCGTAATTTGACTTATTCAGTAAGTGTGCCATCCGTTGGCACCAACTTACACATACTGCCTATGAGTTTCCTACCAGCTGTACCGATTCCCGCCATCCCTTTCCTGAATACTGGGGAGACCACTGTATCGGTGTACAGTTGAAGAACTGGGAGAGAATGGCTCCTTACCAAGATGACGGCCACTGGATACTCCCTTCAACTTATAAAGTGATTTCATGCTTTCTTCATCCCAAAAGTAGCAGGCTAGGATAGATTGTATTTGAAAAATATATTTGGTATATTAGTTTGCGAATTCATGTGATTATGTCCATAACCCAGCCTTGTCATGATCTGCGGTCAGTGTTGTGACGCTATTATCGCTCAATGTAGATTGAGGTTTTTGTCCAGAGACCACTTTTATCCAACTTTATATCCTAGTTACCCAATTACTTCCAGAGGGCGCCACTTTGGCACCATTTGGTGATGTAACATGTTGGCATTGTTTCAGGCATTACTATAAAATACTAATATATATAATATATACCTTTTTCATTATGTCTGTTATAATTACTATTTTGTTCCTTGTTTTTCTAATTCTACTTTTAAGGCGTTTCTCATTTCCGATTATTCAAATGATTAAATGGGGGGGAGGGAGGGGGGGGGGGGGGGGAGTCCAAATACCACAACCAAACATTAAAGCAAGTCTGGGAAAAGTATAGCTCTGATAGAATTCTGCTGGATAGCTTTTGGCATTCTTGCTAACCATACATGTTTCTGTGAGCATTGCATTCACGTATCCTTTGACAGGGGTATTCATGAAATGTACACTTTGACCATAGTTATTCCTCCACGTCTAAAGATTGCTGCTGAAACTGTTAACTAGTGGATGGCGGACACCATGTAAGCTTCCCGCCTATTTAATTGTATGTGTAAGTTTTCATCAGCCGTATGATAAATCTTCCTAGATGTAATAACTAAATAAGCTGTCCAGTGGTTTAAAAAAAAAGGAAGAATTATGACCACAGTATTTGGTTAAAAACAAAATAATTTGTTTATGCATTAGTTGATTGAACACAATCGCAGTAAACTGGTGTTCCTCATTCCACGGCTTCTTGCCCTATCATAGGTATAAGTATTGATGTCATTGGGTTGACTCGACCAGGGTTCGAATCCAGGGAAATTGTAGTGGTTAAAGTTGTATAATCTGATGGGTTTTAAATTTCTGCCATGATTAATTTTTTTAGATGAATATATTAACTTAGTAAGTATAATCTACTTTACTTCAGTTTCAAGTAACTTTATTTTCAAGTAGATATTTGAAGTTAAAACTTTGACATATACACCGAAATGCTGGACATTATATGCTTCGGCTGTGGCAGGTTCTATTAAATTAGCTAACATTCTTTGTAAGTTCATCAGTAAGTTGGATATATAGGATGACATCTAGGTAAGTGTTTTGGTTTAAAAGATTTGATGTTTACGTTAGATTGCAGCTTTAACAAGAGGCAGCACATATTGTATCATTCCTGGCCTTCTAAACTTTTATTTTGAACGTTGATATACATATACATCATCATCGTCATCATCATGCTGTCAGTCGCAATACGACAAAGACTGCTTCAGGGGCTGCGCCTGGCCCTTGGGGCCTTCCGCACCTCACCGGTTCAGAGCCTCTACGGCGAAGCTAACGAACCATCACTTAACAACAGGCGAATCAAACTCAACCTATTCACCGCCAGTAGCCTCTACGGCGAAGCTAACAAACCATCACTTAACAACAGGCGAATCAAACTGGCCATGCAATATGTAGTCAAGATAAAAATGCATTGAATCCTGCACACAATTGTCTATTCAAGCGACATGACGAATCCAGGTATGAAGCCAGGCCGAATTACATTCGGCCACTGAGGCTCTGAATGAAACCTCATTTGGAGGCCTTAGGCATGGATTTGAACATGTTGGAGGATGCCAAAGACTCCCATGGTCATTGAGGAAGCCTTGGGTTATCCTCCGACTCACGGAACTGAGGAAGTCTGGGACACATCCACTCGAATACCAAGGACTGCATGCAGAGATTCAAGGCCAGTTTGCAGACCACCTCTCAATATACACTGATGGTTCGAAAGACCAAAGGCGAGTAGCTGCTGTGACAGTCTGCCAAAATTTGACGTACGCTTGCCCGATCAGAGCTCGATTTTCACTGCCGAAGCCCGAGCACTCCTCGCGTTGGAGTGTATCGAGGTATCCAACCACATTTACTATGTTATATACAGTGATTCGTTCTCCTGCCTCCTGGCTGTTGCTCAACTGAAAACGAATCATCCTATTCTAGCAACGGTCATTTATAAAATAAACCAACTGGCAACGGATGGGTATGACATCCACCTGTGCTGGGTGCCTGGCCATGCCGGCCTACAAGGAAACGAAGAGCTGATCGGGCTGCGAAGAAGGCCCTAAACTGTGATCTTGAACCGTGTCTGATTCCTCACTCTGATCTGAAACCACTAATAGCCACCCACATAAAATCCAAATGGCAACATGAGTGGGATGAAAACATTAATATACTTAAAGAAATTGAACCATCTGTGGGAAAACTACCACAGACTCATGGGGGAGCTAGGCGGGACCAAGTGGTCCTTAGCTGCTGCCGTATTGGCCACTCGCAGCTTACACATGCTTTTCTGTTCAAGGGGGACCCTCCCCTTGAATGTATTGGGTGTCAGTCCCCACTTACACTCAAACACATTTCGTTGAATTGTGTCGATTTCTTGGCCCTGCACCAACAGTTTTACGCTGCAAGCAGCATGCGCGACCCTTTCACAAAAGTAAAACAAGAAAACATTTGAGCCTTTTTAAGGGCAGCTGGTCTATATCATCACATATAGTCCCTTAAACAAATTAGATCAATTAACAACCTTTAACTTTTATCTTAATTCTATTTCCTTTAGCCACAAATTATGCAACTATGAGCTTTTTAAATCCATGGTGTACTGACACAAAATTGATTCTGTGCTTTTGCATCCTGTAAAAGCGATGGTTGAATAAAAAACAAACAATTCTCGCCGTGAATATGGCCTATGCTGCTAACATGGCATGAAGAAACCACCAATCAATCAATCATTACTTGACTGCAGCTCTCCATTTAGCTCTGCTGTGAGAGTGATGTCTGTGAGTCGGTCTTAATGTTTCTTAGCTTCAGGTTTCTCTTGATGGTATCCTTGAACCGGAGACGAGGGTGCCCTCTCTGTAACCAGAAGACAGTCGAGAGTAGAGGATCTGATTTGGTAGCCTGTCTGATGACATCCTCATGCGGTGTCTAGTCCACTGAAGATTCTTTTTGATCAGATCTTCCATAGAGGGCAGCCCTGTCCGTTCGAGTATTTACATTTCATGAAAGCTGCCTTCAAAAGTGTTGAAGTGCTGCCGGCTTTTGCAAGTTACCAGCGGCACTCTCTCGGGGAGCAAATAGAGGTTTCACACTGGCAAGACATGTCCAGACAGGCACAAAACTATTTGTCCCTGCAATGGCTGGTCGGGAGATGCCGGGAGTTCCATACATCAACCGCCTTTGATGCTGCCACAGTGACATGGTTTTCTGTTCAGGGTTTGCTCCCTTAGCCTTTGGTTCTGTCAAGAACCTGTACCACAAGGCAGTGGTTTACAACTCTGCAGGGCAGGTGCGTCAAACTCCCTGAGGTATTGCAATACCCACATACACACTAAGCGTTACTCTAACAATATGTGAATGCATGTTCCACATGATGCATCCTCTTCCTCCTTATCCTCTACGGTCGACAAACTTTTGTAGGGTCGGTTGCGCAACCAGAAACACATTTTCTTTCGTTATGCTTAAGGATTTTGTTGGGGTTAAATATGTTGTTTTTTTCCCTGAAGATTTATACTGCCTATCGTGGACAAGTCTGAATAGTCTTGTTTTCACCATTAGACAGTTGGTCGATAGAAAGCCTGAGACTACACTTTTACCGAGCCAAGGAATTTTTAACCTCCCACACCACAATTCGGGTTATTTACACAAAAATGGTACATGTATAAGGTGAGCTAACAAGAGCTGTTGAATACACAATTTGCAGTATATAGCAGAATGGAATTCTGATAGTTACCCGCAATATGACCACAGTAATGCTATATGACCACTAATATTAGTATCATTATAGTTATGAAGCGGCTCAGAGCTTCTGTCGCAGAGACCCCTGTAACAATGATACCCCTCCAGGTTCACTTGGCCCAGTAGCCGAATCGGTAGAGCGTGGGTCTCGCATGGGAAGGTCGGAAGTTTGATTCCCGGTAAAGTCAAACCAATGACTTATAAATTGATACTTGTCACTTCCTAGCTTCGGCATTAATAGGATAGAGCAAGGACTGGTTAGCTCTGTGTCAGGATTATGTGACTGAGTGGGATATTGGTTCATGGTGCTGGTGGCCTGATTTCTCAGTGGGGCAGCACTATAAAGTCACCATGAGTTCACAGTCACAAGTCAGTATCTGTCATGATATGACCTTAGATGTTGCCAGGACCTAAAACTCCAACAACCAACCAACCAAAGTAAGTATTGGGAAGTTCCCAGGGGATCTGGTTTGGTGGGGAGGAACGCGGGGAAGTGACGTCAGCGGAAGTACATGGTGTGAAGACGGACTGCATGACGCAGTATTTACCGCCAGGGCGAAGCACTGATCAGGAACCAGTGTAGTGTGTTGTAATATGAACAAGCAGTGCAAATAGGGATGAAAGCTCTCCACGATTTTTGATGTTCACAAAATGACAAACCAAACGGGGTGGCTGAATGAGTTGAGCATCCGTACCCTGTTTTGGAAGATTGGGGGGTCAAACCAATGACTTAAAATTTGATACTTGTCGCTTCCTAGCCTGGCGCTCGGCATTATTGGTTCACCCAGTGTCAGGTTAATGTGACTGAGTGGGATATCAAGTCATGGTGCTGGCGGCCTGATTTTCCAGCGGGGCAGCACTATAAAGTTGCCATGAGTGTGCACTATCATAAGTCGGTACCCGCCCTGATATGACCTTAGATTTTGCTAGGACGTAACAAACAAAATGCCAAGGAATCAGTATACAGTAAAACCTCTCTAACCGACCACCTCCACAGATCGACCACTCCCGTATATAGATTGCTTTATTTGGGTCCCAACAATACCATTGTAATGATATTTTAATTCTCTAAACCGACCACCTCCCTAAATGGACCACGTAAAGTCGGCCCCATGGTCGGTCGATTTAGAGAGGTTTTACTGTATGTATATATATATATATATATATATATATATATATTTTACCTCGGTATACAGCCTCAGGCTAGGGAGAAGGAAGCACGTGAGGTACCAGCAATTAGCATATACAACTCACGACTGGATTACGTGTCGTTGGGTTGCTCCGGCAAATTTAGTCTACATACAAATAATACGCAGTAAGTATCATAAAAACTGTGGTTAGCTTAATCATGATGCATTAGAGCATCATTATGGAAAGTTTAGACTTTCTTGTTGGTCCAATTTGGACGAGTTATTTGGTTATAAAAAACCAAGGATAAATCCCTTCTCGAAGGATAAACCGGTCATTAGCGGTTCTGTCAACACCCGAGTCACCGTGTGATTATGGGTAGAGATGTGGGCTCTGCCTCGTCTCATGTGGAAATTCTCTCGTACTCTAATAGAGAGTAATGTTGGAGATGCTCCTGGGTTTCTTTTATAGACTCCCCTAGACAAAACTTTTTCAGGCGTTTCTCCGAGTTTCGTAGCATTTTCTCCAACTTGTTGACGTTGTAGTCACAGGTGGGAGAAGTGTGCGGAACAGAGGGATGGGCGGGCCGATACACTGGTCCCGACCCCGCGTAAGGTTTGGGCTTGACCCACAACCCACGCACAAATTTAGCTTATTACGCCTGTGTTATAACGGTATAAACACGTTCTCTAACACCAATAGATGTCCAAATGAGTTTGAAACAACCATATTGTGACATATATATATACCGGGACTGACCAAAAATCTTTGTTTCAGCTCCCGATGGCCACGAAGCGGAGTAAGCGCGGTGCAGCAGCAGCCGAGGGGCGTGTTCCGAGTGGAGGGGACGAGGAGTACGACTCCTCACCCGTGTTGTCGGCAGGGCCTTCGACACAGCCCGGGGCGCATATTCTCTCCGAGGAGGACATAGTGCCTGACGGCGCCGCGGCTCAAAATTGGGAGACGCGGTTTGCGGCGATGGAGAGTCATATAATGGCTCTCAAACCACCGGTGTCTCGTAAACGGCGAATGCCGAGTGTTCAAGAGGAGTCTTCTTTGGAGGATTTCTCGGAGACAGACTCAGAGATGGAGCTTAGGGCTCCTCCTCCTTCTCCTAAACGGAGGAAGAAGAAGAAACATATCGTTTCTTCTGGTGATGATTTCACCAAGGAGAGGGAGAAGACTGGACTTCGCAAAAAGCGCAAGACCAAGTCCAAGAAGAAGAAGAAGAAGAGGAAAGATTCTTCTTCTTCCGACTCGTCCACAGATTCCACTTCCACGGAATCGGACTCAGACACGCGATATGAAGGTGTCTATGCTGCCATTGGAGGCAAAGTGGCTAAGAAAGTGGAGAAGCCAAGGGCTAAGCGTGTGAAAACCACTACGCTTATGCGTGAGAACATTAATGGCCATTTCCGCACGTTTAAACCGGCGGAGATTATTTCTAAGTTATCAGATGAGTTAACAGGCATTAAAGGTGTTCCCAACTCCATCATTAAGGAGATGGATAGAGATGTCAATATGACAGAGGACCGTAAGAGATTTGAGGGTGTGTTGCACACAGTGCATAAGGCGGTGCTTGGTACCCTAACAGCTATTGCTCCTGTAGCAAACAGAATGCAACGAGAAAATAAGTTCTCGTCTTTGGCTAAGACGATGGACAAAGGCATTGCATTGTTGGCGGCGGCGGGTAATTACCTGTCGTATCGAAGATATGAAAATGTCTTCAAGTCGGTTTGCACAGATGCTGGCAAAGAAGTGGCTCGCTCAAAGAAGGTTACCGATAATGATGGGAAAGAGTTTACGCTCTTTCTTGCTCCAGAGCCGATTAAAGGGAAACCTTTAGATAACACGAAAATGTTTGGCGGTCAACTACAATACCTCTATAAAGAGGTAGAAACTGCAGCCAAGAGTGGCAAAAACATGGATGGTAAGAAGAAACAGGAAACTCCTCGTTTCAAAAGGTCACGAGGGGATTTTCGTCCACGGCGGTTCACCAGGGGAACCAGACCGGGCTCAAACTTCGGTCAAGCTTTTCGGGGCCGGGGCGCTCGCTCAGGCTGGACCGACAACACCGCACGGCCACTGGGCCGAGGCGTCAACTCGCCGAGACCCTTCCCCAGGGGCGGGTCCAAGTAGAGGTTGAAACACAAACGTTACAAGTCCTTCCAGCCTCTAAAACCACACAAACTGTAAGCAACTTTGTGGCTGGTAATATTAATAATCATATTTCTGAGTGGCACAAAATTACTAGTGACCAAGAAATTTTACAAATAGTTAGGGGTGTTCACATTCCCTTCACACAAATTCCGGTACAAGGCAGGATACCTTTTCCTTATAACATTGAACCGGTTGAACGAGAGGCACTAACTAAACAGGTACAAAAATTCTTTGAGAAAGGAATTATACAAAAAGTGACATACTGTTCAGGAGAGTTTATTTCAAACATCTTCTCGAGACCAAAGCCTAATGGCGAGGTTCGAATGATCCTGGATTTAACAATCCTTAATAAAATGGTTGAATATCGACATTTTAAAATGTTCTCGCTAGATACGGCACGAGATCTGATTACGCCAGATGCGTGGATGGCTAGTGTTGATTTACAAGATGCATATTATACGCTTCCCATAAGGGAAAAAGACCGGAAATTTCTTCGGTTTCTTTGGGATAACCAACTCTATGAGTTTACCTGCATGCCGAATGGTTTAGCTTGTGCCCCTCGTTTATTCACTAAACTGCTTAAACCTGTTTTCTCAGTAATGGCGCGGAAGGGTCATATAATGTTTCCATACATAGATGATTCCTTTATTATAGCATCAACACAAATTGATTGTGTGAATGCAGTTTTGGATTTATGTGCATTACTTACTAAATTGGGGTTTTATGTACATCCACAAAAGTCAGTGTTTAAACCAACAAAACAACTCAAATGTTTAGGGTTTATTCTGGATACACAGTCTCTTACAGTGTCGATAACAGAACAAAAACTAATTAAGTTTATGAATACAGCGACCCAGCTTATTAAGTTACCAAAACCTAAAATTAGACAGGTCGCAGTCCTTATTGGGATAATGATATCGTATGCACCCGCTATTCTATACGGGAAGGCCCATATTAAATCTCTAGAAATAGATAAAAATTTAGCGTTAACACGAACTAAAGGGAATTTTGAGCGAAAGATGTTTATTTCGCAAGAAGGGCTACAGGATATTGCATGGTGGATGCAACACATAGCAAGTTCACCAAATCCAATCCGCATGGCGGAACCTAATACGGTAATTACTACTGATGCTTCGTTAGAAGGTTGGGGAGCTCATCGAGATGGGGTCACAACAGGAGGTAGATGGCTTGATGATGAAAAATCAGACCATATTAATGCGCTAGAATTGCGTGCTATTTATCTGGGCTTATGTAGTTTAGTAAAGATACATAAATCACAAGTTAGAATACTAACTGATAATACTACTGCCATGGCATATATTCGTAACATGGGTGGAACCAAATCAAAGCCTTGCAATCAGTTGTCTAAACTGATTTGGAACTGGGCACAGGCTCAACAAGTCTGGCTGACTGTAGCGCATATTCCAGGGTCACAAAATACACTTGCAGACCATAAAAGTAGAAATTTCCATGACCATTTAGAATGGTCTCTCTCTACACCTTTGTTTAACTTCATTTGTGAAAAATGGGGTACACCTAAAGTTGACTTGTTTGCATCACGAAATAATAACAAATTACCTTGTTATGTTTCTTGGCATCCTGAACCGGAGGCTTGGAAAGTAGATGCATTTGCTATTATCTGGGAAAATAATTATTTTTATATTTTCCCACCGTTTAGCATTATCAGCCGAGTTGTCAGGACACATGCTATACTGGTGGTGCCCGATTGGGACACGCAACCTTGGCTGCCAGCAGTTTCACAACTGGCAAAAGAACATATACGATTCCCAAGAAAACTCGGGAATCTGACACACCACGGACCGCTAGTGGTTCACGGCGACGTGTCAACGACGCCCCTATTGGCATTCCTTTTCTAAGGAACCAGCTGCAGCAATTTGGATTGGACAAAATTACTGAGAATAGGATAGTATCTGATGCCTGGAGGCCAGGAACTGTCAAAATGTACACATCCTATTTAAAGAAATGGGGTGTACATTGTTTGTTAATGAAAGTTAAGCCAACAAATCCAACAATTTCACAAGTAGCTCGTTTTCTTCGTTCTCTAGAGGATGAAGGACTATCCTTTGGGTCGATCAATGCGGCAAGATGTGCGTTATCAATCATATTACCTAGAATTGATGGCGAAACAGTTGGAAAACATTATGTTCTTTGTTATCTACTTCGTTCAATTTATCAAAGGAATCCTCCAAAACCAAAGTATAGTCGGTTTTGGGATGTGTCTATAGTATTTAAGTTGTTTCAGGCTTGGCCTCACAACTCGTGGTTAGATATAAAACAATTAGGTTTTAAGGTCGCGGTCCTGTTATTATTAGTAACCGGACACAGAGGACAGACGATTGTTGCTTTGTCTTTAACTGGATTAGAAATAGACAAGAAACAAGCTACGTTTGATTTAGCACAATTGCTTAAATCGAACACGTTAGGTGACCCTTTATCTACGGTTCACTTAGACTGTTTTCCGAGTGATCGGAAATTATGTGTTGTGTCGGCCATACGGGCTTATATATACAAGACAAAGGATTTACGTGCATCACAACAACTATTAGTGAGCTTTATAAAGCCACATAAGGCGATTTCACGAGACACACTTGCCAGATGGACAATTACGGTGTTGAAATTGGCTGGAGTGGATACGGGCAAATACTCTTCCCACTCAACTAGAGGTGCCATGGTCTCCAAGGCACGGTTGCTTGGTATTTCTGTGAAAAGAATACTAGCGCATGCAGGCTGGAAGACGGCTAAGTCGTTTGCAAAACATTACAACAAGCGACTAGAAAAGCCTACCGGCATTGCAAAGCGCCTGCTCGCCAACTAACAAGAATAGGTGAGAACAAAAACGTTGAATATTATATAAGAATGGATGATATTAAGGATAAAAATGAATTATGTAAAGGTCTCCCTAGCCTGAGGCTAGCCTGAGGCTGTATACCGAGGTAAAATAGTATAGTTATACGAATCTTACCTGGGTATAGATGATGGATAACTGTTGTTTTCCCGAGGTATAAGCCTCGGGTAGACGTGGGCTAGGGCCCACCCACCACGCCCTGCCACGTCTATCCCGTTGGTGTACCATTACGGGAAAATCATAGTATCCATTGTATTGAAAGATCATTTTTATCCTGAATAAGTAGGTTAAAATTGCTGGTACCTCACGTGCTTCCTTCTCCCTAGCCCACGTCTACCCGAGGCTTCTACCTCGGGAAAACAACAGTTATCCATCATCTATACCCAGGTAAGATTCGTATAACTATACTATATATATGCAACCTTGTGAACACTGAGGTCAGCGAATGGTTGGTGACCAATCGGTGACTGGCGACCGACTGCTTGGTGAGCGGTCGCTGAATGTGTCTTTGAGTAAATGTAGCAAGGAGGTCACTGCCCTTTTGGTTGTAAGGTGGTCGCAAGTGAATGCTGGCCGTAGTTGTAATATATGTATATGCGTGGCGATTGGGAATACCCCCCCCCCCCCCGCCCCCACGTCACGTGACGTCATAGATGACGTGGAGAGATGACGAGAAATAAACCAGTTGGAACTAGCCTTCGCCGTGTGTAGTCGTTTTGTGTCGTACCACTTATTACAGTAGTGTGACTGGGTCACAAATAATTCACGACATGACAACCCTTGTCACAGTGTAACCACGTTTATAGCCTAACTGAAGCCAAAACATAACCGTATGTCACACACCAAGTAGCAGTTATGTAGCAATGTCTTTTAAATCCATTTTCAAACTGAAGTATAAGAATTTTATTTTGACATAAATTATGGTAATTAGGTAGTGAAAATGGCCACCAAACCTTTGTCTTTACAAAACTGCAGTGCATGCTATCTCAGCTGTCCCACATAGTCATGAAGTTTACATATGTTTTACATGATATGTGTATCAATGTCCTCAGGGGAACACATTTTTTTCTGATGGCTTCAAATAAAATATGTTTAAACATCTTTGGATACAAATCATATATTCATACCATAAAATGAACACCTAATAGAACAATTATTGACAATTCCTGCCACCAGTCCTTAGATAACTGCCTGAGGTTGCTTCACTGAAGATTTCATGGAGGTATCTTGAATAATAAAGGTGTTATGGTGTTTAAAGAATGGCTTTGAAAAATATATTATTTTAAAGTCGCCGGGTATACCTCACCCAGATACAAACGAATCCAGCATCAAAAGCTCTCCAAACATACCTTTGCTCAGTTTGTTCAGTTCATGCAACTGAATGTGTGGGAGGAAAGTTGAGGTTTGTGATATATGAATGACATCATAGGTGGGACTCCCTCATATGACCTAGAGGGGTTCCCTACACACATGGGAAGCCATGGCAACCACAGAAAGCTCTCAATTCAACTTATAAAGTCTATTAATCTACATGATTTAATCAATTATTCATACAAAAAGTAGCTGGTTTGAGAAATAAACATTTGAACTTTATATTTAGCATTTTAGATTGCAAATTCTAACATTTTTCTCTATATGGTTGTCTAAAAGCCTTGTCAGTGCTGCTGGACTAACTACAACACAACAGGAGCAACCAATTTCAGCACTCTTCCCCCCGCCCCCCCCCCCCCCCCCCCCCCCCCCCATGGATACAGTTACATAAACTGAAAACCTGCAAAGGTATGTTTGGAGAGCATTTGTCGGAGTACGGTTCGTATCTCAGCAGCCTATACCGGCTCCATTTAAAAGGCACTTGCTGCATTAATACTTGATAAATACAGATATATCTCCAAAGTTAACCTTTTAAAACAAAAGTTAAGGTAGAATAGATTAAATGGTTTGTTTGTTGTTTTACGTCCTAGCAACATCTAAGATCATATCAGGTAGATTATACGGATTAACTTAATATATTTATCTAAGAGTAGGTTTGCGAAAAACGTGCCGCTTTCACACTACTCGCTTGTTCCACGGTATGTGCATGGAGCACTGCGCTGTGCACATGTGACTGTTTATCCATGACACTTGCAACCTTTATTTTAGGACTACCAGGACTGCAACCATATGGATGATATAGTTCACATTTTGCTCCACTGCTATATCCAAAAATATTTGCTGTCCGATTTATAGAAGTGACAAAAAATCTTTATTCAAATTTATGTCTGTTAAAGTCACTGGTATACTACCTGATGGTGAGGTTTGATATTTTGTTTCTTTATATACTTCTCCATATTAGGGCAATTTGAGCACCAGAACATTGATTTTGAGGGTGGATAAAAAGGTGTGTCTGGTAATAGGTATGTGACAACAAATTTCAAAGTCAACAGATTCTAACAACATATATCATTGCAAAGGTATTGGAAAGTCCTTTCTAACGATACCTAAATCATCATCCTGTGACAATTATCAATGAAGTTGTGACACTTTATAAAGCTTTTTTTTCACACGTGCCAAGACTCATGAGTCATGAGATGGGTCACAGAATTCATCTGGTTTTCCATTGAAACAATGGACCAAAATTACCCATAAAAATCACTTTATAAAGTGTCAAAACTTCCTTGATAATTGTCACAGGATGATGATTTAAGTATAATTAAAAAGGACATTACAATACCTTTGCAATGATATATTTGATGTTGGAATCTGTTGACGTTGATTTCTTTGTTACATACCTACTAAGAGATATAGCAGAAACACCCAAAACACCAGAGAGAAACTCTAAGCTGTCGGGAGTTCGAATCCTAGCCGAGTCAAACCAATAGATTATAAAAGTAATACTTGTCACTACCGAGCCTGGTGCTTGGCATTACTAGGATAGGACCAGGACTGATTAACACATTATTAAAGGGGCCAGATATAGGTCGCTGGCGACAGGAACCGTACTCCGACAAATGCTCTCCAAGCACAACCTTGTTTGGGTTTTATGTTTAAAGAACCAAATATGTGTGGGGAGAGTAGGGGACCCACTTCACCACCAGAAGTGGGTCAGTTCTGAGGCTGGTACTAGCTGGCAGCTGTTGTTTTTAAAATGGCTGGGTGAGTGGAGAGAAGGGAGAGTAAAACTGGGGTATTTTCAATCTTCTTTAGAGTAGTTCAATCAGGAAATATATTTGTGTAATGTAAAATATATGTTAGTACAATTACATTGCATAATTCAATGAGAAACAGATATAGATGAAAAACGTTTTTTTGTTGATGAATGTAAAAAAGGTTCTGCTGTGTATGGGGTTTGAACCCACACCACCAAACAACTTCAGATTACAAGTCCAACACTCTAACCACTAGGCCACAGAGACAAGACATAATTAATAGTCTCAGTTCAGGCTATTTGTGTATAGGACGTCACTTCGTGGCTTCTGCGCATGCGCGGATTTTCGCACGTTGCGGCGAGCACTGCTATTTGTTTTGTTTACACTCGGCGATTCGAGGCTGATCTAGCTGCTACGTTAATATCGCTTGGAATTTAAGGTTAATTTAATTAAATTTCATTATTTGAGTATGTAATTCTGTTAAATATGATCGCATTCAATAGATTTCAGCCTAATCGGTCCCTAACACTGCCGGGCACCAGCGATAGTTACAGCTGAGCTTGTAGCCGGCGAGGCCCCGGGTGTTTTGCATATGTCTTAAAATCCGCGCATGCGCAGAAGCCATGACAGGCCGCTGAAACTGACCGGGCGCTGAAACCGCCACACCGTACGCGCAGTGCAAAACGTCGATTTTATTCGAAATTTATATAAATCCAGAACCCTAACCGTATCAATTTAATATAATATTTCAGTAGTGCAATGAGGAAATATATTTGCATAATATAAAATATATGTTAGTACAATTACATTGCATAATTCGATGAGAAACAGATATAGATGAAAAAGTTTTTTTGTTGATGAATGTAAAAAAGGTTCTGCTGTGGATGGGGTTTGAACCCACACCACCAAACAACTTCAGATTACAAGTCCAACACTCTAACCACTAGGCCACAGAGACCACACATAATTAGTAGTCTCACTTCAGGCTATTTGTGTATAGGACGTCACATATAAAAGGTATGTATGTATGTATGTATGTATGTATGTATGTATGTATGTATGTATGTATGTATGTATGTATGTATGTATGTATGTATGTATGTATGTATGTATGTATGTATGTATGTATGCGTGCGTGCATGTATGTGCGTGCGTGCATATGCACGCAGGCAGGCAGGTACGTATGTACGCACACACGCACGCACGTGTGTGTGTGCGTGCTAGCAACATCTAAGGTCATATCAGGACAGGTACCGACTTGTGACAGTGCGCACTCATGGCAACTTTATCGTGCTGCCCCACTGGAATACCAGGCCATCAGCACCATGACCTGATATCCCACTCAGTCACATTATCCTGACACTGAGCCAACCAGTCCTTGTCCTATCCTAATAATGCCAAGCGCCAGACTAGGAAGCAACAAGTATCAATATTAAAGTCATTGGTTTGACTCGACCAGGATTCAAACTCACAACCCCACGATCTACCAACACGGGAGACGGACGCTCTAACTCGAACACATGTGCGTGCGTGCATACATACGTACATTACGTACATACCTACCTACCTACATGCATGCATACATGCATGCATACATACATACGTACGTATGTACGTACGTACATGCGTACATAACGGTACGTACGTATACACACGCACACGCAACGCACGCACACACACACACACACAACAACAACTCACATACATACATACATACATACATACATACATACCTTTTAATTACGTCATACACAATACTCTACAATTTTTTACGTACTACGTACGTATGTACGTACGTACGTACGTACATACGTACGTACGTACGTACGTACGTACGTACACACACACACACACATACATACATACATACATACATACATACATACATACATACATACCTTTTATATGTGACGTCCTATACACAAATAGCCTGAAGTGAGACTACTAATTATGTGTGGTCTCTGTGGCCTAGTGGTTAGAGTGTTGGACTTGTAATCTGAAGTTGTTTGGTGATGTGGGTTCAAACCCCATCCACAGCAGAACCTTTTTTACATTCATCAACAAAAAAATGTTTTTCATCTATATCTGTTTCTCATTGAATTATGCAATGTAATTGTACTAACATACATTTTACATTACACAAATATATTTCCTGATTGAACTACTCTAAAGAAGATTGAAAATACCCCAGTTTTACTCTCCCTTATCTCCACTCACCCAGCCATTTTTAAAACAACAGTTGCCAGCTATTCCCAGCCTCAGAACTGACCCACTTCTGGTGGTGAAGTGGGTCCCCTACTCTCCCCACACATACTTGGTTCATTTAAACATAAAAACTAAACAAAGTTGTGCTTGGAGAGCATTTGTCGGAGTACGCACAGTGTCCCAGCGAGCTATAGCTGGTCCCTTTAAGATAATATAACTGGGTTATCGGGTCATGGTACAGGTATCCCAGTGGGAATGCACTATAAAGTCGCCATGTCATCCCATGAGTGCACAGTCACAAGTCAGTACCCGTCCTGATACGACCTTAGGTATTGCTAGGACTTGGAACAACATACACTAAATCTAAAACAAAAACCCCACCTCCCAGCCCCAACCCCACCTCTGTTCTCAAAAGAAAAGAAATCGCAACAACAAAATCGACATAAACGCTTGTCCGTCAGATATGGGAGTGTCGCTTCTTATATGTTATCTGCTGCACTTGGTCGTTGAACTCTAGTACAGACGCCATTGTCAACCTCTCCAGCTTGCCCCGGTGGATATCGACGTACATTACAATCCCTTGTTTACACACGTCAGATAGCGCTTTAAGAGTTTGTGGGTGTGAGTCCAAACACTTTATATAGTGCATACTACACAATCATCACACAATGGGTTTGTTCAATGACAGAATAAACAGCCCGAGTCCGAGTCCGAGTCGTGTCAATTGAATACGCGCATGCGCATAACCCATTGACGCATGCACAGAACCCCGAGCGTAGACTAAACACACTGAGACTTTAAACCGCCACACCGGCCTGTAGCAGCAATCAGGATGGAATACCACCAGTCCGTCGCCGTGGGGATTCTAACCAACTACTGGCCCTACCTCCTGTGGGTGGCACTCGCAACTCTCACGTGGAACTACCACAGCTGGAAGACGCGGAGGAACCTGCCGCCGGGGCCCTTCTCTCTCCCGTTACTGGGGACACTGCCCTTCCTTGGGACTGACCTCAGGGAGCCGCTGCGCAAGATGACCGCCCGCTACGGCGATGTGTTCACCGTGTACTTCGGCCCCCGGAGGGTGATCATCCTCAACAGCTACGACGCCGTCAAGGAGGCCTTCGTGAAGCTGAGCCACACCATGTCCGGGCGGCCACAGGATTTCATTTGGGTGGAGCATATCACCGAGGGCAGAGGTAATTAACTAACTTCTCGGCGTCCAATGCGTCGTCATGCACTCCCTAGAGAAGAGCGTCGGTGCTTGTTTGTTTGTTTGGTTGGTTGTTGGGCTTTTGTGTCATAGCATCATCTAAAGCCGTGTTTACACAGGCGAGTTAAGTCGGCTTAACTAATTCGCCTCCTTTAGTTTGACTCAAATTGGTCGTGTGGACACTACGCTGAGGCGACTTAAGGCTAAGTCACCTCATCTAGTTTGCTTCAAGTAAACCGTGTCGCGAGGTAGTATTGATGAAGCGAACTAGCTTAAGTCAGCCCATCTTGCCTGTGTGGACAGTAGCGGTTTACTTGAGGCAGATTAAGCACGTCACACTATATAATATAATTTGGTCTATGAACCTGTTAGAGGTGCACATATATTTTTTTCATGATTTATTTTAAGGTTTTCACTGCCCAGCAGAAGTTTTGACTGTTCCAAACCAATACGATTCAGTCCATACATATTATCTAGGTCGAACCCACACTCGGTCCTGGCGACGTTGACTAACGGAAACTGGTGCTGGTTAGTATGGACTTGCTCATGCGCAGATATCGATTTCCGCCTTAAGCCACTCCGTGTGTGGACACGACACTAGTTCGCCTCCTCTAGTTCGCCTTATCTAGTTCGGCCTAAAGTTGTGGGTGTAAACACGGCTTAAGATCATATCCCGTCCTGATTCGACCTCAGATGTTGCCAGGACATAAAACTCCAATAACCAACCATCTAATCTTGGAACGCACATGTTACTGGCATACTGCTAGAAGTAATCAGAAGGGGGGGGGGGCCTGTAAAACAATCTGGGTCATGGGTTTATGATCGTGTAGCAAAAATATCCGGTAATGGTGATGATATATGTGCGGAGGCGGCAGCTGGTGGGGTGCCATGAATGGTAATGGCGCCCTGAGTCCTGGGCTGCTTTCAGGGTATGCCTCCGAGTCGACTCCGGCCAATGCTAGCCTGACTAGCAGGGGCGCCAGTTCCGGTGTGGCAGTAAATCGCAAACCCCTGGAAATTGCACATCCAGGGTTTGCGATTTACTAGTGAAGTGGGCGTGCCTACTCGCCTAAGCCATTTGCGCGCGCGCAAATTGCGCGCGCGCAAATTGCTAACACTTGTGCACGCGAGGGTTCTCGGTGGTAAAGCGTTGCTTAGCGACTAGCTAAGCAACGGGGGGTTCGGGCGTTCGGGGCCAGACCCGGCGGACGTGTTTCTACACGCTCCGTCGTTTTCCACCGATATTTAGGCTTTTTGGGGTCAAAATTCTAAACTAAATCATAGAAACAACACGGGAGGGAACGGGAGACCTGCGTTACTATTTATGTTGGTATCATTGTTAGTCTTTGGTTAAGAATAAATCGTGAGCTCTTGTAAAGGTGAATCAGGACGTTCCTTGCATTCTTTCCTATCCTCCAGTCTTATTGTAGATTAACCGCTATGGAACCTATATTAGATTGCTTTCTATGCACTGAGAGGCCTTAAGCCTAAGTCGGCCTTCTGCAAGTAATACACCCATCTGCGGGCATCTAATAACTGACGCAATTACGGAATTAACGTAGTGTTACTTTTAGGCTAGAACCACGACACATAAGATAAAGTAAACAGTAGTGACAGCGGCAGCAACTCGTGCTGGACTGCGCATATTCGGATTCATTTAGTAACATTCATAATATCTCTAACGACGAAGGAGGCAGCCAGTAGTTGAAATAACCTAATATAAATACACTTTAGGCCGATAAATGCGCACGGTGGCAAATCTAGTATTTAGACGATACTCTGGCTGGCGCCTACAGTACGGGACGGACACCGACGACGGAATACGCGCAGGCGGGCGGTAAGGCTACGACGGCGGCGGCGGGCCAAGGAAATTCACATGGAAACAATTAATTATATTAACACGTTAGGCTCGCCTTAAGCGGGGGGGGAATAGCCCGACGGTTAAACTAGGAAATCACCCCCCCCCCTCCACCCCCCCTGGAAACTGCAAACCCCCCCATACTTTGTAGACTTTATCACCACACGCATGGCAGCTATAGGCCTATGTTTCATTTTGAACTTCTACCAGATCTGGGGGATAAAATGGATTGAAGGAGGATCAAGATGGTTTGATTAGTTTTGAGGTCATGCTGACATAGCAAAGGCCTTTTTCACTGCTATTGATCACTCACAAAAAGGATAAGGGGTGCCCGTATGCAGGAGTCGGTGGTAGCGGCTTTTGGTGTTAGCGCGTATCACCGTGTAGCTATGACCGACATCAGGAACTGTGCCAAGTGGTATGCAGGAGCGCGTAACACTTACATTATAGCTAAACGTGAAGTTATTTATAGATTTGGGAATTCCCTCGAGTCGACAATATGAATAACGCCGCCAATGCAGTGGCGGCATTAATATCAGTTCGAATTTAGGGTTAAGTTGATAAGATTTCACTTATTGCGTATGTAATTCTGTTAAATATGACAGCATTGAATAGATTTGGGCCTAATAAATTGCCACCGCCACCGCCACTTTCCATACTGGCGGATGAAAGCGACGTCGATGCGGTGGCGGCGGCAATTTGTTTACTTTACGTTCAGCGATTTGAAAATATAAATATTAATATCGCCGCCCTTGTGGCCGCAGCGTTAACCTCGCTTCGAATTTAGGGTTAATTTCATGAAATTTCACTTATGGCGTATGTAATTCTGTTAAATATGACAGCATTGAATAGATTTGGGCCTAATGAACTGTCGCATACAGCGCTATACCTCCACTTTTTCAGAGGTAGTGTAACACCGTTTAAGCTTTTGGTGTTAGGCCTATCACCGACTCGTGCATACCACTTTTCGTCGCTACCCGGGGGATTCCCGCCTACCACCGTTTTGGCTCGCTACCACCGACTCCTGCATACGGCCCCTGATCAATCTTTGTCAAAGATACTAAACTACAACATTAAGAAAAGCCAGCACAACTTCTTTAAACACTTTGAACTAACAAATATCCAATTCCCTACAAAACTATCAGTCACTTTGCACATACATAGGCTGCTAAATTTCATACTTTTCAAATGAAGAAAATGAGAATAAGTATCCAGCAATGGTGGTATTGGCTTTTTGGCTTTTTGGCCTTATAACTTCTTGGTCACAAATAACAATTCTAGAAATGCCTAGATCTAGAATTCTAAACCTGAATCTAGATTTACATAATTATGGATATATATATATACAAACTGCATAAAATTACTTGCATTCAATGACAACTGACACCAACCAATGCTGCAATTCTTATTTTAAACCAACGTAAATAATAAGGAAACAATGTGAATAAAATAAGAGCAACTTTATCTTCCTCTAGATCTAAATCTGGACTTTTTAATTATTGATCTAAATGATGTTGGCCTAAATGTCAAATGTGTGAACAGAAACTTGTTTCAGAAGAAATATATAACCAACCAATGTCTGATGAACCCTAGGCCCACCCATTTCTTAGGCATTCCATTAACCATCAGATGATGGAAATAAAATAAGTAAGAGTGACTTACGCTCCAGATTTGTCTAGAACTAATTGCAGATGGTGATAAGTTTTTTTTATGTAGGCCTACACACAATGGTAGATAAAAGATTCACATATTAATTCATGATATATATTTTAAAATTTACTATTCAAACTTTCAAACTTTAGCTGAAGTCTAACAGATTCCAGATCTGCAAGCTCAGCTTGACATAGACTTAAAGCAAGCACATGTGCTTTGTGCAGGTTTGTTTTGGTTTAAAAAATCACACAATACACCGTGATACTGGAATTACGGACTGGTCTATTATAAAAATTGTATTTATGTAAGCATGATTAAGCCACATTTATTTTCATATAAGGGGGATCCCTCACAAGATGGATTAATTGATTATTTTTTAATTTCATGCCTGTCACAGCAAGGGCCATATTCACTGCGCAAAGGAAGGGTAGGGGAACAGGTCAATTTTGGTAAAAGGTACTAGACTACATCAATAAGAAAAGCTGGTACAACTATCTGTATCATTATCCTACATGACGCTGACGTGAATACAGCTAAACAATTTGGAAGGCACCATGGTGCTATAAAGCAGCCAGCAACTGCTTGGGTGAGATATTAGCTGCTTTCATAGTTGGGTTCCAGTTCCCCAAACATCATTAACATGGGGGGGGGGTTGTGATCTCCAGGGGGGGATATGTGATTTCCTAGGAAATCGCAACCCCCCCCCCCTGCCCATATATGGCATGGGGGTTAGCGATTTCCTCGGAAATCACAAGTGGGGGTTTGCGATTTACAGGGTTTGCAATTTCCTGCTCCACCGGTTAGTGAGGACTCATGGAACTAGACTAGGCTGCACCCCTTCATTCGTAATAATATTGGCATATCAAAATATACAACACATAAATAACAAGGGAGCACCAGACAGGCAGGAGTGAGAATAATAGCTGGGGGTTGGGTTGTGGATTTCGGTCGACGATACACAGCGCAGAGACAGTACAAAATAAGTAGATATACAGTAAGACCTCTCTAAATCAACCGATCAAGGGACCGACTTCAAGTGGTCCATTTAGGGAGGTGGTCGGTTTAGGGAGTTAGTATATCCTTACAATGGTATTGTTGGGACCTGAATGCTGCCCCACTGGGAGACCAGACCACCAGCACCATGACCTGATATACCCCCCCCCCCCCCCCCCCCCCCCCCCCCCCCCCCCCCCCCCCCCCCCCCCCCCCCAGTTACATTATCCTGACGCTGAGCTAAACCTGTGTGTTCTAATCCCACAATCTACCAAAACTGGAGACTCACACTCAATTCATTCAGCCATCCCGTCTGGTCTCCCCAAGAATCTGATGATGGTTATCACACTACCCATGAGTTTGGATCAATGAGTACCCTCTCCTCGTGGGCTTGAATGTCAAATATCTTGACGTGCCGGTACTCTGGGTACTGGTACTAGGGCCTGTACGTGCCTAGATAAAAGATTCACCCGTACTTCCAGTACAGGGGTGAACAACAACGTAGTGTAAATACTGGGGGAAATAGCTTTAATATGGAACAGGAAGTGGAACATGGATACTTATATTGGCACAGAGTTGGTGAAATTTGAGAGAATGCAAAAAGACAAGATGGCGGCCATAGAACGGCGTCGATTTCACTTTTAAATTGCATTAAGGTATATGTTTTATTATATTTTCCAACTCAAAAGTAGCGGGTAAATATGAAGACGTACATAAAGAATATATTGTGTATTCAGTTAATTTCACCAGCATGTCGAAATTCTTCGCCAGTTTTTCTAATGGGTTGGTTTTCACCCCTGTACTGGAAGTACGGGGTGAATCTTTTATCTAGTACGTGCCGTGAGCGGTGTTTTTGGAAATGGAAAACATTATGCCTGGAGAGGGATTCGAATCTACACTTCTGCCATTCTGGGGATAGTAATAAGTATCCCAACCATTAACCTATCTAGGCTCCATAATCCAATGAACCTACCAACCCCACCTGTGTATGTGGCATTTCATCTAGGCAGGTCAGTACAGCTCGCTACACTTGTATGCCGTGTTTGGCGGTGGTGTGGGTTTGGGTGTGTGAGGGGGGGGGGGGAGCAGTATGTTTACAAACAGATCGGTGACCTTTTATCCTTTGGTCGTCATCACAATGAAGTCACACAGCTTGTCGTCTAATAAGCGTTCCATTCCCACACCGCCCCCTCACTTCATAAGGTCAAATGTCGTTTGGGCAGAAAAAGAGAGATCCCATTTAAAAAATTTAAAAAAAATTTACAAGCACATGTTTATTTGTTGGTACTATTTAAGAACTCATTAGCCAACTTTTTAAAAATCCACACACAAAGCACACCAACTAGGATCACGTGAATAAACGATTGTGTGCATTTCTTTTTTTTCTTGAAGCTATAGATATACTGCCTCTCATGAATAAGGCTGAATAGACTTGTTTTCACAATTTGACAGTTGGT
Source organism: Branchipolynoe longqiensis (assembly GCA_030323885.1). NCBI lineage: Eukaryota > Metazoa > Annelida > Polychaeta > Phyllodocida > Polynoidae > Branchipolynoe > Branchipolynoe longqiensis. The sequence continues at coordinate 32,738,434 of CM059195.1, forward strand.
CGATAGAAAGCCCGAGCCTACACTTTTACCGACCCGAGGGTTTTTAACCTCCCACACCACATACATGGTATGAGAGCAACTGGCCTTTGAGACACTTGTAAGTTATATACAGCGGTGGAAATCAAAATTGGCAGAGGTGATGACATGGGTCATTTCTCATTCTGTAATAATTGCCAAATGATCCACAAGCAATTTTTCTGTTTTACAAACAACGCGATCACTTTGCCAACTTCAATAGCTGCACTGCACATTACGGGACAACCGTCTATGCGCACCAACTATTAGAAAATAACCAAAATGGCAGGGCCGCGTTTAGAGTGCGTCTCGGAGAAATTCTGGATGTTGCGGTAGTCTAAACAGAAAAAGCAGTAGGTTGGCTCGTAAATGGCTGCCTCCATAGGAGGCAGCCATTTGCAATTGAAAAGAACAGCTCTGATTGACTGAAACCACTGAAATTAGCAGCCATTTATGAGGTGCTTTTTACCTCCTACCTGAAAAGCGAGATGTCTCTGAGGTGTACTCTGAACGCAAATAAGCCAAAAATACGTCTCGGATCCGACTTGGAGGCGTACCCTGAACGCAGCCCTAGTCTATGCGGAACGATCTGTGTGGTGAGAATACTGCGTGGAAGCATCTGGATTGTCTGTTGACTTTCACTGCAGGCAGGCGATTGAAATGTGAAGACCCAAGCCCAGTCTCGTGGCCACAAACATTCGTGGGACGGGTGGTGGAAGTATTTACACTTTTACAGACCCCAAAGATTGGTTTAGATGATTAATAGCCAGTATCCATTCCCCTAATCTATCTAGCCCATGGGAGACCCTTTATGGGTGGGATATATAACAGGTTCCAATGGTATGCAGGTATTGCAGGTATAGCAATACCTTAGGGAGTTTGACACCCCTGCCCTGCAGATTTGTAAACCACTGCCTTGTGGTACACGTTCTTGACAGAACCGACGGCTAAGGGAGCAAACCCTAAACAGAAAACCATGTCACTGTGGCAGCATTAAGGGCAGTTGATGTATGCAACTCCCAACATCTCCCGACCAGTCACTGCAGGGACAAATAGTTTTGCGCCTGTCTTGACATGTTCTTGCTGGTGTGAAACCTCTATCTGCTCCCCGAGAGAGTGCCGCTGGTAACTAGCAAAAGCCAGCAGCACTTCAACACTTTTGCAGGCAGCTTTCATGAAATACCATCAAGAGAAACCTGAAGCTGAGAGACATTAAGACCGACTCATGGACGCAACTCTCACAGCAGAGAGCTAAATGGAGAGCGGCAGTCAAGTAATGAAAGCAGTCTTTGTCGCATCGCGACTGACAGCATGATGATGATGACCACATATAAGTAAGAAGGAAAATATTATAAGTATGATACATAAGCAGCTGGCCCTGATAGTGGCACCATCTAGTGTGATATATGTGTAATAGACGTCTAGACACGTCTGTAAATATGCTAATGAGATGACATCATGGAAAGTTTAGCTGGCGGTTTAGTTAGCCCTGGACGGGAATAAACCATTCAGTATCCAGAAGTCAAAGTGTTCAGACGTTGTACTTTCACATGGTGTCAGATGAGGAAGAATGCCGCCCGCTAATACACTGCCGGGTTTGCGGCCGCCTGGTCAGCTTGTCCTCAGCAACAATGCAAGATCGAACTGGAAAACATGGATCAGAGCATATGACATATACACCATTGCTGCTGGTGTCATATTGAAGGCAGAACGAGTGCAATGCTGCATCTTTCTTCACGTCACTGGCGAAGAAGCGAAAAATGTTTTCGCCAATATGTCCATCGCGCTCGCTGACCGAGACAGGATCGGACCACTCACAGAAGCATTCCAGACATATTGTATAGGCAAGTGCAGTTTGATAATAACAAGGTACAAGTTTAATTCGCATAATCAAGCTACAGAAACTATGGCCACGTACATCACAGCGCTAAGAGACAAAGTAAAGGATTGCGAATACGGGTCAGTGGAGGAGTCGCTGTTGCCCGATCGGTTGGTGGCTGTCGTTAAAAACATTAATTTGCGTAACAAACTGCTGCAAACTGCTGAGTTAACTCTGGAGAAGTGTGTGAGTATGTGTGAAATGAGTGAATTCAGTTCGGATCTGTTGGAGGACACCAAATCAGATGTTGAGAGTAAGGAAATTGATTTTCTTAAGAACTATGCTACTGCGCGTACTGGTGCACCGGTGGTCCGGTCATCCGTAATGCCATCTTAGAAATCGCCATCTTGGAATTCTGGCGGTGCCGGTGCAGGACAGTTCAAGATCCACTGTCAGAACTGTGGATACGAACACCGCCGGGGAGTCTGCCCAGCGAAAGGCAAAGCTTGCATAGCCTGCAAGAAGACCCGGCACTTCAGTAAGGTCTGCCGGAGCAGACTGGGCAAGGTCAACGAATTGGCCATCGAAGAGCCCGACCCTCACAATGCTGAGCGAGACCCGGATCCGACGGGGGTCAATGTGCTGACAACGGATCTGTTCGTCGGTGCAGTTGACCGTGGTGCCGAGCAAGATGGCGAGCTGTGGTACGCGACGGTCCAAGTGAACAGTCGCCCTGTCAAGCTCAAGCTCGACACCAGGTCGGAGGCAAACGTGCTTCCGAGGAATGTCTTCGACAGAGTAGCTCCGGGGCAGCTGACAAACACCTGGTGTTCGTTGGTGACGTTCTCGGGACATCGGATCACTCCTGATGGTGAGGCGTTGGTCGACATGAATGGCAGAAACTTCAGCTTGTGTGACATTGAACCTGCTGGCGCGGGTTGACGAGGTGCACTCTGCCGTGCCAACAAACATTTCCAAGCCGAACGACAGTCCCAGCGCCAGGACTGTACAGCTGGTAAGCGAATACAAAGACGTATTTCAAGGTTTAGGTCTTATCAAAGCAAATGCTGTCATTCATGTTGATAAATCTGTCCAACCTGTTATAGATCCGCCTAGGAAAATCCCATTTGCTATTCAAAGTAAAGTACGTAGTGAACTTGATCGCATGGTAGAGTTAGGCGTAATAGTTGAGCAGGATGAACCTACCGAGTGGGTTAATTCCATAACTATCGTAACAAAAACAAATAAGATAAGGATTTGTCTGGATCCAACTTAGTTGAACAAAGCGATAAAGAGAGGGCCTTTCCCTACCAAAACAATTGACAAAATTATTGCCAGGACGGCAGATGCAAAATATTTCTCAGTTTTGGATGCAATGACAGGGTATTGGCAAATAGAGTTAGATGAAGAAAGTTCACCTCTGTGCACGTTTAACACTCCGTGGGGCTGGTACAGGTACACCCGCCTGCATCAAAACAGCCGGTGACATTTTTATTCAGGAAATGCACCATGTCATGGGTGATCTACCCGGTATCGGGATAGTCACAGACGACATTTTGGTATATGGGTCAACGGTTGAGGAACACAACGAGAGGCTCAAGGCCGTGTTGGACCGAGCTAGGTCGGTAAATCTCAAACTAAACGAGACAAAGTCTTTGCTATGCAAAACTACAGTAAAGTATGTAGGTCATCAATTTACCCAACAGGGGCTGAAGCCTGATCCAGACAGAATACAAGCAATCGCAGACATGCCAGAGCTGCGCGACAAACAAGGCGTCCAAAGGTTCCTGGGCATGGTTGGGTGTGTGTACAAGTTCATACCTAACATGTCCGAGATTGCCAAACCACTGCGCATGCTCCTCGCTAAGGATGTAGAGTGGCACTGGCAAACCGAACAGCAGGGTGCTTTTGATAAGTTGAAGGAGAAGTTGAGAACTGCTCCGGTGTTGTCTTATTATAATGTAAACAAACCCATTGTCATTCAGGTAGATGCCTGTCAGTCACGTCTAGGTGCTGTGTTAATGCAAGAAAGCAAGCCAATCGCACGCGCATCTCGTGCGCTCAATTCAGCGCAGTGTGGTTATGCCACGAGAGAAGAAATGCGAGAAAACAAACACAGACTTTCAGTTAGCTTTGTTGAACTATCGGAACACTCCATTGCCCGTCTTGAATGCATCTCCAGCTCAGCTGCTCATGAGCAGAAGGCTGAGAGGGAGGTTGCCGATGGTGGAAGAAATTTTGGTACCCGAGAGACAAGATCCGAAGAAAATGCAGACAGCGAAAAGACAACAAAGCCAGAAAGTGTTTCATGACAAAAAATGTGGTAAGCCGCACAAGCCTATGAAAGTTGGGGACAAGATAAAGTACAAAAATAATGCAGGAGAATGGAAAAAAGGGGTAATTTTAGGTCGTACGGGTGTCTCAGGGAGAGAATATCAGATTTTAAATGAGGCGGGGAATATGTTGTATAGGAATAGGGTTCAGATTATGAGGGCGCCTGAAGGGGGGCAGCCTGAACCAGTCGAGCAGACACAAAGTAGGTCAGCATCATTGCCAAATGTAAACAGTGCGGCTAATCTAAGTAGGTCAGGTCGGGTGATTAGTCCGGCGAGCAGGTTAGACCTGTACTGAGTCAGTCACCTTGAATGTATACACACAAACACATGTGCAAGTTTATGTTTCAGCTGCATTTGGTGTGTGTTGTAATTAATGGACAATATATCATGTGGAGGCTAAGCAGCCGGACACTCAGAGGACTTCAGTGCCATAGTGCACTCAGACATTCACTAGAACCTGTGGTTTAAGCTAAGTACGCATATATGTTTGATTATTGTATGTTCATTTTACTGGGTATTTATATTTATAGTGATGGTCATTTTAAAACATTGCATGTTTCAGAAATACTTTGAAGGGGGGATGTGATATATGCGTAATAGACGTCTAGACACATCTGGTGATATGCTAATGAGATGACATCATGGAAAGTTTAGCTGGCTGTGAGCCCTGGACGGGAATAAACCATTCAGTATCCAGAAGTCAAAGTGTTCAGACATACTTTCACAGTGACTGGGCCTCACACAGCCAGCCAATCACTCTACAGCCTGGAGGGGGGGGGGTGATGACGCCCTAATAGGGGCTGCTGTCACTCAACCCCAGCTGCTGGTGGTGTCCATAATGTATGCAGAGTGGCTGGGTGTGCTTGCCAATCGTTCCTGTGGTAACAGGTAGTTGCAGACAGTTACAATAAATATATATATTAAAAATGTCCTTCTCCTCCACTTGCACCCTTACTGGTGCATAGAGGGAACATTTAACCAAACATTTACTCTCTCTTATATAGGAACATCTCATCATAATATCGGGCACTATGTATTAACATATATTTCACATAGGCTAATATGTCACACAGCGAGTCAGGCACCCATTGCTTTTCTATTACATAACCTTGGTCCCCACTCTGTCGCCCGAGGATAATAATGCTCTCTGCCAAGATATAATTCCGAACCAAAAATCCGTATATTTTTACAACGTCCCTCTTCTATTCTACTTGCACAAACGGCCAAGGAAAATGGAAGCCCGGAAACATTACGTCTTTTTCGGTCTGGCCAGAGCGAGTGCTATACAGTGGAGCCAATATGCTGATGCACTGTTTCGGTATGTGACTGTTTTCTGTTTTGTTGCTCCTTAATGTCATCAATCCTGGCTAACATGTTTAGGATGACACATGCATGTTTGCCTAGTATGGGATGCCCCCTGTTGATGACTTGGAACGTGATCATCTTGTCCTTGATCCTGAGTCGCGCAGCACCTTCCGGGATAATCCGATGTCCCGAGAACATTACCAATGTACAATTGGCTGCTTCCAGATTATCACACTTGATCTTGTCATGCATGTGCTGTGGGAGTACATTGGCCTCCGACCCCATGTCCAGTTTAAATCGCACAGGAACGTTGTTTATTGAGATCTTGGCAAACCAGAGATCCGACTTGTTATTCTCATTGATGCCTAAATCGCCGACGAACAGATCGGCAATCAGCACGTCTATCTGCGATTCCTCCTCATCGGAATCTTCCAGTAGCTGATCGGATTCCTCCATCTGTACATCATGGACTGGGGTTCGACGGCTTCGACATACTTTTATGAAGTGACCCACCTTCTAGCATGTGATGCCTGCCTTCCCTTGAACCAGGCACAGACATCTATGCGTGTAGCCACAGTTGCCGCACGTGGTGTGACTGTTGTTTTGGTTTGGGCGTGGTCTCCAAGATGGCTTCCAAGATGGCGCCAGTGGGTGTGGCGCCGATGGGCGTGGCACTGGTGGGCATGGTGCCCGTGCGGCGACTCCTTTGACTACGTTGTTTACTTCGCTTGCTTCCCCGCCTGTTGCTTTACCTTCCAGCTCTGCTGCTTCAAATTCGCTCAGTTCACCTATCTCTATGGTCTTCTGCAACATTTGGCACCGGGCGCGGTGGCCGAATCGGTAGAGCACAGGCCTCGCATGCGAAAGATCGCGAGTTCGCGAGTTCGGTTCCCGGTTGAGTCAAACCAATGACTTAAAAATTGATACTTGTCGCTTCCTAGCCTAGTGCTCAGCATTAATAGGATAGGGCAAGGGCTGGTTAGCTCGGTGTCAGGATAATGTGACTGAGTGGGATATCGGGTCATGGTGCTGGCGGCCTGATTTCCCAGTGGGGCAGCACTATAAAATCGCCATGAGTGCGTACTGTCACAAGTCGGTACCTGTCCTGATATGACCTTAGATGTTGCTAGGACATAAAACAACAAACAAACAAATAAACAAACAAGCAACGTTAGGTCCTTTGTTCGCATCAGCTTGCTGTGGAGTCACAAGCTTTTCACTCCTGCCACAATTCTGTCCCGTAGCAGGGAGTCTTCGGTCTCACCGTAGTCACAATCTTTTTCCTTATCCCTCAGCGCTGTTAGATATGTGGCCATACTTTCCGACCCTGATTGTGGGTATTGAACTTACATCGTGTTATTATGATGTTAGTTTTCCCAGTGCAGTAACGTCTGAATGCTTCTACAAGCGGCACTATCTTGTCTTTGTTTTCCGGGTCAAATGTCATGTTTGCGTGCACACATTGCGGCTCCATTCCTGCAACGTGCAGGAATATGTTGCACTGTACTTTCTCTGTTCTTGTAATTATGCCGGCTGCTATTGTATAAATGTTAACTGCCCTGTGCCATGCCTTCCAGTTTGTCGACATGTTCCTATTGAGAACCAGAGGTCCTGGCGGCTTTAGGCCAGGGAGCGGGCTGTTCGGCTGTTACCTGTGCCAGCCACGCCGGTCGCCATTCCACCCCGGTGACTCCGTGTAACGTGTACATACATATATATGTTTAACCGTTCGGCTATTCCACCCCCGCTTAAGGCGAGCCTACGTGTTAATATATAATTGTTTCCATGTGAATTTCCGGGCATGCCACCAGGCCGCTGTCGCCTCTCATCCCGCCACCGGTTGACCGCCTTCACGCTAACTTGACCCGGGCTAGAAAGGTGGCTACTATATCCCCGGAGGGGGAAGTTTGACTCCATACAGTCCATGGGGTGGAAGGCGCTTAATTAAATACGTTTATAGAACAATCGAATACCAATATCAGGTTGACCATAGCGGTTAATAATATAAGACTGGAGAATAGTAAAGAAATCAAGGAACATTCCAATTACTTCTTAAGAGCTCACAGCTTTATTCTTACCCTAACTAACAATGTAAGAGTTCTTTCAAAGATGGATTTCACTGAATAACGACTAAGTACAATAAGTATATCCCCTCCCGTAATTGTTAAGTTAAATCAGTTTGGAATTTCGACAATAAAAGCCTAAATCTCGTCTAAGACATGAGAGCATGCAGAAACACGTCTGATGGGTCGGAGCCCGAGCGCTTGACCTTCCACCGTTGCTAGGAAAGTCACAATTGACGTCTCCTAGCAACGCGTTACAGCAGGGAACCCAGCGCCCCGCAGATGGTGGGAAGTGCGGGTCTGTCCTGGCGAGTAGCCCGCATTTCAGAATGCGAGCTAATCGGCACAAGCCTGCAATTGTCACAGGCCGAGTAGTCTCGCCCACTTGATATGTAAAATCCCCCGACAGGCCTCGTCTCTACCGAGGGACCCGCATGGCGAGAGCAGCGGAAGTTTGCCCACAACCTGCTGCGGGAGATGGGGGTCGGATCCTCCAGGATGGAGGACAAAATACAGGAGGAGATTCTCCAATTTAACCATGCCCTGGAGGCACTGTCGAAGCCAGGCGCCTGCGACCCCTCCTACATCATACAGTGTGCAGTCGCCAACATAATATACTCGGTGGGTGTAAATATTTTCTGGGGCCGTATGCAAAAAGCAGTGTTAGACAAACCCGGGGTTGGGCGATGTGGGTCAAGTCGTAGGCCTATGCATGAACGCGAAAAGTCGTGAGGATAGCTAAACTCGCGGCTATTTTTTAGATTTGAGAATTCTCTTTTACCCAAAAATAACAAAATTTGATATTAGCAGTAAATATCATGCTCATGAATAACATAATTACGATGTTTATCTGATTCCCGATTTTATTTTCCATTTTGATTACCATTAAAAAAATATCTTATTTCTGATTTTTAGAAATCAAAGAACGTACAAAATAAAATTAGAGAATTGCTTGATTGCTTGATTTAAACACAAAATAAGTGATAACTATTGTTTGATATAAAATGTAACTAGCTCCCTGGGTAGCTGCTTTTATTATATATGCAGGGGTGGAACCAATCAGAATTAGTTCTTATCTGATTTCCAACTTTGAAAAACAAAGTGAGTAAGACAACAAAAAGTGAGAGAATTTCTTATTTGTTAAAAAAAATAATTTTGTTTAATAAAAAAAAAAGGTAGAAAAAGAATGTTTAGCAAAAATATTAATCTGAATGAAAGGTCTCTGCAAATTGTCATCAGTCTCACCTCTCTCTCCTCATGGCCGCTGTGATTTACTGTTGTGATCTCCCATCTCGAACCTCAGAACTGAAAGAAAAACGCACTGGAGTGTCGGTGCAGACATTTTTTTTTATTCCCCCGAGATATCAGGCACCTCCTTGAGAACTGACCCTAAGGTATACGTTGTGGGCTCTGAAAATACCTGATCCTCGTGGTGAGAGTCAGTCAGAACACGATAAAGTTGTGGGCTGGTATATAAATCGGTGACCAATGCCCTCTGCTAACACTCACCCCTGCACTGGCTGAGGTCGTGTGGCGGGAGAGCGGTGCAGCATTCACGTGTTATGCAGTGCTGCCACTTCATACTTTTTTGAAAGTATTATCCCTTTTTTTCAATGAAAAATTAATTTTTATACCCTTTTTCATAATTCTTTCAGCGGTAAACAGATATTCGAGATAATGAGGACTGAAAGCAGATAGAACAATATTATTTTTAACATATCTCAGTGAAAAATACCAGTTGAGAAACAGTTGTGTATGTGCATGATAGCCTTTTGTAGATAAGAACATTTTTACATCCATAACACCAATTCAGTCACTTTATCATATAGAACATTTTTATAGTAAGGTCACAAATCTAGTAATTGAAAACTCTTCAGACTGAGAATTAGGAATTTGATGAGATTAAGAGATGTGCTTTGCTAGTGTACTACAGGAGTGGTATGTCAAGCTACACTTCTGCTATTCAGGGGTTAGTGTCCTAACCATTAGCCGATCTAGGTTCCCTGGTGCAATCAACTTTCCATCATTCCTGTGTATGTAGTATTTCAGCTGTGGAGGTGAGTGCACCTCAATACACTTGCTAGTCCCTGCAATGTGGGCAATATATCGGACTATACCGGACGTGGCATGCTTTGAAATTGGCTTCTTTCGCTTATTTTCTCTTTGTCTGTTTATGTCTCAGTGGGGTTTTCTGTCTTGGTCACATCTGAAACCATATTATAACGGCTATCTACATGCAACAAACATCGTGCTCTCATGGTGACTTCAAAGTGAGTGCACAATTTTGATACTTAAAAAAAAAAAGAAGAGATTTTATATTTGTGTGTGTAAAATGTGGCAGCACTAGGTATATCAGCCTCACTACACTGGTCCTGAATTTGTTTCATTATGCTACTCTGTAGGTAATATTTGGACATCGTCGTGAATACGATGACAAAGAGTTCCTGGAGTACATCAACATTATGAATGCCAACTTCGAGATTCTAGGGAATGCTGGGGCACTTGCTGTCTTCCCTCAACTGAAGCATCTACCCGGGGACTACTTTGGGTGAGTTAAAAGAACGATAAATTCTCAGTTTAGTACAAGGTTAAATATGATCCACTACCCCTGTACTGCTCACACATTAGTATTACTATGAATCCCAGAATTCACTGCATCTCATTAAAGCCTAAAGCCCTGTTCACACACGGGCGTTAAGTCGCCTCAACTAGTTCGCCTTGTATAGTTCGACTCAAATTTGTCGTGTGGACGGTACGCTGAGGCAACTTAAGCCTGAGCCGTCTCATCTAGTTTGCTTCAACTACAGCACGTCGCGAGGTAGTATATATGAAGCGAACTAGCTTAAGTCGGCGCATCTTGCTTGTGTGGACGGAACCGTTTTACTTGAGGCGGCTTAAGCACCTCACATGCATGCGCAGTCGAGACCTGAGTTTGTTGACTTTCCGGTCGATCAAAAGCGCATATTATATGATTCGGTCTATGAAACCGCTAGCTGTGCACAGATATGTTTTTCATCATTTATTTTTAGGTTTTCACTGCCCAGCAGAAGTTTTGACCATTCCAAAACAATACGACTCAGTCTATACATATCTAGGTCGAACCCACACTCTCTCGTGGTGACGTCGACTAACCGAAAGTGGCGCTGGTTAGTATGGACTTGCTCATGCCCAGATATCGATTTCCGGCTTAAACCGCCCCAAGCACTGGATGTGTGGATATGACACACTTTCACGCCTAGTTCGCCTCATCTAGTTTGCCTTGTCTAGTTCGGCCTAAAGTTGTGCGGTGTGAACGGGGCTTATGTGACCTGCAGTTTGTTGGCAGTGGCCATGACTCCCCAAAATTGCCATAACCATATTGTGGCTGCACTAGCATACGGTAGCGGTGAGGCGATCTCAAGGTTTTTTGCTTGTCGATTGCAGGGAGTTACGACTGAAAAAAAATAATTCCAAGGCTGTATGTAGGCCACAACCCCACCGCATGTAGTATCGCAAGGTTATTGTGCAGTGGTCGTAAGGTGACTTCAATGTCATTACACTGTTTTTATCTGGTCTGGTGTGCCTAAAAAATCGTACAGCCTCCGTAATAACCATGAGGTCTCCTTACTGTGACCTTACGGTAGTGTTGCTACCTCCATGAGATGGGTATATGATGTTCTAAATTTCGTATGGTGGCCGTGCAGCGACTTTAGGGCTGACGTACGATTGCCTAATGGCAACCATACCGTATGACTTTTACGATTGCCGTGTGGACCCTGTAACATTTGTGAACATTTCTTCGCAGCCCACAAAACCGTACGATTTCTAAAAATCCCATCTACATGCAGCAGACTGCAGAACCGTGTGGCGACAGCATCATATGTGACCCAGGCTTAGAGCTGCCTAGTCTGATGATTGGTTGATTTCTGATGGTTTAATACCGTGTCAACAGCAAAGGCTATGTTCATGGCGATAAGTTAGTGGTATTTATTGTCAGTTTTGTTAATCAGATTTATATGTCTATTTTGAATTTTTCATGAAAATCTGAAATGGTTACTTTTTGTGTCAAATGACAGTAAAAAGGATAGTGTGATGAAAGCATAACATTTACAAAACCTAAACGTATATCTAGATTTGATAGATACCGTTGCACTTATTCAGCATTTGTTGTTGATAATAGGGCAATCTAAGTCAATTTAGTAGAATCTGTTACTTCCAAAGCCTATTGTATCAGAATCTTGACATCCATCACAAAATTACGTATGTTGACACATCAACAGAGTTAATTCGCGAACGAGGCTGGTCGAACCTGAGCACGCGACCCTCCCCGTCGTCTGCTCTCCACTTCGCTACTGGACCTCGACTAGGCTACTTCGAAATTACTCTGCTGGGCACGCCCACTTCTAAACACCACCGATGGGAATGCCACCGAGGAAGCGACTCGGGAGACCGCGATCCGGCCTCAACTACAGCGGGCTTCCCTACGCAGGGCGGCCCATGCCTTGGTGCCACATGCAAGGAATCACCGGAATGTCCTGGAACCTCCCCCCAACACCAGTCTACTTCGGAGCAGAGTGTCACGCAAAAACCCTCAGACATGGCTACCATGCTTGACCTGCAACGGGAGGCTCTTCAGGTGAGCGGGATTTGGCGGTCAGGGTAAATGCATTGGAACGGGTGGCTGCTATCCCACTAAGGCCAAGGGTGGGCTCTGCCTTGGGCTTGCCGGCACAGGCACCACCCACCTTGTCACAGCACCGCTCCCCGCTCCTGGTCGTCCCCGTGACTACGGGCAGCACCGTCAACACCGGCTTCCTGAACGCCAGCAAACCGCTACCAGATTACCAAGCCCCGCCCCCCACCACCTTGGTTCTATTTGGCGGAAATGTTTGACCCGGTGGAACCGCAACGTCACGAGGTTCTGCCAGAGCAGTCGGTGCAAGCTCGGGCCCAGCACACAGCCGCGGCTATCGCAGACCTACTTGTGGACACCTCAACCACTTTCACACCTTTCACACCTGTTGATAACCAGAGGGGATGCGTTCAAAGGCATAGGGATGGGTGAGGCTACTTGGCCTGAATAATTTGAAGCCTTGAGAACTCTTGCTGCCCTCCCGAACCTCCCTCTGGCTTGGTTTAAGCACATCATTAAACATGAACAAGACCTAGCAAACATGGCAAAGACCTGGGACTGGCCAATATGCCGCCTTTGGTCCGAGAACGTATTTAAGCTAATAGCTGAGGGGCAGCTTCCGCAGGCCTGGGAGGATCAAGCCGAAATTAAAGATCTACAACGTGATATCTGTATGGCTGCCGGGAGGTCTTCTATGACCTCCCGAGTTCATCAATTCCCCGCTCAGCCGTATCATCATTTCCCAGCTCAGTCAACACTACAACCTGTTCCTACCGCGGTCCCCCAGTCAGCTACTCCTATTAACGTTAGGAACGAATACAACAAAGAAACGACGGCTGGCCGTAAAATAATTGGAATTGGGGTCGTGACTGTGGGTTTGGCGTGACACATGGTTCACTACCGGCTAAGTTCTTGCATAACTGTGCCTGGTGGGCGTATTGCCTCAGGAAACTACACATTCACAGGGAGCAAGATTGTCTTAAGAGGCATGCGTTTCACGACAAGAAAAATGCTGCTGATAAGGCGCTGCACAAGCGTGTTTAGCTGCAAAGGTTCCCCTCTCAGACATTCGAGAGGCAGGCTCATGGTCGAGTGACGCCATCAATAACTACCTGAAACAAGCCTCTATCATGAATGCTTCATCAGCACTTCTAACACTATTGGGTTAGGTGCTGATTACTGACACTCTGATTGTTTATTCCTTCTTGCCTCAACATGTCAATTTTATCTCACTCCAGAAGCCATATCAGATTATCATTTCCTGTTGTCATCCGAACATTCACCACTGACTCTGAAGCTGCCAACTTGCTTCCTGATTGCCCTGACATCACATCAATTCCATGAACGCCGAAGCCAGACTTCCGCAGCCGCATGTGCCAGCCACCTGCATCCAGAGCCACCCTCTACTGCCTACGGGCACTGACTTTGATTGACTTACATGATTCAGCACTCTAACGCTACCGATTTGATTATGATTATTTCTGATTATTAATTATAATGATTCAATAAATTCTCCTTATAAACTATGTTCTGTTCTTCTTCCGAGTGCTGCGAATTAATTTGGCATGTTTTCACTTCAAATATCTCCAAATATAGCCATCTAAATAAAAACTACTTCAAACCAAAGTAAGGTCAATTATAATGATTAGCCTGATGTGACACATACGCTATTATTATGCAAATTTAGAGATGCCGGAGAATTGTGTTTATATATTGCTCTTGTGTACCGGATTGTATATCGTATATTCAATATTGTATATTGAACTGACAAAAGATCTTTCCACTCCTCTTGTGACAGTTGAAACACAGGCTTCTGACACCCATCTTTCCACTCCTCTTGTGACAGTTGAAACACAGGCTCCTGACACCTGTCTTTCCACTCCTCTAGTGACAGTTGAAACACAGGCTTCTGACACCCATCTTTCCACTCCTCTTGTGACAGTTGAAACACAGGCTCCTGACACCTGTCTTTCCACTCCTCTTGTGACAGTTGAAACACAGGCTTCTGGCACCCATCTTTCCACTCCTCTTGTGACAGTTGAAACACAGGCTTCTGACACCCATCTTTCCACTCCTCTTGTGACAGTTGAAAGACAGGCTCCTGACACCTGTCTTTCCACTCCTCTAGTGACAGTTGAAACATAGGCTTCTGACACCCATCTTTCCACTCCTCTTGTGACAGTTGAAACACAGGCTTCTGACACCTGTCTTTCCACTCCTCTTGTGACAGTTGAAACATGGGCTTCTGACACCCATCTTTCCATGCCTCTTGTGACAGTTGAAACACAGGCTTCTGACACCCATCTTTCCACTCCTCTTGTGACAGTTGAAACACAGGCTTCTGACACCGGTCTTTCCACTCCTCTTGTGACAGTTGAAACATGGGCTTCTGACACCCATCTTTCCATGCCTCTTGTGACAGTTGAAACACAGGCTCCTGACACCTGTCTTTCCACTCCTCTAGTGACAATTGAAACACAGGCTTCTGACACCCATCTTTCTACTCCTCTTGTGACAGTTGAAACACAGGCTTCTGACACCCATCTTTCCACTCCTCTTGTGACAGTTGAAACACAGGCTCCTGACACCTGTCTTTCCACTCCTCTTGTGACAGTTGAAACACAGGCTTCTGGCACCCATCTTTCCACTCCTCTTGTGACAGTTGAAACACAGGCTTCTGACACCCATCTTTCCACTCCTCTTGTGACAGTTGAAACACAGGCTTCTGACACCCATCTTTCCACTCGTCTTGTGACAGTTGAAACATGGGCTTCTGACACCCATCTTTCCATGCCTCTTGTGACAGTTGAAACAGAGGCTCCTGACCCCTGTCTTTCCACTCCTCTAGTGACAGTTGAAACACAGGCTTCTGACACCCATCTTTCCACTCCTCTTGTGACAGTTGAAACACAGGCTTCTGACACCTGTCTTTCCACTCCTCTTGTGACAGTTGAAACACAGGCTTCTGACACCCATCTTTCCACTCCTCTTGTGACAGTTGAAACACAGGCTTCTGACACCTGTCTTTCCACTCCTCTTGTGACAGTTGAAACATGGGCTTCTGACACCCATCTTTCCACACCTCTTGTGACAGTTGAAACACAGGCTTCTGACACCCATCTTTCCACTCCTCTTGTGACAGTTGAAACACAGGCTTCTGACACCCATCTTTCCACTCCTCTTGTGACAGTTGAAACACAGGCTTCTGACACCTGTCTTTCCACTCCTCTTGTGACAGTTGAAACATGGGCTTCTGACACCCATCTTTCCACTCCTCTTGTGACAGTTGAAACACAGGCTTCTGACACCCATCTTTCCACTCCTCTTGTGACAGTTGAAACACAGGCTTCTGACACCCGTCCTTCCACTCCTCTTGTGACAGTTGAAACACAGGCTTCTGACACCCATCTTTCCACTCCTCTTGTGACATTGAAACACAGGCTTCTGACACCGGTCTTTCCACTCCTCTTGTGACAGTTGAAACATGGGCTTCTGACACCCATCTTTCCACTCCTCTTGTGACAGTTGAAACACAGGCTTCTGACACCTACCTGTCTTTCCACTCCTCTTGTGACAGTTGACACATGGGCTTCTGACACCCATCTTTCCACACCTCTTGTGATAGTTGAAACATGGGCTTCTGACACCCATCTTTCCACTCCTCTTGTGACAGTTGAAACACAGGCTTCTGACACCCATCTTTCCACTCCTCTTGTGACAGTTGAAACACAGGCTTCTGACACCTGTCTTTCCACTCCTCTTGTGACAGTTGAAACATGGGCTTCTGACACCCATCTTTCCACTCCTCTTGTGACAGTTGAAACACAGGCTTCTGACACCCATCTTTCCACTCCTCTTGTGACAGTTGAAACACAGGCTTCTGACACCCGTCCTTCCACTCCTCTTGTGACAGTTGAAACACAGGCTTCTGACACCCATCTTTCCACTCCTCTTGTGACATTGAAACATGGGCTTCTGACAACTGTCTTTCCACTCCTCTAGTGACAGTTGAAACACAGGCTTCTGACACCCATCTTTCAACTCCTCTTGTGACAGTTGAAACACAGGCTTCTGACACCCATCTTTCCACTCCTCTTGTGACAGTTGAAACACAGGCTTCTGACACCCATCTTTCCACTCCTCTTGTGACAGTTGAATCACAGGCTCCTGACACCCGTCCTTCCACTCCTCTTGTGACAGTTGAAACACAGGCTTCTGACACCCGTCCTTCCACTCCTCTTGTGACAGTTGAAACACAGGCTCCTGACACCCGTCCTTCCATTCCTCTTGTGACAGTTGAAACACAGGCTTCTGACACCTGTCCTTCCACTCCTCTTGTGACAGTTGAATCACAGGCTCCTGACACAACCCGTCTTCTTCCAGGTTTCACCGCCTAATACGGACATCCAAGTGGATGAAGGCTCAGTTCAAGATGGAAATAGAAGCCATCAAGATGAAGAACAGTGAAGAGAATGACCAGGGAGAAGAACAGAACTTTATCACAGCCTACCTGAAGCTCATCAAAGAGCACAGTGAGAATGGCATTGAATCTTCATTTACTGGTATGTATTGATTCCTTTTTGTGGAGCGATTTTCGAACCTATTTAATTGAATGCTCTTTTTGAATTTATAAAGCGTGGTATTTTCAGAATCAAAGCATTTACTTTGATTGATCCGACATTAAACTAATTTAAAGATGCATACATGGCCAGCTTTAAACAAATTGGGCCAATTGATCCCAGAATTGATCTAGAGACAGGTGTATAGATAGATACTTCATACTGCATAACTTATGAATACAAGAGAGGTACTACTTACTGTGTATAAACCAGACGGGATGACCGAATGAGTTGAGCGTCCGTCTCCCGTTTTGGTAGATCATGGGATTCGCATCCTGGTCGAGTCAAAAGCAATGACTTAAAAATTGATACTTGTTCTTCCTATCCAGGCGCTCAGCATTATTAGTATAGGGCAAGGACTGGTTGGCTCAGTCTCAGGATAATATGAATGTGACTGAGTGGGATATCAGGTCATGATGTTGGCAGGGTTGGTCTCCCAGTGAGGTAGCACTATAAAGTTGCCATGAGTACGCACTGTCACAAGTCCTGATATTACCTTTGATGTTGCCAGGATGTAGACTTATTGTATATCATTATAACTTAAACAATCTAATACAATGATGCCACTACTTATTGTAGAACATTACCAATCAAGTACTACTTACTGTATATCATTACAACTCATACACTGTGATACATAGCTGCCACTACTTACTGTGACAAACATTACAACTGAGCGTGGGTCTTCTCATTTTGCACAGAGGCTCAGCTGCTTGGCGTGATCGGGGACCTGTTCGGGGCTGGCACGGAAACCACCACGTCCACCCTGCGCTGGGGGATCGTGCACTTCCTTCACAATGCGGAAATCCAGAGCCGGGTCCAGGCAGAGATCGATGATGTCATTGGCACTGAGCGCATGCCCAAGATGGCCGACCGCAGCCAGATGCCCTACACAGAGGCATGCCTACATGAACTGCAGAGGGTGGCAGACATAGTGCCACTGGGTGAGTGTTGGACCTAGCCTCAGTTATTTCATAATGCATGCATCCTGGAAATCCTAGAAATCCTGGAAATTCTGAAAATCCTCAAAATTCTCAAAATCTTGGAAAGTATTTGAATTTCACGATTACAAAAATAATTCAAGCCTGGAAATGTACCTGCTAAATCAGCCAAAGTCCATTTTGTCCTGGAGAAATTCTTGGATTTAATTAACAGCAATAACAATAATTTATTTGCTACAGAAGAAAGCAATTAGAATTATTTGCAACATTAGATATCGAGAGTACACTAATAAACTCTTCATTGATCTTCATGTTTTAAAATTAATAGACTTTGTTAAGATAAATTCTGGTATGATAATTTACAATGCAACCAAAGGGCTACTGCCAAAGAATCTACAGTCATTATTCAAAATAAGTTGAGATAGTAGCCATGATACGTGGCAGAGTAACAACCTAAAACAAGTATTTGCAAGAACGACCTTAAAGTCTAATGTATATCTATCTATACATGGTATAAAGATAATGGAATTCACTTGATAATAATATTAAATGTTAAAAAACCATCTATATGTTTCAACAAATGTATAAAAAGAAAATCTTTAAGCTTTACCAGAGTGAAAGCATACAGTAGTCTAGTACATATACAATGAGATGTAATTTACAGTATTAAAGGTAATGTTAATATTGTTATTTGTTATTATTTTTATAGTATTAGTAATGTATATGTGTTATTTTTAACTGGGGAAAGCGCTTCATAAGTAGTGTACTTCTGCTTTCTCCTTTTTTGTGTGAAACATTACTTGTATAAATATCAACTTTTATGTACACTATAAAACCCATGGGTAAGTGATTGATACTTGTCACTTCCTGGCCTGCCGCTCGGCATTATTAGGATAGGGCAAGAACTGGTTGGCTCAGTGTCAGAATAATGTGACTGAGTGGGATATCAGGTTATGGTGTTAGTGGCCTGGTCTTCCAGTGGGGCAGCACTATAAAGTCACCATGACTGCGCACTGTCACAAGTCGGTACCCGTCCTGATATGACCTTAGATGTTGCTAGGACGTAAAACAACATAAACAAAACAAACAGTATGACTGAGTATGTAGAACATGAGAAAGTTATCTTTTACTATTGCTGACATTGTGTTTTGTTAGGCGTGCCTCACAGTACGACTGAGGATGTAGAGCATGAGAAAGTTATTCTTTACTATTGCTGACATTGTGTATTTTTAGGTGTGCCTCACAATCCAAGTGAGGATGTAGAGCATGAGAAAGTTATCCTTTACTATTGCTGTCATTGTGTTTTGTTAGGCGTGCCTCACAGTATGACTGAGGATGTAGAGCATGAGAAAGTTATTCTTTACTATTGATGACATTGTCTTTTTTTAGGCGTGCTTCACAATCCAAGTGAGGATGTAGAGCATGAGAAAGTTATCCTTTACTATTGCTGACATTGTGTTTTGTTAGGCGTGCCTCACAGTACGACTGAGGATGTAGAGCTGCGGGGTTATACTATACCTGAGGG
This sequence comes from Branchipolynoe longqiensis, assembly GCA_030323885.1. Taxonomy (NCBI): domain Eukaryota; kingdom Metazoa; phylum Annelida; class Polychaeta; order Phyllodocida; family Polynoidae; genus Branchipolynoe; species Branchipolynoe longqiensis. The sequence continues at coordinate 32,757,669 of CM059195.1, forward strand.
CACCACGGTCATGTCCCACCTGTATGCTGTGCACCATGACCCCAAGATGTGGCCTCAACCTGAGCAGTTCAACCCGAACCGGTTCCTCAGCGAAGATGGAAAGCTCCATCGCCTTGAGACCCTCATTCCATTCTCGATGGGTAAGTGAATAGATGTAGCGAACCCGCCCTATCTGTCTGACACTATAAGACCCATGGGTAAGTGAATAAATGTATCGAACTGTCCTATCTGTTTGACACTCTAAGACCCATAGGTAAGTGAATAGATATATTGAACCCATCTTATCTGTTTGACACTATAAAACCCATGGGTAAGTAAATAAATGTATTGAACCCGTCCTATCTGTTTGACACTATAAGACCCATGGGTAAGTGAATAGATGTAGCGAACCCGTCCTATCTGTCTGATACTATAAGACCCATGGGTAAGTGAATAGACATCGTGGCCAACTGTATTTGTCTGACAGAGACTTGTGACAGTGCATACTCATGGCGACTTTATAATGCTGTCCCACTGGAAAATCAGGCCGCCATTTCAAATACCTCCTAAGTTAGTCATTTTAAGGCGAAGTTACTTCAAATTAAAGTAAAGGCCCTGTCACATTACGATGCATCCAACATGTAAAATCACTTTTTTACGTTGAGAACCATCAAACTTTTCGCCGCAGGGGGCCATTAGATGTATATTAGACGTACATTATCCTTACTTTGTCACTACGCGGACTGTACGCTCCCACTGCCTTTAATGTAGGTCAACATAGTGCAACGTAGTGAACAACGTTTGTCTAATGTATGTCTAATGTACATCGATGTACACCTAACATATACATAGCGTACCGCCGACGTAAAATCCACATGTTGTCGAACGTTGTCGTACGTCAAAAGTTTTGTGGATGCACAAAACTTTGCCGACCCCCGGACGCATGACGCCATATCTCGACGAACGTTGATGTACATTGACGCATAACGAGGTATCCCGACATAGCTGGCAAAAATAACACACGTTGGTGTACGTTGGCGCGATGCCTCATAATGTGACAGTCCATTTTATATAACGTTCACCGGCGTTCTGCGAACGTACCGTGAGCGTAATTTGAGTGTTTTTCCCCATTCACCATATGTTGGTCATATGTTGGCCATACGCTATGTATACGGTATGCATATGTCCAACTTTGCCCCCCACACCAAAAAAGTTAGATGCTTCTCGATTTAAAAAAGGGATTTTACATGTTGGTGGCGCACTTGCGAGATGCGTCGTAATGTGACAGGGCCTTTAAGAATATAATGATCAAACTAATACATATCTCAGAAAATGACAAAAAAACAACAGAAAATGACAAAAAACCCAAAACATCAGACTGCAACTGGAACTAAATTGTTGTGGCTCTAATGAGTTATTGCCTGATTACTTGTCCACTACTAAGTTTGTTTATTTGTTGGGGCTTTACGGTCTAGCAACATCTAAGGACCTATCAGGATAGGACACGATTTTATAGTGCTGCCTCACTTGGAGACCGAGCCACCAGCGCCTTTATCCAATGTTTCACTCAGTCACATTATCCTGATTCTCACCGAACGCGGTAGAGCGCAGGCCTCTGGTGCAGATCATCAGTTTGATTCCCAGTTGAGTCAAACCAATAACTTACTAAATTGATACTTGTCAGTTCCTAGCCAGGCGCTCGACCTAATTAGGGTAGGACAAGGACCGGTTGGCTCGGTGTCAGGATAATGTGAATGAGTAAGATATCAAATCATTGTTCTGGTGGCCTGATCTCCCAGTGGGACAGCACTAAAAAGTCACCATGAGTCACAAGTCGGTACCAGTCCCGATATGACCTTAGATGTTGCTAGGACGTAAAGCAACAACAACCAACAACGAATCAACTATGCATTATATCAGTAGACTTATATCGATATCTTTATATGCTATTTTGTTTCCTTTAATTGCGACAGGGAAGCGCGTGTGCCTGGGTGAGTCGCTTGCCCGAATGGAACTATTTCTCTTCTTCACGAGCATGCTGCAGCACTTCACCTTCTCACTTCCGGTAGACGAGCCGCTTCCGGCCCTCACTGGTACCCTATCCATCACGCACATGCCCAAGCCGTTCAAGGTCATCATAACGAAGAGGAAGTAGTAACCCAGAAATGAATTCTGACATGCAATGATTGTAACAGCATAGACATAATAGAGCGCCATTCTAGGGCGCTGTCAGATATAAACTATGGTATGAAATATTTAGTTTACAAACCAGTTAAAATTGTTGAACGATGAATAAATTTAATGTTGCATAGTCCGATGGTTTTGAGTTTCAATCATTTTTCTGAGATAAATATATTAAATTGATTGTTATAATCTACCTTACTTTAGTTTGTGGTAACTTTGATTTTAAATGGCTAACTTTGAAGATATTTGAAGCACAAACACGCAAAATTAATTGTGGCAAACCTGCCAAAACTCTGATGGCATAGGCTTCAGCAGTAACAGGTTCTATTAAATTGATGCAGTATTCCCTTCTATGTGGCAACAAATGCTTAATAAGTGCATCAGTATCTAAGTTAGATAGGTAGAATAAAATCCAGATAATTACTTTGGTTTTGAAAATTTGATGCTTTTATCGGACTATGCAACCCAATAGAGTACCATTACAAGTGGTAGCCATTCTAGGGCGATGTAAGATATAAAATGCAGTATGACATTTTTAGCTTACAACCCTGTTGAACGATGCATGCATTTAATTGACCAGAAAATGAAGCCGTAAGCAGATAAGTCTTCAGAACAGATAAATAATGTGTGCATGCGCACCAGGTTGAAGCCAAATGGAATGCGCCATTGCTGCGTTATGTAGGTCACGTCAGCTGCCAGGTAAAACCCTGAAGAAATTATTAAAGGGATCTGGTATAGGCAGCTAGGACTGAAACTGTACTCTGACAAATGCTTTCCAAGCATACCTTTTCAGTTTATAGCGAAAATAGCTTTAGTATGGGACAGGAACTAGAAACTGTGGTTCCAGGATCAAATGGCTACATATATTGGCACAGATTTGGTGAAATGGGAGAGAATGCAAAAAGACAAGATGGCGGCCAGAGAACGCCGTCAATTTCACTTTTAAATCTTATTAAACTAGATGTTTTATTATATTTGTCAACTCAAAGGTAGCCGGGAAATATGAACACATATACAAAGAATAAATGTTGCTTCTTAGATTGTGAAATTAGGCTCTCATTTCATTTCCCCGCATTTTTGACAGCTTTTATATAGGGTTGGTATTCACCCGAGTACTGCGAGTACAGGATGAATCCTTTATCTAGGCAAAGGTATGCTTGGAGAGCTCCAGTTTCAGTGGCCTATACCATATTCCTTTAATGATTACCTCTGTATCAAACTTGGATACACAGGTTCACATCTATATAAAACTGCTTTGCTTTTGAAAATATTATGATTTCATTGGATTATGCGATTTTAAAGTTGCATAGTCCGATGGTTTTGAGTTTCTGTTATTTATTTTAGATAAATATATTAGGTTGATCATTATAATCTACATGACTTTAGTTTGAAGTAACTTTTATTTTAAATGGTAAACTTGTGAGATAATTAAAGTGCAAACATGTCAAACTAGTTTCAGCAAGCATGCCATAATCTGACACCATAGACTTCTGCAGTAACAGGTTCTATTAAATTGACTCAGTATCCCCTTCTATGTGGCAACAAATGCTTAATAAGTGCATCAGTATTCTACGTTAAATATGTAGGATCAAATCTAGATAATAGTTTTGGTTTTGAAATTTGATGCTTTTATCGGACTATGCAACTTTTGAATAAAAGCGCTAATTAAGATACCTTTGGTGTATTACTATTAACGGTGCTTTGAATGGACGAGAATGGCCAGTTCTGTAATGCCAACAGATGCTCTCCAGGATAACTTCGGGTATTATATATATATACTACATTCACCATAACCTAGTCACACCGTCTATATAACCAAGCACGTTGCCTAAGTGATGGCCGAGTGAGTTGAGCGTCCCTCTCCCGTTTTGGTAGATCTCGGGTTCGAACCTTGGTCAAGTCAAACCAATGACTTAAAAATTGATACTTGTCGCTTCCTATCCTGGCGATCAGCATTATTAGGATAGGGCAAGGAGCAGTGGAACTAGGAAGACCAATCATCCACCATTGAGATTTCCAGTGCTTAATCAACTAATTTACTCCCCGAAAAAACCTCTAAAACGGGGTTCGAACCCTGGTTGTGCAAACCAATTACTTCAAATTGATACTCGTTGCGTCCTAGCCAGGTGCTCGGCTTTCATAGGATAGGGCAAGGACTGGTTAGCACAGTATCAGGATAATGTGACTGGGACATCAGGTCAAGGTGCCAGCGGCCTGATCTTCCAGCATTTCATGTCATTCGCACCTGAGTAGAACTTTTGCAGAAAGGGCTCTGGCCCCTTATGACTCCTGCAACACTAATGGATGAAGTATCCTACAGGAGATGACGTATCCTACAGGATGTAAAAATATACGAATTTTCGGTTTGGAATTACATATTGGCAGAGAGCATTATTATCCTCGGGCGACGGAGTGGGGACCAAGGTTATCTAATAGAAAAGCAGTGGGTGCCCCACTCGCTGTGAGACATATTAGATTATGGGAGATATATGTTAGTACATAGTGGCCGAGATTGTTCCTATATAAGAGACAGTTAATGTTTGGTGAAATGTTCCCTCTATGCACCAGAAAGGATGCAAGTGTAGGAAAAGGACATTTTTAATATATATATTTTATTGTAACTGTCTGCAACTACCTGTTACCACAGGGCTGATGGGCCAGATGTTACCACAGGGGTGATGGACATTATGTACATCACCTGCAGCTGGGTTGGGTGACCGCTGCCCATGGGGAGGGGGGGGGTGTCGCCTCCCAGGCCTTGGAGGCTGGCTGTGGGAGGTCCAGTCCCCTGCACCCCAGTGTCCCACCTGACCACACTAGCCTCACTTTGATATTGATTATTCTGGATACTGCTCCAGACACACTGGGCAGCTACACTCTACTCCTGACTCTTGAGTGAGACACACTCTAACTTGGGCAGGTACCCAGACACTCTGTCTGATGCTACCACCTTTCATATATACAAACTGAGCTGTGTGCAACAACCATGGGACTCCGGTTCAATGGGCTGTAGGCACTGATTCATAGACATACTAAAGAGGTAATGAGACTCTTGTGTGGTCAGGGTGATAGGTCACTAGGCGGCAAACAGGAGTTGATCCCAATAAAGCACAACTTCTTCACTGTCAATCTTTCGTGACTTGTCTTCCCTTTCTTCCTTATGAGTTTGTTTGAGAGAGGCATCAGATGTGATCTGACAGACAGTTGTCAGAACGCATCTGGGAAGAGTTTTGTGGATTATCTGGTGCTCAGACGGCTGGGCATCCAGAAATATTATAAGGAGATGAAGTATCCTACAGAAAGTACATCCCATGGTCTATCAGCCATATATGAACCAACTGCATGGCCTTCACAGGTTTTGTTACACAGGGTTGTTTTCCCCTTAAGGGGGTTGGGGGTTGGGCGTTACTCTCTCTCTATATCTATAAACAATCAAACAGGAAATGAGAAGCAAAAGACTAGACATGGTTTGGGTTAAGTTTATTTTCTCTGGCAGGGAACATATATGCCCTACCGATAACAATTTTGAAGTGAGAGCTGGGAGACCGTTGGAGTCTGTTCCCAGGAAGGGGGAAGCAGAAAGTGCCCAGTTACAAGGGGGCCGAGAAGGGTCCACAGCGATGAAAGAAGGAAAAACGGGTGACCGCTGTCCCATATTGAGCATACCCTTGTAGGATGAGTCGATGTAGATAAATTTCAAATAGACTTCAAGCACTTTAATCTGTGCAAAAGATACATAAATGTGTTACTATGTCTTAACAAGAAACTACTAAAACAATAATGGACGTATTCAACTGGAATCTTTCCATAATTTGAGCCAATCAGAGCGGTTCCTTTTTATTGCAAATGGCGGCCCCCTATGGGGGCCGCCATTTGCAATCGGGGCAGCCATTTGCAATTGGGGCAACCATTTGCAATCGCGGCAGCCATTTGCAATCGAAAAGAACAGCTCTGATTGGCTGACACTGAGAGCTGTTCTCAGCCAATCAGAGCTATTCTTTTCGATTGCAAATGGCGTCCCCCATTGGTGGCAGCCATTTGCCGGGCTCAGATGAGTTCAAACGTGGCTGGTTGTCCCTCTCATTTCAGCGCTGAATATGCTTATTGGGGGGTGGGGGGGGGGGGGGGGGCTGCTGAGAAAGAATAAGGAGTGTTGGGAAGTGAGAGGTGACCAGAAGGAGCACCAAAAGCATTAGGGACTATTCTTTATTTATATTCACATAATAAATTATATAGCATATATATACACAAAGTGGTGTAGTACTAAAAAAGAAGTGAAGGGATGCAGGGTTGGAGTTATTGGAAATAGTGAATGAACTCTGTTCCCCCCCCCCCCCCCCCAGTAAGACATGTCACTCACCTTCCACACGCCATGATTCTGATAGAGTAACAAACATCAAAATTATTACCAATTGTTTATTAATCAAGAAACACATAATCAGCTAGAAGGATAATACCATCAATGGTAGTAAATACCATGTATATATATATAAATATATATATATATATATATATATAGACTCTCCTGTTCTAATCTTGAATGCCGTAACCTCAAGAACTTCAATAAAAGTTGACGAATAACTACATTTATTAAATAATTAATTGACATATATCATAATCATTAATCATTAACCAGGCAAAAGTAGCATTGATTATTAAAATACCATATACCTATAATAGTAATATAGAGCTTCATGCTATCTATTTATAAAGAGAGCACTGACAGTGGTAGTACTTTACAACATGTAACATTGAACGATGTAGCGAATTTGTTTCAACTGCTCAAAACAAAACAAAAAACTACTTCCCGTTGAAATGTTAGCAAGCCAGGAAGGATCAAGGATCGTTCTCCTACAGATATAAATATTCACAAGTTACAAAATATGTCCTAAATTTTTAAGTGCACCCTAAAGACAATTGTTGATCGAGATTCAACACACGGTAGTATTAGAAATGACATAGTATTTATATATATCATAACATTTATATATGACATATATATTACATATATGTAGCATATTATATTATATAGATACATATATTTTGCATTTTATAATATAAATGATATATTCTTTATGCAGACACTATATATATCGACAATATATACCCACATGTATTATATATACAAATAGTGCACATATTATAATATATACTGTATGTGCTTTACATACACAGTATATGTTGATAATATATGCTCCCATATATTGTATACATATAATTTTCAAATTATGATATATATATATTGACAATATATATCCACATATATTATATACATGTATTTAACCTATTATATAGATTATATATGTATCATATATGAGTTACATATTGTATTATATGCATATATCTAGCATATTATTATACAGATTATGTATGCCAATATACTTATGCAATTTATATATATTCTTGATAAATACCCAAATGTATAACAATGTGAATCTGTAAGTGCCAATATCGATATATATGTATATATATGGATATATATGTATATGTATGTACATATATGCATATATATGTACATATATGCATATATATGTACATATATGCATATATATGCAAATATGTATATATGAATGTATATATGTATATAAGTATATATATGCACACATACATTATATACATATATATAATTATATATATTATCTGAGGCAAGCTAATGATTTGGCACAGTACACACTATGTCTGTGAAAACTAATAGCAGCAATGATGAGATTATAAGTATCACAATGGTTATGATAAAAAATATATTTCCATGTACATATAAACTCTGCAGCCCTTCACTCGAAGAGACCTTTAAATATCCACTATATTTTCTCCTTTTTTTTCAAATGTGGAATTAACCCATGATTATTGATTACCACTGCAATTTTAGTTCTCGACATGGAAGATGTTCTGATGTCTGGGTCTCATCAGGAATTTCATGAAGCCCAATTGTATGGTGGCGGTTTAAAGCTGCATAGTCCAATCAAGTATCACATTTTCAAAACCAAAACAATTATCTAGATTAGATTCTACATTATCTACATATCTAACTTAACTTAGATACTGATGCACTTATTGAACTTTTTTTTTTCCCTTGAAGATTTATACTGCCTATTATGGATAAGCCTGAATAGACTTGTTTTCACCATTAGACAGTTTGTCGATAGAAGGCCCGAGCCTACACTTTTACCGACCCAAGGGATTTTTAACCTCCCACACCACAAAGACATGGTATGAGAGCAACTGGCCTTTGATGACGCTGTAAGTTAACCACAGCGGTGGAAATCCAAATTGGCAGAGATGGGGGGCATGGGGAATCGAACCACCGAGCTTCAGATTAGGAGTCTGACCTAGAAAAAAGTCAGACACTCTAACCACTCCGCCACAGAGAACATTTGTTTCTGCATAGAAGGGAACACTGAGTCAATTTAATAGAACCAGTTACCGCAGGAGTTTATGTTGTCAGAGTTTTGGTGTGCTTGCCAAAACTAAATTTACAACGTTGCACTTCAAATGTTTCAAACGTTTACCATTTAAAATAAAAGTTACTTCAAACTAAAGAAGCATAGATAATAATGATCAATCTAATATATTTATCTAAGAAAAATGACAGAAACTCAAAACGATCGGACTATGCAACTTTAAATAAATGAAGATATGTGAGAAGGATCTGACATTGTTTTGTTGTGAGCTGCAGAATCTGCGCCCGTTGTGTGTGGGGGGCCTAGTCTTGCTTAGTTATTCCTGCAGCTCTGTCACATGGCTGCGAAACAACCTAACAGAAAAAGTGTTGGGAACCTGAGTTACAACATAACCACCTGAATTTGTAATCTATTATGCTAAATATGTTGCTAAAATACTTATCTATCATAGCCTGTGACTTTTAGAGTGAAGAATAAATATAAATCATGTAGATTCAAAGCCTTTAAAAGTTGAATTAAGAGCATTTGGTGGCCACCATCTTGGGTTTCTTTTTCTTTTCATTCTCTCCCATTTCATCAACTCTACTTCAATATAGATAAACACTGAATGCTGGAACAAGGAGCTCCACATCTTGTTCACAGCTGATTCATACTGAGGCAATTTTTGTTCTGAATATAGACATATTTGTTATTCACCGCTATTGTGGTTTGTGGTGAATATTTGATCTAGGTTTCACCTAGATAAAGGAGTCACCCGGTACTGGCAGTACACGGGTGAATACCAACCCTATATAAAAACGGTCGAAAATGCAGGTCAATGAAATGAGAGCCTAATTTCACAATGTAAGAAGCAACAATTATTCTTTACATATATCTTATTATTAGCCCGCTACCTTTGAGTTGAAAAATATAATATAATATCTAGTTTAATAAGATTTAAAAGTGAAACCGACGGCCTTCTATGGCCGCCATCTTGTCTTTTTGCATTCTCTCCCATTTCACCAACTCTGCGCCTATATAAGTATCCATTTGATACTGGAGGCAGACATTCTACTCCATGTTCCATACTAAAGCTATTTTCGCCCGTATTAAACTACATTGTCGTTCACCCGTGTACTACAAATACCGGGTGAATCTTTTATCTAGGTTTCACCTACCGACCCACCACACGATCCGCTGACACGAATAGAGCTCTGAGTGTTGGGAATAATACCCATCCTCCTGGCCTGATCTTAGTTTTTCTAAACTGTGATTTATTCAGCACTTTAGAGAATCCAGCCTGAAGCTATGAAGTTTGTCATTATTCGAAATTCCTTTCAGTAAAATACCAATGATTTTCTGTGTGGCATTTTGCACGGTGATTGTACATGTACATAGAATTCTCAACCTCTTTGGTATTTATTTTTAAAAAGTGTCTTTTAGCGCTGTTAGATTTGTTGATTAAAGTCACAATGTTTCATTTCTACATGTCAGAATCTGGGCTTGTTTGAGTCTCATCAAAACCCTGTCAGATATCCGTCAGTATTTGCTTGGCTAAATTGATTGCCCATGTAAAATCTTGGTTTCTAATGATAGGACAATTAATTGTTCGATAAAGTGGCTGTAAAATTAGCTCTTCTTGAAGAAAACCTCAACTATCATCTTCCAATATACGTTTTCCTAAGTAGAGATATGTTTCAGGCATAGGTTTGCACATGCGCACATCAATACAACATTCACCTTTTATATATATATATTCTTTTGACAAATTATACATGGATTCATTATTGTTTCCCTGTTAAGGATTAGCAAACCAATCCGCAAACATTCTTGGAGTTATTTCAATAATACAAACTCTTAAATGGTTCCTGAAGGCATGACCCAGATAATATAAAGACCTCCATGACTGCAGTCTGACATTCCCCATCCATATTCTAATCCTTCGAACCCCACCGCGTCTCTGGCAAAACATCACAGTATATCAGGAAAAAATACCTTTCAATTAAATGATTATTTATCTCTATCTTTAGCTTCAGATGTTTGTGAATAGTCACTTCATCCAAATAGGTATGTTATAGGAAATACTCCATTGTCGAATAGCTGTAAATTCGGGTTGCATACAATTTCAATTCAAACACTTCAAACCATTTGGATCAGTGGTTGACCAATCAGTCAACATAGCAACTATGCCCTCTGTGTTTGTAAACAGTGTCTCGGTGCTGGAAAAAAGATTTCTTCAGATGATTAAACATGTTAACAAAAAACAGCAAAACACAAAAAGAACAGCCACCGTATGGCCAACCAGCACATGGCATCACTAAGAGGTGTTCTGATTGGTGGGAACAGGAGAGCATAATCAACATCGACACTGGAGGCAGGGCGGCGCCACCTCCTCAAATAGACACCTCCGCAAAATAAGGGCGAGTGAGGGCCAGGGTCTTAATTTTGGCAACCGACCGGTTCGTCGCGGTACTGAGAATCTGGCCTTTATTACAACAAAACCAGTCATAGAGTCAAGTAAATACACCATTTTGTTGTTATTGGTACATTAGTTGTCTAAGCAGGGGAAATTTCAGTCACAGACAACTGGTCTTCCTCATTCCACTGCTCCTTTACCTATCCTAGTAATGCCGAGCGTCTGGCTAGGAAGCGACAAGTATCAATTTTTAAGTCATAAATGTGTTTATCTTTGAGGTTTTTTCCCTGCATCAATTTACCAACCACGCGTGACATATTCTCATTTTGTCAGCCATCTTATCACTCACTGCCAATGGGATAAGAAGAAATATCTGCTTTTCTCTCTTTTTTTGGGGTACACATTCACATCTTGAACATGCCAAGTTTAAATCCACCTGTGCTTCGGCCATTGTGAAGCATGCATGCTATGTGTACAGTTATCCGTGGCCAATTGAATTAAATTATCTGCTCATCGTGATATGAAAAGGAAGATTTACTCGGCAGTTATTAATATAACACAAGATGAATGACGCCTCATGAAACTATTCGTAAAGAAAAGCCAATGACTAGGTAGGCCCACCCCCATATACATTGCGTTCACTATTTATATGTATATACATATATGAAGAGTTCAGGCGCAAAACCACATAAACGGCAATCCAAAAATGTAGTTTAAATATAATATCTTTACCCGAAAATAATTTTAAGGCTCACTAATTCCACTTTTTATATCATCAAATGGTTATGGAGCAATGAACAAAAGAGTAGGAATATAACAAAATTAACTTTTTGAGGTTTGATTACAATGTTTATCTTCATATTTGGATTGGCGTTTATGTGGTTTTGCGCTGGAACTCTTCATATATATACAAATAGTGATAAACCCTTTATCGCGTGTAATAAGCTATGTAGTGTCCCCCCTCTCACCCCCCCCCCCCTATCCGGGGATGGGGTTGGGGTCACGGCATCCATCACCCCACCCCCTGCGAGGGGCTTGACACTCCACTCACTCGGAAGTTTTATAGTACACTTAATGCATATATGTATGTTATAAAAATTAGTTTTGTGCTATATTTGAGAACCATACATTAGACACTATCCTTCAACTTCCACGTTCATATATGGTCTGCAGCAACATGGGCATAGATATTAATCAGTACCCTTAATATGAGAAGAATATCTCAAATATAAAGCTTAGTTTACCAGAGACCCGCTGTGTTCTTTTAATGCTCCACTTCTAATACAGCCAGTTCGAATTCCGCTTATCCCCCAGGAAGGACTGAAGCTGTGACCCATGCCGGTGTTGCAGTTTTAAAGCGCACCCAGTTTAAAACGGGGTTTTTCACAATGCGCCTGCACATACATTTCTGCCTGATTGAGATTGTACCCATGTTTGTTAACTTGTTAGTGGGGAAGATAATATATACAATCAAGCATAAAATATTCACTACAATGATTCCTGAAGGAATCCTTGCTCGTCTCGCCCTACATTTCCTCGACAGACAGAAGCAAGCCAGAAATTCAGATAAGTTTTCAGGCTCGCCATTCGACTTTGATGCATGCGCATTGCAAAAAGCCCCATTTTAAACCGGGTCCTTTTTAAACTGCAACACCGGGTCACAGCTTCAGCTCACACACAGGCCGTTGGGGTTGATGGTGCACTCCCAGCTAGATCCTTCACCGTAGACCCTACACTTTAACTCACTTTGCATCTATGATTACATTCTTCCTGATGGCCAAACATGGTAGGATTCTTGCCATGGCTCTGTTCTCATTTCCACCGATTAATCAGACATGTGCGTAAATGACGTATTAAATGTACTTAATGTACCAAACAACCTGTTTTCTCAAGCCTTATATGTGTCAACTGCACCAATTGTACTAAATGATGCTCTCTTCTCAGGTTCGTACCAAATGCACCAAATATGCCAAATACATTTCTCACCTCTGCGCTTATGTGGACAAAATGCAGTAAGTGTACCAAATGATGCGCTATTCTCAGGACTTATGAGTACCAAACGCACCAAATGAACCAACTAATTCTCTCCGCTCATGCTTTATATGTTCCAAATTATGCACCAAGTGTACCATGTGATCTATTCTTCTCAGGTCTTCTATGCACCAAATGCTTCAAATGTGTCAACTAATTCGCTTCTCTCAGACCTTACTGTACCAAATGAACCAAATGTACCAAATAATCCTCTCTGCTGAGGCCTTATATGTACCAAATCTACATAATCTATCAAATAATTCTCTCTTCTAATGCATTAAATGTACCAAAGGCACCAAGTGTTCCAAATGATCCTTTCTTCCGAGGCCTTATGTGTACCAAATGCACCAATACCAAATGATTCTTTCTATTCAGGTCTTCTATGTAACAAATGTCTCACATGTACCAGCTAATTCTCTCCTCTCAGCCGTTACTGTACCAAATGAATCAAATGTACCAAATAGTCCTCTCTTCTCAGACCTTATATGTACCAAATGCACCAAGTGTTCCAAATGATCCTTTCTTCTCAGGCTGTATATGTCCCATATGCACCAATACCAAACGATCCCTTCTTCTTTGAACCAAATGTACCAAATAAGTCTCATCTCAGGCCTTACTGTACCAAATGAAGCATAATGTACCATATAGTCCTCTGTTCTCAGACCTTATATGTACCAAATGTACCTAATGTACCAAATGATTTTCTTTTCTGAGGCCTTATGTTTACCAAATGCACAAAGTGTACCAAATGATCTTTTCTTCTCAGGTCTTCTTTGTACCGAATGTAGGAAATGTACAAACTAATTCTCCCCTCTCAGGCCTTACTGTACCAAATATATTAAATAATACTCTCTTCTCATGCCTCATATGTACCAAATGAACCTAATGTACCAAATAATTCTCTCTTCTCAGGTCTTATATGCACCAACTGCACAAAGTGTACCAAATGCTCACTTCTTCTCATGTCCTATATGTACGAAATGCATCAGGTGTACTGGTGTACCAAATGGTGTACCACTTCACTCAGGTCTTGCATCTCTGAAGGAGTAGAAGCATTCTCCGTCCTCTCTGCCTGCATGTTGAATGGAAGTCACTTTTCTTTTTTCTTGAAGATTTATACTGCATATCATGGCTAAGTCTGAATAGACTTGTTTTCACCATTAGACAGTTTGTCGATAGAAAGCCCGAGCCTACACTTTTACTGACCCAAGGGAGTATTAACCTCCCACACCACATAGACATGGTATGAGAGCACCTGGCCTTTGATAACACCCTAAGTTATACACAGTGGTGGAAATCCAAATTGGCAGAGGTGGGGGGCATGGGGAATTGAACCACCGACCTTCAGATTAGGAGTCCGACCTAGTAAAATGTCAGACACTCTAACCACTCCGCCACAGAGAACACCACTGATTGACCATTATGCAAAGGCCATTCTGATTGGCTAACATATGCATTACAAGAAATCAACAATAAAAGACATGTAGGAGAATAGGCTGCTAATAGCGGAAGTATTCTGACCCGTGTCCATAGCTCATGAGGTCCGCGCCATTATCTATCCATACAAATCGTAAAGTTGCATAGTCTGATTACTTTGAGTTTCTGTCATTTTCTGAGATAAATACATTAAGTTGATCGTTATAATCTACCTTACTTTAGTTTGAAATAACTTTGATTTTAAATGACCAACTTTTGAGATATTGGAAATGCAAACATGCTAAATTAATTTTGGCAAGCACACACACAACTCTGATGCCACATGCTTCTGCAGTAGCAGATTCTATTAAATTGCCTCAGTATTCCCTTATGTGTGGAGACAAATGCTTCATAAATGCACCAGTATCGAAGTTATATATGTAGAATAAAATCTAGATAATTATTTTGGTTTTGAAAATTTGATGTTTTCATCAGACTATGCAGCTTTAATAGAATAAAATCAAATGTCGCCCCCAGTCACAAACTGCTGTCACCAGAATTACCCAGAGCTTCTTCCACTGACAGACTGACGGCAAAACCCAACAAAAAACAGGGTAATTTATAATGTTTCTCTTTTTAATGATGGCATGTGTGGTGGACATCCATCTGGATGGACGCGGAACCGGAAGTGGACGCTCCTAATAAAAACCAGTAGCTTCATAACTTCACATAAAAACGAACACCTCCGCAGGTTCTACGCAATTCAGCCTGCTAGAAAGCTCCATTTCCACATACTACTCACACTCTTGCACCAGCGACCACCAAGGCTGTCCAATGTGGTCAGAGTAGAGAATGTACGGTGGACTTGAACCAGAGAGCGTGTATATAAACAGATGAGAGAGACAACTCCCGCGAAAATCGGTAACACAGGCTACAGTGGCGTTCCTGGCGGTTAGTGTTGAACAAGCTTTGAGTTTGATGGTACGTGCAGTGCAAAACATTTGTTTTTATTCAAAATTAATAGAAATGCAGAAGCCTAACCGTATCAATTTAATATAATCCTTTTGGTAGACATGTTTTCTATATGTGTTCCAAGCGGTTTGTGTCTATCTCATGTGGTTTTAGAGATATTTAACTTTTTCTGTATGAAGATTGCTCACCGCCATTGACAATGCCTTGAGTTTGCCGTACGCGTAGTGAAAAACATCAGTTTTATTCCAAATTAATAGAAATCCAGAACCCCAACCATATCAATTTAAGATAATCTTGTTGGTAAACATGTTTTCTATGTGTATTCCAATCAGTTTGTTTCTAGGTGTTGTAGTTTTAGAGATATTTAACGTTTTCTGTAGGAAGATTGCACACGACCATTGACAATGCCTTGAGTTTGCCGTACGCGTAGTGAAAAACGTCAGTTTTTTTCCAAATTAATAGAAATCCAGAACCCTAACCATATCAATTTAATATAATCTTGTTGGTAAACATGTTTTCTATGTGTATTCCAATCAGTTTGTTTCTAGGTGGTCCAGTTTCAGAGATATTTCACTTTTTCTGTACGAAGATTGCTCACGGCCATTGACAATGCCTTGAGTTTGACAGCTGTGTCTTATACTGTTCAACAACCACCACTTGGAGCGCCACAGTCAGCAGTTGTTACACGGTCTAGTATGGGAGTTGTCCCTCTCATCTGTTTATATACACGCTCTCTGCTTGAACTGCTACTCATTTTGAAAAGCCTATCCTGATATGACCGTATTATGTTGCAGGATGTAAAACCCCAACAAACACATTTACAAAGAGCATTCATTTTCACACATTCGCAAGAGAGTTGGGATAAGGGCCCCACATCTGACAACCCGTTATTTGTGTGCTTAGTCTCACGTGTGGAATACAGGAAGTGTCTTTGCTATTCTTTAGGTCTCACAACTCAGATTTACAGAATGAGCGATAATACAAGCAGTGGTAGATCCTGTACCATCTCCCAGTTGTTCCAGACTGCATCAATGTCCAGTCACACACTCACCAAACACTCGACGCTAACACCGTATTTACTGTATGTACAATGGTTGCGTATTGAATCTCGCGATGCACGACCAATAGTCCGTGATCCTGAGTCTGCCAAAGTCTCGCCAAGCCTCCTTGTGGGCTGGTGATGGATAGTTCCAACGTTGAACACCAGGTGACGCCACCCGCCGTTCACCAAATGGACGTTTCCTCCAGCTCACGATGATGACGTCATGATGATGTGAATCACTCTCACCAGAGGGTGCCACTCTCCCGGGTAGAAAAGGTCGGAAGACCGTCACTCATCTGTGTCTATACAGTAATCCATTGTGTTTATGTAATCCATTGTGCTCATGTAATCCACTGTGCTTACCTAATCCATTGTGTTTATGTAATGCCCCCTGTTTCATAATACACTGTGTTAATATAACCCATGGTGTTGATGTAATCCATTGTGTTTATGCAATAAATTATGTTCATGTAATCCACTGTGCTTACATAATCCATGGTGTCTATGTTGTGCACTATGTTTCATAATACACTGTGTTAATATAACCCATGCTGTTGATGTAATCCATTGTGTTTATGTAATCAATTATGTTAATGTAATCCACTGTGCTTACATACTCCATGGTGTTTATGTAATGCACTATGTTTCATAATAAACCATGTTAATACAAACCATGGTGTTGATGTAATCCATTGTGTTTATGTAAGCAATTGTGTTGATGTAATCCACTGTGCTTAGCTAATCCAATGTGTTTATGTAATGCACTATGTTTCATAAGACACCGTGTTAATATAACCCATGTAATCAATTATGTTTATGTAATCCATTGTGGTTAAGCTAATTCGATGTGTTATCCACTATGTTTATATAACCCACTCTGTTGCAGAATACATGACCTAATGTGTTTATATATTCTATTGTGCTTCTACAATCAATTGTGTTCATATAACCTATTTCGTTGCATAATTGTATAAATATAATCCATGCTGTTTGTATTATGCATTGTGCTGATATATTTCATTTTGCTTATGAAAGTCACTATGTTTACATGATACATTGAGGCTTTAAGTTACATATTCCGATGGTTTTGAGTTCCTATAATTTGTGATAAATATATATTAGTTACTTTACTGTAGCGTGAAGTAGATTTTATTTTAAGTGACTAACTTTGGAGAAATTTGAAGTGCAAGCTGTTGGCATGCACATCAACACTCGAACATGATAGGCTTCAGCAATAACATGTTCTATTAAATTACCTTAATATGTATGCCCTTTTATTCAGACACAGATGCTGAATAATAGCACCAGTGTCTAACATAACGTAGAATCGAATCTACCTAAGTACTTTGGTTTCGAATGTTCGATGCTTTGATCGGACTATGCAGCTGTACATAATATCCAAACTTTTGTCACACATTACAAATTAATTTAGTGCTGACCAAAACATGGCTGACTGGCTAACATGAAACGGCCATTCTGATTGGTGCATTTCGACGCCTAATGCTTAGAGCATGTTAGGACTCTGTGAAGGGGTGTGCATGTGTTTGAGTGATACATAAGCCTGTTTAGGTTAAGCTTCCCATCAATAAGCAGGCCTACATTAGAGGCCTACATTAGGCAGGCCTAGATTAGGAAGGCCTACGTTAGGCAGGCCTACATTAGGCAGGCCTAGATTAGGCATGCCTACATTAGGCAGGCCTAGATTAGGCATGCCTACATTAGGCAGGCCTACATTAGGCAGGCCTAGATTAGGCATGTCTTCATTAGGCAAGCCTACATTAAGCAGGCCTACATTAGGAAGGCCTCCACTTGGCAGGCTTATCGTCTGTTAAATCGCTGGAAGACTGAGTCGATTATGTGCTTGATTATGGGATAATATGGAACATTTGACTCATTCAGGCAAAATCTGCGATGCTCTGTGTGATAAAATGACACCAATAAAATGCGCTATCGTCAAAACCCTCTAAAGAATGGGCAAATCTAAGTTGCGCTTATTGATTTTCTGCGATGACAGCACTGGCATAAAAAAAGATGCAATTCCCCCTTATGCAACTGTATTGCATTCCCCCATACACACCTGTATTGCATTCCCCCCATATACAACTGTATTGCATTCCCCAAATGCAACTATATTGTATTCCCCCATATACAACTGTATGGCATTCCCCCATATACAACTGTATGGCATTCCCCCATATAGAACTGTATGGCATTCCCCCATATACAACTGTATGGCATTCCCCCATATACAACTGTATGGCATTCCCCCATATACAACTGTATTGCATTCCCCCCATATGCAACTGTATTGCAATTCCCCCTTATGCAACTGTATTGCAATCCCCCATAATATGCAACTGTAATGCAACTGTATTGCATTTCCCCTTACATTTGTGTTTTTGTTTTCTGTTTTTATAGATTTGTCAACAGTGAGAGTGGAAGTGTCTTTGAATTATGGGTGGTATGTTAGTCAGAAGTGAAGCCGACTGAGGTGGATGGATGGGAGGTGACGTTGAATTAATTAAAGTACCGGAAGTCCCTGCTAGTATTAATCAGCAGACCGGAAGTCCCTACTTAGAATTAAATAGCAGACCGGAAGTCCTTACTTGGAAGTCCCCGCTAGAACCAGGGTGGAATCTACCTTGCATTATTTTTGTAATACAGATAAACATAACTACATGCAGCTATATACACAACTATATATAACTACATATAACTATATATACCCATATAGTTATATTAATGTCTAATATAGCAATGTGTAGATAGTTAAAATTGTGTGTGTTGCGCTCTACTGGAACCGGAAGTGGTTGTACAGAGAGGTCATGGAATGACAAAAGACAGGGGAGGGATGCGCGCTTATTGCCATTTGATGAATCTCTCCAGTTTGGATAGGTCACGTGAACTGGTCACGTGAATTGTAGTCATCACCTGAGGGTGAATAGCGAATAGCCCAGATTAGGTTATACACAGCACAATGGATTACATATATTAGATTTTTGTAAAACACCACACCATGAGCAATACTGGTTTCCAAAGTGAAAAGGAGCGATCTTCCCGAAGTGACGTCAGCATTATATTTCAGCAAGCGTGGTATGATAATCAACCATTCTCACCGCCACTGTCATAATCATAATCATACCAAACCTCCTCATCATCATCATTAATTACCTATCCAGCTCCTCCTCCTCATCATTACTACCGCCTTCATCATCATCATCATCATCGTCATCATCATCGTCAGCATGGCTTTACAAGATGGAGCAGACGCAGGAGCAGGGGGTCATGCACCGCGCGCGCTTTCATATGGGGATCTCCTCGTCCGTGGCGCCGCGGTCTCCCGCCGCCAGGTCGCGCTCGTTGACGTCGGTGCGCAGGCCCAGCCCGGCCGGTCGCCCGTCGCTGTCCCCAGGCCGCTTCTCCCCGGTGACGACGCACTGCGCCCCCTGGAGGCATGCGCAGAACTCTGTCCTCGCCGGGTGGTGGTGTGGTATGATGGAGAGAAAGGATGTGGATTAGTATATTATGTGATATATAATTTATTATATAGATATAATTAATACAGTGAGTGGCGGTTACGGTGTGAAGTGGGTGGTGGCGGGACGATCGGAGCTGAGGTTGACTAGGCTGGAGCAGCAGATGACTAGTCAAGACCCCGAAACAGTGTCGATGAGTGGGGGAGTAGTTTGGGACCAGGAGCGATATTCCGGGCTATTATACTCGTATAATTCTCATACAGCATGTAAATACAAGCGTGATCTGATTACATTATGTTGTCTATGTTTATTCGCGGGTGTGTTGGTTATTCTGTTTCGGTTCAGTCCCGGTGTTACGAGCGCAGGTGTTACGAGCGCACCTGGAAAGGTTAGTCACCAGAGACATATTTATTTACTTTATTCGGTAGGGTGGTTATCGTCCGGCCATGGGCCTACATAAACCTCGGCTCCCACCCACAACTGTGTCTCTTGCATATTTCCTTATTTAGCAAGTGTAGACTATTTAAATATACATATAATAAAAATTCTCTGGGGTGAGTGAGGTTTCCCACGCTTGTTGGCGGCGGACGGGGTGGGTGTCGATGGTGGCGCCACCAGTCCCAAATGGTGTGGGGGAGGCAGAACATAGAATAATCGGTACAATAATACAGTATTTAACGATAATAATTCAATTCCGCGCTTTTATACTTGCATCATGACTTATGTATCACCCGTATAAAAATAGTGACTTTAAGGGCAGTTTATACTTTTGACGGTGTGTGACGCCGTCAACTTTATGCCGGTTGGCGCCGTGTATGGAAGTGCTGACCTTGAAAGTTCAACACAGTTGAACTCTGGCCAATGCTTGCGCCGTATTGTGCCATCTAACGCCGTCAAGCACCGACATAAAGTCTCACTGGGAGCATTGGCTTGCGGTGTGTTGCGCCGTCTAACGCCGTCACACGCCATCAAAAGTATAAACGGGACTTTAGGCAATATACAGCACAAGAAGATTTGCTGTTGCTGTTGCTGTTGCTGTTATCTGTTGGGGTTAATGTCTAAGGTTATATCAGGATGGGTAGCCACTTGTGGCAGTGCACACTCATGGCAACCTTTATAGTGCTGCCTCACTGGGAGACCAGGCCGCCGGCACCATGACACGATTTCTCACTCAGTCATACTCCACTTCAGCAGAAACAGGTTCTATTAAATGGCCTCAGTAGGCGCTTCTATGCAGCAATAAATGCGTATCGAATGCACCAGTTGTCAAGTTGGATACAGCTATATATATCAAATCTAGGTTGGTGTTTTGTCTGGATAATTTAGTGCTTTCATTGGACCTTTCAGCTTTAAACATTTAAAATCCAAAATCCAATACACTGCTTTAAATAGCATGGCTTAATTATACACCTAGCATCAAACTCACCTTCAAAATCAATTTGTCCATTTCCGTCAATATCCACCTCAGCGATGATATCATCAACTGGAAGGCGAAAATAGATGGGTGGTTGAAAGAAGGAATGCTATGAATAATACCTTGGATGCGATTTTAATTTTTAATTTCACAATTATTCTGAGTAGCTCACAGGATATGAAATCTACCGGTTCACCTTGGGATTCAGCTAAGTTGTAAGTAGTATATGGCGACGCATTATAGATAAAATTCCTAAAAGTTGTAAGTAGTAAATGGCGATGCATTATAGATAGAATTCTACAAAGTTATATGTAGTATATAGCGATGAATTACAGATAGAATTCTATATTCACACCTAACCATCTCTCCCAGATTCACACCTAATCATCTCTCCCACATTCACACTTAACCATATCTCCCACATGTGGTGTTCTCTGTGGCAGAGTGGTTAGAGTGTCTGACTTTTTTTCTAGGTTGGACTCCTAATGGGAAGGTCGGTGGTTCGATTCCCCATGCCCCCCCCCCCCACCTCTGCCAATTTTGATTTCCACCGCTGTGTGTAATTTACAGTGTCATCAAATGCCAGTTGCTCTCATACCATCTCTATGTGGTGTGGGGGGTTAAAAATCCTTTGGGTCAGTAAAAGTCTATGGTCAGGCTTTCAATCGACAAACTGTCTAATGGTGAAAACAAGTCTATTCAGACTTATCCATGACAGGCAGTATAAATCTTCAAGAAAAACAAAACAAACAAAAATAAAACTCTCACCCACATTCACACCTAACCATCTCACGCACATTCACACCTAACCATCTCACCTATATTCACATCTAACTATTTCTCCCACATTCACACCTAACCATCTCACCCATATTCGCATCTAACTATCTCTCCTAAATTCACACCTAACCATCTCACCCACATTCACACATAATCGTCTCACCCACATTCATACCTAACCATCTCACCCATATTCACACCTAACCATCTCACCCATATTCACACCTAACCATCTCTCCCACATTCACACCTAACCATCTCTCCCACATTCACACCTAACCATCTCACCCATATTCACACCTAACCATCTCACCCACATTCACACCTAACCATCTCACCCACATTTCCACCGAACCAGCTCTCCCACATTCACGCCTAACCATCTCACCCACAATCACACCTAACCATCTCACCCATATTCACACCTAACCATCTCTCCCACATTCACACCTAACCATCTCACTCATATTCAAACCTAACTATCTCTCCCACATTCACACCTAACCATCTCTCCCACATTCACACATAACCATCTCACCCACATTCACACCTAACCATATCACCCATATTCACACCTAACCATCTCTCCCACATTCACACCTAACCATATAACCCACATTCACACCTAACCACCTAGACCATATTCACACCTAATCATCTTACCCACATTCACACCTAACCATTTCACCCACATTCACACCTAACCATCTCACCCACATTCACACCTAACCATCTCTCTCATATTCACACCTAACCATCTCTCCCACATTCACACCTAACCATTTCACCCACATTCACACCTAACCATCTCACCCACATTCACACCTAACCATCTCACCCGCATTCACACTTAACCATCTCACTGACATTCACACCTAACTATCTCACTCATATTCAAACCTAACTATCTCTCCCACATTCACACCTAACCATCTCACCCACATTCACACCTAACCATCTCACCCACCTTCACACCTAACCATCTCTCCTACATTCAACCCTAACAATCTCACCCACATTCACACCTAACCATCTCACCCACATTCACACCTAACCATCTCTCCCACATTCACACCTAACTATCTCACTCACATTCACACCCAACTATCTCTCCCACATTCACACCTAACCATCTCACCCATATTCACACCTAACCATCTCACCCATATTCACACCTGACCATCTCACCCACATTCACACTTAACCATCTGAGGGAAGGAGTCACACAGACAGGTAGGTATGGATAGGGTGATTGCATAACGCAGTCCAGATAGTCTAATGCTTAATACCCTAACTCTGGAATGGCAGAAGTGTAGGTTTGAATCCTTATTTGCCATTTGCACACCTCCATCTTCCATGACACATGCATACAAGATCAAATCTTTTGATTATATATCATTACTTGCAGTGAGACTTTGGAATCGCTCGCAGCTAATAGGCCATCAGGCTAACAGGCTAACAGGCTAACAGGCTAACAGGCTAACAGGCTAACAGGCTAACAGGCTAACAGGCTAACATGCTAACATGCTAACATGCTAACAGACTAACAGGCTAATATGCTAACATATTGACAGGCTAACAGGCCTACAGGCTAACATGCTAAGAGGCTAACAGGCTAACATGCTAAGAGGCTAACATGCTAACATGCTAACAAGCTAACATGCTAACATGCTAACATGCTAACAGGCTAACTGGCTAACAGGCTAACAGGCTAACAGGCTGACAGCGCTTGCTGCGGGAGATTCACTTACTGTCCTTGTCTGTCAGATCCTCGCCCATCATCTCCAGTACAGCCCTCAGGTCTGTCGCCATGATGTACCCGCGTCCTGATTTGTCGATGAACTGAAGCAGAAGTAGATCAACATAAAATATGTTATGATATGCCAGGTGGGACGACCGAATGAGTTGAGCGCCCGCTTCCTGTATGGCAGGTGATGGCATTTGAATCCCTATCGAGTCAAGTAAATGGCTTAACATTCGATACGCCTCACTCCCTAGCCAGGCACTCACCATTTCTGAAATGAACTGACCCAGAAGATTAAAATGAAATAAAATAAAATTGGATTAGTGCTGCCCAGCGGTGAAAACAAGTGTTAAAACACTTATCCGTTATGAGCAGGGTGAATAAATTTATCACAAAAAACAAATGGAAGAGATCATTTCAAAGCAGCTCTTACATGGAAAATACTCAAGTAGGAATCGTCTTTTCATAATGAAAGTCAAGAGATAGTATTTAATCTTATTTAGTATGATGTTTTTATATGCGGGTAGATTGCAAAGTTGAATCCTTATATGTTTTGTTGTCTCTGACTTCAATTCTGTAGCCAAAGATTGTGGAGTATTAGAATAGGTCGGTTATATAACTAGCCTAATTTGAAAGTAGAATCGGTCAGAAGGTATGAGTGCCGTTAGCTGAATTAGGAGGTGGTCAATCAGTCACAGTCTCCTTCAGCCTTGATTGGGTGCTATATAACTTCCAGATGACAGGTTATTTAAATATGCCCTCGCTAGTCATATCCCATCATGATAGCTGTGCACCAGTAAAGTTCAATAGGGAGCAGGACGTAGCTCAGGCTAAAGGTGTGGGTCTTCCTATCGATCCTGCTCAGTGGACCCATTTGCAGTTTGGGCTATTTTCCATTCCAACCAGTGGTCCACAACTGGTTCATCAAAGGCTGGGGTATGTGTTGTCCTGTATGTGGGAAAGTGCATATAAAAGACCCCTTGCTGCTTATCGGAAAGAGTAGCCTGTGTGGTGGTAGCAGGTTTCCTCCAAAGAAATATGTCAGAATGACCATGTGTTTGAGATCCAATAGCCGATCATATGATATTCAATGTGCTCTAGAGGCGTTGTTAAATATAACAAGCTTGCAGTAAGGTTCAATCGGTCACGTTAGTACCCCTTTAAGACATCCTCTCCCTTCCTTCCGCCATTTTCTCGATCAGTGCTAGCATCTTGTATACAGTTGTTTGCTTGTATAAAGTCCACTGCAATGAATGGAAGAGTAGACTTTTGACTTTGCGCTTTGAATCAGGAAAGTTACTCAGAAGAACAATTTATTCAACAACTCACACATCCCGACCACCCCCTCCCATCCCCCCACCCCCTCTCCCCGAAAATAAATCCCATGAATAAAACTCCACAAAAAAGTCACAAAACTCCGGACATTACTCGCGGATTAGTTTACTCCAGTAAGTAATGTAAGAATGTTCACTGGAAAAGAAATTGAAATGAACAGGTCTATAAAATAAAATTTAAAAAATGAAGAAGAAAACTATCACAGCCCAGAGTGTTTTACTTCTAGTAAGACCCCAGTCACACTACAGCTTGCGACCACTTTGCGACCACCTTAGACCAAAGAACTGACACTCACCAGTGACGTCCTTGCTACCAAAACAATGGTTGCCGATGTCTGGGCGTCGCTGGTGAGTGTGGGTTCTTTGGTCTAAGGTGGTCGCAAAGTGGTCGTAAGCTGTAGTGTGATTGGATATAAGCGTCTATATCAGAATACCAAGGGGCTCCTGTTATCTGATACTGCCTACATGGTGTATCGATTGATTAATGTTCATTGCACATTGCTAGGATATAAAAATAGCATCGTAATGAGGTCACGTGACTCGGCCTGTGTTAGCTGAGATATACATTAGGACATCATCGGATAGACACTGGGGCCAGTCCACAACCTTTTTGGTCATGCGCAGAACCTACAACCTCGGGTTGTTTAAACGAACATGCTTGGGGCGGAATTAATTTTTTTTTTAAATAACCGATATAACTACAGCAAGATAGGATTTAAAGAATTTTATGATTGCATAATTTAGCTAGACAGTGTATGTCCATTTTATTATGGATGGTCTTTTTTTTTAAAAAGAAAAAAAGAAAGAAAGTAGGTTTGCAATACATGACACACACAGGTACCAGCACAAATGCTCCTCATGCTCCCAGCCAAGACGTGGGGCATTGGAGTCGGATCATTTTGCACACGGCCCGTGTATTTTTAGGTTCACCTCGGGGTGTTCTATACGATTATCCGAATGGGCCAAGCTGTCCTAATCGAATACGTCCTTGCATGTCACCAGCTAGACACCCACACGTCACTGGTCAGACACCCAGCTATCAAGTATCAGCTGTTAGATACCTAGGGTTGGGTAGCTGTTGGAGCTTTACGTCCTGGCAACATCTAAGGTCATATCAGGACGGGTCCCGACTTGTGACAGTGCGCACTCATGGCGACTTCATAGTGTTGCCTCACTGGGAGACTAGGCCGCCAGCATCATGACCTGATATCCCACTCAGTCGCATTATCCTGACACTGAGCCAACCAGTCCTTGCCCTATCCTAATAATGCCAAGCGCCTGACTAGGAAGTGACAAGCATCAATTTAGTAAGTCATTGGTTTGACTCGACCGGAAATAGACACCTAGGGGTTCCCTAGGTGGATTCCTGAGTCTTGGCACCTAGACACTATTGCTGAAATTGGATTAGGGCGGCCCAGCGGTGAGAACAAGTGTTTTTTGTTGTTGTTGTTGTAAATATAGTTTATTCATTGAATAAAGTCTTTTGTCAGCGCCGTGGCACTGGTCTTCCAGCCATGTGACAATACAGTTATTTACAATATGTACCTATGTAGTCTGATATTGTCATCAGCAGCTAGCCCAAATCAGCTGAAATAACAATATCAAACATTCAAAGACTTACATATGGTATAGTTTGACAATTCACATACAAAAATAGCAGTTATATGTTGTATTCCTACACACTTGATACATACATGTGTATTGATTAGACCTTTACATTACGGCGTGGTTAGGTGCATAGTTTCCCTTCACAGGTTTGTATGCCTACTATGTTGTGAATTGCAAAACTATCATGTTGTTGGAGTTAACATTTTGAGATGGAGTGATTGTTAGTAGAATGGTCTGTTTATTCTGTTAGATAGAGTGTGGTTAGCTTATAGGGTTATGCTTAAAAGGTTAATACCTCAGGTGTGGTTTTTGACTATATGAAGTAGTTTGAGTAAGTAGGTTGTTGGTAATGATGGGATAAACAATGCTTAGAGGATTGTACGTTTCAGTCATTTAGTAGTCTGGTACAGACTTTATTAGTGTCTATGTTTATACAAAGACCCTATAATACCAAGACGGCTCACTCAGCCTGTACTGTGTAATCAAAATGATCAACCAGTCCGCCATGAGCAGGGTAAATAAATTCATTAAAAAAAGACACTCGTATGATAACAGCAATACCGCGAAGAGCAGTGAGTTGAGGGAGACCAGCTGTTTATTATTGAACATTTCCCTTTTTTAGAGTTGCTTTTGAGATAATTGAAGTTCAACCATGCACATTTAGTTCTGGCAAGCACGTCAATACTCTCACACCATAGGCTTCTGCAGTAACATATTATATTAAATTGTTTCAGTAGTCCCTTATATGTGGCGACACGTGTTTAATAAGGGCACTGTCATCTAATTTTGAAATGTAGAATCAAATCTATATAATTCCTTTAGTTTTGAAAATTTGATGTTTTCATCGGACTATGCAGCTTTAATCAATGAATGTAAAAAGGATTATATAAGCAAACCCCAAAACAAACTGCCATCTCAGTCAGCGTCCGATGCAAAGCGTAATGTCTGTACACTGCGCCTTGTCAAATATTGATTGTGGGCAGGGGGACCAGTGGGAATGGACAGTCCACCCAGCTACAGCCAGTAGGGTAGTTACACAGAGGTCGGCAGGGGGTCCAGTGGGAGTTGACCCTCCATCTAGATAAAGGATCCACCTGGTACTCGCAGTACACGGGTGAATACCAGCCCTATATAAAAATGGTTGAAAAAGTGGTGAAATGAAATGAGAGCCTAATTTCACAATCTAAGGAGCAACATTTATTCTTTGTATATGTCTTCATATTTCCGCGCTACCTTTGAGTTAAAAATATAATAAAATGTCTAGTCTAATAAGATTTACAAGTGAAATCGACGGCGTTCTATGGCCGCCATCTTGTCTTTTTGCATTCTCTCCCATTTCACCAACTCTGTGCCTATATAAGTATCCATTTGATACTGGAGGCAGGAATTCTACTTCCTGTTCTATACTAAAACTATTTTCGCCCGTATTTACACTACATTGTCATTCACCTGTGTACTACAAGTACCGGGTGAATCTTGTATCTACCCTCCACCCAGCTACAACCTAGGCGGTAGTTGCTCAAAGGTGGCTGGGGGACCAGCGGGAATTGACAGCCCACCCAGCTACAACCAGTGGGGTAGACACAGAGGTGGGCTGGGGGACCAGTGGGAATGGACAGTCCACCCAGCTACAACCAGTGGGGTAGTTACACAGAGGTCGGCAGGGGGACCAGTGGGAATGGACAGCCCACCCAGCTACCTGGGCCGCGTTCAGGGTGCGTCTCGGAGGCGCCTCGGCGACGTCTCGGCGATGCTTTTTGGTCTATTTGCGGTCAGGGTCCGTCTCGGCGACGTCTCGGCGACGCCTCCCTTTTCAGGTTGGAGACAAAAAGCGTCTCGAAAATGGCCGCCGGGCTCAGTGGTTTCATCCAATCAGAGCGCAGCATTTCGATTGCAAATGGCCGCCGCCTATGGGGGCGGCCATTTTCGAGGCGACCAACTGCTATTGTTGTTCAGACTAGCCTGACGTCATGGGTGCCTCCGAGGCGCCTCCGAGACGGACCCTGAACGCGGCCCAGGCTACAACCAGTGGGGTAGTTAAAGCCAAATGGTGTCCAGCACTCTCCCAAATGAAGCACAAGTAGAAATTATATCCCAACTAAATCATATTCTGGTAGAACCGCGACGTTTATTCGAGGGAAGCGTACACTCATTTAAATTTCTTTTAATTTGTTGTCGTTGCCAATCTGGTACTACCGTTTATTAGAAAGGTAGGCGGGGTCAAAAAGATGAACGGTGTGGTTACGCAAGGAAATATGGCACCATGTCTATTTATAGTCACACAAGTGAGGGAGAATGCGGGGGGAGAGTGTGGTTCAGGAGTGGGTGGGTGTAGGGTGGGTGTGGGGTGGGTGTGGGGTGGGTGTGGCGTGGGTGTGGGGTGGGTGAGGTGCAGTGACGGCCGGTAGCGTCCGTATCGATCAAATCACATCGGGGTTTACAACAGGTAAAACACTCACGTGACAGAGGAGTCGCGCCAGTGCGCGTTTCACTAACAATATGCTGATATGCTTTTAATTTTAATTTTTCTATTTATTATTTCTATGGTATAAGCAATGTATCTGCGTTATTTTTTAAAATGGGGAAAGCACCTCATAAGTATTGTACTTCTGCTTTCTCCTTTTTCATGTGAAAAAATTACTGATATAAATATCAACTTGTGTGTACATTGATCATGTGAACATGTGGTGTGGGAGGTTAAAAATCCCTTGGGTCGGTAAACGTGTCGGCTCGGGCTTTCTCTCGACAAACTGTCTAATGGTGAAAACAAGTCTATTCAGACTTATCCATGATAGGCAGTATAAATCTTCAAGAACAAATGTGGACTTGTTTGAAGACATGGTTCAGGGAGGGGGGCGGGGGGGGGGCATGCAGAGAGTATATCACTGTGAAGGGCGAGTGGGTAGGTATACAATTAATATTTATGACTGGATGCGGTGGCCGAATCGGTAGAGCACAGGCTTCGCGTGTGGAAGGTTGGGAGTTTGAATCCCAGCCGAGTCAAACCAGTGACTTACACAATTAATACTTGTCGCTACCTAGCTTTGCGTTTGTTTGTTGTTGTTTTACATCCTAGGAACATCTAAGGTCACATCAGGACGGGTAGCGACCTGTTTGTTGTTGTTTTACCTCCTAGCAACATCTAAGGTCATATCATGACGAGTACCGACTTGTGACAGTGCGCACTCATGGCGACCTTATAGTGCTGCCCCACTGGGAGACCAGGCCGCTAGCACCATGACCTGATACCCCTCTCAGTCACATTATCCTGACACTGAGCCAACCAGTCCTTGCCCTATCCTAATAATGCCTAGGAAGCAACAAGTATAAATCTTTAAGTGATTGGTTTGACTCGACCAGGGTTCGAACCCACGAACCCAGGAGTTCGGATCCCCCGATCTTTCAAAACAAGAGACGGACGCTCAACTCATTTGGCCATCCCGTCTGGTGCCTAGCCTCACGTTCGGCGTTCCTAGGATAGTTCAGCATCAGGATACTAACCAACCGACTTATTAATATTATATGAAGGTGTTCACCCTGGCACTGGAATAACAGAGAAGGGGAAGTCAGTTGTCCAGGAGGCCAAGAGCTCATGTAACTTTTATCTTTATTCTTACATCTTACTTGGTCACAGACGGATCAGCTGTCTATCAAAGAACAAAGAATGCCCATCACCACAAAATGTGCCGTAGCGTCAACTCCTGTGAAAAGGGGACCTTTCCGGTATTTCTTCCTTTTTCTTTTCTATGACATAGGATAGGCGCAGCTGACATTTAGTGCGCACAGACTACCCACTCAGCGAATCAAAACGGCATTCGGTATCAAGATAATGAGACTGAATCGGATAGAAACCTACCATTGTTGTTCAATGACTTCTACTGATACTAACAGTGATAGCAGACGACATTTAGCAATACGCTTGTTTGTTTGAGTTTAATATCCGGACAAAATTTATGGTCATTTCAGGACAGGGTGCTTGCTGAGTTGTGAAAGCGCACACTCATGGTGACTTTATAGTGCTATCCCACTGGAAGACCGGACCACTGGCACCGGGACCCGCTATCCCATTCAGTCACATTATCCTGATATTGATCAAACCAGTCGTTGCCCGATCATATTGCTGCCGAGCACCAGGCTAGGTAGTGACAAGTACCAATTTTGGAAGTCATTCCACTTGGCTCAGCCTGGGAAGCAATCCGGCGCTCTTACCGATTCGACCATCGCTTCCGGCTTTGACGATAAGCAGACGACAAATTTCCCCCGAATCTGTTTCTTGTGCGCATGCGCTAGCTCATGCAGCAGTGGTTTATTCATCAACGCCTGGTCAGTTGCCAAGTCCCGCCCCTGTGCGCGTTCTCTGTAGCCATGGTTACGGCATGTACTCACCACTCAGCAAGGCCCGCCCCATTCCGCATTCATTAGTAGGGAATTGTGAATGAGACAATTGGCGTGTAATTGATCTTTAGTGGCGGAGGTGGGAGGAGTAGGTAGGGTTACACCCCAGTCACACTACAGCTTGCGACCACTTTGCGACCACTTTAGATCAAAGAACGCACACTCACCAGTGATGCCCAGATGTTGGCAACCATTGTTTTGGTTGCAAGGATGTCACTGGTGAGTGTAGGTTCTTTCGTCTAAGGTGGTCACAAAGTGGTCACAAGTTGTAGTGTGATTGGGGCTTAAGTTGGTGGTGGTTACACTGGTGTGGTGTGTGGTGCAAGATATAGGTATATACAGTTTGTTTGTTGTTGTTTTACGTCCTAGCAACATCTAATGTCATATCAGGACGGGTACCGACTTGTGACAGTGCACACTCATGGCGACTTTATAGAGCTGCCCCACTTGGAAATCAGGCCGCCAGTGCCATGACCCGATATCCCACTCAGTCACATTATCCTGACCCTGAGTGAACCAGTCCTTGCCCTATCCTAATAATGCCGAGTGCCTGGCTAGGAAGTGACAAGTATACATTTTTAAGTCATTGGTTTTACTCGACCAGGTTTCGAACCCACGATCCCATTGGTTTGGACCCACTGATCTGCCAAAACAGGAGACGGACGCTTGACTCATTCGGCCATCCGGTCTGATCAACATATACAATAAAACCTCTCTAAACCGACCGACATTGGGACCGCATTTAAGTCGGTTTAGGGTGTTAGAATATGGTTACAATGGTATTGTTGGGACCCAAATCAAGCGATCGATATAGGGGAGTGGTCGATCGACCAAACTTGGGACCGACCTTAAGTGGTCCATTTAGGGAGGTGGTTGGTTTATGGAGTTTGAATATGGTTACAATGGTATTGTTGGGACCCAAATAAAGCGATCGATATAGGGAAGTGGTCGATCTGTGGAGGTGCTCGGTTAGAGAGGTTTTACTGTATTTAAAAAAATCGACGAGGGCTTTCTACTGTTTGGGTTACAGAATGTATTTACAGTGGCTTGATATCAAAGTAGACGAAACCACACAACGGCTGAGTCTACTTTGATATCAAACCACGATAGATAAGTTGTTAACCTTAATGATGCCATACTATTTATTGCACCATCATTGGAGCGGGGCATCTTTGCCAGTGTAACGTGTGCACAAAGCCTGTTGACAGTTGACAGCTGACAGGTGACAGTTGACACTCACCTCAAAGGCTTGTCTGAGCTCCTCTTCTTCTGTCTGTTCATCCTTCTCATCCTGACCTCCCATCCCTCCCATCTGGGCCATCATGTGAACAAACTCCTCAAATGAGAAGCACCCATCTCCTGAAAACAGACACAAACAAATGGATTCATTAATATTATTTATTAATATTATGCACTGCATTTATGATCTAAGCATGGTAACAAGCTTAGCTTAAAAGTATCGAATTCATTCATACTATCTACTGCATTAATAGTTCTTATATTAAAAACAATGACAAATGAACAAATGAATTTATTAATATTATTCACTGCACTAAAGATGTTATTAAACATGAGTAAGAAATGACACAGACAAAGGAATAGACTACATCACGGTTTCAGTGGCGCAGTGCATTGTGGGATGCATCAGAGCAAAACAAAGCCGCAATAAGCACATGGCACATGCTAATACACTGGGTGCAGCTATGAAATGTGCTAGTTTCAGCTCATCTCAGCTCTTGTTTGAAACATAGAATACCAACTAAAAAAAAAAAAAAAAAAAAGAAAAAGATATTAATCTTTTATTCAGCATTGCATTTACATCAATATAACCAGCACATCTTATGCCATGTGCATTTAGATTTAGACAAATCTAGGCACTCAGACTAGTGTTAGAGCCATAGCCAGAGTCAGTTTGATTTATTTTATTCATGTTTTTATTTATATTCTATCATTTATGGAGAGTTGTGTCTTAAACATATTCATTATATTATTATATTGCATCCTTCCGTCCATGTTTATGCCAAATTGTTATGTATTTCTAGTTATTTTGAATAAAATGCCAGTTTTGCTCTACGCGTATCGGCAAACTCAATGGGCGTACGCCTTTGCTTTGCTCCCAACGCCGTTTTCAGCGCATGCGCAGTCGGAACCGTGATGTAGTCCATTAATTAATTAATGCTGTATAGTCTGATGAAAACATCACACTTTCGAAACCAAACCACTTCACCTATATTTGATTCTAATTTAGATACACGCTCACTATAAAGTCGCCATGAGTGCGCACTGACTGTCACAAGTCGGTACTCTTCCTGATATGACCCTGCATGTACACTGCGTCGATTTTAGATAAACACATTAAGTTTGGCCTACTGTACTTTAGCATGAAGTAACTTTCGCCCCCAAAACAGACTATGTAGCTTTCTTTGGGTCCCAACAATACCATTGTAACCATAGTCTAACTCCCTAAACCGACCACCTCCTTAAATCGACCACTTAAAGTCGGTTCCAAGGTCGGTCGACTTAGAGAGGTTTTACTGTATATAGATTAGTGATAAAGTGAAACCCGGATTTTGCCCAAAAGGATTTAAGGCAAATTTAGACATAACGCAATGACTCACTTGGATCCTGAATTCTTTAATTCAAAGGCGATTCGGTAAACTGAATCCCAATTTAGCACAACCCGGTGTAGTAAGTTCAAAACACTACCCCACAACAACACTACGGTAGTGTTTTCAACCTAGGTTCAAAACACTATGGTAGTGTTTTCAACTTAGTTAAAGGAAGATTCAAAACACTACTGTGGCCATGCTCAAAACACTATCCTTAAGTTCAAAACACTCCCTTTAAGTTCAAAACGTGGTGCTGGCAGCCTAGCCTCCCAGTGGGGAAGCACTATAAAGTCGCCATGAGTGTGCACTCTCACAAGTCGGTATCCGTCCTGAGATGACCATAGATGTTGCGAGGACATAAAACAACAACAAACAAACAAGCGGCATTACACTTACAGCCCCCACTGCCGTGTTATGATAGTGAAACCCATTGCTGCCACTTAAGCTACTCTTTCTGATAAGCAGCAATGGGTCTTTTATATGCACTTTCCCACACACAGGACAGCACATACTACAACCTTTGATAAACCAGTTCTGGACCACTGGTTGGAACAGAAAATAGCCCAAACAGCAAAGGTGTCCACTCAGCAGGATCAATAGGATGACCTACACCTTCACAGGTGGACACGCTACTGCCTGAGCTATGTCCCGCTCCCCACAAAGAAAGGGAAATCCCCCACTCTGTTTTCCTTACAAATCCAGACGCCTACATCAGTTGGTAGCGATGAGTGACCTGGAAAACCTGCAAGGCATCTCTCATTCTGTGACAGACAATAATTACCTCAAGAAGAAAAAACTAAACAAAGAAAACCACAACAAAAAGAAATTCCCAAATTAATGACCACGCATTAGTGCGAGCTGCCAGTAACCTCACTCTGGAGTAGCGTGTGTATCAACCCTTCATTATGGTGATGATGCCCCGGTCACATACACGGTAGTGGATGTAGTTGAACGTAGGTGAACGTAGTGGAGCCTAACGTGGGTCAAACGTGGTGTAAGTACGTTAAACTATGTTGAAATACGTTAAGGTATGGACGGTTTTGGTACGGATAAATATGTTATGTTACGGATAAATACGTTATTTTATGGATAAATACGTTACGGTATGGATAAATATGTTATGGTACGGATTCCGGTACATTCAACTACGTTCAACTATGTTCAACTATGTTCAACTACATTAGTTTCCACTACATTCACCTACACCCATTAATGACTATGTGACTAGGGTTTCGTCCAAGTATGCTAGAGTATGCTAGAGAATGCTAGAGCATGCTAGAGCATGCTAGAGCATGCTAGAGCATGCTAGAGCATGCTAGAGCATGCTAGAGCATGCTAGAGTATGCTAGAGTATGCTAGAGCATGCTAGAGTATGCTAGAGTATGCTAGAGTATGCTAGAGTATGCTAGAGTATGCTAGAGTATGCTAGAGTATGCTAGAGTATGCTAGAGTATGCTAGAGTACACTAGAATATGCTAGAGTACACTAGAGTACGCTAGAGTATGCTAGAGTACGCTAGAGTACGCTAGAGTACATTAGCATCACCGATGCAAATTCAGACCCTAATGTAGCACTCTTTTTAACATG
This sequence comes from Branchipolynoe longqiensis, assembly GCA_030323885.1. Taxonomy (NCBI): domain Eukaryota; kingdom Metazoa; phylum Annelida; class Polychaeta; order Phyllodocida; family Polynoidae; genus Branchipolynoe; species Branchipolynoe longqiensis. The sequence continues at coordinate 32,793,036 of CM059195.1, forward strand.
TCCAAAGATTAAATCAAAACTCACTGCTCATCCACATTATTACCAAGTTAGCTTGATGGAGAAGTATGGATGATGGTACATTCAACTACGTTCAACTATGTTTGACTATGTTCGACTACATTCAATTACGTTCAATTATGTTCAACTACGTTCAACTACGTTCAACTACGTTCAACTACGTTCAACTACGTTCAACTACATTCAACTATGTTCAACTACGTTCAGCTACGTTCAGCTACGTTCAACTACGTTCAACTACGTTAGCCTCCACTAGGTTCAACTACGTCCACTAACGTGTATGTGATCGGGCCTTGAGAATCAGCTTCAGATTTTACCCTCCTTTCTCCTTCTATTTATGGTTAAGACTTCGTAGATTTATATACATGGTTTACTTAAAGATCTGAGCCCCTGATTTGAACACCTATTCTTTACATGCATTGGTTTAACCGAGCTTTGACTTTGACTTGGCTTCGGCAAAAATGGGGGTGCATTATGAATGTACAATGTATGTGGACACTATGATTATTGATTTTTATGTATATACAGTTTAAGCCCATTAAACCAACCTCGGCTAAATCAAACGATCGCTTAATCCAAACTTTTTTCGGCGACCTGGCAAAATACTACCATTTATCATATAAAAAAGTCTCAGATGACCTTAAAACCACATGAAAGTTTGGTTTAACTGTACCGGAAGTGGCCTGGGGCCGACAATTTTGTTTGGATTAACTGATACTTTGGTGGATTAACCGACTTTGGTTTAAACAACTTTTTTATATGATAAATGGTAGTATTTTGCTGGGCCACCGATCACTTGGTTTAACTGAGCTTGGTTTAACGGGGTTGTACTGTATTCAAATTCTATAAATACTAGCTTTAACTCATGCTGTACTTGGGTTAAAGCTAGGCTCCACATAAATGCCTAAACCAATTGTATGTTGAACTGTCATTACATATACATTTATGGTTTCTGACTATATTCAGAGACCATGTTTCTACGTTCTCTGCTGTATTCCGGACTTGTGAACAGTCCTGTTTTGAAATAGTGCCACCATCTGGTGGAAACCATTTGTACCATTATGCGGTAAACCATATCGTTGATGCTGTCTGATGGCAGAGATAACAACACTCACAGTAACGTGACTCAAAATGAATGCAACTATGGTCAAAGTCACCAAAATTTCTTTTAAAAAAAACCATCAAAATTAATATGAAATGTGTATGGTAGGCACAAATAAACATGCTATTAACAACCCATACATGGCAAAGCATCAGTGGAGTACGATGATGTGCATTGGCGGTTTTACTGTAGCAGTATTTTTCTATTTAATTTATTTTGTGCATATCCATTCAAATATCTGATTCGCTTAGCGTAAACCCCATTTGACGTCACTCCACACAAGACAGACAATTGCATATACAGTACAACCCAGTTAAACCAAGCTCGGTTAAACCAAACGATCGGTTAATCCAAACTTTTTTCAATGGCCTGGCAAAATACTACCATTTATCATATAAAAAAGTTGGTTAAACCAAAGACGGTTAATCCAAACAAAATTGTCGGGCCCCAGGCCACTTCCGGTACAGTTAAACCAAACTTTCAAGTGGTTAGAAGGTCGTCTGAAACTTTTTTGATATGATAAATGGTAGTATTTTGCTGGGCCGGCGAAAAAAGTTTGGATTAACGGATCGTTTGGTTTAACCGAGCTTGGTTTAACGGGGTTAAACTGTATTTACATAAAAAGACATTAATCAAAGTGTCCACATACATTGTATATTAAGGCCCTGTCACATTACGACGCTTCTGCCGGCGCGCCGGCAACGCGCAAAATATTTGCAACCCGTCGAGAAACGTCGAACTTTTCGGCGCTTTGGGAGAAAGTTTGACACGGCGCTGCGTGTTAGTGGCGTGTTGGAGGCGCGTTATTGGCGCGTTATTGGCGCGTTATTGGCGCGTTAGTAGCGTGTTATTGGCGCGTTGTCGGCGCCCTGGTGGCGCGCTATCGGCGCGTTTACAGCGTGGAGGGAGCGCGTTGGTATCGTGTTAGTATTGCGTCAACCCGTACATACCCGCCAGCAACACGTTAGGACGCGCCCGCAGCGCGTCCACAGCGCGTCCACAGCGCGCGGCCAACGCATCCAGGCGCGCCGGCAACACGTCCAACGCGCCGAGAAACGCTGGAGCAACGCCAATGGCATGCCCACAACACGTCGATGGGACGTTCCCGACGCGCCGACGGAACGCTCCCATTTTTGGGGAAAAAGAGCCAACGTTAACCAACATTGATCAACGTCCTGCCAGCGTTCCGCCGGCGCGCCGCCAACGCGTGTCGACGTGTTGCTAACGCGTCCGTAACGCGCCCTCCAACCCGTTGGCGCGCGTCGCCGCGCGTCCAAAGTTTTGTGCATGCACAAAACCTCGACGCGCCGCGCCGCGCACCGACGCGCGCCGACGTTTCCATTCACACGTTGCTATGTACCGACGCGCCGGTAACGCGCCGGTAGCGCGCCGGCAACGCGCTGGCAACGTACCGGACGTGTACCGACGTTTTGAACAAAAACCAGACCCGTCGGCACGCGTCGAAGCGCGTTGGTGAGAAACGTCGTAGTGTGACAGGGCCTTTACATTTGTCGTGGGGGTGATGAAAATGAGAAATATTAAGCCTAGAGCGGGACTCGAACCCACATCTCTTTGCATTTCGAGCCAGTGTGCTAACCATTACACCACCTAGGCTCCCTGATATCACCACACTACCAACGCCTACCTGTCTATGCAGCTCCTTGCCTGAGATGTCAGTGCAGACCACTACACATTCATAATGCACCCACGTTTTTGCCAAAGCCAAGTCAAAGTCGAAGCCAAAGCTCGGTTAAACCAATGATCGGTTAATCCAAACAAATTTATATGGTCCCTTCAAGTTTGGTTTAACGGGGTTATACTGTATATACCCGCATTAATGAAAAATCATGTCAGTTCACAACACAGTAACATGCCGTTGGAAATACGAAACCTACTTTAGCCCCCGGAGGAAAGCTGCTTAATCCTGACACGCCCCCTGGTGGGTGAAACCGAGGTTACAGCCGGGGCACTCACTTAATGCTGAGTCATTGCTATTGGGGTCAGGTAGGGCACTACACATTTATAGCGGCTTATATTATAAGCCGACACATTCTGATTTTTTTTTTTGCTGTTGTTTAAATTAGTTTTATTACATCTTCATCTAGTGCTAAAGGAACTGAGTGAAAGGCGTCTCTGTCTAATAATGAAATAAGCCCTGAAGTGTCCCATATTAATAAATGTTAACCTTTCTAGGTCAATATATTAGGTCACAGCCAGCTCAATATGGGTATTCTGAGTTGCTCTGGACAGGTCCCTGAAGGACTGAAGCTGCGAACCAGCGTGTTTACATACCGGAAGTTGGAGATTCCCTATGCCCCTCTCACTCACAATAGACGAGATCACCGTTCCGACTGCGCATGCACCAAAAACGGCGTTGGCAGCAAAGCAAATGTGTACAGCCATTGAGTTAGCCGATACGCATAGGGAAAAACTTTGATTTTATTCAAAATTAATAGAAATACATATGAATTTGGCATAAACATGTATGCACACATGCAATATAATGATCTGATGAATATATCTAAGACAAAACTAGCCATAGTTAAACATTTTGAGCTAAGAAATATACAATTCCACACAAAACAATCAGTCACTTTAAGGCCGCTATCCACATCACCATTATTAATTCTTGTTCTAAATATTAAAATGCCAAATGTGACAACAGACACTTGTTTCAGAGAAATATATAACCAATATCTGATTAACCCTACTCATTGTCTAGTTCTACATATGTCATTAACCATAGGATATAAATAAAAACATGAATAAAATAAGTAAAACTGACTCTGGCTATGGCTCTAACACTAGTCTGAGTGCCCAGATTTGTCTATTTGCATAAGGGCATATGATGTGCTGATTATATTGATGTAAATGCAATGCTGGATAAAAGATTAATATCCTAATTTAGTATATATATTCTTTAGTTGGTATTCTATGTTTCAAAGAAGAGCTGAGATGAGCTGAAACTAGCACATTTCATAGCTGCACCCACTGTCTTAGCATTAGCCATGTGCTTCGCGAGGGTTTGTTTTTCTTCCATGCATCCCATAATGCACCGCGCGGCTGGAATGGCGATGTAGTCTATTACCTCCTCACCACTTCACCCCATCGTACTGTATATAATGTCTGCTCCCTGCCACCTACAGTGACAATTACCTCCTCACCACTTCACCCTCTTGTGCTATGTGTAATGACTGCTCCCTACACCTAGAGTGACAATTACCCCCTCATCACTACACCATCTCAAGCTGTATATAATGTCTGCTCCCTGCCACCTACCGTGACAATAACCCCTTCACCACTACACTCCTCATGTTGTATATAATATCTGCTCCCTATCACATCCAGTAACAATTACCCCCACACCAGTACATGCCCCCCCCCCCCCCCCCCCCCCCGTGCTGTATATAATGTCTGCTCCCTACCACATGCAGTGACAATTACCCCCACACCAGTACACCTCCTCGTGCTGTATATAATGTCTGCTCCCTACCACATCCAGTGACAATTACCCCCACACCAGTACACCCCCTCGTGCTGTAGATAATGTCTGCTCCCTGCCACATTCAGTGACAATTACCCCCACACCAGTACACCCCCTCGTGCTGCATATAATGTCTGCTCCCTACCACATCCAGTGACAATTACTCCCTCACCAGTACACCCCCTGAGGCTGTATATAATGTCTGCTCCCTACCACATGCAGTGACAATTACCCCCACACCAGTACACCTCCTCGTGCTGTATATAATGTCTGCTCCCTACCACATCCAGTGACAATTACCCCCACACCAGTACACCCCCTCGTGCTGTAGATAATGTCTGCTCCCTGCCACCTACAGTGATGATTACCCCCACACCAGTACACCCCCTCGTGCTGTAGATAATGTCTGCTCCCTGCCACCTACAGTGATGATTACCTCCCCCCCACCACTACACCCCTCATGCTGTATATAATGTCTGCTCCCTGTGACACAGTAACCATTATGCCCATCACCATTACACCCTCTCGTGCTGTATATAATGTCCGCTCCCTGGAACCCTTAGCCGCCCCACCCATCCCGATCTCCATTCTCCGGACCCTCACCCCCCCCCCCCCCCCCCCACCACACCCCTCGCCCACCCCCGCCCCACCCCCACCGACACCCACCCCACCCACCCCCACACTACACCCCAGTATGCCCCTCTTCTCCCCTGTACGTTGCCGCCTCAGGACGCACTGCCGCCTCATTACACCACTTCACTCCGCCCTCGGCTTCGCGTTACCGCCAAAATCAATACATTTATTCGATGCGCTGCATCGATTAAGGCGCTGGGCATATTGGCAGAACCTATTCCACACAAAGGGACGCCAGACCAACCCCATCCCCCACCCCCACCCCCACCCCCTCCCGCACCCCAAATATCGCTTTATTTGAACGCGCATGACCGGAAGTAGACACGATAGACCGGAAATGGATAGTCCCCCTGGCACTCTCTCGCAGTGGGTGGGGGAGGGGGGCGGGACTACCAGGACGTCGTCACTATACGTCTAAAGAGGTAGGCCAGGACTGATTATTATGGGATATATGTTGGTACAGGTCCACAATCTGTTATCTGAAATTCTGAAATCCGAAAGGCTCCGAAAACTGATTTCCCCCCAAACAACATTTACATAAAATGTAATGCTGTTTATAGTTTTTATTTATCTCACTTAGTGAGAATATTCACACGTTTCACTGAAGAAATATCAACGCGTTTGATTTCAGTTTGTTTTGAAGCTGTAATAATGAATATGCTTAGAGCTGCGTTGTCCGATGAAATAATAAAAATATCGAAACCAAAACACTTATCTACATTTGATTCTACATGTCCAACTTAGATACTGATGCGCTGGTGCATTATAATGCTCAATTTAATATATTTATCTCAAATAATGTTAGAAAGTTAAAAACATCGGACTCTACAACTGTAAGAAAGACACTCAGAACGAGGGCAACACACTCTGCTCGGCCGAATGTTATTAGCTATTACCCTGATTAATTTCCAGTTATTAAAGTGTCACATTACAACGCATCTCGCAAGCGTGTGGCCAACGTGTAAAATCACTTTTTTATGTCGAGAAGCATAACACTTTTTGGCGCGGGGGCAAAGTTTGATATATACATACCATATACATAGCGTATGGCCAACGTATGACCAGCGTATGTCTAACGTGCTTCCGGGTGAAAAACGCTCGAATTACGCTCATGGTAGGTTCACAGAACGCCGGTGAACGTTATAAATGTTATTCGATCGCTAGAACTACGCCTCATATGTTACATACGTCAAGACACGTTGGAGAAACGCTAAACATTACACATATGTTATCCATATGTTGTCAGTACGCAGACTGTACGTTCCCACTGCCTTTAACAACATTGTGCAACGTAGTGAACAACGTTTGTCTAAAGTACGTCTAATGTACATTGATGTATGCCTAATGTATACATAATGTATGGCCGACGTAAAATCTACACATTGTCGAACATTGTACCAACATCAAAAGTTTTGTGCATGCACAAAACTTTGACGGCCCCCTGACGCACGATGCCGTATCTCAACGAACGTCAACGTACATTGATGTATACCAATGAGCGCCTAATGCACACGTAATGCATAGTGACGTATCCCAACGTAGTGGCCAAAAATCACATACGTCGGCATACATTGGCGCGATGCATCATAATGTGACAGCCCCTTAAGATAGTTATTTTAAAGTTGCGTAGTCCGATGGTTTGGAGTTTCTGTAATTTTCTGAGATAAATATCCCTTGGTTGATTGTTATAATGTACCTTACTTTAATTTGAAATAACTTTGATTTTAAATGACTAACTTTTGAGATATTTTAAATGTGAACATGCAAAATCAATTTTGCCAAGCTTGCCAAAACTCTGACACCATAGGCTTCTGCAGTAACATGTTCTATTAAACTGCCTCAGTATTCCCTGCTATGTGGTGACAAATGTTAATAACTCCACCATTATCTAAGTTAGATGCCTAGAATCAAATCTAGATAATCATTTAGGGTTTGAAAATTTGATGTTTTCATCGGACTATGCAGCTTTAAGTTGGGGGGTAGTTGGAAAGTTTTGAGTTTCTGCCATTTTCTTTTAGATCAATATATTGAGCTGGTCATTACAGTCTACATTACTTTTAGGTTGAAGCAACTTTTATTTTAAATGGCTAACTTTAGCGATATTTAATCTGCATATGAAAATATATATTTGTCATGCACCTAACAATTCTGACAGTATAGGTATTTCAGCAGTGACATGTTCTATTAAATTGACCAGGTGTCCCCCTCTAGGCAAGAACACACATTTAATGAATGTACAAGTTTTGAAGGTCGATAGGTAGCATCAAATTCATGTAAGTATTTAGTTTTTAAAATAAAATTGAGGCTATTGTCGTGGGGTGATCAAAGGGTAAATATTGCGTCTAGGGTAGGAATCGAACGCACACATCAAAGTGACTACCACCACTTATCGCGTGAAGACAAGTGCTTCGGCTATGATGCCTAAAATGGTTGAACTGATGGAATAAATGTTGTCAAGAATACAAATATTTACCCCCCCCCAAAAAAAAACACCAACAAACCTACGATATTCTGATGATTAAGATATTTACTCTAAACAAAAAAAGAATCCAACAACAATAAAGATTGTTCAAAGTAAAAGTTTAAAAGAAGAGAGAAGAAACCCAAGAACAACATAATCCGGTCAAAGTAAAATGTAAAAAAGAAGATACTTACAAAAAAAATAGAAGGAACCCAAGAACGTTAAAAACGGATAAAAGTAAAATTAAAAAAAGAAAATAAATACAAAAAAAAAAGAATTAACTCAACAACAATAAAAAGAAAACCCGATCAAAGTAAGTTAAAAAAAAAGATACGTAACACAAAAAGAAAGCCCCAAACAGCCATACAAAAATTGATCGAAGTAAAATTTAAATAGCAGATATTTACCAAAAAGAGAGAAATAACCCAACAACAATAAAAACCGATCAAAGTCAAATTTTTAGAAAGAAGAAGGCATTTACCCCCCAAAGGAATTGATCATAGTGTCCCCCCCCCCCCCACCCCCATCAAAACAAAGAAAGGAAAAAGGAGCTTAATCAATGGACGCAAGATAATGATAATCTCACCGTCGATGTCGACCTCCTTCAGAAGTTCGTCGACGTCTTGCTCGGAGGTGGTTTGACCCAGATTCTGCATCACTGTCTTGAGCTCGTCCCTCGTGATGGAGCCGTTGCCATCCTTGTCGAACACCGCGAAAGCATCGCGAAGTTCTGGAACGGAAGCAGACGACAATCAGCTTACTGATCACGTGACAGGCATATCTGTGGTGTTAAAGGCCTGGTTTAGACTATATAAGAAGCTCCATGGCAGCGGGACCACTCCCCCCTCCACCTCCCGACTCCCCCCCCCCCCGCCCCCCACGTCCAACCCCACGCCCAACCCCACCCCAAACACCTCATCCCGCCCCACCCCGCCCCACCCCGCCCTACCCTGCACCGCCCTACCCTACCCCGCCCCACCCCACACGAAGCACCCCGCCCCACCCGAAGCACCCCGCCCCACCCCGAAGCACCCCGCCTCGCCCAACCCCGAAGCACCCCGCCCCACCCAACCCCGAAGCACCCTGCCCCACCCAGCCCCACCCAGCTCCCACCCCGCCCCACCCCGCCCCACCCCGCCCCACCCTGGGTAAGTGCTTTGTTTTTGAAAATTTGATGCTTTCAACAAACCAGGCAGCTTTAAAGCTGCCAAAGAATCCTCCAACACATTCTGCTTGAGAAGAAGAAAGACATATATATATAGAGAGAGAGAGAAAGAAAGAGAGCAGACTAGGAGGAGAGAGATTAACAGACACAAAGTGAGAGAGAAGGAGGGAACAAAGAAGGCAGATAGGAGGAAGTTAAAGAGGGAAAGAAAGTGAGAGAGAAAGAGGGAGTATGAGAGGAGGAATACAGAGAGAGAGAGAAGGTGAGAGACAAGGAGGCAGAGAATAAAGGAGATAGAGAGTGCACAAAGAAGCAGGAGAGGAGGGAGATGGAGAAGGAGAGAAAGTGAGAGTGTGGGAAGAAACACGAGAGAAAGAGGGAGATAGAGAGGGAGAGAAAGTGAGAATGTAGGAAGAAACACGAGAGAAAGAGGAAGATAGAGAGGGAGAGAAAGTGAGAATGTAGGAAGAAACACGAGAGAAAGAGGAAGATAGAGAGGGAGAGAAAGTGAGAATGTAGGAAGAAACACGAGAGAAAGAGGGAGATAGAGAGAGACAGTGAGATGGAAAGAGGTAGAAAAGGAGCGAGATAGAGAATGAGAAAAAGTGAGAGAAAAGGAAGAAGATATAATTTATTCAGTCCGACAATAGGCTGCATTTAGGCTATCGGTGAACATGGTCACAATGCTGTTTTCATTGCGCTACGCGGCTGGAAGGCCGCAGCAGCACACAATAATAAGGCGATTAGGGCGAGGTGCCGGCGAGTAACGCGTTCAGACGGCAGCATACAGGAAATCGATTTATAGCTGCGCATGCGCAGCGCACAGGGACCATGCTGGCAGTCGATGGGTGCCTTTCACATAGACTTAGCATACACACATATGTATATTGACATATATATATATACAAGTTCAAAGGCTGAGCTCTGCGCGGATTTAAAAGGTTGTTCCTCCAGAGGGCTACTTGGGCATTCGGCCCATATAACTAAGGGCTTAGAATAATAAAACATGAATTTTAGTGAGTAAGCAATTGATTGGAGTAAACAATAGCTATAACATATAACATATAAGTATCACAATCAATTTGAGATCATTGTTCATGTTAACGTAACATGGGTAATTCGTGGGCGGGGATACAACGGTGACACCTAAGCGCACTTAAGTGCACCTAAGCGCACCTAAGCAGTAACACTATAAATACTCCTTAACTAAGGCCCGAACTGCAGAATTTAAACCAGCAACCCCTTAAATATGGTGGCGCCACCTTGAGGCTACTGCTGCACTGAGCAGCCACCCCCTACCCATGCGGTTCTCCTGCCAAAACCTCTGTCACCTGACCAGCACCGAGCAGCTCGCCATTCAGCGCTCAGACAGCGGACACTCAACAACTGCATAAATTACCCCACCCACCCCCACCTCTAACTGAAGAGATGATGGAGGAGGGTTGTAGGGTTCGAGTCCACATACGGGATGTGGTCCCTGGGCTCGGGAAAGCGGGGGGGGGGGCTGTGATTGAACTGTTGGGTTGCAGTATATGGCCCCATTACCTGACATTGCAGGGAGCCCCTGATGACTCCGTTTTTAGTGCTATGTTGCATTGTGTAACCTCATTACGGGGAATCCCTCATTACTGTACCTTTACATTGCATTATGTGACCTTTTAGTTATCCTTAAACTAGACTCTTAATGATAAAAAATAAACACCGATATAACCAGTCGTGTCTCCGCCTCAGTGAATTGTAAGGGAGCAGGGTCTTTTCGCAAACACACAAACACACACATCTGCTTATAATAGATAAAAGACATATACTGACATACATATATATATACTGTTTAAAATAATATTTAATTATTTAATAAATACAGGCTCACACTCTCTCGTCCGAAATCCTTGAGGCCAGTTGTATTTTGGAATTCAGATGTTTTTAAAATGAATTCCAGAATGAAGGTAGTAATCAAGCATTAATACTACAGCAAAACCGCATGAATATGCCTACTCACACTTCCCTCTCCCCATATTCCTCCGACTGCCCACACAACCTCTCCATACCCTCCCCCCTCTCCCCACCCACTCCCCCACTCTCCAGCCACTCCAAACTCACTACCCCACTCTCCAATCACTCCCAACCCACTCCCCCATCCTCTTCCCCTTCGCACCCCACACCCACCATCCCACTTGTTCCCACGGTCGGCTCCCACCGTATTGATGAATCATTTAGCGCTATTCTGAAAGCCGTCAATCAGGGATCAAATTATGGCCCTGTCACACTACGACGTGACTACGTCAGCGTAACCACAACGTGAAAATAATGATATCACGTCGAAGTTATCGGCGTAATATGCAAATTGTGGACGTGAATGCAACGTAGTTGACGTGAGCGTAACGTGAAAGTAACGTGGGTGTACGTCGTGACGTTAGCTGTAACGTGACAACGTTAGAGGGGAGGGGTAATTGGCGACGTGACCGGGCGTTAGTGTAACGTGAGCGTAACGTCGCCGTAACGGGTGTGACGTGAACGTAACGTGACCGTAACGTGACCGTAACTTGACCGTAACGTGACCGTAACGTGACCGTAACGTGACCGTAACGTGACCGTAACGTGACCGTAACCGTGACCGTAACGTGACCGTAACGTGACCGTAACGTGACCGTAACGTGACCGTAACGTGCAAAACGCTGCCCACACGTTGCTCCCACCCGGGCCGTCGGTCTGACGTGACATAACGTGACTCTAACGTCATTTACGCTGCTATAACGATCGCGGAACGTCAACCTAACGTCATTGTCACGTCATCCCAACGTAACGGCTTCACGTTGAGATACGTTGAAAGTTTTGAACAGGTTCAAAACCTCGACGCGCGCCGACGTAACACGACGTAACATGACGTAGCTCGACGTCAGTCTAACGTCATTATGACGTCATCATAACGTAATCCAACGTACATCAACGTAATGACGAAATATCACCACGTTAGGGTCACGTTCGCTCATTACGTCGTAGTGTGACAGGGGTATAAGCAGCTTCCACATCCATGCTGACTCCAACACGCCACCTCCTGCTACCGACACCATGTGCTAACTACACCAAGCGACGCACACTTTGCCCGTGACCAACGGCCTACCGCTCCTAGTCCTAGAACAGTGTGGCAGCACTATAAAGTCGCCATGAGTGCGCGCTGTCACAAGTCGGTACCCGTCCTGATATGACCATAGATGTTCCCAAGATGTACAACTCCAACAACCAACAAACCTAGAACAACCATCGTGCACTGCCTGTGGCGCCATCTTACGGACACAGAAGGCAACATCTACTGACCAATGACTGAGCAGCACACACCGCCACTTGCCTTCTGAACTCAAACCTGTGAGGTTCGGGCACAGCCTCCAGAATTTTCCCACCCACCCACACACCACAGAACCAAGGCATGGATGGGTAGGCCTGAGCATCGGTGGCCACTAGAACTTAAAGCCATTACACCTCAGCCTCGAAGCCACTACCTGACACGTGACACCTCCAAAACCCTGTCCAATAGCCCACCTCACATCGCCTTACGTGAATAAAGCTTCAATCCACATTAGCCCGTCTATTTGAGCTTAAGCCAAAGACCCTATAATACAAAGACGGCTCACTCCCTATCTCTCCCATTAAGCCAAAGACCCTATAATACTAAGACGGCTCACTCCCTATCTCTCCCTTGGTAATGTAAATTTCGCAGTGCCACCTTGTGGTGGGTTTGATCAGCCCGGCTGCTGGTTGGTGTTTCACATGTAAACACATACAATTATATTATACATGAGATAAGTATGAATACACATCAATATGAAATTGCTATGAACAAATACACATCATCATCAGCATCATCATCATCATCGCCATCATCACACATCTTTCAATTTCATATATACATTTATACACATAATATAGCACCTGTTTAACCAAGAGAACAGCCAGCGCACCAAGTGGTGGGTTTGATCATTTTGATTACACAGTACAGGCTGAGTGAGCCGTCTTAGTATTATAGGGTCTTTGCTTAAGCCCAGTAGGTTGGTTGGTTGTTGGAGTTTTACATCCTGGCAACATCTAAGGTCATGTCATGAGACATATCTACTTGTGACCGTGCACACTCATGGCCACTTTTATTGTGCTGGCCCACGGGGAGATCAGGTCACCAGCACCATGCCCTGATAATAGTGATATCCCACTCAGTCACATTATCATGACACTGAGCCAACCAATCCTTGCCCTATCCTAATAATGCCAAGTGCATGGCTAGGAAGTGACAAGTATACATTTTTAAGTCATTGGTTTGACTCGACCAGTGTTTGAATTCCATGATCTACCAAAGCGGGAGACGGACGCTCAATTAATTCGGTCATCCCATCTGGTAAACTCAGTAAGTAAAGACTGATCTGCCTAACACCATTAAACTGAGCTTGAGTATCCCATGACTTACTATTAGTAGGGCTGTGATGTCACACAGGGAAGGGAAAGGTGGACTTATATGGCCTACTTAAAAGGCTACTTTATGTGATAGTAGGGTTTGCACTGCTTTTCAAGTAGGGAACTATTCCCTGGCTCTGGTTACTTTTAACAGCTGAGGAGGGTTATGAGGGCTGAATGACACTAATACAGACCATAATTTGACCCTAGATAGCTCCCAGATAATATGTTGTTTAATGCGATACAAATTATCAATAGTCACAGTTAATGATGATAATTGTGAATAAGTAAGGTTGTGTTGCAAATTAATTGTGACAGCATAGGCTTTAGATTAGATTAGATTACAGTGTTTGAGCTGAATGCTCAGGCAAAGTCAGAGACTCCCCCCATCAGGGCTCAGCACATGTGGTGAAGATGCTCTGTTCAGTTTTGTCATGAGCAGTAATGAGTTTGAATCTGCTGGCATTAGCTGGATGTATCTGGAAATCTGTGATTCATCTGGTATTGTTGGTAACACCTTGTCAAGCTGCCCTTTGAATGATCGTACACTGCAGTTTGATTGATTTCATATGTAAGCTGGCATTGTATTGAAGAGCTGGACTCCTCGGACAGAAAGAATTCCTTCCTGCAGTGTTCTTGTTGACTGTGAGGCTGTGGTATTTAGCAGGATTTAGCAGTGACAGATTCTATTAAATTAACTTTTATGCAGCAATAAATGCTTACTAAAACACCCAGTATCTAAGTTTGATATCTACGATACAACCTAGATACTAGATACTTTCACCAGACTATGCTACTTACTTTGTTTCATTTAAAGCCGCATAGTCTGATGAAACCATCAACATTTCAAAACCAAGACAATTATCTATATTTTATTCTACATATCTAACTTACATACTGGTGTACTTATTAAACATTTGTCACCACAGAAGGGAATACTGAGGCAATCGAATAGAATCTGTTATTGCAGAAGCCTATGATGTCAGAGTTCTGGCATGTTTGCCAGAATTAATTTGGTATGATTGCACTTCAAATATCTCTAAAGTTAGCTATTTAAAATAAAACTTACTTCAAACTAAAGTGGGGTACATTATATTGATCAACCTAATGCATTTATCTCAGAAAATGTCAGAAACTCAAAACCATCAGACTATGCACCTGTAATTAAATGGCGTAACTGATTAAGGTTTGATATAACTGGAAAAACCAGTCGCAGCACCAAAGAAAGATTGTATTTAGATGAATACACCTGTTTACCAAATACGAAACCAACAACCTCATTCAGATAAGGTAGCAAGGTTGAAATCACGTGATTAGATCTTTAAAGTAAACAACAGCCACGCCCATAGCAACCACCATGCCACCGCCTGGTGGGAGCATGTTTACCTTATAAGGTTACCAGAGATGGGTGTGTGGGGTGTGTGGGGTGTGTGGGGTGTGTGGGTGTGTGGGGTGTGTGGGGTGTGTGGGGTGTGTGGGGTGTGTGGGGTGTGTGGGGTGTGTGGGGTGTGTGGGGTGTGTGGGGTGTGTGGGGGTGTGTGGGGTGTGTGGGGTGTGTGGGTGTGTGGGGTGTGTGGGGTGTGTGGTGTGTGTGGTGTGTGGTGTGTGTGGTGTGTGTGGTGTGTGTGTGGTGTGTGGGTGTGTGGTGGTGTGTGTGGTGTGTGTGGTGTGTGTGGTGTGTGGGTGTGTGTGGGTGTGTGGGGTGTGTGGGGTGTGTGGGGTGTGTGGGGTGTGTGGGGTGTGTGGGGTGTGTGGGGTGTGTGGGGTGTGTGGGGTGTGTGGGGTGTGTGGGGTGTGTGGGGTGAGTGGGGTGTGTGGGGTGTGTGGGGTGTGTGGGTGTGTGTGGGGTGTGTGGTGTGTGTGGTGTGTGGTGTGTGTGGTGTGTGTGGTGTGTGTGGTGTGTGTGGTGTGTGTGTGTGGTGTGTGGTGTGTATGGTGTGTGTGGTGTTTGTGATGTTTGTGGTGTGTGTGATGTGTGTGATGTGTGTGCTGTGTGTGCTGTGTGTGTGGTGTGTGATGTGAGTGGTGTGTGGTGTGTGTGGTGTGTGTGGTGTGTGTGAGGTGTGTGGGGTGTGTGGGGTGTGTGGGGTGTGTGGGGTGTGTGGAAGTGTGGGGGTGGAGTGGGTGCTGCCGAGAGCCGGTGTCCCAGATGGCCAATCTGCCGTGCGACTCGACTGGTTCCCGTCAGCAATAGAACAGACAGGTATCTGCCACCAGAGAAATATATTATAGTATTAGTACTCTGCACTGATCTCTCAGGCAAGGCACCACACAGACCAATAGGCGTGGATATGGTGAATGCATCATGAAATCTAGGTAACCTAATGGTTAGGATGCTAGCCCAGGAATAGCAAGAAGTCCACACTCACATAGGCCTATATAATATATTAAACAAGTCATCTTCAACTTTCGTTTGTCCTTTAAACAAACACAACATCGAAACATATCTTCTAAACATCTTAGAATTCTAATCACTGGTTTAAATACTTTCAGGTTCATGTGTTTAGAATTCTGAAATGCTTAGTATTAAAAAATAGATATGTTTATACACTGAACATGGTTAGTTTTAATCATGCTTACAATCTAAACACTGCTCTTAATGCAGAGCTATGTTTGCTTATTCAGATTTGTGTTCCTAAAAATCCATTACTCTCCGGCAGTCCCCCTCCACTCCCCCTCCCCCCCAGCTTCTTACACTCATGAGAATGTTGATAAATTGTGGGGGTGGGGGGGGGGGCGGCGGGGGATGAACCCTTATTGTTAATCAGGATGTTATTTGATAAATAACTCATGTGCTGGCTTGGTGGTCTATCTCACAAACATTGAACCTAACTGTAAGTAATATCCTTGCCGTACAATCTATTTCCCTCCACAGCAGCTATTGACTGAACCCAGACTTGCGCCATCTTGATTCGAAAATGTGGTTAGTTGCACAATTGATCATAGCAGAGCCCCTAGCAAAGCCATGGTTTGTTTAGTATTGTATATAGAAGTGGACCACGTCTTGAAAGTGGCAGTCCAAAGTTTATTTTGCCATACCCCAACAAAGAAAGTTTTACCCCACTTGGATTGCTAAAATTAGGCACACTTTCTACACAGATGGTTTAGTGGGCACTTAAAGTTTCATAGTCCGATGGTTTTGAGTTTCTGACATTTTTCTGAGATAAGTATATTAAATTGATCATTATGATCTACCTTACTTTAGTTTGAAGTAACTTTTAATTGAAATGGCTACCTTTTGTGATATTTGAAATTCAAACATGTGAAAATAATTTTGGCAAGCACGCCAAAACTCTGATACCATAAGGCTTCTGCAGTAACATGTTCTATTAAATTGACTCAGTGTTCCCTTCTATGTGGCAATAAATACTTAATAAGTGCATCAGTATCTAAGTTAGATATGTATAATCAAATCTAGATAATTGTTTTGATTTTGAAAACTTGATGCTTCATTGGACTATGCATCTTTAAGAGCAATTGCAGATCTCTCAGCAGTATCTTGGATAAGTTGTGGCAGTAATTAGAGCTGCGCTGGTGAGTGTCTCTGTACCTTCGATGATTCACTTAGCTTTTAGTGCAATCGCAGATCTCTCAGCACTGACCTCGACTGCCTTCGAAAGCGAGGCTAAGAGCAGGCAAACTCGATGGTGGTGGTGATGCGGATTCCGAGGGACACCAGTTTGACAGGGACACTTCCATTCAAATGCATTGTTAACTGCCGTGAGCAAATCTTCATACAGAAGAAGTCAAATATCTCCCAAATTACACCATCTAGGAACAAATCGTTTGGTACACATATAGAAAACATCTTTACCATAAAGACTATATTAAATTTATAAGGTTAGGGTTCTTGAATTCTATTATTTTTGAATAGAACTAACGTTTTGCACTGCGCGTAGCGTCAAACTCAAGGCATTGTCAATGGCCGTAAGCAATCTTCATACAGAAAATACACAAGAAGTCAAATATCTCTTAAATTACATCATCTAGAAACAAATCGTTTGGTACACATATAGAAAACATCTTTACCAAAAACATTATATTACATTTATAAGGTTAGTGATGATGCTGTTCGATTTTGACGCATGTGCAGAAGCGATGTGTCCCTCGCAAACTGGTGTCCCTCGGAATCCGCAACAGGGGCTTGCAAGTGTGAGATTGGTCAATAATCTAGTCAACCCGGAACTGTATATTTAATCTTCTTACTATACAATTATGTAAAACCGGAAGTTTGTATTGAATTTGGAGATTCGTGTGGCTATTTGTTGATCCAGCAGTGCCTGGCTATCAGGCGGCCACAGAGGCCACATCCAATCACCGGAACATCTGATGGTAGCAACGAGGAATATTATATTCAATTCTACCCTCACGCCCAACCACTTAACCCACCCCCACCGCCTCCGCTTTCTCCCTCCCTCCCCCCTCCCTCCCTCCCTCCCTCCCTCACTCCCCTCCTCCCTCCCTCGCTCCCCCCCTCCCTCCCCCTCCCTCCCTCCTCCCCTTCCTCCTCCCCTTCCTCACCCCTTCCTTCACAGAGAGAAGAAGCACTGATACAGAAATCAATCTAAGTGCTATGGTATTCATCCAAAGGTGGTTCGTCTGAATATTGTACACACGGTATCACAACATAAGCTACTTGATGCTTTGATTAAAGAAAGCTTTATTATGGATTGAAAACATAAAATTTAATTTATTTTTCCAAAGGAGGAACGAGAGAGATTATTTTCATCCACATCACTGTCGTGTTCACAGAAGCTTGGTGTAGGAATATTAATACTATCAGTAAATGTCTTATTTCAGGTCAATTTTGATCTTATCATCCAAGTTTAGAAAACGATAACATCAAGCGTGTAACATCTCTCCATAACATCATTTTAGCACACATCCATAACATCATTTTAACACACATTCATAACATCATTTTAGCACACATCCATAACATCATTTTAACATACATCCATAACATCAGTTTAGCACACATCCATTACATCATTTTAACACACATTCATAACATCATTTTAGCACACATCCATAACATCATTTTAGCACACATCCATAGCATCATTTTAACATACACATCACATTCAAAGATTGTATTGATTATAGTTAAGCAAAAAAAAGTTGTCTTTAGAAGAAGAAAGTTGAAAAAAAAGTTTGGGTAGATGCATGGTGTCGATATGCAAATTTTCACTTTAGCACACAATCATATACACACATTTTGGATACATTTGGTAGGAATCGATTAAAAACATGTAGTATTGCTAACATACTTAACACACAGAGACTGCCCCACTGAAAGACCGGACCATTAGCTACCATGACCTGATATCCCACTCAATCACATAGGGCGTAATCGATTAATCAACTCAGGTCACCCGAGCCACTTTTTGGCGCATGCGCACATCCTACAGACTCGGGTTGAATAAATGAATACGCTCGGGGTGGACAAAATGGTGGCTTAATCTAAAACAGAATATTTTTGTTCAATAACCGATTTATGTACAGCAAAATAGGATTTAAAGTATTTTATGATTGTAGAAGCTGACAATCTGGGTTATTAAAAAAAAGAGCATTAAAACAACACCTCAGAGTTGTACTGGTAGCAGTTATCCTACAGGTACCAGCACAGATGTGATGTCATCGCTCCTAGCAAACCCCAGCCAAGAGGTGGGTTACTGGGGTCGGGTCGTTTTGCACCCGGCACGTGTATTTGTCGACTCCCCTCGCGGTGTTCGATTTGAAATTCTGATGACTCGGGTGAGCCGGGTCGTCCGGGTCGTGTTAATCGATTACGGCCATACTAATGACACTGAGCCATCCAGTCCTTGCACCCTCCTAGCAATGTTGATTGCCAGGCTAAGTAGTGACAAGTATAAATTGTCTAAGCCATTGATTTGAAAACCTTCGACCTCCTGCATAGGTAGCCAGCCATCACTCTTACCAATTCAGGCATCTGATCCAGTGTACTATAACACTGACAGAGCATATTCTTAATTGGAACAATGCAGACATTCTGGCAAATATAATTGATACAAATTAGAAAATATGCAGATATTTAGTAAATCGGTGATCAGACAATAATTCTCTATGCACAGAGAGGGTATTGTCATTGCAAATATAAAACCCAAACTTGTTTCGATATAAGCACAGCTATATATTCAATTCAATTTAATTCATTCAATTCTTTATTTCAGACTCATGATTATGGTAGTTACATAATTTGATCCATAGTAGGTAGATATAAAAATTAATGTGAATGGGATATAAGTAATAGTATGAATATTACCATACTAACCAATATCAAAATGTTGGTCTAGAAACAATAGTTTGTACCAATGCCTCCATATAGCAGACGTAAATCTGAGATCACTCTCTTCTATTTTCACAAGTCCCTGTATTATATTAGATTCCTGAATATTAGATTCCTGATAACAGCCTGGAAGGCTGGCACATCAATATTGGCAAACAGCTGACTAGCACTGTGATACCTAGGTAGACAGAGTAATAATCTCATAATGTCATTATATGCTACATTCAGTTTTCTAATGCTATACATTCTATAGTTCCACCAAATCTGGGCAGTATACAAGGGAGTACAGAAAGTTCTAAATAAATTTACCTTGACATCAGCTGTACAGATATGAAATTTCCTGCTGAGCATATTTCCCTGAGCATATAGCTTGCAACACTGTCTATTAATATCCCTGTCATCTCTAAAGTCATCAGTCATAAAGTGTCCTAAGTACTTGACTTCAGTAGAGATTGACAGGGGAGCACCAGTTAAAATAAAATCAGGAAATACAGTATCCTTGTCATATTTTGATCGGATGATCATTACCATACTTTTAAAAGCATTGTATTTGATATCGGCTTCTATGGCATATTCAGAGCATATATTAAGTAGCATTTGCAGTCCACTACTATATGCTCCTCATGCATAATAAATAGTAATACAGATATCATACAATTTTCACCAAGATTATAGTTGCATAATCCGATGCTTTTTAATTCCTGTGATATCGTTTTAGATAAATATAAATTATTAATTTGATAATTCTAGTCTAGTTTACTCTAGTTTTAAATACTTTTAATTTCAAGGGTTAAACATTGGATATAGTCGAAGTGAAAACATGATAAATTAATGTTGGCATACACCTCAAAATGCTGGCCACTACAGGCTTCAGCAGTGACCAGTTTTATTAAGTTGATTCAAGCCCTGGTCACATAGCCATTAGTGGACGTAGGTGAACGTAGTGGAGGCTAACGCAGTTGAAAGTAGTTGAACGTAGTTGAAGATACCAGCATCTGTGCTTGTCCTTGATGTTAACTTGGTAATAACGTGGGTGAGCCGTGATCTCCAATTAAATATTTGGACATGTTCAAAAGAGCGGTACGTTAGAGGCTGAAGTAGAACGTACCTCTTAATGTACTCTAGCATACTCTAGTGTACTCTAGCATACTCTAGCATACTCTAGCATACTCTAGCATACTTTGACCCGCACAAAACCATGGCCATTCCATGTCGTGCATGCAGTGGTCACATAGCCGTTAGTGGACGTAGTTGAACGTAGTTGAACATAGTGGAAGCTAATGTAGTTGAAAATAGTTGAACGTACCGGCATCCATACCATAACGTATTTATCCGTATCATTCAGTGGCAAAAGGTGCCATACCTTAACGTAGTCCAACATAGTTTAACAAACGTCCACCACTTTTCACCCACGTCAGCCTCCACTACGTTCACCTACGTTCACCTACGTTCAACTACGTCCACTAACGGCTATGTGATCAGGGGTTTAGTGTTCTCTTCTACGCAGCAGCAAACACTAATTAAGTACACCAGTATCTAAGTTGGATATGTAGGATCAGATGTGTTTTCGATTAGAAATTTGATGCTTTCATCAGATTATGCAGTCGACAAAAGGGTAAATCAATTTCAACCCGGTTCAACTACTGTAAGATCTGCATTCTAATAGACTACATCACGGTTCCAGCGACGCGGTGCATTGTGGGATGCGTCAGAGCAAAACAACCCCCCCAAAAGCACATGGCACATGCTAATACACTGGGTGCAGCTATGAAATGTGCTAGTTTCATCTCATCTGAGCTCTTATTTGAAACATAGTATACCAACTAAAAAAATATATGTAATCAATTAAGATATTAATCTTTTTATCCTAGCATCATTGCAATTTATAGCATGTCAACATATAACTACAGTGACAATCTATATGATCCCATGTGCATTTAGATTTAGAAAAATCTAGGCACTCAGACTAGTGTTAGGCCATAGCCAGAGTTCTCAATTGCATTGTCAATGGCAGTGAGCAATCTCCATACAGAAAAAGTAAAATATTGATAAAAACCACACCACCTAGAGACAAACCGCTTGGAACACGTATAGAAAACATGTTTACCAAAAAGATTATATTAAATTGATAAGGTTAGGGTTTTGGATTTCTATTAATTTTGAATAAAACTGATGTTTTTCACTGCGCATATTGGCAAACTCAATGGCTGTATGCCTTTGCTTTGCTCCCAAAGCCGTTTTCAGCGCATGCGCAGTCGGAACCGTGATGTAGTCTATTAGCGAACCAACTGGAAGTGGTGGCCAAATCGGTACAAGCAGTGGTTTCCTGTGCCGAAGGTCGGTCGGGAGTTTGTATCCCAACCAAGTCAAACTAATAACTTAACAAATTTAGACTTGTCACTACCTAGCCTGGTGCTCAGCATTACTGAAATAGAGCAAGGACTGGTTAGCGCAGTGTTAGGATAATGTGACTGAGTGGGATATTGGGTCATGGTGCCAGCAGCCTGGTCTCCCAGTTGGGCAGCACTATAAAATCACCATGAGTATATACTGTCACAAGTCAGTGCCTGTGCTTATATGAGCCCAGATGTTGCTATGCCATAATACACCACCAAACAAGCAAAGAATTATTCCAAATCCCAAATTCACTCCTTGGCATATTTCTCAAAGCAGGTTCCTTCACTGAATGCAATCAAGATATTATGGAAAACACGTTGACAATTCAGTGAATTAAAGATTAACAATGTTTTGATTTTTTACCAGTATTATTGCTTATTAATGTCATATTATTCTCGATGATTAAGCATGACAAATTTCAATCGTGAACAATTGGTCTTCCTCATTTCATTGTATCATGCCCTATTTAAAGGCTCATTCACACCTTACCGGATTGGGGTACCGGATAGAAAACGGACACTGTCTGATGAAATATGGCAATGTATGGTTTATATACGGTTGGCATCCGGCGTTTCCGTTCTCTGTCCGGTGGTGTCCGGTGGCAAGTTTTGAACATGCACAAAACTTGTACCGGACACTGCCGGACTGACGTGTACTGTTCGTGTCCGGTTTAAGTCCATTTAGTCCATTTTGTCCATTTCATGTCCGGTACCCATCCGTTACGTCTCCAGTATGCTTCCTGAATAGTCCATTGATGGTGTTGCGGGAATTTGGTCCGTCAGTTTTTTATATGCTTTCGGCGCATCCATTAATAGTCTGGTACACGTCCGATTGACATTCGGTTTTCACCCATCAGTTCACCGTTGCTTGTCCGGTTAAATACAGTGTTGTCTGGTGTCGTCCGGTTATCGTCCGGTTATCGTCCGGTGGCTATTCGTTAATGTATGTTCCTTGTCCGTTTAGCGTCCGTTTCGTCCAGCTGAAAGTGCAACAATTCGACACATTTCGACACATTTCGGTACATTTTGATACCGAACACTTCCGGACTAGAAAATTCCTTGTCCGGTGGTGTCCGGTACTCAATCTGGTAAGGTGTGACAGGCACTTTAGAAATGCTCACTGCCAGGCTAGGTAGCGACGAGAATACATTTTTAAAGTGATTGCTTTGCCTCGGCTGGAATTGAATTCTACAAGTTAGAATCCCACGACCTGCCACTGGGGAAGCAGGCCTTCAACCCATTCGGCTGATTATTGATTCATTTCAACACTTTGTTTTCCATCTTGAATTTCCCAATTTCTGACTGACGAGTTATTAATTATCAAAGCGGTGCACAGGGGGAAGGGGAATAATACAACAGCAAACAAAATAAGACAGAACAAGAACCAACCCAACAAATCAAACATAGAGGGGTTGGTTGGTTGGTTGTTGGAGGTTTATGTCCTGGCAACATCTAAGGTCATATCAGGATGAGCACCGACTTGTGACAGTGCACACTCATGGCAACTTTATAGTCCTGCTCCACTGGGAGATCAGGCCACCAGCACAATTACCCGATATCCCACTCAGTCACATTATCCTGACACTGAGCTACCCAGTTCTTGCCCAATCCTATCAATGCCGAGTGCTAACAGACTAGGCAGCGATGAGTACCAATTTTGTAAGTCATTGGTTTGACTCGACTGGGAATCAAAGTCTCGATCTCCCGCACAGGAGGCCTGCGCTCTATCAATTCAGCCACCATGTCTGGTGCAAACATAGAGGAAGTGGCTAACAGTGATTTAATATCACAGCCAATGAAAACACCCAGATAAGGAGCAGATGCTTCCGGTAACCAAGCGATCGTGGAACACACTGTAGCAACAAACCTTTATTGTTTTTGTCGTGGTTGGTTTTTGTTTTGTTGTTGTTACTTGTCTTTGTTTCTTCTTGTACAATTTGGATTGGTTGACTTCGAACCCTCAGGAGAATTTGGCTGTGTGCCAAGTCTTCTTGTCTACCGTGTACACCTCCGAGAGCAATCTGGAAAGTTTGGCTACTTGGCGCCGAGTGAGTGGGGAGGGCGTGGGTGGGTGGTTGTTGGTGGGTGGGGAGGGGGTGTGCCTGTGAGTGTGTAAGAGTGGAATGGTATGTGTACATTATTATTGTTATTGCTACTGTTACTGTTGCTGTTACTGTTGATGTTGCTGTTACTGTTACTGTCACTGTTGCTGTTGTGGTTACTGTTGCTGTTACAGTTGCTGTTACGGTTACTGTTGCTGTGCCTGTTGCTGTTACTGTTGCTGTTGATGGTACGGTTACTGTTGCTGTTACTTTTGCTGTTGCTGTTACTGTTGCGGTAACTGTTACTGTTGCAGTTACTGTTACTGTTGCTGGTACGGTTGCTGGTACGGTTGCTGTTACTGTTGCTGTTGCAGTTACTGTTGCTGTTGCAGTTACTGTTGCTGTTACCGTTGCTGTTGCTGTTACTGTTGCTGTTACTGTTGCTGTTGCTGTTACTATTGCTGCTACTGCTACTGTTGCTGTTGCTGTTACTGTTGCTGTTGGGGTTACTGTTGCTGTTGCTGTTGCTGTCGTGGTTACTGTTGCTGTTGCTGTTGCGGTTACTGTTACTGTTGCTGTTGAAGTTACTGTTGCTGTTGCCTTTGCTGCTACTGTTATGGTTGCTGTTACTGTTACTGTTGCTGTTACTGTTGCTGTTACTGTTGCTGTTACTGTTGCTGTTACTGTTGCTGTTACTGTTGCTGTTACTGTTGCTGTTACTGTTACTGTTGCTGCTACTGTTGCTGTTGCTGTTGTTGTCATCGTTATCGTTATTGTTATTATTAGTATTATCATTGTTATTATTAAAGTTGCCTAGTCCGATGGTTTTCGGTTTTTATAATATTAAAAAGAAGATAAATATGAACATTATAATCTACTTTACTTCATAATCTATTTTACTTTAGTTTGAAAAAAACTTTTATTTTAAAAGGTTAACATTGGAAGATATTTGAAGTGAATTTCCACTAACGATAAGAGCTTGGAAAATCAATACTTGTCACTCAATACCTTGCGTGGCACTCGCCATTAATAGGATAGGGCAAGGACTGGTTTGCTCAGTGTCGGAATAATGTGACTGAGTGGGCGATTTACTGACAGCCCAGTCTCCCAATGGGGCAGGACTATAAGGTCACCATGAGTGAGCGCTGTCACAAGTCGGTATCTACATTGATATCACCTCAGATGTTGCTAGGATGCAAAGCCCCAATAAACAAACAATCGGACGCTGGATACCTACGTCACAGCCTGCATATTGTGTACGGTAGTGTCAGCCTTGAGAAGACAACTCTGCACACAGACCAATGTTGTGCTGACATAGCGGGCGTCCTGTCGTTGGAGAGACAGTCAAATGAGACAAGAATAGTTTGTACGTTAAAGATTTGTTTGCACATGGCAGAGGTTCGATGATCACAGGGATCGCAGAAACCAGGTACAGTACAGCCCCGTTAAACCAAGCTCGGTTAAACCAAACGATCGGTTAATCCAAACTTTTTTTGGCGGCCCGGCAAAATACTACCATTTATCATATAAAAAAGTTGGTTAAACCAAAGTCGGTTAATCCAAACTAAATACCACTTCCAGTATGGTTAAACCAAACCATCTGAGACTTTTTTATATGATAAATGGTATTATTTTGTCGGGCCGCCAAAAAAAGTTTGGATTAACCGATCCTTTGGTTTAACCGAGCTTGGTTTACCGGGGTTATACTGTATGCACATAAAAACAATAATCAAAGCGTCCACATACATTGTATATTGCATTCATAATGCACCTGCGTTTTTGCCAAAGCCAAGTCAAAGTCGAAGCCAAAGCTCAGTTAATCCAATGATCGGTTAATCCAAACAAAAGCCTGCTGTGTGTGTGTTGTGATCCGTGACTAACAGTTGGGGGGGGGGGAGGGGGTAGTGAGTAGAGTTCTTGAGCTCCTTACACACTAACAGTAGTGCCTCATTCACACTATCTACCTAATACACAATGACTATTGACCATAAGTAAAGAATCGCCAGCAACTACATAAATACATTCATGCACCTGGCCCTATACATCATTTACATTAATATACCATTTGTATTCCTTTATAGACCATTTCACATTCCCCACCAATGCGTTTGATCATAATATTTTACATTTGGTTCTTTTGGGGTGAATCATGTATGAAACCATGTAGATTAATAAACGTTAAAAGTTAAATCGAGAGCTTTCTGTGTCTGCCATCTTGATTTTTCGCATTCTCTACCAATCAGATGCTTCATAGCAAAAGTGGTTCACCAGTCTTTGGGGAAGCCCTCGAGGTCATGTGATGAGAGAATCCCACCCATGACATCATTCATACATTAAAATTGGAGTTCATTTGTCATCTATGTGGACTATATACCAGGTGCCTTTAAGTGACAGCAGACGACAGGAAGTAAGGTAATGGAATATGAGTCGGATCCTTCCCTCCGCGACTGGAGAGTTCCCGAAATAGCGAAATAGCGAATGGTAGACAGGAAGTGTGAACACTTATTTATAGTAAGCATGTTAGTGTATGGAATCGTTGGCTTGGGCATACATACTACTTATTACCGCATATGTGAGCAGCCATCAGTTTGTTTGTTTGTTGTTGTTTTACGTCCTAGCAACATCTAAGGTCATATCAGGACGGGTACCGACTTGTGACAGTGCGCACTCATGGCGACTTTATAGTGCTGTCTCACTGGGTTTGCTTGTTTGTTTGTTGTTGTTTTACGTCCCACTGGGAAACCAGGCCACCGGCACCATGACCTCATATCCCACTCAGTCACATTATCCTGACACTGAGCACACCAGTCCTTGCCCTGTCCTAATAATGCCGAGCACCTGGCTAGGAAGCGACAAGTATCAATTTTTAAGTCATTGGTTTGACTCGACCAGGGTTCGAACCCACGACCCCACAATCTACCAGCGCGGGAGACGGACGCTCTAACTCATTCGGCCATCCCGTCTGGTCAGCAGCCATCAGAATGAGATGGTCAGTAGGGTCACAGTTAGAAAAGGTGAATTATCTATTGATTATGTAAGGAGTCACATCGACAGGTAGGTGAGGGTGGGGTGATTGCATCAGGGAGCCTAGGTAGTGTAATGGTTAGCATCCTAGTACTGGAATAGAAAGAAGTGTAGGGTTGAATCCTGCTCTGGCTGCAATATTTCCCATTTACATTATTTCTGTGACACTGGTGCTGTGACCAGGATCCTGTACAAGTTATGTTCGGTTTGGTTGCTGAGTCTACCGTGTGTATTTGTATACGTAAATGAATTGCCTGTATGTAATTATAAGCTGCATAGAACTGATGGACATACATCATTTGAAAGACTTGCAATTCCAGGGGGATGTGTGGAGTAGTTTGCATTAACCTCTCAAGCAAGGAGCTCATAGACAGGTAGATGTGGATAGGGTGATTGCATCAGGGCACCTAGATAGCATAACTGTTAGGGTGCTAATCCTACAATGGCAAGAAGTGTGCTTTGTTTGTTGTTTTACGTCCTAGCAACATCCGAGGTCATATCAGGACGAGTACCGACTTGTGACAGTGCGCGCTTATTGCGACTGTATAGTGCTGCCCCACTGGGAAACCAGGCTGCCAGCACCATGACCTCAGTTACATTATCCTGACACTGAGCCAACCAGTCCTTGCCCTATCCTAATAATGCTGAGTGCCAGGCTAGGAAGTGACAAGTATCAATTTTGAAGTCATTGGTTTGACTTGACCAGGATTCGAACCCACAAACTCATGGGTTCGGATATCCCGATCTCCCAAAACAGGAGACGGACGCTCTACTCATTCGGCCACCGCATCTGGTGCAAGAAGTGTGGGTTTGAATCCTGTTCTGGGTTTGCATCAACCCCATGACAATACCAAACACCAGGCAATGTAGTGACAAGTAGCAATTTCAAAACCACAAATTTGACTCGACCGGGGATCGAACCCATGACCTCCTGCAAGGTAAACAGCTGCCCAAACACCCAATCATTTTGGATAATGCGTTTGTCTATTACATTATTTTACGCGAGATATTGATTGATGGTGATTGTATGCCTTGTCAGCAATAAAGCAATAATCAAGGGACAAAGTTAGTAGAATTTATTATTAAAGTCATTGCAGCAGGAAGCCAAACCCCAGGCGATCTACAGGCATGAATCACTTCAAATAATGGCTTCATTAAACAAACTGACAATCAATCTGTCAATTATTTATTCATTTTGGTAAATGTTTATCCTCCCTGAAAAATACTTGAGTCAGTGTCAAGGCTCTGAATTTCTGGTCACAGGTGCGAAGAGTTATCTACCCACAATTTTGATTGACACGTAATGTTATTGATTTACGCAAGAAATTATCCAGGAAAGACGATAACTATTTCGCTATATATTATATGTATTATATGTATTATATGTATTATATGTATTACATGTATTGTATGTATTGTATGTATTATATGTATTATATGTATTATATGTATTATATATCTTATATATATTATATATATATTATATATTATATATATTATATATATTATATATATTATATATATTATATATATTATATATATTATATATATATTATATATATTACATATATTATATATATTATATATATTATATATATTATATAGATTATATATATATTATTTATATTATATATAATATATGAGTCTAAAAAGAAGAAAAAATAAGGTAACATTTCCATTTTGGTCATGCATTGTTAAAAGAAAGAGGCTGCATTTTTGGAGATCTCCTTATAAAATCCAATGGACTGTACACATTGAGGGAAACCCATAAAAAAAGGGTTCATCAATATATTTGTCTAAATGATCTCTATTTTCAAAGAGCGATTTTGGTCAATTTAACAGATGTCGGCATCGCAATAGTTAAAGTGTAGTGCATTTCTTTGTTTCATATTAAATTATTTTAGAAACAAATAGGGTTGTTGTATTTTCTGTACCTTTACATTCAGTATAAATTTAAGAGCTTTCCAACACCTCTGTCAATGCTCAACTATAATTATGCCGTTCGACGCTGACATCCAATGGTCGACGCTGACATCTTTAATAGATGTCGGCATCGCAATTGTTAATGTGTAGTGCATTTCTTTGTTTCATATTAAATTATTCTAGAAACAAATAGGGTTGTTGTATTTTCTCTACCTTTACATTCAGTATACATTTAAGAACTTTCCAACACCTCTGTCAATGTTAAACTATAATTATGCCGTTCGACGCTGACATCCAATGGTCGACACCAACATCTTTCCAGCATGCACCAATTGGCCTATTTTTATGAGACTACTCATATATATTATTTATATTATATCATGACTTGTTGTTGTTTATTAATTGATCCGTATGTTTTTCGCACCGAGTCAAGGCATAATGAGTGCATGGCTTGATGAGTGCAATTAAGAGTACTAAAATAGTGAGGTCTTGGCAGATGGGGGCGCCACCAGTACATCACAAGCAGAATCAGTTACATTCAGTAGTTGAGGAACAAATAGGAGTTATTTATATTTGCACAATGCAGTTATTTATATTTGCACAATGCATCACATCACATTACATCACATATATGTATATAAATACAAGCTACAGTACAAAAGGGAGAAAGACAATGAATGTCGCAAGTGACAGTAGTAGCGGCGGAATTATGGTTCGGCGGCGGTGGAGCCACTGGTGCCCGTATGAGTAGGAAGCAAATAGATGCAGAGAGCCCATTGGCCAATAATATAATATCGTAATAACATAATACAGTGTAATAAAGACATAGAAATTCCCTTACGCGGCTTCATACTCGCATAATGTTTATACATCACATATGCATCCTATTTAGGATATGGATTATAA
This sequence comes from Branchipolynoe longqiensis, assembly GCA_030323885.1. Taxonomy (NCBI): domain Eukaryota; kingdom Metazoa; phylum Annelida; class Polychaeta; order Phyllodocida; family Polynoidae; genus Branchipolynoe; species Branchipolynoe longqiensis. The sequence goes on from CM059195.1 coordinate 32,822,940, forward strand.
TAATATAATAGACTTTAAATATTTCTCTAAGCGATGTCAAAGTGATACATAGTGAGTCATTTTTTTAGTTAATTTAAATAATTTTGGCGGGAATCAGTGTCGATCTAGTAGAGGCGACACGACGCTCATTAGTTATTCATGGCCCTTCTTTGAGACGCTGTAAACCCATACCGTTTTCTCCCCTCCAGATTTCCTGGGCTTGACTGATTAAGTCTAAATCCTCCTTGATGGTTATGGAGGTAACTAGGTCCTCACCGCTAGGGGTAGTTGTACTATAACTTAGCATATGCAGACACCAAGGTCCCCTCTTTGGTAAGTCATAAGATTCGAACCTATGGGTTCGAACCCTGGTCGAGTCAAAACCATGACTTAAAGAATTGATACTTGTTGCTTCCTAGCCAGGCACTCGGCATTATTAGTGTAGTAGTCTGTACATGAGCCCCACTACCACGTGGTGGCAGCAGACACTGCGCCGCACACCTATGCAGTTACACTGAACTGCGCTAGGTGGCGGCATGCTAGCCACCAGGCAGAGCCCCGACTGGGCTTCCCTCTACTGCGTGTGGCGAGCACACCCCCACCCACCTATAGAGGCAACACGGGACCTGGCGAGTCAGGGGGCGGGTCAGTTGACTGTTGACGCCACGGAGAGCGGATAGGTTTTGGTAATAAACCAGTTGAAAGCGTACTGTACTAAATCTTGTCGTTCTTCTGTGAGTGCATGGTAGTGTGGAAGACCATGGGCCATCACATTACGATAGGGCAAGGACTGGTTGTGATAAAGTGGGATATCAGGTTATGGTACTATATGCCTGTCACTGGTAGATTGACCTCGACTATGCTTAGTCTAGTGAAACCCCTATATCAATCAATAATTGCTTAATATAAGTGACATAGCATAACTTATACGAATATCTAAATTATATTGCCATATATATATGTATATATATATATATATATATATATATATATATACATTGCATATTTTAATATACCAATGTCATTACAATTGGAGCGGTGCTGCCTGGTTAGTTTGTGAGTACTCACTAACGGGAACTGGCGCCCTCACCAATTCCAGTAGCGACCACCTCCCCGCAAACACATCTGGGTGTAGGTGTATGTGTGTGTGTGGAGGGTATGTCTGGTGGTGTGTGTGAGGGGGTGTCCTTCCAATTTCCTAACCCTCACATTCCTGTTACCGGTGAGTACACTCTCCAATCATGTTAGCTGTGAATGGGGGTAGCAGCCAGCAAGCACTAAGCTAACCGAATATCCGCTGGGAGAGCCGCCTTGTGTGGGTTAGTGGTGAGTGGGGTATGGGGGGTGTTTTTATAATCAGATAAGCTATCTCCGAAGTAAAAGGCTCCCTGACAGACAAACAGATGAGGCCATCCCTAGGAAAGTCTCATTGAAAGACAGACCGATAATGAAGCTAATTAAAAATCCCCCCAGAACTTAGCCTCGTTCGGCTAGTAGGGACAGTTTCAATGTTTTTTCCCATTTTTTCTTTATTTATGTTGTTTATTGTAAAGTATCCCAACTATCTATCTGGAATATAGGGCTCGTCCCCCCCGCCAGCCCCCCCCCCCCCCCCCACAAGATATTCTAATTTCAAATGTTAAATGTGTTAAGAACAACTTCCTTCACAGTAATGCATTTATTAAACTGGCACAGAATAGAAAAGAAAACCCTGACCGAGTCAAACCAATGGTTTACAAAAGTGATACCTGTTACTACCTTTGTCTATGTGTTATTATATTTGGCATGTGCTATTATAATTGGTGTTTCCTTTCTATGTTCGTCTATTTTCATGCTGGGTTCTGCGGTTTTGGGGGATATCCAATGACTCGACTGGGAATCAAAGTCTCGATCTCCCAGATGGGAGGCCTGTGCTCTACCGATTAGCACACTGCATTCAGTGCAAACATAGAGGAATTGGCTAGCAGTGATTTAATATCACAGCCAATGAAAACACCCAGATAAGGAGCAGACGCTTCCGGTAACCAAGCGATGGTGGAACACACTGTGGCAACAAAGCTTTATTTTTGTTGTTGCTGTGGGTGTTTGCTTTGTTGTTGTTCCGAAGTCCTACTCAGAACACAAGTTCTTTCCACTGTCGCCAGAGGGCGGGTTGGTGGAGGAAATCGGCTATTAAATATCAAAAGCTACCTGTTTTCAGTGACCTGTTTTTCTCTCTCGGCAAACCCATGGAAGTACAGCCTTGACTCCTGTATGTATTTAGGACTGGATTAGAGAAACCAATCAGTCTACCTTTACTTCATCTTACCAACAACCAGCAAAGACAGCTAGCGTTTAGCTATCATCAAACCATGCGCATATTAATTTATTTGTTCAATGAATTAAATAACATTTGATAAAATAACATTTGATAAAATAACATCTAAAATAACATTTTCTAAAATAACATTTTCTAAATAATATTTTCTAAAATAACATTTGCTAAAATGACATTTTCTAAAATTACATTTGCTAAAATTAGATGTGCTAAAATTACATTTTCTAAAATTACATTTTCTAAAATTACATTTGCTAAAATTACATGTGCTAAAATTACATTTTCTAAAATTACATTTTCTAAAATTACATTTTCTAAAATTACATTTTCTATTTTGTTGTTGTTTAAAGCAGATTGAAAATGCATCAACAGGCCTGAATGCCTACGATTACTGGTTCATTGCAATACAAATTGTGTAATGTTTTGCAAATCCCTGCTTGTGTCATGCTTTGTGCCTGGGTAAGCAATGTTCTTTTAAAGCTGTATAGTTACATAAAAGCACCATCTTTTCTAAACTAATAAAACCCACTGAGCTAGATTTGATTCGACTATCATAGGTCGTGATGAAAATGGGAAATATTGCGCCTAGACCAGGATTCGAACCGACACTTCTCGCTATTCCGGGGATAGCATGCTAACCATTAGTTTATCTAGGCTCCCTGATGCAATCACCATATCCTCGACTACCAGCCTATGCGGCTCCTTTCCTGAGAGGTCAGTGCAGAGTACGACACTACATATCAAATTTAGATACTGATTCGGAAAGAACAATGTAACAGAGAATAAAGTTTCGGTGAGGGTTTAATCAACACTGATAGTAATATGTATATATCAAACAGTATTGCAAAAATGAACGTCATACTAACAACACGCTGACAGGCTGGCGTTCTCTGTGGCGGAGTGGTTAGAGTGTCTGACTTTTTTCTAGGTCAGACTCCTAATCTGAGGGTTGGCGGTTCGATTCCCCATTCGGATTTCCACTGCTGTGTATAACTTACGGCGTCATCAAAGGCCGGTTGTTCTCATACCATGTCTATGTGGTGTGGGAGGTTAAAAATCCCTTGGGTCGGTAAAAGTGTAGGCTCGGGCTTTCTATCGACCAGCAGTGGAGTGGGGAAGACCGGTCATCTGTGACTGGGATTTCCCCTGCTTGGGACAATTAATGTACCAAAAAAAAAAAAAAAGAGAGAGAGAGACAAATAAGTGTTCACACTTCCTGTCTACCATTCACTATATCGCTATATCCACTATTCTGATTTACTCAACTCTTTCCTCTGTCGTAATAATACCTTATCCATCAGTATATAATAACTTACATTTATGGGCAAAGCAGTGTAGGTATTTACTAGATACCAACCCGTAAATTGTGATTAAATCCACTAATTTGTATATTTACTATATATATATGTATTTGAAAATATGCATACATATATAAATTCTTTTAGAAAAAAGGAAAGAATGACATTTTTTTAAAGAACATTCTAGAACCATGCAATACCATATGCCTATTCACCGAATGTATGATACTTTTTATTGAACTGGAATTGTACACAGTTGCTACTACTACAGCTGATATTTTATTTATAATATATATAATACTTTTAGTATCAAACAGGATTTGCATGTAGTTAGTATTACAACTGTTAGTTTCATTTATGTATCAAGGAATTGTACTGTACGGCCGGAAGACCAGTGCTCTGGCGCTGACAAGAGATATCATGCGATGAATAAAATACATTTTAGTAAAAAAAATTAATATATATATATAAGCAGTAAAGAAAATGGGCGGGTTGCATACGGCGCTAGAGGTTGTAAGTAGTATATGACGACTGCGAGTTGGTGATTTTACTCGGGCAGGGAGAGATCTAAGAGGAAATGGAGGCGGTAGGGGGATTCGGGGGGGGGGGGAGGCTAGGAGAAGGAGAAGGAGGTGGGGAAGGATGGTGGGGAGGAGAGCACAGCGGGATGATGGGGGGAAATTAGAGAGGCGGCGGGGGTGCCTGAGGCACCTGACGCCTGGTACTAAAGAGATATAGTGAACATATTCAATAACACGTGGGTGGGGATATGAAGGGGGAGGAGACTTCATGGTGCCGGGGAAGATTGTGGAGAAGTGAGGGACTGAGGAAGTAGCGCAGGGAGACGGGGGGGGGGTGAGGGGGGGTAATGAGATGACATGAAGTCAGCATGGCAGGTGACGTGAGTCGGTCATACCAGAGGGGAAGGTATGAGAGCAGAGAGGGGGGGGGGGTTAATGAGATGACATGAAGTCAGCATGGCAGGTGACGTGAGTCGGTCACGCCAGGGGGGAAGGCATGAGAGCAGAGAAGGGGGGCGGGGAGAGGGGCGTGTCCTTGTTCTATCCAAATTATGTACCAATGCACTCATCAAAGCTGCATAGTCTGATGAAAACATTACATTTTCAAATCCAAAACAATTATCTAGATTTGATCTCACATATCTAACTTAGATACTGATGCAGTTGTTAAGCATTTTTTGCCGCATTGAAGGGAACACTGCGTCAATTTAATGGAAGCTGTTGATGCTGAAGCCTGTGGTGTCAATAGTTTCGGCGTGCTTGCCAAAACTAATTTGACATGTCTTTACTTTAAAATATCTCAAAAGTTAGCCATTTAAAATAAAAGTTACTTCAAACTAAAGTAAGGTAGATCATAATGATGTATTTAATATATTTAACTCGGGAAAATGACAGAAACTCAAAACCATCGGACTATACAACTTTAAGCATTTATTTATGTAAATAAGGAATACCAACCCAATTTAATAGAATCTGTGACTAATAACCCGTATTTTCAATTAATGAAACAAAGAAGAATTCATTGATTAAGCAGGGGCAATTTCAATCACGTAGACTATTGTTAGTCTTCCTCATTCCACTGCTCCTCCCAGTGGGGCAGCACTATAACGTCACCATGAGTGTGCACTGTGACAAGTCGATACCCGTCCTGATATGACCTTAGATGTTGCGAGAACTGAGTTGGATGTCAGGTCATAGTGCTGGTGGCCTGGTCTCGGTAACATTATCCTGACACTGAGCCAACTAGTCCTTGCCCTATCCTAAGAATACTGAGTGCCTGGCTATGAATCGACAAGTATACATTTTTAAGTCATTGGTTTGACTCGACCAGGGTTCAAACTCGTCGGTTCTACCAAAAGGGGAGACGGACGCTCAACTCATTTTGCCATCCCGTCTGGTGTCAGCTATATATTATTCTATTATCAAAACTACATTTGTATATATAACAAAGGCTAGAAAACCATTCCCTCTCCACTGAAAGAAAGATTATTTATCTGAATAAATAATTAACAACAACAAAAAAAAAAGGAAAGAAATAATCGACGACTGAATATACCAGTGGAATTCTAACCTGGCAAACCCCTCCCCGCCCCCGCTCCCCACACACACAACCTCTCCCACGCACCTCCTGCGGACACACTTCCGGGTGGAGCACGCCACTTCCGGTCTGACTTCCCCCCTGGCAGCGCATGACCAGACGAACACGCCTCGTCACGCACGAGATTTGGCGCGAGACAGGCGAGGCCCGGCCCACTCAGCCTCTAAGCATTCAACCACTGCGACCCAATTGACCTCATTGCACTCGGCCGGTGAGTGGCAGGGTAATGGTTCCCATGGAAACGCAGGGGCTCACTGGGGTTACCACCGACAATGTTCTACTTTTGTGAAGCTAGTGCTTGCGTGCTTTTTGCTTATGTGTTCATATATATATATCCATAGACATGCATAGGTACATATGCATAATTACAGGGGAACAACATGTTTACAGGAATCGAGAGAAATGAGGGAAGAACAAAACAGGTAGGACAAACAGGATCAGAGCATGAGTCACACGAGGATACAAACAGGGGTATATAATCGAGGGGAAGTGAGATCGTGAGTGTCCGAGGTGAGAAGTTAAGTAAGAGAGAGCCCCGAAGAGCCCTCCACCTTTGAGGTGAAAGGGTAAGGAGAAGGAAGGAGAGGGGAAAAGAGAAGAGCAAGGGTGGGTGGGTGGAAAGAAGAGACGTGGAGCAAGAGGCGGCTGGAGGCGGAATGGATGGAAGCAGTGATGGTCAGGGTTATAAGGGGGAGAGAGCGGGGAGGCGAGAAAGTCCCAGGAGGTGGGGGATCAGCAGTGAGGTGTTAGGCAGCGAGGCCAGGGGCGAGCAGTAGCGGTGAGGTGTCAGCAGTGGGGAGGGAGCGGTGAGGTGTTAGCGGCAGGGCGGGGGGGAAGGCCTCTTCTCCCGCCGCGAATCAACCGTAATGCAAGCATTAAGACCAATTACATAATCACCGTGAATATGCTGCTGACACTGGCCTATGCTGCTGACACGGCGTAAAGCAACCACCAATCAATCAATCAATAACATTATATTTAAAAGCCTACAAAATTGATAAAATTTATCAAATATATTCATATAAATATATCTATGTTACAAAATATATGCACAAATACATTTAGCCAGCTATAAGCTAATACCATAAAGTGGTCAGTATGGTCAGTGACATAATATTGAAGCCATCCAACGCTGTCTCCATTGGTTGGGCCATGTTCGTAGGATGGATGATGGCCGTATTCCCAACGACCTACTACATGGTGAGCTGGAATCAGGATCTCAAGGTGTAGAATGTCCTCAGTTACATTACAAAGATGTTTGCAAACGCGACATGAAGGCATGCAACATCGATACCGAATGCTGGGAGGTCACTGTGGAAAATAGAACTCTGTGGAAACTGTAAGTCTCACATGGTTTAAAACGAGGAGAGTCTGCCATGCCTGAGAACAAGCGGGCCAGGATGAAAGCCAGTCATCAAAATGAAGAAATTACTTCCACAGAAAAACAGAATGCAGACTTCACATGCCAGGACTGCAACAGATTGTGCAAATCGAGGATTGGTCTCTACAGCCACAGCAGCAACAGCAGCCACAACTACAGCCACTGCCACAGCAACCTTCACATCCAACATCAAGAGGATGTTCCTCAACCAACTCCACAGGCGCTACTCCATGGTCTGCAAGACTGAAGGATGTCAACAGCAATAACCCTTCACTTCGTTAGTTCTGATTGTTTTTGTGGTAAATCATTTTTATTCTTCAGAATACTACACTTGTCAGCACCGAAGCGCCAAGGCACTGGTCTTCTGTTAGCCATTTAGCCATTTACACAAATCACTTTATTGGTGAATAAACTAAGGATTACAAATGTGATGAGAGATGAGAAAGATATATATATATATATACATTGGTACTTTTCAAGGGATGTCTGTCACCGAACGGGTTGCTTATTGCGTTAGTTTCATTGGTTGGATTCTGATGTTCTGTTATATGGGGCAAATGCAGAAACACGCGTGCAAGTTGGGTAGCTGTAAAGGTTTTAGTATTAGTTAGGAAGTAGGCAATAGGCACACAAAGGTGACTGGAGAAGGAGAGCAAGGGTCTCCATGCTGATGGAGTTAGTGGAGCGGGGAGTTTAATATTTGACGTGACAGATGATTGGCGGCTAATTAGTATGCACTGTCATGCATTGAACAATATGATATTTGACGCAACATGGAATAGCACCCACGACCTCCCTCAAGGAAAGCGGACACCCCAACCACCTGACCATCTCATCCCACCCGACTTAACAGCGAGCCGACGCTTACTGGAACTAAACATTAGTAACACAGCCCCGGAAGTCTCAGGGAGGCCTTACGCAAGGGTCACGTGACTTGTGCCCAGCAGGAAGGAGCGGTTTATTGATTTCCGGGGATTTTCTCCACCATTTTCTTTTGCTGGAGACTTCAGGTTCCGGTACGGACGGTAGCGATGCATAATCCAGACCGGAAGTCTGGATAGACAGTCAAGCGTCGCTCCCTCCCTCCCTTCCTTTCTCCCTCCCTTCTTCCCGCCCTCCCCCCTCCCTCACCCACACGCACTCTCCAAACACTCTCCATGTTGTCCGTTAATGGGTTTAGCTGCGCCAACCATGCCACACGGTTAAAGAACTGTGCTGGGAGAGGGAATGCGGGAACTGTCGCTAGCTATGTTGTTCCCCTGCTAGGTGGCGACTGCACCATGAGGTGTTCATGACACTGTTTGTTGACGTCACGTGGAGCGGCAATGGCACTCCTTGGGCAAACCTGACACCACCACCGCAGGCTTCTGGCACGCCACAGTGAGAGCTGAAGTTACAGTCGCTATCATAGCCACATCCACTGCCATAGAAACGGCCACAGCCACAGCTACAGTCACAGCCACAGCCACAACCACTGCCACATCCACAGTCACAGCCACATCCACAACTACAGCCACATCCACAGCCACAACCTCAGCCACAACCACAGCCACATCCACATCCACATCCACAACCACAACCACAGCCACAGCCACTGCCATGGCCACAGCCACAGCCACATCCACAGCCACTGCCATGGCCACAACCACAGCCACTGCCACAGCAATGGCCACATCCACAGTCACATCCACAGCTACAGACAGCCACAGCTACTGCCACGGCCACAGCCACAGCTATATCCACAGCCATAGCCACTGCCACAGCAACGGCCATGACCACAGTCGTAGCCACAGCCACAGCCACTGCCATAGCCACAGCCACAAACACAGCTACATCCACTGTAATGGCCACAGCCACAGCAGCCACAACTACAGCCACTGCCACAGCAACCTTCACATCCACAGTCACATCCACAGTCACAGCCACATCTATAAGTACAGCTACAGCCACATCCACAGTGACATATACAGTGACAACCACAGCCACAGCTATATCCACATTAGTTGTTACAACCACAGTCACAACCACAGTTACAGTCACAGTCATATTCTCATTTACAGATACAGTCGCTGTCACAGTCAAGGGCAGTCACAGCCACTGTCACAATCACATCCGTAGGCACAGTCACAATTGCAGCAACGGTCTTAGTCTCAGCTACACTTGCTGTCACACTCACAACCACAACAACAGCCAGTCACACTAGTTGCCACTGTCACATTAACAGCTACAGTCACAGCCACAGTTGTAGTCGCTATCACAGTCACATTCACAGCCATTCACATTCGCTGTAAGTCACAATAACATTTCCTGTCACAGCCACATCAATAATCACAGTCACAGTCACAACTAAACACCCAGACTCGGTCACAGTCACAGTTGCCGTCACAATCACAGCCAGTTACAGTCGCTATCACAGCCACACCTACAGGCACAGCGATACTACCAGCCAGACTTACAGTCACTGTCACATTCGTCATCAGCCACACTCACACAATGCTGTCACAATCACAGCAATTAACGCAGCCGCAACCACAGCCACTGACACTGACACTGACAGTCTCAGTAGCTACTACACTGACAGCCACAATCACAGTCACTGTCATAGTGACAGCCACAATCACAATCACTGTCACAATAGCAGCTGCAGTTACAGTTGCTGTCACATTCACAGTCGTTGTGACAGCCATATTCAGCATCACAGTTGCTGTGACAATTGCAGTCACAGTTCCTGTGACAATGACAGTTACAGTGACAGTCGTCGTGACAGTTACAGACACAGTCACAGTCACAACCATAGTCACAGTCACAGTCACAGTCATAGTCACAGTCACAGTCACAGTCACAGTTGCGTGGGCTTCCGCAGTAAGCTAATCTTGATTGAACTACCTGGTAATTTCGCTTCTACGGGTTTGCTGGTCGGAGATCGGGGATCGGAGATCGTTGGTCGCAGGTCGGCGACATCTGTTTTTCAGATTCAGGTAAGCGAGCGATTGCAGCAATAAAGGTCAACACCAACACTAATTTCTCACGGAAGCATCGTTATTATTTAATACCACAGGAAACCAGTTTGCTAAGTGGTTTGGTTCACTCCACTAACCAGAAAATGTGGGTCCCTTAATGACTTGATAATGTGCGAATATTCCAGACTTGGGGTTAATATGTTGTGTTAAGCTAAGATTCCATATACATGGAAGTGTTACGCGGTATGCAATTTTGTGTTTGGATGCCATGCCGATCGCAATATGGACCGATTCAATTTACCGCACACACATCCATAGAAAAAAACCGCAGCCACTTCTGGACATACAGAATGACGCTAAGGCGACTGGCGACTACATTCATTTCCTTGTTTCCACCGCATCCACATAGTGCATGGTGTATGCTGCCACCCTGCATGTGGAATCTGAGTTTAAGTTGACCTTGTGCGGATGTGCATGTATGAGGGTGTGGTTCCTTTGCTGCATTCATGTATCATGAGGGGAGGGGGGGGGGGGGTGTGTAAATTGACTGGATAATGACATAAATGTGGTAATATGCCGGGAACTGAAGGACAAAATTGCAGCGAGGTGTTATAACACATACCCTGGTGTCAGCAGGACAGTGAGCCTGTGTGTGGGAAGCATGTGCTGGCTTGATTGATTGGTTGATTGATTGGTTGATTGATTGGTGGTTGGTTAGCACCATGTTGGCAGCAAAGGTCATATTCATGTCAAGAAGCGCTCAAATTGGTTTGTCGTATTATTATTCAACCATTGTTTTGACGCAGGATATTTATAAAAGCATACAATGAAGACACATATCAAGTTAAGAGCGCGCAACCATAACAATTGTGGTCAAGGAAAACAAAATCCCATATAATATTCAATAGCATCATTTATTCTAATTGATATAAAATGCACTTAATAAGCTATATGAGATGGTATCCCAGCCAGCATTCCTAGCTGGGCCCTGGGTGGGCCCCACATGGGCAGCCCATCTGGGGCCCAGCTAATGGGGCTGTCACACTACGACGTTTCCCACCAACGCGCGTCGACGTGTTGCTTTTTTGATCGAAACGTCGGTACACGCCCGGTACGTTACCGGCGCGCTACCGGCGCGTTACCGGCGCGTCGGTACACGTTGAGGGATAGCAACGTGTGAATGGACACATCGGCGCGCGTCGCGTCGCGCCGATCGTTTTGTGCTTGCACAAAACTTTCGACGCGCGCCGACGCGCGCCAACGTGTTGGATCGCGCGTTACCGGCGCGTTGGCAGGACGTCGACACGCGTTATCAGCGCGTTGGAGGAACGTTGCTCGCACGTTGCTGTGTGTGTCTGTGTGTGTGTGTCTCTGTGTCTGTGTGTGTGTCTCTGTGTCTCTGTGTGTGTCTGTGTGTGTATTTGTGTGTGTCTCCGTGTGTGTGTCTATCTGTGTGTGGCTCTGTGTCTGTGTGTGTGTCTCAGTGTCTCTCTATGTGTGTCTCTGTGTGTTTGTGTGTGTGTCTCTGTGTTTGTGTGTTTGTCTTTATGTCTGTGTGTGTGTCTCTGTGTGTGTCTCTGTGTCTTTGTGTATGTGTCTGTGTGTGTGTCTCTGTGTCTCAGTGTGTGTGTCTCTGTGTCTGTGTGTATGTGTGTCTGTGTGTGTCTCTGTGTCTATGTGTGTGTCTCTGTGTCTATGTGTGTGTGTCTCTGTGTGTGTCTCTGTGTCTTTGTCTCTGTGTATGTGTCTATGTGTATCTGTGTGTGTATCTGTGTGTCTCGGTGTCTGTGTTTCAGTGTGTGTGTCTCTGTGCATGTGTCTGTGTGTGTCTCTGTGTCTCTGTGTTTCTGTCTCTGTGTCTCAGTGTGTGTGTCTCTGTGTCTGTGTGTGTCTCTGTGTCTGTGTGTGTCTCTGTGTCTGTGTGTGTGTCTCTGTGTGTCTGTGTGTGTATCTGTGTGTGTGTCTCCATGTGTGTCTATCTGTGTGTGTCTCTGTGTCTCTGTGTGTGTCTCTCTGTGTCTCTCTATGTGTGTCTCTGTGTGTTTGTGTGTGTGTCTCTGTGTTTGTGTGTTTGTCTTTATGTCTGTGTGTGTGTCTATGTGTGTGTGTCTCTGTGTGTCTGTGTATATGTGTCTGTGTGTGTGTCTCTGTGTCTTTGTGTATGTGTCTGTGTGTGTGTCTCTGTGTCTCAGTGTGTGTGTCTCTGTGTCTGTGTGTGTCTGTGTGTGTCTGTGTCTATGTGTGTGTCTCTGTGTCTATGTGTGTGTGTCTGTGTCTCTGTGTGTGTCTCTGTGTCTTTGTCTCTGTGTCTGTGTCTATGTGTATCTGTGTGTGTATCTCTGTGTCTGTGTTTCAGTAAGTGTGTCTCTGTGCATGTGTCTGTGTGTGTCTCTGTGTCTCTGTGTTTCTGTCTCTGTGTCTCAGTGTGTGTGTCTCTGTGTCTGTGTGTGTGTCTCTGTGTCTGTGTGTGTGTCTGTGTGTGTGTCTCTGTGTGTGTCTCTGTGTTTCTGTCTCTGTCTCAGTGTGTGTGTGTCTCTGTGTCTGTGTGTGTGTCTCTGTGTCTCTGTGTTTCTGTCCCTGTCTCAGTGTGTGTGTCTCTGTGTATGTGTGTGTCTTTGTGTTTGTGTGTGTCTCTGTGTCTGTTTGTGTGTCTCTGTGTATGTGTGTGTCTGTGTGTGTGTGTGTGTGTGTGTGTGTGTCTGTGTGTGTCTGTGTGTGTCTGTGTTTGTGTGTGATTCGGTGTCTGTGTGTGTCTCTATGTGTGTGTATGTGTCTGTGTGTGTGTGTCTCTGAGAGAGACACACACACAGACACTCTCCCTCCCTCTCTCCCTCCCTCCCTCTCTCTGTCCCTCTCTCACCCCACCCCTCCCTCCCACACAGAGACACAGAGACACACACAGAGACACACACACAGAGACACACACAGACACAGAGACACACACAGAGACACACACAGAGACACAGACACACACAGACACACACAGAGCCACACAGACAGAGAGACACACACAGTCACAGAGAGACACACACAAAGACACAGAGCCACACACAGAGACACACAGACACACACAGAGACACACAGACACAGAGACACACACAGAGACACACACAGACACACACAGACACAGAGACACACACACAGACACACACAGACACAGAGACACACACACAGACACAGAGATACACACACAGACACACACAGAGACACACACAGAGACACAGAGACACACACACAGAGACACACACACAGACACAGAGACACATACAGAGACACACACACATACACACACAGACACACACTGAGACAAAGAGACACACACAGAGACACAGAGCCACACACACAGACACAGATACGCACACTCAGAGACACTCAGAGACACACACACAGACACACACACAGACACAGAGACACACACACACAGACACACACATAGAGACACACACATCGCCACAGAGACACACACACAGACACACACATCGACACAGAGACACACATACAGACACACAGACACACACAGACACAGGGAGGGAGGGAGGCCTTTTCCGCCTGCAACGTCGATACCCGTTGACGGCGCGCTAATACCACGCTATGATCACGCTGCCGCCCGTCCAACTACCCCCCGAATCGCCGAAAAGTTTGACGTTTCTCGACGGGTTGCAAATATTTTCCGCGTTGCCGGCACGCCGGCAGAAACGTCGTAGTGTGACAGCCCACATTATATAACCAAGCAACCAAATTTCATGCAATTTGTCATTTTATGTTTTCGTTGCACTCACGCTTCCATTCATGGCGGTAGTGGTAATGTATGTAAATGAAGTTTAATGTGCTGGTCATGCTGATTGGTTGTTTTGCTTAGCTGTGTGGTTTGTGTAAATCATTTTGTCGGTTGTGCTCTTGTAAGCATACATGCTCGTGCTCGGAGGTGTGTGTGTGTGTGTGGGGGGGGGGGGGGGTCCATATGGGGGGGTCATATTTAGCTGGCGTATAGATCCCTGATTTTACATTCAAACCTAAAAAAATAAAGACACATTGCCTATTTAGTCACTGGCAGAAAGCTGAGGAGTACATTAATGTATTATTGATTTAAATGCGGAGGTTTCGTTTATTTTTTTAATGTGGTGTCAGTTTTTTTGGAATTATGTTTTTTGTTTTTTTTGTGTGTTTCTTTTTGAATTTATTTTTTTTGTTAGTTTTTTCATTTTGTAAAGTTAAGGTGACATAGTTGGTAAGGTGTTGAGTGGATGTTGTGCGTTGGTTCAGGTGTGGTTTTCTCGGCGATACGATCTATCTATTAAGTGATTGATCATTAAAATTGATCTTACTTTAGTTTGAAGTAAGTTTTATTTTACATGGTTAACTTTTGATATATTTGAAGTGCAAACATGCCAAATTTTATTATGGCAAGCACGCCAAAACTCTGACGACATAGGCTTCAGTAGCAGCATGTTCTAGTAAATTGACTTATTATGCCCTTCTATGCAGCTACACCTGCTTAATAAGTACACTGTCTAAGTTAGATATGTAGAATCAAATCTAGGTCAGTGTTTTGGTTTTGAAGATTTGATGCTTTCATCGGACTATGCAACTTTAATAAAGAATACGAGTGGAAGGGGCACCAACCCGAACTTCCGGTGTGTCAGATAAACCTGCAAGTGGCCTGTTTACATGTTGGGTTGCAGTCTCAATACGTGAATTACCCCTATTATCGCCAGGTGCAGAAGGCCGCTAAGTGCACACTTTTCATGCTGTGTTGCATGATGTCACGTGAGTGTAAACTCACAACGAGGCTAATAGGCTTTGCGGGGTGCTGCACACCTTTGTGTTCGGGCGTCATCAGGTGCAGACTCTCTTTGGGGCTTACTATAGATGACGTCAGCAAGTGTGGTACCACGTAACTTATCCACCACTGACTTACCTCCCCCGGTGTCGCAGTTTGAGCGCCCTGCCAGTTTCAACTGACTGTCAGTTTCATGCGCATGCATCAAAATCGAACAGCATCGTCACTAACCTTATAAATTTAATATAATGTTTTTGGTAAACATGTTTTCTATATGTGTACCAAGCGATTTGTTTCTAGGTGGTGTGCTTTTAGAGATATTTCACTTTTCCTGTATTTTCTGTATGAAGATTGCTCACGACCATTGACAATGCCTTGAATTCGACGGTACGCGCAGTGCAAAACATTAGTTTTTATTCAAAATAAATAGAAATCAAGAACCCTAACCTTGTAAATTTAATATAATCTTTTTGGTAAAGATGTTTTCTATATGTGTACTAAGCGATTTGTTAATACTAGATGACGTCAGCAAGTGTGGTACTACGTAACTTATCCACCACTGACTTACCTCCCCCGGTGTCGCAGTTTGAGCGCCCTGCCAGTTTCAACTGACTGTCAGTTTCATGCGCATGCATCAAAATCGGTGTGGTTTTAGAGATATTTCACTTCTTCTGTATTTTCTGTATGAAGATTGCTCACGACCATTGACAATGCCTTGAGTTTGAGTGTATGCAGTCAGCTGAAACTGGCAGGGCGCTCAAACTGCGACACCGGCCATCACTAAGAACCTCAGGTTACAGATAGATGTATTAAAGCTGCATAATCCTATGAAAGTATCGAATCTTCTTATTCAAAACACTTACCTAGATTGAATCCTACGTACCTAATTTAGGCCCATTAATTTGATTGACAAGAATAATAGAAGAGATACAACTATAGCTTTAAGCCGTGAGCATGGCCATTGCATTGCTGCCAATGTCACATTAAACCATCAGCAATCAATCAATATCCATATAGGCTCCTATATGGACATACACATATACAACTATACACATATACAACTATCCGTCCTGATATGACCTTAGATGTTGCCACGACGTAAAACTCCAACAACCAACCAACCATATGCAACTCTACAACTATACAACTATGCATCTATGTATATATATATATATATATATATATATATTTGCATAAATATGTATCTGTATGTATATGTGCATATATGTTATATAAAATTGGGCTACGGTAAAGGATAGAGAGAGACACACATCAGTAGTGCTCGAAGGTCCTTGGCCGGGCAAAATAATAGCCCTTCCTAAAAGCTAAAATACAGTGCTAGCATGACTGCAGTTCAAGCGCGAATCAGGCAGGCGGCAGTGGCGTGGCAGTGGCGGGGCAAAAGAGTGGCCCGGTGTGAATATAAAGTGAAGAAATAAATAAGATGTATATAATAAATACTTAATTAAATACAAGCAGGGAAAACTCCGCCTCTTTATATATATATATTTATAATAAATTATATTCTACATATATATATAAATATGTGGAGTAGTCCGTTATGAGCCCCACTACCACATGGTGTTGGTCTCGACTGCACTAACCCCTGTCAATAAGAACTATCGACAGGTGGCAACATGCTACCAGGAACAGTCCCAATGGTGGACTGTTCAACCCAGGGCTAGCAGCCTGCATGAGGTTAGGCGCGATCTAGCAGGGAAGCGACAGGTCACACCTTTTCTGGTGTTTGAAGCAACTTTGCCATTACTTAGTTATTTATCAGTGGAGTAGAATGTAGTCCATCACATGTTTATGCATATGCCTATACATCAGTTTGTCCAAAACACATCTTTATGGAAAAATTCTTCAGGGCGATGACAATGTAGCGTGTCTGTTAGGGACGAATTCGACCGATGGCGGCGTCATCGGTCACATGCGTGAGGCGAGGTTTATTTGTTGTTTGTTTGTTGTTGTCTTACGTCCTAGCAACATCTAAGGTCATATCAGGATGGGTACTGACTTGTGACAGTGCGCACTAATGGCAACTTTATAGTGCTGCCCCACTGGAAGACCAGACCACCAGCACCATGACCTGATATCCCACTCAATCACATCATCATGACACTGAACCAACCAGTCCTTGCCCTATCCTAATAATGCTGAGCGCCAGGATAGGAAGCGACAAGTATACATTTTTAAGTGATTGGTTTGACCTGACCAGGGTTCGAACCCACGACTCCACGATCTACCAACACGGGAGACGGTCGCTCTAACTCATTCGGCCATCGCGTCTGGTTCCGTGAGGCGAGGAGGCAGCACCCAAAGGAGCATGTACAGTAACAATAATGACAATAATAATACAGTTCCCTTCCGCACCTTTATACTGGCATAATACTTATATGTCATATACATGTAGGTCTATGTTCAAATCCGTAGAGTGTGACCACCGTAAACAAGTTCAGGAGGCTTACAGTTTATCGTGGATCTTGCAGGTGTATGGCCACCACCAGACTGCCAATATGCTTCTCAGTCGAGTCGATGTCCAGCAGGCACCAGACTGACAAAGTAAATGTGGACACATTCCCCAGTGACAGTAATCGCTAACAGCTACACGATTCCCCACTCGCTGGTGGCGCCAGAGCGTCAGGATGAGGAACTAGCCCTTAGAAAGTGTGAGATTGCACACTTACATGATTGTTGGTTGGTTGCTGGAGTTTTACATCCAGGCAATACCTAAGATCATATCAGATGGGTGCCGACTTGTGACAGTGCACACTCATGGTTACTTTATACTGCTACCCCACTGAGAGACCAGGCCACCAGCACCATGACCTGATATCCCACTCTGTCACATTATCCTGACACTGAGGCAACCAGTCCTGGCCCTATCCTAATAATGCTGAGTGCCTGGCCAGGAAGCGACAAGTATAAATTTTTAAGTCATTGGTTTGACTCGATCATGGTTCGAATGCATTGGTTCGAATCCCACGATCTACTAAACCGTGAGACGGACGCTCAACTCATTCGGCCATCCCGTCTGGTCTACACTTACATGAAGCAGCTGCCATCACGATATAGCAAGCAATGAGCCACAACGTTGAGTAGTTCCTTTATTCATATCCATATAGTGCAATATGCAGCACATATATATAATCTTGACTATGGGGGAAAGAAACCACTTGAAACTGGATACATAATTTATGGTGCTATTTCCGAATCCTGTCACCAGGGGGAAGTGCGTTTTATGGTTAACCTCTCACTACGATGCCAATCGATATATGGACGCAGTGTTTGTATTTCACATGGAGAGGCTGTTAGCAACTCACTACACCATGTTCATAGTTAGGGAATTCCTTAAAAACTACGTAATCTGATGAAATCAACTTTAACAAAAAAGAAACCTAGACCAACATTTTATTTTGTCAAGAACTAATCATGTAGGTACTAAACTACTGTACAGCATACTCTTTGGAAAAGGGTCATATAGAAGATTTCCACTACCAACCCTCTGAGGGCAGTGCCACAAACTCAAATGCTGTCGATAGCAATTCACTGCGTATGTTCTGTGGAAAGGATCTATTGGTTCACACAAAGCAAGTGTTTGGGCGCACCATTAAACCTGTTAATTAATGCTTACCTCATCACTTCTCATCACTTCTCACAACTGACTAGTACTTCAATCAATGTACAGTAAAACCTATCTAAGTCGACCGACTATGGGACCGACTTTAAATGGTCCATTTAGGGAGGTGGTCAGTTTAGGGAGTTAAAAAAATTGTTACGATGGTATTGTCATCCCAGATGGGATGGCCAAATGAGTTAGAGCGTGCGTCTCCTGTGTTGGTAGATCGTGGAATCATGGGTTCGAATCCTGGTCGAGTCAAACCAAGAACTTAAAAATTGATACTTGCCACTTCCTAGCCAGACACTTGGCATTACTAGGATAGGACAAGGAGCAGTGGAATGAGGAAGACCAGTCATCTGCGACTGAAATTTCCCCTGCTTAAACAACTAGTCATAGCGGTCACTCAAGGTATCTTTATAGTGTTCTCTCTCCATCAGCTAACCGTGATACGCCACTCAATCAGAGTATCCTGACACATAACCAACCCTGTCCTAGCATTGTTGAGTGCCCGGTTAAATAGCGACAGGCTAATTCATAGCGTAGTGATCGTAATTCATAGCATAGCCGTCGTAATCCATAGCATAGCCGTCGTAATTCATTGCGTAGCCGCCGTAATTCATAGCGTAGCCGTAGTAATTCATAGCGTAGCCGTCGTAATTCATAGCGTAGCCGCCGTAATTCATAGCGTAGCTGTAGTAATTCATAGCGTTGCCATAGTAATTCATAGCGTAGCCGTCGTAATTCATAGCGCACCTTCCATAGGTCATTTCCCACCCCCACCTCCGTCAACTGACGGTTAGTTTGGCACACATGCCCAATACTGGTACCAGAGTCAACACGTCTCCACAGAAGCGGGTGGGTGCCTACCAAGTAGCCTCGTTTTGATATAACTGTACCTTGGCACACGTTCAGGTTACCTGCACCTACAGCCTGGGGACACATCATTAATACAGAATATTGGGCACAGCCTGCACATATGGGATAACTACAGAATATTGGGTACAACCTGCAGATATGGCTTAAAGAGAGAATATTGGGCACAACCTGCAGACACAACATAAATGCAGAATATTGGGCACAGCCTGCATAAATGGAGAATATTTGTCACAACCTGAAGATATGGCGTAAATACAGAATATTGGGCAAATCCTGCGAATATGGCATAAATACAGAATATTGGGCACAGCCTGCAGACACGACATATATACAGAATATTGGTCACAGCCTGCAGATACTGCATAAATACAGAATATTAGGCACAGCCTACAAATATGGCAGAAATACAGAATATTGGCTGCAGCCTGCAGAGATGGCAGAAATCCAGACTATTGGGCACATCCTGCAGATACGGCATAAATACAGAATACTGGGCACAGCCTGCAGATATAGCATAACTACAGAATATTGGTCACAACCTGCAGAGATGGCATACATGCAGAATACTGTTTACAGCCTGCAGATACGGCATAAATACAGAATATTGGGCACAGCCTGCAGAGATGGCAGAAATACAGAATATTGAGCACAGCCTGCAGAGATGACATAAATACAGAATACTTGGTACAGGCTGCAGATATAGCATAAATACAGAATATTGGTCACAATCTGCAGAGATGGCAGAAATGTAGAATAGTGGACACAGCCTGCAGATACGGCATAAATACAGAACATTGGACACAGTCTGCAGATATAGCATACATACAGAATAGTGGGCACAACCTGAATATATGGCAGAAATAGAGAATATTGGGCACAGCCTGCACATATAGCATAAATGCAGAAGATGGCATAACTGCATAATACTGGTTACACCTTGCAGACACGGCTTACATACAGAATATTGGGCACATCCTGCAGAGTTGGCAGAAATACAGAATATTGGGCACAGCCTGCAGATACGTCATAAATAGAGAACATTGGACACAGTCTGCAAATATAGCATAAATACAGAATATTGGACACAACCTGTAGATATAGCATAAATACAGAATATTGGGCACATACTGCAGACATGGCAGAAATACAGAATATTGGGCACAACCTGCAGATATGGCAGAAATACAGAATACTGGGCACAGGCTGCAGATATGGCAGAAATAGAGAATATTGGGTTCAGCTTGTAGACACGGCCGAAATACAGACTATTGAGCACAGCTTGCAGATACGGCATAAATACAGAATACTGGGCACAGGCTGCAGATATAGCATAACTACAGAACATTGGTCACAACCTGCAGAGATGGCATGAATGCAGAATACTGGTTACAGCTTGTAGATATGGCTTAGATACAGAATATTGGGCACATCCTGCAGAGTTGGCATAACTGCAGAATATTGGGTACAACCCGCAGATATGGCTTAAATAGAGAATGTTGGGCAGAGCCTGCAGACACGACATACATGCAGAATATTGGGTACAGCCTGCAGATATGGCATAACTACAGAATATTGGGTACAACCTGCAGATATGGCATAAGTACAGAATATTTGTCACAACCTGCAGACACGACATAAACATAGAATATGACCTTAGATGCTAGGGCAGTAAAATTCTGCAGAGTTGGCAGAAATACAGAATATTGGTTACAGCCTGCAGATACGGCATAACTACAGAATATTGGACACAGTCTGCAGATATAGCATTCATACAGAATATTGGGCAAAACCTGCAGATATGGCAGAAATACACAATATTGGGCACATCCTGCAGACACGACATAACATAGAATATGACCTTAGATGTTGCCAGGGCAGTAAAATTCCAACAAACAATCAAGGCATCCTGCCGCAGTGATGGTGGTGGGTTTGTGTGGCGGTGTGTGGGGGTGTGTGGGGGTGTGTGGGGGTGGGGGGAGGAAATGGGACCACATTGATCTGTGATAGATAAATTAGTTCCCAATATCCAGCCAGATATTCGATTCTAGTACTGTGACATAATCATTTGTGACACTATTTCCCATCTTCATTACTGTCATGTGGTTTTACCATGTATTCCTTACAAGAATGTTATACGCATCTTAATAAAAAAATCACACACTTGGAAGGACCCACCTCGTCGCCAGCAGGCCCCACCTCGTCGCCATAGCTGACTTCACACCACTACCAACTAACCAGTAATGTTCACTAACAACTAACAGGTAACCCCACCCACTGCCTAACTAATCCCATCCTCACTTCACTTCTTCCTCTTGCCTTGCATACCGATGAATCTGGAGGGACTGAAGTTTGGATCCTGCTTGAGTCAAACCGATGACTTATAAAATAGGTACCTGTTGTTGCTCAGCGCTTGGCGTTATGAGGTCAGTACAGGGACTGGGCGCACAGTATCAGGATAATGTGACTGTGTCAGACATCAGATCATGGTGCCGGCAGCCATTTCCCAGTGGGGCAGAATTATAAAGTCGCCATGAGTGCATGCTGTCACAAGTCGGTGCATGTCCTGGTATGGCCTGGGATCTTACTGGGGGGTAAAACTACACCAACCACCCAGCCTCCCCCGGCCATCTCAGAAGACTATGGTTGGGCTCTTAGCCTGCCTTTTTCCTTCCTCCCCCCCTCCCCCCTCCCCCAATTTCTCTGACTTTCTTCATCAGATTTGCAGCCTTCAGCGCACCGATGCGACTGAAAACTCCCCCAAAAAACAACAAAACTTGGAAGGATCTATTTGAGCTTGAACTCAACAGGTTGGGATTGGTCTTCCTAGAACCATTAGACTGATACCCCATGGCCATTATTAATGTAGTTCTGTGGCGTCACGCAGAACAGAGGGAAATGTGGACATACATAGGTTATCCGGCATACTCAGACTTTAAGTGATAGTGAGGTTTGCACTATTTTCCAAGTCTGTAATATGCCCTACCCTACGTCACTGGGGACAGTCTGTTCGTTTGTTTGTTGTTGTTTTACGTCCTAGCAACATCTAAGGTCATATCAGGACGGGTCAGTTGAGCTGTATGACACCGATAGCCACAATCTGATCACAAACACCCTGACACCATCGTTGATACCTAAATAAGGCCTAATGAATAAATGGTTGTTGAAGTTTTATGTCCTGGCAACATCTAAGGTCATATCAGGACGGGTACCGACTTGTGACAGTGTGCACTCATAGCAACTTTATAGTGGTTCCCCACTGGCGTACCAGGCCGCCAGCACCATGACCTGATATCTCACTCAGTCAGATTATCCTGACACTGTGCCAACCAGTCCTTACTCTATCCTAAGAATGCTAAGCACTTGGCCAGGAAGCGACATGTAGCAACATTGTAAGTCATTCGTTTGACTCGACCGGGAGTCCAACTCCCGATCTTCCGCACGGGAGGCCAGCGCTCTACCGATTCGGCCACCGCGTCCAGTGATTCAAGATGTAGAAATAATGACTAGTCATATTTGATCATAATAATTGTGAATTTAGTAAAGTTATGCTGGTCATGTTACAGTCCCTTTAACGTTGCCTCCAGGTGTCGCCACCATCACTCAGTATCCCCCCTCCCCACACCCCCCACACCCGCCATCTGATCACGTGACACACTGAGCCGCCAGGAATTGTGGGAACCGCCCACCTGCACTTCTTTGTGTGAATGAGTATGTGTAGGTGTAGGTGCATGTGTGTGTTGGGGTGTGGGGCGTGAGGGTGTGTGTGTGTTAGCAACGCGCAGTTCTGAGGAAAGGTGCAGATGCAAATGGGTTCAAAGGTCAATGGATACCATGCGACCTTCCCGACTCTCGCGAGATTTGTGGACTGTGCGCGTGTCGTAGATCAAAAACATTTTCTTTAGACAGACACACGCAAACTTTTTAGTGTTTGGTTTAAAATATTTCAACTTTCTGCTTTCTCAAGTATTACGCTATGCCGACTTCGAGATGACCATGATATTTACCTATTTATCCAGTGGCAATTGTTATTTTTCAAATTATGAACAATCCATTTATTGGGCATATAAAAACGTTATACGTCTATAGGCAGCGGAAAATACACTTTACTTGTTTTATTTGTTATTGTTATTGCTATTCAATTGTTTGAATTTCCCATATCGTTTTGTTATTGTGCTGCTTGTGCTGCGGAGCTGTGCTGCGTCATGTGCTGCGGCCCTGCGCTGGCCTATATAAGCAGCTGCTGGGCGTTTGACTCGTCCCACTCTTCATAATTTTCCTTTTACGGTACGGGGTGCCCGAGCCATTGTTCGATATACTGATATAAAGTTGCCAACCCATTACTATCTTGTTTCTTCCTTTGTCATTTGTAGCCACAACCTATATATGTATATTCACATGTATATATTATATAAACTATATTATATACTATATATATTATATACTATATACAAAATAAATTCTTCGGTGCGACTGACAGTGGTCAACATCCTGTAGAGGAGAGGTGGGCTGAGACGGCGCTACTGTTAGTTACAGTGTTGCATCTTACAGAGTATAACAATAATCATAATAGTAATCAACATTCCCTTCAGTATCTTTATACTCGCATAATACGTCATACATAACATATATAAACAGTTAGAACCATTGGGAACAAAGTAACAAAAAAAGATGAAACTAGTCGAGAAAATATACACTCATATACACATGGGAATATAGTAATAGCCCACTAACAAGTTAAAAATCTGGCCACCATAACTTGCCAGAAGGCGATAATGAGTGCATACAGGTGGCGCCGACGGTGGACAAAGGGGGAACTAGGCCATGGTGTAGTGCATAGCAGGAGCATTAATTACAAGGTGGTTATCTGCAGATAAACATGCAACTAACTGATGGTGATAGTGTCATTGTTTATATTCCCATAATGGATTATACAGCACATTCCGGTGTGAACGCTGAAGCTGCGACCCGGCGTGCCGGGTCGCGCTTTCAGTCCTTACTGGGGAACCAGGCGAAGTCAGAACACCCGTATTGGGATACTTGCCTTAGAATTTAAGTGCCTCAATTGATGCTAGTTGTGTACTGTGAACGCCGTCTCGTAATTGGACTGGGCGGCGCGTTAATTAAACATAAAGTCAACTTAATTACAGATGTGGCTTCCTGTCCAGGTGTGCACAGGTGTAGGCTTGTACCTGGGATGTGTAATCCTATTCAGGTGTGAAGGCGGGCACAGGTGTAGGCTTGTACCTGGGCTGTGTAATCCTCTAGAGGTGTGAACACTGCCACAGGTGTAGGCTTGTACTTGGGCTGTGTAATTCTCTACAGGTGTGAACACGGTCACAGGTGTAGGCTTGTACTTGGGCTGTGTAATTCTCTACAGATGTGAAGGCAGGCACAGGTTTAGGCTTGTACTTGGGCTGTGTAATCCTATTCAGGTGTGAAGGCGGGCACAGGTGTAGGCTTGTACTTGGGATGTGTAATCCTCTACAGGTGTGAATACGGCCACAGGTGTAGGCTTGTATGTGGGCTGTGTAATCCTCTACAGGTGTGAACACTGCCACAGGCGTAGGCTTGTATGTGGGCTGTGTAATCCTCTACAGGTGTGAACACTGCCACAGGTGTAGGCTTGTACGTGGGCTGTGTCATTATGTACATGTGTGAACGCAGGCACAGATGGCGCTTGCAGTTCACGTGTGGGAGGTGCATGTGCGACTTCTTTCTAAGATTTGATGCTCTTAAAAAAAAAAAATGGGACTTCATGTAGAGATTCTGCGGTTCTAATACACGTGCTTACTCCTAGTACAGCTTCTATGCTACTAGTCCAGGTGCAACTTCTACTACAGGTTCTATGCTTCTATTGCAGGTGCGACTTTTGCTACAGGTTCTACCCTTCTACTATAGGCACAACTTCTACCACAGGTTCTACACTTCTAGTACAATCGTGACTCCTAAAGTTCTTAGCATGTAGTACAAGTGCGACTTCTACCACAGGTTCTTTGATTCTAATACAGGTGCGACCTTTACTACAGGTTCTACACATCTAGTACAGGTGCGACTTCTAGTACAGGTTTTACACATCTAATACAGGGGCGACTTTTAAAACTGGTTCTACCCATCTAGTACAAGTGTGACTTCTATACCACAGGTTCTACGATTTTAATACTGGCGCGACTTCTAATACTGGTTCTACACATATAGTACAGGTGCGACTTCTACCACAGGTTCTCCACATCTAGTACAAGTGTGACTTCTACCACAGGTTCTATGATTCTAATATAGATGCGACTTCTAATACTGGTTCTATACTTCTCGTACGGGCTGCGATTTCTACTACAGGCTCTACAGGTGCGGCCTCTACTACAGGCTCTGCACATCTAGTTCAGGTGCGACTTCTGCTACAGGTTATACACATCTAGTACAGCTGCAACTTCTGCTTCAAGTTTTACACATCTAGGACAGGTGCCACTTCTACCAGAGGCTCTTCACATCTAGTACATGTGCGACTTCTACTGCAGGTACTTCCTGTAGCGGATTTCTACTACCGCTTCTAATACAAATGCGACTTCTACTACATGTTCTACACATCTAGTACAGTGCGACTTCTACTAGAGGTTCTATGCTTCTACTATAGATGCGACTTCTATTGGACATTCTATGCTTCTAGTGCAGGTGCGACTTCTGCTACAGATTATACACATCTACTACAGGTGGGACTTCTACAACAGGTTCTACGCTTCTAGTGAAAGTGTGACTTCTACTATAGCAGAAACAGCTGTCATGAGTGCTGCTGTCATTGCGTCAATACAGATGAGCGGAAGCTACATCTGAGAGCCACCTGACGCTCCGTGCAGCTGTACCTGTAGGCATTGTGGCTCCACTGATGACTCTCATCAAAGGGCTCTGCATATATATATATATATATATATATATATATATGTATATATATGTATATATGTGTAGGTACATTCTACTCTGTCTATAACGGACACCCATGGGACTGGAGCAAGATGCCGTTGTAGAGAGAGATCCGTTATAGGCAGAGACTGACTGACGAAATGGGTTGAAACCAATGTTTTTCTTTTATACTTGACTGACTAGGACGGTCCTTACAAAGTGATTTCTACAATTTGTCATTTGTACAATTAGTCATTTCTACTATCCATCACTTCTACAATTTGTCATTTCTACAATTGGTCATTTGTATAATTAGTCACTTCTACTATATTATAACTATATGGCATGTCGTTATGGCTCATTGTCCGCATAAGACAGTTGTCCGTTAGACACAGAGGCAATGCTATTAAATTAAAAGGGAGCTGTGACGGGACCAGCACTTTTTGCCATTATTGACAGAGATTTCTTATTGATAGAGGCCATAATTGACAGAGTAGACTGTATATGTATGCTATAAATAATGCACCATCACATATAACAAACCATCCCTTCTGTGATATATCTCACTGCTATTTGATGCATAAACAGACCATTTCTTCAATCACAACTGTAATTCTTGTCACTTCCACCAGAGGGCGGATTGTTGGTGGAAATCCTCTGTAAGACCTTTTCCACAGAGCAATATTAGTTCTTGTCATTGCTACCAGGGGGCGAGTTAATGATGGAAATCCTTAGCAAGACCTTTTCCTCAGAGCAGGCTGCACAATGAGCTGCTATAACATTAGTTCTTGCCACTGCCAGCAGAGGGTGGGTTGGTGGTTGAAATTCACCATAAAACCTTTATAGCGATATAGCAAATGGTAGACAGGAAGTGTGAACACTTATTTGTCTCTCATTTTTTGTTTGTTTTTTGTGGTACATTAGTTGTCCCAAGCAAGGGAAATCCCAGTCACAGACGAATGGTCTTCCCCACTCCACTGCTGGTCGATAGAAAGCCCGAGCCTACACTTTTACCGACCCAAGGGATTTTTAACCTCCCACACCACATAGACATGGTATGAGAGCAAGCGGCCTTTCATGACGCTGTAAGTTATACACAGCGGTGGAAATCCAAATTGGCAGAGCTGGGGGCACGGGGAATCGAACCGCCGACCCTCAGATTAGGAGTCTGACCTAGAAAAAAGTCAGACACTCTAACCACTCAGCCACAGAGAACGCCACCGCCACAGAGAACGCCAATAAAGAGAAAAGTGGTGTATTGAACCTACAACATTAATAGAGGGTGGATGGATGGTAGAAATCCCCAATACGATCTTTTCCACAGAGCATTTTGCACCCTGAGCTGCTACCTACATTAGTTCCTGTCACTCCCACCAGAGGGTGGGTTGGTATTAGAAAACGTCTAAACAGACCTT
Source organism: Branchipolynoe longqiensis (assembly GCA_030323885.1). Taxonomy (NCBI): domain Eukaryota; kingdom Metazoa; phylum Annelida; class Polychaeta; order Phyllodocida; family Polynoidae; genus Branchipolynoe; species Branchipolynoe longqiensis. Next base: position 32,850,580 of record CM059195.1, read on the forward strand.
TTCTATGGATCATTCCGCACAGTTAGCTTCAAACCACAACATTTGTTCTTCCCACTGCCACCAGAGGGTGGGTTGATATGTGGAAATCGTATATAAAACATTTTCCACACAAACATTCTGAACAGTGAGATGCTAGCCACAACATTCGGTATGGTTTTTATTTCAAATCATTGATTAAACTGGTGACATTTCAATCACTAAAGCCCCGTTCACACTGGCGAGTTAAATCGATTCATATAAATCGACTTGCCTAGTTTGATGCACATTCGCTGTGTGGACGCTATGCTAAAGCGATTTAGGGCTGAATCGATTTATCTAGTTCGCTTCAAGTAAACCACCTTGCGAGGTAGTATAGATGAAGCGATTTTGCTTAAATCGACGCAAGTGGCATGTGTGAACCCAACCGACTTACTTGAGGCGGATTAAGGACCTCACACGCATGCGCAGTAGAGACCTTAGTTTGTTGACTTTCCGGTCGATCAAAAGCGCATATTATATAATTTAGTCTATGAACCGGTTAGAGGTGCACAGATGTTTTTTTCATGATTTATTTTAAGGTTTTCACTGCCCAGCAGAAGTTTTTAGGGTTCCAAAACAATATGCTTCAGTCTATACATATCTAGGTCGAACCCACACTCTCTAGTGCCGACGTCGACTAATCGAAACTGGCGCTGGTTAGTCTGGACTTGCTCATGCGCAGATATCGATTTCCGCCTTAATCCGCTCCGTGTGTGGACACGACACTAGTTCGCTTCATCTAATTCGCTTCATCTAAATCGGCCTAAAGTTGTGCTGTGTGAATGGGGCTTATCACTTCTTCCTTATTCCACGGCATCTTTTCTTCCCTGACTAATGCCGAACAGCAGGCTAAGTCGTAACACAAGTATACATTTTTAAGTCATTGGTTTGACTCAGCCATGGTTCGAACTCCTGGTCTTGATCCCAAAACCTGTCACATTTGAAGTGGGTGCTCAACCCTTTCCACCATCAGGTTCATAGTCGTTTGAGCTTGTAAGGCATAGTCGGCCATAGTTACTCTGCAGGCCTGTTTCGAGGAGAGGGCTGTGAAAGAACTCAATATAAAAAGTGTTGGCTGGGTGAGTTATCGGTATAGTTATGTAGTAGTCCCAACATCAGTCTCATCATGACGCGGTGGCGGGAGATACTGTGCCGCCCACCATTGCCTTGCTACTGTGACAGGTGGCAGCAGGCTAGCCGGAGGGTGGATACCTGGGTGGACCATGCCCTACTGCATCTGGCTAGCATCTTCCCCCACCTTGAGAGGTTACCTGCAACCTGGCTGATCAGGGGGTGGGTCACTTTGTTCTGTGATGCCATGGTGGGCTGAGATAATGAATAAAACATGTAAGCATAATTTCTTCTTCTTATCGTCTTTCCCCACTGTATACAAGAGACAGTCCAGGGGGAACCGGCCGTGCGCGGCATCTCACAGTTACATAAATTCACAAACTAAATAGCTAGATATATTTTTCACATACCTATCTATCATAGCCTGATACTTTTGAAGTGTAGACTTGATGAAATCATGGATACACTTCAAAAGTTGAATGGAGAGCATCTAGTGGCCACGATCTTGGGTTTTGTGCATTCTCTCCCAGTTCAACAACTATAAGCCAATATGAAATAAACACTGTTCGATGGAACCATAGTTGATTCATACGAAAGCCTTTTTTTCTCAAATTTTGACATTCACCCCTACTGTGGGTCCGGGTGAATACTTGATCTAAATCATGATGAGTTCCGTGTTTAGATAGTACATGATACAGCACACACATGCGACTGACACTTTGTGACCTTACTATAAAAAGGTTCTATCTGACAAAGTGACTGAATTGGTGTTATGGATGTAAACATGTTCTATCTACAAAAGGTTATCATGCAGTTACACAACTGTTTCTCAACTGGTATTTTTCACTGAGAAAAATTAAAAATAATATTGTTCTATCTGCTTTACAATCATGCAGTTACACAGCTTCAGTACTCATTATCTCGAAAGCACAATTTTGTCAGATAGAACCTTTTTATAGTAAGGTCGCGACTTGTCAACATCTGGTGGAGGTGAGGCAGGCTGAAGGTGGCGCCACCGGTACAGTGTTGAGTCTTACGGAGCAAAACAATATAATAACAATTCCCTTGCCTATCTTTATACTTGCATAATACGTTCTGCATCATATAAATGTATGTATAAGGTGGTGTATCACTGAGATGAGTGAGAGTGGGAAAGTGAAGCTCACAGGAATCCTTGTTTGATTGGTTACTTTGGATACATGACCTACTTTATACCCCAGTCAGACTACAGCTTGCGCCCACTTTGTGAGCACCTTAGACCAAAGAACCCACCCACACCAGTGACGCACAGACATCAGCAACCATCGTTTTGGTAGCAAGGACGTCACAGGTCAGTGTTGGTTCTTTTGTCTAAGGTGGTCGCAAAGTGGGCGCAAGCTGTAGTGTGACTGGGGTCTTAGTCAGTGAGTTATGTGGAAAGCTTTCAGTAGCCGGGTGGTGGTGGGGGGATTCAGCTCTATGGGTGGGATAAACAGTTACCGGAGTATTGATTTTACATTAGTACTGGGCTATTTAAGGAGGCGCGTGTGGAAGCGATATTGTTGTCAGGTTGTTTGCGAGGAAGGGTGGATGAGGAGGACGAGGGTGAGTGGGAATGGGAGGGTGACGGGGAGGGTAGGGTGAGGGGGACGGGGAGGGGGGAGGGGATGAGGGTGAGTGTGAGGGTGAGTGTGAGGGTGAAGGTGAGGGTGAGGGTGAGGGTGAAGGGGGTTTGGTTGGTTGGTTGTTGGAGTTTTATATCATAGCAACATCTAAGGTCATATTAGGATGGGTACCGACGTGTAACAGTGCGCACTCATGGCGACTTCATAGTGCTGCCACCAGCAGGTTGGAGAGCTTACCTCGTTCGGATGATGCTGGTCATTTTAGGTCTGCTTCAATTTTCAAGGTTGTATTTGATATGAGTTATGTAGTGAAATGACATAAATGACTGTGGCACAATGAGTTTGGGATAGTTTTACTATAGATCTATTTCATATGACGTCAGCATAGGTATTTAGGTCAGTGCGCATGGAGCTTGGCTGCCGGATGACACACTGTCACATTGCAAGCTCAATGGCTATGAGCAATCTTCATAGAGAAAAGGTAAAATATCTATAAAACCACACCACCTAGGAACAAACCGCTTGGAACACATATAGAAAACGATGCGATTATATTAAATTTATAAGGTTAGGGTTATACAGTTCTATTAATTTTGAATGAAATTGATATTTTGAACTGAACGTATCGGCAAACTAAATGCACTGTCAATGGCCGTGAGCAATCTTCATACAGAAAAAGTGAAATATCTCTAAAACCACACCACCTAGAAATAAACCACTTGGAACACATATAGAAAACAGATTACATTAAATTCATAAGGTTTGGGTTCTGCATTTTTATTAATTTTGAATATAACTGAATTTTGCAATTCGCGTACCAGCAAACTCAATGGCAGTGTGCATTCGTTTAGTTAGCGAAGTAATTTGTAAAACAACATTAAAATATGAGTGCTTAATGGTCATGAACCAGGTTCTCTGTGTTAGTTACTGTGTTGGTAAAACCAAACAACCAACATCACAATAGGAGTACCTCCAGTCAGCCATGGGTGTATATGCAGGTCAGTGGCAAACCCTGTGTTACTGTCCCCCCCCACACACACACTGTCCATGACCATTAAGCACTAATATTTAAATGTTGTTTGACTAATTACTTCCCAAACTAAATATCCTGACACTTTTGAGTGGTCTTCATATGTTTTTTTTCCTTTCCTGTGATATATTCCGCTAGTAAAAGTAGGCCAAACTCAGTGGGCCACAACACGATTTGCCAAACTGCACCTTAATCCTATATACAATTCGTCCTAGGTAATTAACTAGGTGATCAAATGACCACCATAGCTAAAACGAGGTAAGTCCTCCAACCTGACCAGCACTATAACCTGATATCTCACTCAGTCACATTATCTCGGGCATGGAGCTAACCAGTCCTTGCCCTATCCTATTAATGCTGAGTGCCAGGTTAGGAAGTGACAAGTATCAATTTTGTAAGTCATTGGTTTGACTCGACCGGGTTTCGAGCTCCCGACCTTCTCCACGGGAAGCCTGTGCTCTACCGATTCGGCCACAACGTCCGGTAGGCTGATGGGGGTTGGGGGGGGGGGATATTCCAGATGCCAATGTTGGTGCGGGATGAAGATGTAAGCGCCAGTATCCAATAATGTATTTGAAGATTCACGGATTTCTAATTTCTAATTTCTAATTCATAAGGCGATTTCTGAAAATCGCCGATTTATTCTGCTTTGGTTAAGACTCTTACGCGACTCATGATAGATAGGGACACATATGCATTACTAATACTATAGAAATAATAATTAATAACAAAGAAAAAAATTTAAAGTAAAAGTATATTGAGATTACTTTTAATACTGTAAATGACATCTTATTATTTATGTACTGTTTTGTCAGACTGCTTTGCTGTTGGGAATATAACTGAATATCATTGAGTACCACAGAATAAGACACCGAAAGTGGGAAGACGCTTTCAATAAACAACGCATCAATCCCATCGTATAACTCACTTTTCAACTCTCGAATCTGGAAGGAGCCATATGATGAATCACAAATGTTCGCTTCGGATTAAACCAACTCGATTATTGATCACTGATTGATTGTGTGAAGATCAGTAACCAGGAGAGTGGACTCCATAGCGGTGGGTGTTTTGATCAGCGATTAGCGACTCATAATCGCTTGGGCTATCATGTTTGGTGCGCAATGGCTTCCATCTATAAATCTTTATTATTCGCTAAGCCCACTCTGTAATGGCCATAACCATGGCAACTTCATTCTGGTTGCTGCAGTCCTTTCACATTGGCCTCCACCTTCTTAACCCCACACAGCCAATACGTCTCCCATCATGCCTCTCTTAAATGCCCTCCTGCCCTTCCTCCCTGCGGCGCAACTCAAACCCCTCCCCTCCCACAATTCCACACCCCTGGCGGCTCCCACAAGCCCGCCTCTTTTCCTCACGTCCTGTCCTATTTAACCCCTACTTTGCACTGGCTTTATGCGCCATCGGGGCTGGATTACTGCCTGGTCCGTCGGCTGTCTATGCCTTCTCCTCCTCTTTATCGCCCACCCTGCTTCCCTTATTATAGCTCCAAGTTCCCCATTTTCGCCCTACACCGTACGGCCCTTATTATCGCCACCCTTTGTATTCCTACAACTCGGCAGATCCTCTTGCACATTCCTCCCTAGTGTGCACTACTCATTATGCCTCAAACACTCTCCTGCCAGTATTCTGCATTATCGCTCATCTTGCATCCTTTATTATAACTCCGAGTTCCTTATTTTCGCCTAAGCTGCATCCCGTATTATCGCCACCCCTTGTAGCCCTCCAACTCGGCACACTCTCCTCCAGGTTGCTCCCTACGAACCACCTTACTTATTACACTAACAACATTCCTCATTATCACTCACCATGACCTCTTTATCAGCACTCCCCATAAATTCCTCAGCATCACCTCCAAATTCCTCATATGCCCCCAGTATTCCAAGATTAAGCAATAATAAGAAAAGGAAAACCACGCTGAGTAAACAAGTTTGGGCGATAATGAGGAAGCCAAGGTTGGACGATAATGAAGCAGCCAAGGTTGGACGATAATGAGGAAGCCAAGGTTGGACGATAATGAAGAAGTCAAGGTTGGGCGATAATGAGGAAATCAAGGTTGGGTGACGATAAGGAAAACAAGGTAGGGCAATAATGAGAAAAAATAGTTCAGAGATAATCAGGGAAAATAATGTACCCAAGGTAATAAAGAAACCAATGTTGGGCGATAAGGAGGAATACAAGGTTGGGTGATGATAAGGAAAACAAGGTTGGCAATAAGGAGAAAAAAAGGTTGGGCGATAATAAGGCACCCAAGGTTGGATGATAATAAGGAATCTAACATGGGAATTGAGGAAAGTAGGAACAATGATGAGTGTGTGTAATGGGGATTGCAAGGGCCATGAAAAACAAAGGGGAGAGATAGGGATGTTAATTAGGGATGTTAATCAAGGGATGTTTATTAAGGGATGTTAATTAGGGATGTTAATTAGGAGCACAGATGGCGACAGGATGGACGGGGAGCACACCTGAGTGGATTGAATGTGGGGGTGTTAATGAATAATGTGGGGGCATGCTGTGGAATGTGGGGATGACACTGAGGAATGTGGGAGCACGCTGTGGAATGTAGATGTGACAGGGAGGAATGGGCAGATAATACAAATACACCAGGACAGATAACAAGAACTGCAGGATGGTCGATAATGAGGCTTCCTTATTATCGCTCAGCCCTGTACCCTTATTTATCACAGTAATTATTTTCAAGCTCTGTAGTCTGATGGTTGGTAAAACCAAACCACTTAACCAGATTTGATCCAACCTTTTTAATACCTTTGAAGTGGCGCATTGGCAGAATATGTCGCTGTCGTCGCGACTCTCTGCTAGGTTGGGCTCTTCACTAACATGAGCGGTGAAAGAATTAAAGCACTGCCACCACCCTTCATCCGGCCCTCTATCCCTGCTGCCTTGCCCCACCCTGCCACCCTTCTTCCATTATGCACACCTCCACTTTCCCGTCCCTCCCAGCTTAAGGTCCTTTACAATATAGCTCATTTAAAAATAGCTCTCTTTGGTTAAATTTGCTATATATGTGCATCATATACGCAGTGCTTTGCCTACTAATTCACATCCTCTACTACCAATGAACACAGCAAACCCGCTTTCACACATATATATATATATATATATATTTATATATATATATATATATATATTCGCAGGGGCCACGACAGAGTAACAAATTATTTGGACGATTTAAAAGACAACTTCCAAGCGAGTGGATGTCAAGCCCCGCGCAGGAGGAGAGCGGTGCATGCCGGGACCCCCCCCCACTCAAGGGGGGGGGGTGCACTCCAGCTCTTATTACACGCGATAACGGTCTTATCACTATCCATATATATTTATATATATATATATATATATATTTATGATGTATAAGTATTATGGGACCATAGAGGTGCAGAAGGAAATTTCATTATTATTATTATTATTATTATTATTATTATTATTATATGAACCATTTCCTACTCTGTGCTCCCCCCCCCCCCCCCCCCTGACCACCATCATCCGACCGGTGGCGCTGCCACCGACCTCCCTGGTCCATAGATGTGGCTCAAACCCCAACTGCCAACCTGTACATTTGCATCAAAGAAGAAGGTAAGAAAAGATCAAAACAACTCGAAGTCAAAGCTGTGATGCCTGTAAACTTATTGAATAGCTAAAGTCAATATATCAGTTCTGGTAGTCAGAATTGTCAAAGTCCTGTCAAATCGTTGTTGCATTGACAATAGCTACTCTTTGATGGCCGTGTTTTGATGAGGTAGTTAGTTGTCAAGCTTCACAGTCGAGCTTTTCTTTAAATATATCTGACATTTTCTGCAGGCACATTACACAAGGTTTTATTCATCTTCTAAAATCCATAATTGAGAGGGCCTTATTCAAATAGCCATGCGCTTATATTTTATATTAGATAAAATACTCCTCCATGGATCATGGTGTGTGTATGTATTCTCCACCTCCCCCCGCTAAACTTCCGGTGTGTAAGTTGTAGCTGTGTACCGGCATGTTGGGTCACAGCTTCAGTTATTAGTGAGGGACCAGCAGAACTGGGAACATGTGTACCAGTTGTGTGGTTACTAGAGTGTGGTTGACCAGAGTCAGCATTCTGTAGTTGCCTGGGTTACCATGGTTACTAATTAGGACATGGGGTGAGTGACCAGAGTCAGTACTCTGTAGTTGCATGGGTTACCATGGTTACTAATTAGGCCAGGGTGTGAGTGACCAGAGTCAGTACTCTGTAGTTACATGGGTTACCATGGTTACTAATTAGGCCAGGGTGTGAGTGACCAGAGTCAGTACTCTGTAGTTGGGGTGCCCGAGGGAGCACACACACAGGACTTGGTATTTGATCTAATGTGAAAATACAAATATTTGCTAGAACTATTTCACCGCAATCTACATTAGAATCTACCGGTCATGCACGAAGAACAACCTCCCCTGCACTGCTCTCTGCAAATGCCACAATTCTGATTGCAGCAACCTTCCTGAATACAGGATGATAGCAGATAAAGATGAAGATGATGCATGACTGTTGCAGGAGGATGAACAAGGATGACCTACTTGTCATATTTTGATTTTATTGAATGTTCATCACATGTTGACCTTTGTTTGACCATACTGCATTACTTTGACCTCCAATTGACTTGAAACCAGTTCAAAATGACTGTGACCATGACCTTCTTGAATAACCTTGACCTACTATTGACCTGAAACATATTCCAAATGATCAGGCATGTTTGAAAATCAAAAATAGAGTCTAACATAATCGAAATTGGTCAAGTAGTTCCAGAGATATGCCATTTTCTGTATTTTCCATGAGTGATGACGGCCATCTTGGATTTTGGGCCTTATAGGTGTCTAAACATTTGTCACCTAACATGTTTGTTTAGTTCATACCCAAATGAACTCAAATCAACTACTGTCTCACTTTGGGCGTCTCATTCCTACGGAAAGTACATTCTAGTCTATACTATAAAGTAGAGGTGAAGTTGCTGCTTCAATAGTTTCTTTTTCTTGTTCTTGTGAAACAAACCAGCCGTTCACAACTCACCCGCACTCACCCGCACCCACCCGCACTCACCCGCACTCACCCGCACTCACCCGCACTCACCTGCAGTAACTCAGACATACCCGCACTCACCCGCATGCACCCGCATTCACCCGCACTCACCCACACCCACCCGCACTCACCCGCACTCACCAGCAGACACCCACACTCACCTGCACTCACCCAGACATACCCGCACTCACCCGCAATCACGCGCACTCACCTGCACTCACTCAGACATACCCGCACTCACCCGCACTCACCCGCACTCACCCGCACTCACCTGCACTCACCCAGACATACCCGCACTCACCCGCAGTCACCCTCACTCACCCACTCTCACCTGCACTCACCCAGACATACCCGCACTCACCCGCACTCACCCGCACTCACCCGCACTCACTTGCACTCACCCAGACATACCCGCACGCACCCGCACTCACCTGCAATCACCCAGACATACCCGCACCTCACCCACAGTCATCCGCACTCACCCACTCTCACCTGCACTCACCCGCACTAACCCAGACATACCCGCACTCACCCACACTCACCCAGATATACCCGCACTGACCCGCACTGACCCACCTTCACCCGCACTCACCCGCACTCATCCGCACTCATCCGCACTCACCGGCCCTCACCCGCCTTCACCCAGTTTTACCGTTATTCCAACTTAACCCCTCGCGATCCTCACTCACCACCACTCTCTCTCCCAGACACTCTCCCACCCGCACTCTTCACCCTGACTCCCACCCCGACCCAACCTATGCACCACTCATCGCCACATAGTATCTGGAATGTAAAGAGTTGGGGGTGGGGGCGGGGGGATGGGCGCAGGTACAAACAAATCTCTATTAGTACAAAAAAGGAAAATAGGAACAAAATTCAACCCATGTCCTGAGAGCAAGCAGGTCACGCGACGGAAGGCGTTCAGATCGCTTCCGGTCACGTGACGATGAGTGAGAGCGTGTCTAAATCAGGTGAGTGCTTGTCATCTGCTGGTTTGCGTGTATAGATGCTGACCCCCCGGTGTGCATAGCCTAGCCATACAGTGGTAGGTGAGTGCTTGTCGTCTGCTGGGATGTGTGTATAAATGCTGGTCCCCGGCCGGACAGTGGTAGGTGAGTGCTTGTCGTCTGCTGGTTTACTTGTATAAATGCTGGTCCCCGGTGTGTATGCTTGTCGTCTGCTGGTGAGTGCTTGTCGTCTGCTGGGATGTGTGTATGAATGCTGGTACCTGGCCGGACAGTGGTAGGTGAGTGCTTGTCATCTGCTGGTTTGTGTGTATAAATGCTGGTCCCCGGCATGTATAGCACAGCCAACCAGTAGTAGATGAGTACTTGTCGTCTGCTGTTCATCTGCTGGTTTGGGCATATAAACGCTGGTCTCCGCCGCCCCCCCCCCCCCCCCCAGGGGGAGGGGGAGAAATCCATACTTTGTGTTGCTGAATCTAGCAGTAGGCTGTCAAGTGTGGAGCCCAGCAGGACAGCAACATCCCACCAACATCAGGAAACAGCCCTCCCCTCTCCCTCTGCCTCCCCCACCCTCCCCTCTCCCTCACCCATCCTCAACCTCCCCCCCCCTAACCTCCCGTCCTCCTCCCCCCACCCTCCGTCCCCCCCCCCCCCCCCCCCCCCCCCCCCCACCCTCCCGTCTCCCTCGCCCTCCCCCACCCTCCCATTCTCCCTCCTCCACCCTCCTCCACCCTCCCCTCTCCCTCCCCTCTCCCTCCCCTCCTGTGCATTCAGACTGTGGTGTAGCTGAGTTCTATTGTTGCCTGTATATAATAGTGAAGTGGCTGCAGTGGGTATAGCACAGAATATAACACTGACACAAAAGCAACTCTTGTCATATGAAAGGCCCAGTCGTGACTGCCAGCTCTCCCAGGCTTTTAATCTCTCCAACACTCCTACAAACATGTCATTGAAGGTACATGATGTTATTGAAGGTACATGATATTATTGAAGGTACATGATATTGTTGAAAGTGCATGATGTCATTGATCCATGGCATATTGTTATTTTACTCTTTATGGTGGCCATCTTGAGGTTCCAGGACAGTAGAGATGGGTGCAGCTAGGGTGCACCCATCATTCTCACATCCCAGCTACCCCCAGATCATGGCAACCTCACCAGACACCCCTATCATATCCGATGAACTCCATACAAATTCAATCTGGAACCAATACACATTAAACATTAAATACCAAACATGACTCTCCCATGGAGGCTGCCTGCCACCTCCCCTATCAGTCTGGGTTCAGCAATAAGCTACACATTCTTCTATATATTAAATAAAACAAATGGGTACTTTAAATGTAATCTATTTTATAATGTAGCTACAGTCTACTCTGTCTATAACGGACACCCATGGGACTGGAGCAAGATACCGTTATAGAGAGAGATCCATTATAGGTCAGACCGACTGACGGAATGGGTTGAAACCAATGTTTTTCTTTTATGAATAAGAGGTATTTATTACAAAAACATATATATTTCAACAATATCACAGATACAGTATGCACAAAATCACCATTTGATGCACCATTCACCAATATGCAACAATATGTCAAAACCAATACATCAGTATCAAGCACTAATCAAGCACTAATCAAGCACTACTCTAGCAAACAATTCAACAAACATGTCATTATTGACAGAGAATATTGATCAAATAGGTGAAAAAACGGCTCGTTGTGCACATAAGACAGTTGTTCTTTAGACACAGAGGCAATGCTATTAAATTAAAGGGGTGCCATGATGGGACCAGCACTTTTTGACATTACTGACAGATATTCGTTATTGACAGGGGCCGTTATTGACAGAGTAGACTGGATGAGTAGAAAGTCTAAATATTTTACAACGGTCACAAATTGGTTCCTAAGCCAATGTGACCATCGAGGTTGATATGACGTAAACCCCAACAAACAAACTCATCAACATTCCGCCACATAACTACAAATATTGATAACTAGGTTCAATATGCACAAAGCTAGAAGACTTGTGTAGTGCAAATCACACATATAGTAGGCGTAGGTAGGTTGATTAGCCTCGGTAGTCTAATGGTTAGGACATTAGCCCCAGAATGGCAGAAGTGGGGGTTCGAGGCGAAATCTAGGTGCAATGTTTCCGACCATTTAAAAAAACAAAAAAACCATGACATTGGTGCCATGACCAGGATTCTGTAATACCTTATGCTGTATGGTATTGAACCATCCCTGCGCATTACCTGGATATTTGTAATAGACTACATCACCATTCCAGCGGCACGGTGCATTGTGGGATGCGTAGAAGAAAAACAAACCCACGAGAAGCACATGGCACATGCTAATACACTGGGTGCAGCTATAAAATGTGCTAGTTTCAGCTCATCTCAGCTCTTGTTTGATACATAGAATACCAACTAAAATATATATATATATAATAAGTTAAGATATTAATCTTTTATCCAGCATTTCATTTACATCAATATAATCAGCACATCTTATGCCATGTGCATTTAGATTTAGAGAAATGTGGGCACTCAGACTAGTGTAAGAGCCATAGCCAGAGTCAGTTTGACTTATTTTATTCATGTTTTTATTTATATCCTATGGTTAATTAAATATGTATAACTAGAAAATGAGTAGGGTTAATCAGATATTGGTTATATATTTCTCTGAAACAAGTGTCTGTTGACACATTTGGCATTTTAATATTTAGAACATGAATTAATAATAGTGATGTGGATATCAGCCTTAAAGTGACTGATTGTTTTGTGTGGAATTGTATGTTTCTAAGCTCAAAATGTTTAACTATGGCTAGTTTTGTCTTAGTTATATTCATCAGATCATTATATTGCATGTGTGCATACATGTTTATGCCAAATTGTTATGTATTTCTATTAATTTTGAATAAAATGGAAGTTTTGCCCTACGCGTATCAGCAAACTGAATGGCCGTACACATTTGCTTTGCTGCCAATGCTATTTTCAGCGCATGCACAGTCGGAACGGTGATCTCATCTATTGTAATTATGACACTTACAATCCCTCCGCAGGTGAAACTCCACATGTTCTGGCAGACATGTGTAGATCAGTTGCACCAGGTGGGCTAGATAGACTAAATGTTAGGACGTTAGCCCCCGCAATGGTAGAAGTGTGTGTTCGAGGCCCACTTTAGGCGCAATGCTTCCCATTTGCAATCCCCCCCCCCCCTCCACCATCACCAACACAACATTTATATTCGATTGTGAATATCTAATGCTGCTTTGCATTGGTGAAACTGCCTATATAATAAAACAGCCTCCTAGGTGATGTAGTGCTCGCTGCTCTAATGGGGCTGTCACACTACGACGTGACGACGTCAGCGTAGGGAGAATGTGAAAAACGTTGAACTTGTCGGCGTAGTATGCAAATTTGGGCACAAGTTGAACGTGGATGCAGCATAGTGGATGAGAGCGTAATGTCGGTAAAGCATAGTGATACTGTCATTCAATGAGAGAGGACAACGTCATTACGCTCACGGAACGTTATGAACGTTATTCCCTTGCCAGAAGAACGTTACGTGACGCTACATACGTCATGACACGGTGGTGAAACATTGAACGTATGTTGAATGTACGTTCTCCTGACATTCTCCTGACGTTCTCCTGACGTTCTCCTGACGTTCTCCTGACGTTCTCCTGACGTTCCCATTATGCCGCGTCGGCATTTCCACCCGGTGTAATGTGGGTCAACACAGTGGAACGTAGTTGAACATAGTGAGCAGCGTTTGACTAATGTCCGTTTAACGTCATTGATGTTTGCTGAACATGAACAGAACGTACGGCGAATGTAAACCCTTACATTCGAGCTATGTCGAAAGTTTTGAACATGTCCAAAACCTCGACATAACTCAACGTAACATGACGTAATGTGACGTAGCTCGACGTCATTCTAACGTCATTCTGACGTCATCATAACATAACCCAACGTACGTCAATGTAATGTCGAAAAATGACCACGTTAGGCTCACGTTCGCTCGTTACGTCGTAGTGTGACAGGGGTATTATGGATCTGTCTTGTACAAAGGTTATTTCTGACCCTTTCACTTTCCCAATCTGCACCGCCCAGCTGCCCTGAGTAGGGAGGAGGGGGGGGGGGAGACCTTTTCAATCTGAATAGAGTCTTGGAACTCCCCACCCCCACCTCCCCACCCCCACCCCTCTCTCTACCCATCGTTTCCGGTTGTCCGGGCCGAAATGCACCCCGAGATAAGCAATGCAGTCGTCGGTTCACATGCGCCAACTCTTTGATCGCCTTAGAATTGCAACCGGAAGTCCCTGCTCGCTACTTCCGGTGTGATGCCTGGCGTTGACTGAGCGAGAAGGGTCCACAGCGACGAAAGGAGGAAAAACAGCTGACCACTGGATCATATCGAGCATACCCTTGAAGGATGAGTTTCGCATTCTGTAATTACTGATATTGTGTAATTTAAACAGATATTTATGTAGATAAATTTCAAATATACTTCAAACTCTTTAATCCATTTATTTTCCCCCCGATATAACTACAGCAAAGTATTTGACGATTGTGCGTGTATTTTTTTTACTCCACTCGTGGTGTTCGATTTGAAATCCTAGCCACTCGGGTGACCCGAGTCACTATAATCGAATATGACCGTCATTTCCGCGGAATAAACTATTAATATCGCATTTATGCATCCATCTTTAAGACAAATTGTTCTTTATTTCTTTTAATTTTGAATACAATGTCAGTTTTGCACTATGCATATTAACAAATTCTTTGGCAGCAGGCATTTGTTTTGCTATATTATATTATTAACCAATCGCTGACCCCGTTCAACCGTGGCTGGTTGGATCGCAACCGTATGCTATTATCGCTCAGTTTCCAACCTGGTCCCCTCGCCTTTGTAACGGAAACAAGTTTAAACGGGCTGAAACGAGTTCAACCGTGGCTTCTTGGGTCGCACTGTGGCTAGTTGGGTCGCTCCATATAGCACTGAATATGCTCATGGACTGAGCGCCCGCCTCTCCCTCCCCCAGCCCCCCGAACCCCTCCCCCCACCCCCGACCCCTGCCCATTCACCTTTCTGAGAGTCGCGTGGGAAAGTACGGGAACGGGGGGTGGAATCGGGGGCTTCGTGGTATTGTCGACCCGATTTATACCCCTGTCACACTACGACGTAACGAGCCAACGTGAGCCTAACGTGGTCATTTTTCGTCATTACGTTGGGTTACGTCATGATGACGTCAGAATGACGTTAGAATGACGTCGAGCTACGTCACATTACGTCGTGTTACGTCGAGTTACGTCGAGGTTTTGGACATGTTCAAAAATTTCGACGTAGCTCAAACGTAAGGGATTACGTTCGCCGTACGTTCTGTTCACGTTCAGTGAACATCAATGACGTTAAACGGACGTTTTTCCAACGCTGCTCACTACGTTCAACTACGTTCCACTACGTTGACCCACATTAAACCGAGTGCAAATGCCCACGTGGCGTAATGGGAACGTCAGGAGAACGTCAGGAGAACGTCGGTAGAACGTCAGGAGAACGTGCATTCAACGTACGTTCAACGTCTCATGACATAGCTAACATCATGTAACATTCTTCTGGCGATGGAATAACGTTCATAACGTTCCGTGATCGTCATTACGTTGACCTCTCTCGTTGAATGACGGTATCACTATGCTTTACCGACGTAACGCTCTCGTCCACTACGCTGCATCCACGTTCAACTTGTGCCCAAATTTGCATACTACGCCCAGAAGTTCAACGTTCTTCACGTTCTCCCTACGCTGACGTCATTACGTCGTAATGTGACAGTACCATAACGCAGCGTAGTCTGGAGAGTCGGGCCGACAGAAAATGTTCAATCTGACGATTCGGTGGAGTCTGTGAGTTTTGTGTGTGTTGAACAAGTCAGCCCCTGTGGGGGCGTAATCGATTAACACGACCCGGGCGACTCGGGTCACCCGAGTTACTAGAATTTCAAATCGAACACTGCGAGTGGAGTCGAGAAATACACGT
Source organism: Branchipolynoe longqiensis (assembly GCA_030323885.1). Lineage (NCBI taxonomy): Eukaryota > Metazoa > Annelida > Polychaeta > Phyllodocida > Polynoidae > Branchipolynoe > Branchipolynoe longqiensis. The sequence goes on from CM059195.1 coordinate 32,866,377, forward strand.
GCCGTGTGCAAAACGATCCGACCCCAGTAGCCCACCTCTTAGCTGGGGTTTGCTAGGAGCGATGATGTCACATCTGTGCTGGTACCTGTAGGATAACATCTACCAGTACAACTTCTAGGTGTTGTTTTAATGCTTTTTTTTTTAATAACTCAGATTTTCAGGTTCTACAATCAGAAAATACTTTAAATCCTATTTTGAAGTACTTCTGTCGGTTATTGAAAACAAATATTAAGTTTTAGATTAAGCCACCATTTTGTCCACCCCGAGCATATTCGTTTATTCAACCCGAGTCTGTAGGATGTGCGCATGCGCCAAAAAGTGGCTCGGGTGACCCGAGTTGATTAATCGATTACGCACTGGGTGAGCAGTCAGTGTTCTTCTGTGTACATTCAGTTTGCTTGTTTGCTTGTTTATTGAGGTTTTACATCCTAGCCACATTTAATGTCATATTATAGGCCGGGTACCGACTTGTGACAGTGCGCGCTCATGTCGATTTTATAGTGCTGCTCCACTGGGAGACGAGACTGCTGGCACCATGATCCGATATCCAACTCAGTCGCATTATCCTGATACTGAACTGATCAGTTCTCGCTCGCCCTATCCTAGCAATGCCGAGTATCAGGCCAGCTAGCGACAAATGTAAATTGAGTAAGTCATTGCTTTGACTTGACTGGGATTCGAACTCCAGATCTTCCACATTGGAAGCCTGCGCTCTACCGATTCGGCCATCGCGTCGAGTGTATACGGTCAAAACTCTGTGTGTATATCTGCGAGGGGTGGGGTGGGGGTGGGGGGCTATGTCCTGTCTGGGAGTGAGAGTCCTGTGTGTGCATTCAGAATCTTGTAAGGGAAGTTAGGCTGTGTGTGTAGTCATATTCGTATATATGTACAATTATGAATCTTCTGTTTACAATCGGGTCAAAATCTTGTATAGGAAATTAGCCTATGTGTATAGTTATAGTCACATATGTAGTTTGTATAATATATTTATTGTGTATGTATGTATTTCACATGTATGTATTTCATAAGGATTTTGTATAGTATATCTTGTTTTATATGTATGTATTTCATTTATATATATTTTGTCTGTTTTTATTTCATATACATATGGTTCATTTGTATGTGCTTCATATGTCTTTTGTGTGTATATATTTCATATATATGTATGTTGTATTCTTTAGTTCGTACCTATATAGTTCATTTGTATGTGCTTCATATGTATGTAGTTCGTAACTATGTATTTCATATATATATATATATATATATAAATATAAAAATATATATATATAGAGCCTGTTTTTATTTCATGATATAAATATATAGTTCATTTGTATGCATGGATTTCTCATGAATGTATTTCACATGTATGTATATCTTTATTTCATATATATATATATAAATACAGTAAAACCTCTCTAAATCGACCGACCATGGCACCGACTTTAAGTGGTCAATTTAAAGAGTTAATCGGTTTAGCGAGTTAGAATATCCTTACAATGGTATTGTTGGGACCCAAATAAAGCGATCGATATAGGGGAGTGGTCGATCTGTGGAGGGGTCGGTATAGAGAGGTTTTATCGTAGTTCATATGTATGTCTTTCAAATACATGTACAGTAAAACCTCTCTAACCAACACCTCCATAGATCGACCACTCCCCTATATCGATCGCTTTATTTGGGCCCATCAATGCCATTGTAACCATATTCTAACTCCTTAAACCCGACCACCTCCCTAAATGGACCACTTAAAGTCGGCCCCAAGGTTGGTCGATTTAGGGAGGTTTTACTGTATATGTATTTCGCATTACATAGCTATCACATATAGTTTGGATGAGGCGCTAACAATATTTACATCTACATAATTTATTTAACAACACGGATAACCTGGCGATCACCTGCAAGGTTGGGTCTCCATCAATCAACCTTGACGACAGATCCTGGTGCTGGAAGGCCGGGATCTATATATACACTGGGTAGGAGGCATCGTGTGGTAAATGTGGTGAGGCACCCCTACCCCCTCCCCATCCAAACCTCCCCTCACAACTCCACTGCACTCCTTAAGCTAAGATTCCTTATACGCGGTATGCGGTATGCGGCATTCGGCATGCGGTATGCGAATGGGAGGATTCCTTCTATGCGGCATGCGGCATGCATCTGCCCATCATCACCACAACCATATGTTTCCCCTCCGCACCCATGAGTGTGACCGTTCCGTAATGATCAGTCGCCTCTCCTCGTCTAAAACTAATGGACACGTGCGACTGAGGTTTCTATTCGCATACCGCATGCCGCATGCCGCATGCCACACCGATCACTATAGGAACCGTTCGAGTTGCCGCGTTCGCATTCGCATTTGCATACCGCATGTAAGGGATGTAGCCCATTGACTTCAAGGCATTTCGATTTCTTTGCCGCATTCGCATTCGCATACTGCATGCCGCATGCCGCGTGTAAGGAATCTTAGCTTTACACTGCAATCTACAGAGTGAAGGACTCGCTATATCTAAGAGGGCTATACACATCAGCACCATATACAATCTATAATACCTACATGGATAACACTGACACCAAGGTAATGCACCAATATGACTCTATACATAAATCCATACCCAGTAAAACCTCACTATCCGACCACCTCCATAGATCGATAACTCCCCTATATCGATCGCTTTATTTGGGTCCCAAGTAATTGCCTATACAATACCATTGTAATGATTTTTAAAAAACTCCCTAAGCTGACCACCTCCCTAAGTTGAAAATTTATAGTCGGTTCCATGGTCGGTCGATTTAGAGAGGTTTTACTATATTTCGTCGTTTTTTAAAATGTGTTTGTTGTTATTGTAATAGAAAGAAAAATCCATGCCCAGACCGATTTGAACCCACATTACTGCCATCCCAGAGCGAGCGATTTGATGTGTATAATATTGCATTCATTGATTAAACAGCGGAAATTCCAATCACGGATGATTAATCTTCCTCATTTCATTTCTCTTGATCGTGTCCTAGTAAATGCCGAGCGCCAAGCAAGATTTCTTAGCGACAAGTGTAATTTTTGTGGGGGTACATTATTATGGCGAACCCACTAACACACTAACCCTCTTCACAATCTGCTAACATCTACATTTGTACAATGTAATGTAAACGGCCGGAAGACCAGTGCCTCAGCGCTGAAAAGAATGTATATTCTGATGAATAAACTGTTTTACCAAAAAAGAAAAGAAAAGTTCATTGGTTAGACTAGGACAGGGCTTCTCTGTGGCGGAGTGGTTAGAGTGTCTGGCTTTTTTCTAGGTCGGACTCCTAATCTGAAGGTCACTGGTTCAATTCCCAGTGTTCCCACCTCTGCCAATTTGGATTTCCACCGCTGTTTATAACTTACAGCGTCATCAAAGGCCAGTTACTCTCATACCATGTCTATGTGGTGTGGGAGGTTAAAAATCCCTTGGGTCGGTAAAAGTGTAGGCTCAGGCTTTCTATCCAGTATCTGCACCCGAAGCTGTTCAGTGGTGTTTGTTTTGTTTTGTTGAGTTTTATGTCCCAGCAACATCTAAGGTCATATCAGGACTGCTACCAACTTCTGACAATGCACACTCATGGCAACTATACAATGCTCCCCCACTCAAAGAACAAGCCGCTGGCACCATGACCAGATTTTCCACTTAGTCACATTATCCTGACACTGAGCTAACCAGTCCTTTCCATATCTTAGTAATGCCAAATGCCATGCTAGGTCGTGATATGTATCAATTTTGTAAGTCATTGGTTTGACTCGACTGGGAATCAAACTCCTGACCTTCCGCACGGGAAGCCTGCGCTCCACCAATTCCGGTACCGCGTCCTGTACTGCCCAGTAGTGGGGTACGCAGGACTAATATATATATACTTGCCATTGAATGATCTCAGGTCTCTACTATATAATTTGTTTGCACAAGTGTGGCAAACATTCCTTTCAATTAAATTGAATCTGGATAAATCAAACCATCTTAATTCCTCCCTACACTGTCACGTGACCACGTCACGTTACTGCGGCCATCAAACCTGAGGAGCCCGAACCCTTTGTCGTTGCCAGGGATCGTGACGTAGCTCAGGCGGTAGAGTGTCCACCTGTGAAGGTGTCGATTATCGGATAGATCCTTCTCAGTGGATCCATTTGCAGTTTGGGATATTTCCCATTATAACTAGTGGTCCACAACTGGTTCATCAAGGGTTGTGGTATGTGCTGTCCTGTCTGTGGGAACGTGCATATAAAAGACCCCTTGCTACTTTTCGGAAAGAGCAGCCTATGTGGTGGCAGCGGATTTCCTCCAAAGAAATATGTTTGACCATATGTTTGACGTCCAATAGCCGATGATAAAAATTGATGTGCTCTAGAGGCGATGCTAAATAAAACAAGCTTTTCTGTTTCCTTTGTCGTTGCTGGCTCACAAATCTCTGAGCCTGCATGGGTAACACAATTCAAAAGTTTTGCTCTAACCCCACTCTCTGTGAAAATCAGTGTTAGCGAAAAGGTCGGATCTGTTCCGAAAGCATCCCCCCCCCCCCGTCCACCCTCCTGCTCCCTGACCGAACCACTGACTGTCTAACGCCCACTGCTAAATCACCGCAACCAATCAGATTACACATTACTGATATCCAATTAGAAAGGGTTGAAGCCACTTGGGTTAGTTCCCATGGATGGGTAAATGACCCTAACTGTCACAGCGTGGCACAGATGCACCCAGTGTTTTATCTCCCAGACAATAGTCAGTCTCAAGCTATACTGACTATCAATCAATCAATAGTTCCGTCCTCTAGTCGAGGGTTGGATGCAATGGTTCTCCACTTATCCCGATGTTGTGCTGTTCTGATAGACTGTGAATAATTCAAGCCTGTCCACTGTGAAATATTTGTAAACCATGATGTTCTTGGTCTCCCTCTCCCTCTGCTGCCATTCACCTTCCCTTCCAACAATGTACGGGATATTGAACTCTGACGAATGATGTGGCCAAAATATATAAGTTTCTTTGTCTGTACTGACTATAGATAATCATATTTGATCACGGTCAGTTGTTTGGTTGGTTGGTTGTTGGAGTTTTACGTCCTGGCAAACATCTAATGCCATATCAGGACGGGCACCGACTTGTGACAATGCGCACTCATGGCGACTTTATAGTCCTGCCCCACTGGGAGACCAGGCCACCAGCACCATGGCATGATATCCCACTCAGCTACATTATCCTGATACTGACTAACCAAATCCTTGCCATACCACTTCAAAATTATATCATTTCTTTTGCTGGCATTTGACATGGATCTGACCATTTTGGAGTTTCATGTCCTTGAAGATTTATACTGCCTATCATGGATAAGTCTGAATAGCCTTGTTTTCACTATTAGACAGTTTGTCTCTCTCCCTTCCCCTCCCCAACCCTCCCCTTTCCCTCCCCCTCCCCCACCCTCCCCTCTCCCTCACCCACTCTCCGCCTTCCTCTCCCTGCCCTAACCTCCCTCTCCCCCCCCTCCCCTCTCCCCTCATCACCCTTCCCTTTCCTCCCCTCCCCCCTCCCTACCGCTCCCCCGCCCTCCCCTTTCCCCCTCCCCTCCCCTTTTCCTCCCTCCCACACTCCCCTCTCCCCCATCCCACCCTCCCCTCTCCCTCCCCTCCCCTCTCCCTTCCCCTCTTCCCCCTCCCCACCCTCCCATCTCCCTCCCCTCCCCTCCCCCTCCCCCCTCCTCCAGCCTCCCTGCTTCCCTCACCCCTTCTCCACCCCTCCCCTACACGCTCCCCTCCCCTCTCCTCCCTCCTTCTCCCCTACCCTCCCCTCTTCCCCACCTCCCCCCTCACCGATCCTGTCATCACTTCCGGTGTCCTAGTTTTTAGCCTCGCTCTAATAGCCACAGAAACACTCCAGGAACTTGACAGTTTCATTTCTACATGCCTTAGTCCCATCAATTATGCTAAACCTTAATATGCACAGTGCCCTTTGAACATATAATTAATGGTTCACTAGAGGAAATAAATAAATAAAGAATCTGAAACTAAGTATAATACCCTTGCCAGCAGGAGTCATTCTATGGCATTCTACCATGAAATAGCAGGATGACATATTTACAATATTATTTAAAATGTGGAAGGATGCAGAAATTTCATTCACAAAAAAAAGCAACCTCAGACGACTCAGTCTTGTAAACAGAGTAACAATTTTCAAAAGCTGATGACAATGTTTTTACGTACATCCTCTAGCAACTGATTCCATGAAGTGGGGGCTTTCCACACAGAAGGCGCAGTTGTCATATGGCTTGACTCGAGACACAGGGACGCGATATTAATGTTAAGTGCAAGAAAGCAAAAAAATGTAAGTGGCGAGTCATAAGCGGCTGGATGCCTATGGCATTCCAGACCGGGATGTGATGATGTCTAACGTTAGACTCAACGTGACTGAAGCTCGGCGTTTTGATTGGTCAAACAGCTTCGCTGGTATCCCTGCAGCTAATATGGGCTAGAGAAACACACACACATGCCAGCAATAAATTTGCATCCTATATATCGGTCATTGTCTAAAACTGGGCATTGTAGAAGCACCTTCCGTCAACGCCTTCAAGGGTAGAATCGATAAACATTGGCAGGGACTGTGATATTGCATACATCCGGTAGTCGATGCTTGTAATCCGAATAAGTCAGATATCGACAGGCCTCGACCTGATATAGGCTTCTAAGCCTAACAAAATCAGAAGCGGATGAGTATGAGTAGAGTATATATTTTGGTTTAATTAATTCTTTCTTTTATTTGTAGCAAGTAAAATAATTATTTTTGCATATGTGTTTTAAGTATGTTAGCAATGCTACATGTATTTAATCTATCTCACAAAATATATCAAAAGTATTCTTGCGTGATTTTCTTCTAAAGTAAAAATGTGAAAATGTACACCTCGACACTATGCATTTACCCAACCTTTTTTTACAACTTTTGTTCAACTTTATTCTTGGAAGAGATAATCTTGTTTGCTTAACTGTAATCAATCAAATCTTGTTTGAATTTGTTGGATATGTTAAAATGATGTTCTGGAGGTGTCTTTTGATTTCCATGTTGCACAAATGATATTAGCGTATTGCTCAATATGTATAAGATGAAAATTAAAATGTCAAATAGTGGTGTTTCTTTTCAACTCTGACATATGCAGAACATGTAAACCTTCATATGAAGCTAAATTCTACTTTTATTTGGAATGTTTTCTGCTATTATGGGAGGTTTTCACTTTTGGTTTCCATGTCACACTTTAGTGCCCAGTTTCAGAGAATGAGATTCCAACCTTGGATGAGTCAAACCAAAATGTATACTTGTCATTACCCAGCCTGGCGCTCGGCATTATTAGGATATGGCAAGGCGCAGAGGAATGAAGAAGACCAATTGCCGCAATTCAAATTTCTGTATCTTAATCAATGAATGTAAAGGTCCTGTCACACTACAACGTTTCTCACGAACGCGCTTCGACGCGTGGTGACGTGTTGCATTTTTGGGCGAAACATTGGTACACGTCCGGTACGTTACCGGCGCTTTACCGGTGCATTACCGGCGCGTTACCGGCGCGTCAGTACACGTTGAGGGATAGCAACGTGTGAATCGACACGTCGGCGGCCGTCGGCACGCGTCGGGCCGCGTCAAGGTTTTGTGCTTGCACAAAACTTTCGACGGGCCGGAACGCGCGTTAGCGTGTTGGCGGGCACGTTACGGACGCGTTAGCAACACGTCGACACCCGTTGGCAGCGGGCCGGCGGAACGCTGGCAGGACGTTGATCAACGTCGGTTAACGTTGCCTTTTTTCCCCCCAAAATGCAACCGTTCCATTGGCGCGTCCGTCACGTCCGATCGACGGGTAGTCGGCGCAATATTGGCGTTGTTCCAGCATTTCTCGGCGCGTTGGACGTGTTGCCGGCGTGCCTGGACGCGTTGGCCGCGCGGTGTGGACGCGCTGCGGGCGTGTCCTAACGTGTTGCTGGCGGGTATGTACGCATTGAGACGGTACTAACACGACACCAAAGTGCCGACAGTGCGCCGACAGTGCGGCGACAACACGCCGATGGCACGCTGGGAACCCGCTGGAGGGACGTTGACATGTTGTTCCGCCGCGTGTCGAAACGCATTGGCCGCGTGCCAAAAACACGCCACTAACACGCTACAACCCGTCAAACTTTCTCCCAAAACGCCGAAGAGTTGGACGTTTGTCGACGGGTTGCAAATATTTTGCGCGTTGCCGGCGCGCCGGTGAGAAACGTCATAGTGTGACAGGGCCTTTATACACATATAGACGGCATCAAACCAACGAAATGCGTCATGCACAGGAAGGTATGGGTAGGTTGATTAGACCTAGGAGCCTAGTAGAATCTAATGGTTAGGGTGCTAGCCTCATAATGGCAGAAATGTGGGTTCTCATCCCACTTCATGTCCCCCTTGAAGATTTATACTGCCTATCATGGATACGTCTGAATTGACTTGTTTTCACCATTAGACAGTTTGTCGATAGAAAGCCTGAGCCTACACTTTTACCGACCCAAGGGATTTTTAAGCTCCCACATCATATAGACATGGTATGAGAGCAACTGGCCTTTGATGACGCTGTTATACACTGCGGGTGTAATGTTTTCCTTCATTTGCAAGGACAATAGTCCCGGAATGGCAGGAATGTGCATTTGAAACCCACTCATGGCACAGCGTTGCAAGAACACCCTCACAACATTGGTTCCATGACCAGAATTCAGGACATGATGTGAGCTGTTTAGTGTTGAACCTTCCCCGTGTATGTCCTGTAAGTGTGCTACCTGGATATGTGTAATTGTACATATGAGACTTACAATTACAGGGTGACGAGCATAGCGAGATCCGCTGACCTTCCCAGGTGAAATGCCATATGCACAGGTAGGCATGGATAGGGTGATTGCATCAGGGACCTTAGGTATCCTAACACCCAGGACGCTAGCACCAGAATGATATACGTATGGGTTCGAATCCCATTATAGGCTTTATGTTCCTTCCATTTGCAACCTCCCCCCCCCCACAACACATCGATTTGGGTTGGCTTTTGGAGGTTTTGTCCTAGCAACATCTAAGTTCATATCAGTACCGATACCTACTTATTACCGTACACACTCCTAGAGGCTATGTAGGTTTGCAGCATAGATATCCCGTTCAGCCAGTACCATGACTTGATATCCCACTCAGTCACATTATCCTGCCACTGAAACAACCTTTCCTAGAGTTTAACTCAGCTGTGGTTTAATCCGGGTCCCCATGTTCTTTCAAGTTGAATAACCAGCATAAAATTAACTATCACAAATTTAGCATTTATAGTAGTTCACAACAAGCACAATATTTTGGTGGTGCAATAACTAATCAACAAGGTATTTCCGCCGCTAATGTTACAAACTATCTATCGTGGATTGATATCAAACTAGACTCAGCCGCTACTAGATAACAGATTCACCCTGTACTCGCAGTACACGGGTGAATACCACACCTATATCAAAGCTGTTGAAAAAGTGGGGAAATGAAATGAGAGGCTAAATCCACAATCTAAAAAGCAATATTTATTCTTTATATATGTGCTAATATTTCCCTGCTACCTTTGAGTTGAAAAATATAATAAAACATATAGCTTAATAGAATTTAAAGGTGAAATCGACGGTGCTCTATGGCCGCCATCTTGTATTTTTGCATTCTCTCCCATTTCACCAACTCTGTGCCGATATAAGTACCAATTTGATACTGGAGGCAGGCATTCTGCTTCCTGTTCCATACTAAAGCTATTTTTGCCCGTATTTAGACTGCATTGTCGTTCACCCATGTACTGCGAGTACAGGGTGAATCCTTTATCTAAACCGCTAGATGGCCTCATCAGGTTTGATATCACTCCGCAATTGGTGGCTCCTGAAACCCTACCTGGCACAGTGCCCGAATCGGTAGAGCGCGGGCCTCGTGTGCAGAAGGTCTGGAATTTGGTTCTCAGTCGAGTCAAACCAATGACTTATAAAATTGATACTTGTCGCTTCCTAGCATGGCGCTCAGCATTAATAGGATGGGGCAAGGCCTGGTTAGCTCAGTGTCAGGATAATGTGACTGAGTGGGATATCGGGTCATGGAGTCGCATGCCAGATTTCCCAGTGGTGCAGCACTATAAAGTCGCCATCGGTATGCACTGCCACAAGTCGGTACTCGTCCTGATATGACGTTAGATGTTGCCACCAAGGCCTGGTTAGCTTGGTGGCCAGCCAGCCTGAATCTAATGGAAAACCGTTAATTGTTATCACTTGCTTCAATATATTTATTTGGCGCAAATTAATTGCTGCTGGACACCAAGCTTCCATTTGCGAGTGCCTTCGTAGTCAAGCGATTATGTCGTAGCTTGCGCAAAGTTGGTCCGAAAATGTGCACTATGAGGCTAAGCGCCATTGAAGTACACTATCGAGGCGGCCTTCTACGTTTAGTGCCTCATAAAGGTTACGAAGGCTTACCAGCTCTTAGTCGACGGGTGTGCGATAAAGGCTTACTAACTATTAGTCGATGGGTGTGTGTGACAAAGGCTTAGTAACTGTTAGTTGATGGGTGGGTGTGACAAAGGATTACCAACTGTTAGTCGACGGGTGTGTGCAACAAAGGCTTACCAACTGTTAGTCGATGGGTCTGTGTGACAAAGGCTTACCGACTGTTAGTCGATGGGTGTGTGCAATAAAGGCTTACCAAATGTTAGTCGACAGGTGTGTGCAACAAAGGCTTACAAACTATTAGTCGATGGGTATGTGTGACAGGCTTACCAACTGTTAGGCGACGGGTGTGTGCGACAAAGGCTTACTAATTGGGTGCATGCGATTCACTTTTTATGTCAGTGACTATTCACAATTGTCAACAGGAGGAGGCATTATTGGCCAATGTGTTCTTTTAATAATTATAGATAAATTTCTATCTTTATACATGTTGATGGGTTATGAAAATGGGAAATATTCCCAAGAGCATGAGTATAGCATGAGTAAAACCCCTGCTTCTTGCCATTCCGTGGTTAGCATTCTAACAATTACACCACCTAGACTCCTCGTTCTATCACCTTATCCACGCCTACTTGTCTATCTGATTCCTTGCCTGAGACTGAGAGGTCACCATAGACTACTACATATATCTGTATTTTGTTTTTATTCATTAGTTGATTAAGTAGAGTAAGGCCAAATAAAATAATTAAATTGGTGATTGTCCCTTTGATCATATAAATCAGGGTCGTCTGGGCGTTGTTTTTATTTTTATTATCTTCTTTTTCAGCATTCAAAAAGAAAATTGGACCACTCTAGACTGATAATATGTTTACATGTCATTTATGTACACATCACAATGTTTTCAGTCAAACAATGAACACTGTATTCTCATTTAGAAATGTATTATATCGTACAGCTCTAGAAGTTTCAATTTTGGAAATCAAATATCTTAATTTTGACATATATTTGAGGCATCCCGGCTGGTAAAAAACGTACAGTTATGAAATGGTATCTAAAACTTATGAAAGTTGAATTGCTACTAGCCTGACACGTTTTAGACAGCCTAAAAAGATCCCCATTAAGTTCCGTAGTCTGATGCTTTTCTGCAATTATTTTAGATAAATTATATTTAAAGCTGCATAGTCCGATGAAAACATAAAATTTTCAAAACAAAAACAATTATCCAGATTTGATTTTAAATATCTATCTTAGATACTGGCACACTTATCAAACAAGTATCATCACATAGAAGGGAACACTGACGCAATTTAATAGATCCTGTTACTGCAGAAGCCTATGGTGTCAGAGTTTTGGCGTGCTTGCCAAAATTAATTTGCCACATTTGCACTTAAAATATCTCAAAGGTTAACCATTTAAAATGAAAGTTACTTCAAACTCCAGTAAGGTAGATTATATCGATCAACCCAATATATTTATCTCAGAAAATGACAGAAAGTCAAAACTATCAGACTATGCAACTTCAAACAAATACATTCATAATAAATATAAACCTAAATATTATATAATTACATATTATATAAACAAATTATAGTGTACATGAACATGGCTATTATATGGCAAGCATATATATTGCACATATACAATCAAATAATTTATAATTGACATAACATGAGTATACAATTACACCTATAACATATATATTTTATGTAAATATATATTTTTTTAAAAGGTAAAAATTACTATGCGCCAATTTTAATTGAATTTCTCGATTTCTGAAGAAATCGTACGCAAGGTCTTCCTTCTGTTAGAAGGTAGTAGGGTTATGTGATATATAATCAATACTGTAAAGTGTGCGTTTTGTCTGTGCGTGTTTTGTGCTTTGTTCTTTGTTCCCCCCCCCCACTTTCTTGCGATTCACGGAATCATTAGGCTTCAGTCAGCGCACCTGTATATACCATACTGCGTTGCACTTATTACGCATTGTCAAACCATTGTACACCTAATAGACTACATCACGGTTCCAGCGGCGCAGTGCATTGTGGGATGCATCAGAGCAAAACAACCCCCCCAAAAGCACATGGCACATGCTAATACACTGGGTGCAGCTATGAAATGTGATAGTTTCAGCTCATCTCAGCTCTTGTTTGAAACATAGAATACTAACTAAAAAAATATATATAATAAATTACGATATTAATCTTTTATCCAGCATTGCATTTACATCAATATAATCAGCACATCTTATGCCATGTGCATTTAGATTTAGAAAGATCTAGGCACTCAGACTAGTGTTAGAGCCATAGCCAGAGTACTCAATGCATTGTCAATGGCAGTGAGCAATCTCCATACAGAAAAAGTAAAATATTGATAAAACCACACCACCTAGAGACAAACCGCTTGGAGCTTAGGGTTTTGGATTTCTATTAATTTTGAATAAAACTGACATTTTTCAATGCTCGTATAGGCAAAGTCAATGGCCGTATGCCTTGGCTTTGCTCCCACGGCCGTTTTCAGCGCATGCGCAGTCGGAACCGTGATGTAGTCTATTGTAAGTGTTCATGGGACAAGACGCGGTGGCCAAATCAGTAAGAACACTGGCTTCTTATGTAGAATATCGGGCGTCTGAATCCCAGCCGAGTCAAACCAATGACTTACAAAATTGATACTTTTCATTACTTAGTTTGGAGCTCGGCATTGATAGGATAAGGCAAGGACTGGGTAGCTCGGTATCAGGATAATGTGACTGAGTGGGATATTGGGTAATGATGCCAACAGCCTGGTCTCGCAGGGGGATAGCTCCATAAAGACGATAAAGTCACCATGAGTGCGCACTGTCACAAGTCGCACAAGGCAGTATCCATCGTGATATGACATTAAATGTTGCTAGGATGTAAAACCCCATCAAACAAAAGTGTTCCTGACCAGAAGACCAGCGCCGAGACGGTGACAAAGGACTATATTCGGATGAATAAATGAAATTTAAAAAAAAGAAGTTTGAATTGATTCTAGGTAGTGACAAGTGTCTATTTTGTAAGCCATTATGCCTACCTATCAATGTGGCATGCAGGTATAGCAATACCTCAGGGAGTTTGACGCCCCTGCCTTGCAGAGTTCTAAACCACTGCCTTGTGGTACAGGTCCTTGACAGAACCGAAGGCTAAGGGAGCAAACCCTAAACAGAAAACTGTGTCACTGTGGCAGCATTAAGGGCGGTTGATGTATGGAACTCCCAACATCTCCCGACCAGCCACTGCAGGGACAAATAGTTTTGCGCCTGTCTTGACATGTTCTTGCCAGTGTGAAACCTCTATTTGCTCTCCGAGAGAGTGCCGCTGGTAACTTGCAAAACCCAGCAGCACTTCAACACTTTTGCAGGCAGCTTTCATGAAGCTTTCATCAATGTGGCTTCTTGCCTGAGAGGTCAGTCTGGACAATGGCATTCTCTGTGGCGGAGTCATTAGAGTGTCTGACATTTTTCTAGGTCAGACTCCTAATCTGAGGGTCGGCGGTTCGATTCCCCGTGCCCCAGCTCGGCCAATTTGGATTTCCACCGCTGTGTATAACTTACAGCGTCATCAAAGGCCGGTTGCTCTCATACCATGTCTATGTGGTGTGGGAGGTTAAAAATCCCTTGGGTCGATAAAAGTGTAGGCTCGGGCTTTCTATCGACCAGCAGTGGAATGAGGAAGACCAGTCGTCTATGACTGAAATTTCCCCTGCTTAAACAACTAATGGACAACAAAAAAAAGCAAGCGTCAGTCTAGGTAGGGGCAAGTGTATAACTAAATAAGTCATTGCTTTGAGTTAATCGGGTTTTAAAACCATGATCTCCCAAACCGGAAGCCAGCCAGCGTTTCTTACCGATTAGCACCGTTCTTACCGATTCATCTATTCCGTCCGGTATTTGAGGACATGCTGGTGGCAGAGCATCATGATATTCACCGAGTCATGTAGATAAAAGATTCACCCGGTACTTGTAGTACACGGGTGAATGACAACGTAGTCTAAATACGGGCAAGAATAGCTTTAGTATGGAACAAGAAGTAGAATGCCTGGCACCAGTGTCAAATGGTTACTTATATCAGCACAGAGTTTGTGAAATGGGAGAGAATGCAAAAAGACAAGATTTCACTTTTAAATTGCATTAAAGTATATGTTTTATTATATTTTCCAACTCAAAAGTAGCGGGTAAATATGAAGACATATACAAAGAATAAATGTTGCTTCTTAGATTGTGAAATTAAGCCTTCATAAAGACGCATTTCATTAGCCCGATTTTTCGACCGTTTTTATATAAGGCTGGTCTTCACCCGTGTACTGGAAGTACGGGGTGAATCTTTTATCTACGAGTCATGCTGCTCGTTGATACAAGGGGCCCTGGGCTGAACGCTACTCGTTGTGTTGTTATGGACATGGTGGGCCTTTGGCCTTGTCGCCTCCCAAAGGCCAACACATTTGTGCGGTGGCTGCCAAGTCACGTTCTGCACAGGCGCACCGACCTCAACTGAGGCTTATAGTTCTATTGTCCGACGCTAGGTGGCCAGTAAGTGTTTGTCAACCTTTCAGTCAGAGAAGCCAACTGCTCCGATTTTGTAGGAACACTCCCGATTTTGGTTACTCTCTTCCGATATTATGAATCCATGTGCAAATTTCCTGATTTTCACTCTGACCCACCTAAACAAAAAAAATCAGATAATATGAATGGCAATATCGGCTACTTACAGCAGCTTAAAGACACACGCAGCTCAAGGTAGCAAGCAGAGCCTAGAAAATGACACATAGACACATGGTGGGATACATGGTGGGACTTGTATGAAAAAGTATATAATATAATTATATATCATATTATATATATTGCATGATTATACGATGTTATGATATATGTGTGATTGTCGTTCCACATGTTGCCAAACAAAAATGTATCTTCCTAATCAAATATTGAAATCTTCCTATTTTTGGTCAGACAATGTTGACATCTCGACAAGTTTCTGCATTTTGTTCGGGGAGGCCATGTTGTCTCCTTTTGTTGTTGTCCAACAAACTGGCATCTAGCACCAGTAAGGCTGTTTACAGCAGTGTGTGTCTGTGTGATTGTTTGTTCTTTTGTTTGTTGTTGTTTTATGTCCTAGCAACATCTCAGGTCAGATGAGGACGGGTACCGACTTGTGACAGTGCGCACTCATTGTGACTTCATAGTGCTGCCCCACTAGGAGATCAGGCCGCCAGCACCATGACATAATATCCCACTCAGTCACATTATCCTGAGACTTAGCCGACCAGTCCTTGCTCTGTCCTAACAATGCCGAGCGCCAGGCTAGGAAGCGACAAGTATCAATCTTTTAAGTTATTGGTTTGACTGGATCAGGGTTCGAACCCGTGGGTTCGAATCCCACGATCTACCAAAACGGGAGACGGACGATCAACTCATTCGGCCATTACGTCTGGTCGTATTAAAGCCGCATAGTACGATGCAAGCATCACATTCTCGAAACACCGGACGCGGTAGCCGAATCGGTAGAGCGAAGGCTTCCCATGAAAAAGGTAGGGAGTTCGAATCCCAGCCGAGTCAAACCGATCACTTATACCATTGATACTTGTTCCAACGTATGGGTAACCATTAATAGGATAGATCAAGGACTGTTTAGCGCAGTATCAGGATAATGTGACGGTGTGGGATATTGGGTCATGGTGCTGGTGGCTTGGTGTCCTAGTCGGGCAGTCCCTCTGAATGCACACTCTCACAAGTTGGTACCTGTCTTGATATGACATTAGATGTTGCTAGGATGCAAAACAACAATAAACAAACATTGTCGAAATCAAGAGTTGTCATAACCTAGCCTGGCGAACAGCATTAATAGGATAGGACAATGGTTGGTTTGCTCATTACCAGGATAATGTGATGGAGTGAGATATCAGGTCATGTTGTCAGTGACGTGGTGTCCCAGTGTGGAAGCACTATAAAGTTGCCATGAGTGTGCACTGTCACAACTTGGTACCTGTCTTGATATGACCTTAGATGTTGCTAGGACGTAAAAGAACACATGAAACAAACATTGTCGAAACCAAGACGCTTAGTTATATTTGCTACTAACATGGCTAAAGCTAAGATTCCATATACGCGGTATGCGGTATGCGGTATGCGAATGTGGTATGCGCCAGAGATACCCATGCCAACCGCCAATAGTCGATGTCTTCTTTTTGTGCTTTGGGATTGCTAAACAAACCACCAAAAAAAAAAAAATACCCATCCGATTTTGGGAGTTTTTTGCTACAAATTTATGACGGAAAGTCAAAGTTACTATTCTTTTCTATGGCACACAAAACAAACCTTGTCGAAACCAAGACGCTTAGTTATATTTGCTACTAACATGGCTAAAGCTAAGATTCCATATACGTGGTATGCGGTATGCGGTATGCGGTATGCGGCATGTGAATGTGAATGTGGTATGCGCCAGAGATACCCATGCCAACCGCAAATAGTCAATGTCTTCCTTTTGTGCTTTGGGATTGCTAAACAAACCACAAAAAAAAAAAAAATATCCATCCGATTTTTGGAGTTTTTTGCTACAAATTTGTGACGGAACGTCAAAGTTACTATTGTTTTCTATGGCAAACGCATAAATTTGCATTTGCATTTGCATTCGCACTGATCGGTCCATGGGTCAATCCATTTGCCGCATTCGCATTCACATTCGCATTCGCGTTCACATTTGCATTCGGACGTATGGAACTTGAAGCACTACTCTGCCTTTACATGCTTTTAGATTTTTTGCCGCATTTGCATTTGCATACCGCATGCCGCGTATATGGAATCTTAGCTGAACTCAGATACTGGTGCATTTATTATGCATTTATTTCTGTATATAAGGAATACTAAGTCAATTTAATTGTTAAAAATCAAACATTTCCATCATTTCGTCATGCGCACCAAAATTAACTTAACATGTTTTCACTTCAAATAGTAACCATCAGAAAAAAGTTAAAATCAATTTTATTCAGATTGAGCAATATGGTAATATCACTCATGTAACATGGAAATCAAGCACACGTCCAGAACATCATTTTTACATACATAACACATTCAAATAAGAACTGATTGATTACAGTTAAGCAAACAAGATTATATCTTACAAGAACAAAATTGAAAAGAAAAGTCTTAAAAAGGTTTGGATTAAATGCATGGTGCTGATGTGTACATTTTCGCATTTTCACTTTAGCACAAAATAATAAAAGCATAATTTTGATACATTTTATGGAATAGATTAATATAAATACATGTACTATCGCTAACATACTTAACACACAGATGCAACAATAATTATTTGATTTGCTACCTAAAAAAAAGAAGAAAGGTGTAGTGTTCTCTCTGACGGAGTGGTTAGAGTGTCTGACATTTTTCAAGGTCAGACTCCTAATCTGAAGGTCGGTGGTTCGATTCCCTGTGCCCTTACCTCTGCCAATTTGGATTTCCACTGCTGTGTATAACTTACAGTATCATCAATGGCTGGTTGCTCTCATACCATGTCTATGTGGTGTGGGAGGTTAAAAATCCCTTGGGTCGGTAAAAGTGTAGGCTCAGGCTTTCTATCGACAAACTGTCTAATGGCGAAAACAAGTCTATTCAGACTTATCCATGATAGGCAGTATAAATCTTCAAGAGAAAAAAAGAAGAAAGAATGATCACCCTCGAAACATGTAAACCAAATATGTGGTGCCCAGTTTCAGAGAATCACCCATATATTGCATACCATTCAACTACGCAAGAGATTTACATTATTCAGTGAAAGAATAACAATGGCGGCTGGAGTTCAGGTAATCAAAGTGTGTTGTTTATCATAGCAGTCAACGGGAGAACCCAAGCCAAGCCCTTGCGGCTATGTAGTTTACAGTGGTACTGGTAGAAAAGTAAAGTCGGGTGGGTGGGCAGAAAGTTCATGCGAGTCACCTAGGGCCATATGCAGGAGTCAGTGTTAGCGGGGTTTGGTGTTAGAGCCTGTTACCGTTTAGCTATCACCAACGTCGGGAACTGTGTCAAGTCGTATGCAGGAGCGTGTAACACTTACATTATAGCTAACCCTGAATTTATTTATAGATTTGGGAAATCCCTCTGCATCTGTACCCATATATTAGGCTTAAATATATAAAATGCTGTCATATTTAACAGAATTACATACGCAATAAGTGAAATTTGATCAATTTAACCCTAAATTCGAAGCATTATTAAGGCTACCGCCACATTGGCGGCGATATTAATAGTTATATTTTCGAATCGACGAACGTAAAGTAAACAAACCGCCGCCGCCGCCAGTATGGAAAGTGACGTCGATGCGGCGGTGGCGGCGATTTGTTTACTCTACGTTCGTCGATTAGAAAATATAACTATTAATATCGCTGCCAATGCGGTGGTAGCCTTAGTAACGCTTCGAATTTAGGGTTAAATTGATAAAATTTCACTTATTGCGTATGTAATTCTGTTAAATATGACAGCATTGAATAGATTTGGGCACAACCTTATGCTAACACCGCCCTTAAACGTCCTATGAAACTGGGTTAGTGTCACGGACCTTAAATGTGCGGTGTTAGGCCTATCACTGACTCGTGCATTCCAACTTTTCGGCGCTAAACCAGAAATCCCCTCTAAACGCGTTTTGGCTTGGTAACACCGACTCCTGCATATGGCCCCTGCTAGCTGGAGAGTGAGGCTGGGTCAGCCGGCTAGTGATGACGGCAGCAGCATTATGAAAGCTGATGACCAATCAGGGTGAGGGAAGAGTCAGGCAGTGGTAGCCTGAGGGGCGATTAAGTAATGGCGGCTTTTGTTGTTCCACACAGAATCAACCACAATTAGAAAATTGTGAACCGTGACAGAGAAATAGAAATATTAGTAGATTTCTAAATCAAGTTCGAGTATTAGCCATCCATACATGTAATTTGTGTTATAATTATGGTGTTAAATACTTTATTATTATTAGTTTTGGTAAGCAAAGACAACTATGAAACACTGGACTGCCTGCTCACTTGCTTCTTGAGTCGAAATTTGTTATGTCTGGTGCTGACAATTTTGTTCTTTTCAAAAGCATAAAGCACTTACCCCAACACAGTACAATATTTGCAAATAAATACCAGTGCTGGAACAATGCCATGTACAATGATCTTAGTGGGCCAGACAGGTGGATGGGGTGCGGGTGGGGGGGGGGGTCGGTCAATGAGACAATGAATATGACCGGGGCTAGTAAGAAACATTGGCAGCTTTACTCACCACCTCACCAACTCATCACCTCACCACCTAACCACCTCATCACCTCATCACTTCACCACCTCACCTCACCACCTCACCACCTCACCATCTTACCACCTCACCCCCTCATTACCTCACCACCTCACCCTGTTATTCCCTCATCACTTCACCACCTCACCACCTCACCACCTAACCACCTCATCACCTCACCACCTCACCATCTTCCCACTCCACCACTTCCCCACTTCCCCACCTCACCACCTAACCACCTATTCACCTCACCACCTCACCATCTTACCACTCCACCACCTCACCACCTCACCACCTCATCACCTCTCCACCTCAACGTTTCAACGCCTCACTACCTTGCCACCTCACCACCTCCCCACCTCACCACCTCACCAGATCACCACCTCCCTACCTTGCAACCTCACTACCTCACCACGTCACCACCTTATCACCTCACCACCTCACCACCTCACCACCTCACCACCCCTCCACCTCACCGCCTCACCACCTCACCATCTTACCCCTCAACCACCCCACTGCCTCACCACCTCACTACCTCACGACCTCACGACCTCACCACTTCAACACCTCACTACCTCACCACCTCAACCCATCATCACCTAACCCCCTCACCACTTCACCACCTCACCACCTCACCACCTCACCACCTCACTATCTTACCAACCCCCCCAACCACCCCACCACCTAACTACCTCACTAACTCCCTCACTACCTGACTGCATCACTGCCTGTCTACCTCGACACCTCACCACCTCACCACCTCACCACGTCACCACGTCACCACATGACCACCTGACCACCTGACCACCTGACCACCTGACCATCTTACCCTCCCCCCCACCACCTCACTACCTCACTAACTCCCTCCCTCACTACCTGACTGGATCACTGCCTCTCTACCTCTCTACCTTGCCACATCACTACCTAACTGCCTCATCACCAACTTAGAGGATGATCTATATTAAATAATGTATTCACTATTTTAGCGGAATTTTGGGGATCAAAATGCGTCGGTGACGAGTTGACGACACGGTCCCGGAAGTGCCCGTAATAATCCTCATTATACCAGATGTGACGCGACCATTGTGAATTAATCCTAGGCCGGTGCCTCATCACCCAGGTCCCGGCTTGCAAACAATGCCCCGACAATTTACACAAACAAGACAATGCACAACAATGTAATCCTATTATTATTGTTATTGTTGTTATTTGTACTGATTTATTCTGAATGTGTATTCTGGTGGTTTGAAGTTTCTGCCATATTTTAACAAGATAAATATAGTAGGTTGAATGGCATAATCTATCTTACTTTTAGTTTGAAGTAGGACGTACAGGATGGCCCAATTGCTAAGAGCGCCGCCTGCCTTCCCGTGTGGAAGGAAGGTCATGGCTTCAAACCCAGGCCGAGTCAAACCAATAACTTACAAAATCGAGACTTGTCGCTACCTAGTCTGGCGCTTGGCATTAATAGGATAGCCTCAGGACTGGCTTGCTCAGTATCAGGATAATGTGACAATGGGATATCGGGTCATGATGCCGACGGCCAGCACTTCCAACAGAGGCACTGTCAAAGTTGCCATAAGAGCACTGTCCCTGATTGATTGATTGGTGGTTGCTTTATGCCGTGTCGGCCTCATAGGCCATATTCACGGCGAGAAATGTTTGTTTTTTGTTCAAACCATCACTTTTACATGTAAAAGCAGACAATCAATTATGTGCCAATAGACACTCATTAAATTAGAAAGCTCACAATCATATATTTGTGGTCAAGGGAAACAAATTCCCATAGAAAAAGAAAAGTTTTATTAATAATTGATAGAATCTATTTAGTAAACTATATGAGGTGGTACAGTCCAGCTGCCCTCAAAAAGGCTAAAATGTTTTCCTGTTTTACCTTAGTAAAAAGGTCATGCATACTGTCTGCAGTGTAGAACCGTTGGCGCAGGGCCAAGAAATCAACCCAACTTAGTAAAACGTGTTTGAGTGTCAGCGGGGACTGACACCCAATACATTCAGGGGAGGCTCCCCCTTGAGCAGAAAAGTATGTGTAAGCCACGAGTGGCCAATATGGCAGCGGCTTAGGACCACTTGGTCCCGCCGACCTCCCGCATGAGTCTGTGGTGGCTCTCCCACAGATGGTTCCTAGTCGGTATCTGTCGTGCTTATGTTATGACCTTAGATGTTGGTAGGATGTAAACAAACTTAATATTCCCTTCTATGCACCAGCATATATATAAGCGCATACTTATCTAAGTTTCATATATTTATGTAGGCTCAAATCTAGGTGAGTGTTTTGGTTTAGAAAATGATATGCTTTCATCGAATTATGCATCTTTAGAAAAAAAAGGCTATTTTACAGGGAATAAATGAATTAACACAAATGTTGTTATTTTGCTACTAGTTCACAAGGAATAAAATACAAACAATAATAGCTCACTCACCAAACAAATGTGAGTATTGAACTTTCCAAATGACTGTCAAGGAATCGTCAAGTTGGTGGATGAATATGTGCATATAAGTGATATTCATTCACAGACTGGGCGATAATAGGTGCATCCAGGTGATATTCATCTCCAGAGTAGGCGATCATAGGTCCACATGTGATAATCATTCAGAAGTTGACAAATGACAGATCAATGTGGGTGATATTGATCCCCAAAGTGGGCGATAATATCCCAATGTGAGTGATATTGATCGACAAAGTGGTTAATAATAGATCCAAGTGGGTGATATTGATCCTCAAAGTGGGCGATAATAGCTCGATGTGAGTGATATTGATCAACAAAGTGGGCGATAATATATCCAAGTGGGTGATAATGATCACACCAAGTGGGCGATAATAGCTTAATAGTGGGTGATATTGATCCACAAAGTGGGTGATAATTGATCAGCCTCGGTGATATTCGTTCCCAAAGTGGACGGTAATAGGTCTACGGGGTAACATTGATTCACAAAGTGGGTGATAATATGTCGATGTGGGTATTATAATTCATAAACTATACGATAATAGGTCCACCCGGATGACATCGAAGTGGGCGATGATAAGTCAATATGAGTGGTATTGATTTTTAAAGTGGACGATAATAGGTCTATTTAAGTCCCATTGAGTCACATACTTGGTGATTATAGATCCACATGGTTGATAGTCATTCACCAACTTGATATATATCACGCACGTGCGATATACACATAGTTGACGGTCAGTGATATTCAATGATATTCAGTTGCCCAGTTGATGAATATCTGCCACGTTCCAGACAGGGACACATGGGCAATATTCATGATATTTAGTGATATTCAATACTTAGTGATATTTAGTGATAGTGATACTTAGTGATATTTAAAGAGATTTAGTGTATTCAGTGATATTTAATATTTAGTATTATTTCGAAATAGTGATATTTAGTGATATTTAATGATATTTAGTGATATTTAATGATATTTAGAGTTATTTAGTGATATTTAATATTTAGTGTTATTT
Organism: Branchipolynoe longqiensis; assembly: GCA_030323885.1. Classification (NCBI taxonomy): domain Eukaryota; kingdom Metazoa; phylum Annelida; class Polychaeta; order Phyllodocida; family Polynoidae; genus Branchipolynoe; species Branchipolynoe longqiensis. The sequence goes on from CM059195.1 coordinate 32,889,582, forward strand.
AGTGATAGTTAGTGATACTTAGTGATACTTAGCGATATTTAGTGATATTTAGTGATATTTATTGATACTTTGTGATATTTAGTAATATTTAATGATATTTAGTGTTATTTAGTGATTGTAGTTGGGTGATATTGAGTGATTTTGAGTGATATTGAGTGACATTGAGTGATATTGCGCGATATTGCGCGATTTTTAGTGATATTGAGTGATATTGGGTGATATTGGGTGATATTGGGCGATATTGAGTGAGATTGAGTGATATTCAGCGATATTCAGCACTAATATCCTGTGATATTCAGCAACATTCAGTGATATCCAGTCATATTCAGCTACATGCAGACATATCCACTGATATTCAGTAATATTCAGGGATACTCAGTGATATTCAGCATGTCTCGGTCACACAGTTTCATGGGTTTCTTGTATACTGAATACTGAATACTGAATAATAATAGTCCTAAACAGTGTAGCCAGCCGCTTCCTTTCATTCCCTACCAGACCGCGTGTCGCACATAATGCATAACGGCGCAGAAAGCTGAGTGCTAAGCTGAGTGTCGCGTGCAATAACGCACCGATAGTGCGCGAGGATGTTTGTTCATTTGTTCTTTTACGTCCTAGCGACATCTAAGGTCATATCAGGACAGGTACCGACTTGTGACAGTGCGCACTCATGGTGACTTTATAGTGCTGCCCCACTGGGAGACCAGGCTGCCAGCACCATGACCTGATATCCCACTCAGTCACATTATCCTGACACTGCGCCAACCAGTCCTTGCCCTATCCTAATAATGCCAAGCGCCTGGCTAGGAAGCGACAAGTATCAATTTTTAAGTCATTGGTTTGACTCGACCAGGGTTCGAACCCATGATCCCATGATCTACCAACACGGGAGACGGATGCTCTAACTCATTCGGCCATCCCGTCTGATAAGGAAATCACCTGTACATAGTAAGATTATAGTAGACAAGCTGGACGGATTACATTGATGGTGTAGCATCCCGTCTGCATGAGGAGGGGCTGGGGCGGGACTCAGTTAGTCTCACTGCTCCGCAGCACTGTGGCCTCCTTCCCATAAACAACGCCAATGGGTTTTAAAAATCTAATTTTTAATAAATCTTTAATACATTTTAAATTTGTAAATCTTTATGATTATAAATAATATTTAAAAACCATATTAAATACATTAAAACATTTTTTTTTTTTAAAGAATTGTATGATTATATTAAAGTTACTTAATTTCTATATAATTTTATAATTTTAAATACGTTTAGAAAATTGTATTAATATTCTCATTTGTTAAGTAGGGAATATTTCAATTGTGTACACTTCACCTTCCTCCCCCATCCTGATATGACCTTAGATGTTGCTAGGACATAAAACAACAAACAAACAAATCACCTTCCTCCTTCCTCTGCTCCTTGTGTCTGGTTTTCTTTGTTTTGTTGTTTGTACATTAGTTGTTTAAGCAGGGGAAATTTCAATCACGGGCGATTGGTCTTCCTCATTCCACTGCTCCTTTCCATATATCCTAATAATGCCGAGCACCTGGCTGGGAAGCGCCAAGTATCAATTTTTAAGTCATTGGTTTGATTCGACCAGGATTCGAAACCACGACCCCAAACAAACAGGGAGACAGGCACTCTAACTCATTCGGCATCACATCTGGTAAATTTGTAGATAAAAGATTCACCCGGTACTTGTAGTACACGGGTGAACGACAAGGTAGTCTAAATACGGGCAAAAATAGCTTTAGTATGGAACAAGAAGTAGAATGCCTGGCACCAGTGTCAAATGGTTACTTATATCAGCACAGAGTTGGTGAAATGGGAGAGAATGCAAAAAGACAAGATGGCGGCCAGAGAACGCCGTCGATTTCACTTTTAAATTGCATTAAAGTATATGGTTTATTATATTTTCCAACTCAAAAGTAGCGGGTAAATATGAAGACATATACAAAGAATAAATGTTGCTTCTTAGATTGTGAAATTAAGCCCTCATAAAGACGCATTTCATTATCCCGATTTTTCAACCGCTTTTATATAAGGCTGGTCTTCACCCATGTACTGGAAGTACAGGGTGAATCTTTTATCTAGTAAATTTGGTGCAATTTCCCACTATATTTCTTGAATGTTACTTATTTTAATGAATATATAATACATATAATGTCCATAGATTAAAGTTGCACATTCTGATGACAGCATAACATTTTCAAAACCAATACACTTTCCCAGATTTGATTCTATGTATCCTAATGGGGTACTGAGGGTACTAAAATACCATGTGGCGCTGCTAGTGCTACGCAAGTCGGGCCTTCATGGGCGATAATAGACTACATCACTGTTCCGACTGCACATGTGCTGAAAACGGCGTTGGGAGCAAAGCAAAGGCTTATGGCCATTGAGTTTGCCAATATGCGTAGGGCAAAATTTTGATTTTATTCAAAATAAATAGAAATACATAACAATTTGGCACAAATATGGAAGGAAGGATGCAATATAATAATATAATGAATATGTTTAAGACACAACTCTCCATAATTAAGCATTTTGAGCTAAGAAACATACAATTTCAATCACTTTATGGGGCTGTCACATTACGACGTTTCTCACCAACGCGTGCCGACGTGTTGCCTTTTTGGGTGAAACGTTGGCACGCGTCGGGAAGCGTTACACGCGTGTTACCGGCGTGTTAACGGCGCGTCGGTACACGTTCAGTGATAGCAACGCGTGAATGGACACGTCGCCGCGCGTCGCCACGCGTCGCCGCGCGTCGGGTCGCGCCAATTGTTTTGTGCTTGCACAAAACTTTCGGCGCGCGGCGATGCGCAGCGACGCGCGGCGACGCGTTGGAGGGGGCGTTACGGACGCGCCACCAACGCGCTACTAGCACGCTGCAACCCGTCGAATTTTCTCCCAAAACGCCGAAAAGTTGGACGTGTCTCAAGCCCTAGCAAATATCTTGCGCGTTCGCGGCGCGCCGGGGGGAAACGTCGTAGTGTGACAGCACCATTACAGGCTGATGTTTACATCACCATTGATTAGCCAGAAGTAATTCTTGTTCTAAACATTAAAATGTCAAATGTGTCAAAAAAACTTGTTTCAAAGAAATATATAACCAATATCTGATTAACCCTACTCATTTTCTAGTTATACATATGTCATTAACCATAGGATATAAATAAAAACATGAATAAAATAAGTAAAACTGATTTTGTCTATGGCTCTAACACTAGTCTGAGTGCCTAGATTTGTCTAAATCTAAATGCACATGGCATAAGATGTACTGATTTTATTGATGTAAATGCAATGCTGGATAAAAGATTAATATCTTAATTTATTATATATATTCTTTTACTTGGTATTCTATGTTTCAAACAAGAGCTGAGATGAGCTGAAACTAGCAGATTTCATAGCTGCACCCAGTGTATTAGCATGTCCCATGTGCTTCTCGCGGCTTTGTTTTGCTCTGACGCATCCCACAATGCACCACGCCGCTGGAACCGTGATGCAGTACATAGGGGGTAGTGGGGGTATAGATGAGTGTGGTGGGATGTAGGTCGGGGTGGGGTAGAGGTTGAGGGTGTGTGTGGTTGGGGTGTAGGTGTGTGTGGTGGGGGTTGAGGGGGGTTCGGGGGTGGTTTGGGTGTAGTGTGTGTGGTGGAGGTTGAGGAGGTGTAGTGGGGGTTGAGGGGTGTAGGTTGGTGTGGTGGGGGTGTAGGTGTGAGTGGTTGGGGGTAGTCGGGGCGTATGTTTGTGTGGTGGGTCTGTAGGGGTGTGTGGTGGAAAATGTAGGTGTATGGTGAGGACTTTGGTGTATGTGGTAGGTGTGTGGGGATTTATGGGTGTGTGGGGGGGGGGGGGGGTTGTACTAGTGTGTGGTGAGTGGGTATGGTGGGGTGTGTGGTGAGGGCTTAGGGATGTGCTCGGGGTGTAGGTGTGGTGAGGTTTGAAGGGTGGTTGGGGGTTCGGTGTGTGTGGTGGGGGGTTGAGGGGTGTAGTGGGGGATGACGGGGTGCAATGAGGGTTAAGGGGTGTAGTGGGGGGTGAGGGGTGTAGGTGTGAGTGGTGGGGGTGTAGGTGTGAGTGGGTGGGGGTGATGGCCCAGTGATTGATGCGCACCTAGCTTTAACCTATGCAGGTATATGTGTAATATCAGCAGTGAAGGCACTCAGACTGGACGCAGGACTCATTTGATTGTTAACAGAAGGAGCCCGCCTGGGATTGAGCGAACTTGTGTTAGCTGCGAACAGCCAGCCTATATTAGGTGATGGTGATGGTGGCTGGAGAAGGGTCCACAGTGAGGAAAGGAGGAAAAACGGGTAACCACTGTCCCATATTGAGCATACCCTTGCAGGAATAGTTTCCCATTCTTTAAGTCTCGATATTGTGCGATTTAAACAGAAGTCGATGTAGTTAAATTTAAAATATACTTCAAGCACTTTAATCTGTGCAAAAGATACATATATGTGTAACTATGTCTGAACAAGAAACTACTAAAAAAATAATGGACGTATTGGATGGGACCTTTCCATAATTTGAGCCAATCAGATCTGTTCTTTTCGATTGCAAATGGCCACCCCTTATGGGGGCCGCCATTTGCAATAAAAAAGAACAGCTCTGATTGGCTGACACTGAGAGCTGTTCTCATCCAATCAGAGCTGTTCTTTTCGATTGCAAATGGCAGCCCCCCATGGAGGCGGCCATTTGCAATAAAAAAAGAAGAGCTCTAATTAGCTGACACTGAGTTCTCGCGAAAACGAGGAGAGGAAAATCCATTCCCGGCAAGTTCAAACAGGCTCAGACAAGTTCAAACATGGCTGTTTGTCCCGCGCCTTTCTGCACTGAATATGCTTATGGGTGGCTGGGTTGCGAGCGGGAGTAAATGGGAACAGCCCCACCAGAGCTGAATGCACATAATACTACTTCCGGTTGTCGCTCATAATCTATTCTGACACACAAACAAGAATTGTTGTTATTATTATGGTTATTGTTATTGTTATGTTGTTGCTACTGTTGCTGTTATTATTATTATTGTTACTACTACTTTTAAGTGTTAGTTTTACTATTATTTCTCCGCACTGCCTTGATAAGACTTAAGATGTTGCAAGGACACAAATCCCCAACAAACTGAATTTCTTTTGAAGGCTATAATAATTATTATTATAATACTGTTGTTCTTCTTTGGTAACACTGTTGTCACCTGTGAGACACTGGTGTTCCTGACTTAATTTGCTTTAGGTGTTTGACGTCCTAGCCACATCTAAGGTCATACCAGACTGGGGACCGACTTGTAATAGTGCATACGTATGACGACTTTATCGTGTTTCCCGACTAGGATACCATATGCACCTTGTGATAGTATACACGCATGATGACTTTATAGTGCTTCCCCACTAGGATACCACATGGTACTTGTGATACTGATGCTTATGATGACTTTATAGTGTTGTCCCACTGGGATATCACTTGCTACTTGTGATAACGCACACTTGTGATGACCTTATAGTGTTTCTCCACTAGGATACCACATGGTACCTGTGATAGTGCATGCTTATAATGATTGTATAGTGCTGCTCCACTAAGGTACCACCAACCGATCATGATAACTATGAAAAGGTTAAGAAACTTGTGTTAGTCATGTAACACCCTCTCTTCCATATGGCTCATGTCTAGTCTGTGGTGCTGGTATAATTTACCCAACAGACTTAGCGTGTGGCTGTTCCATCACTCCATCAGCCCGCACATGACCCTTGCATGTCATCACCACTCATCAGTCTCACTTCATTGTTCTAATTGCACAGCCCCTGGTACCACCCACCTCCACCAACACCCAGCACTGCACGAACCACTCTCACATCATCCATCATCTTGTAAAATCTAACAAAGTTTATGCATGACGTAACTGATTTGAAGATCTGGGCCTATATGTATGAGCCCGGGTTAGCGGTCGTAGCCCTGCGTCGTGCGGATTTCCAGGGTTAGCGGCGAAAACTGCATATGTATGTGTAGGGGTTAAACTAACTCGGTGAGTTTAAAGACGCCTGCACTAACCCCAAGCGAAACCAGGGTTAAAGGTGGGGTTAGGCACCGATTATGCCCAAATCTATTCAATGCGATCATATTTAACAGAATTACATATGCAATAAGTGAAATTTGATCAATTTAACCCTAAATTCGAACCGTTCTTAAGGCTACCGCCGCATTGGCGGCGATATTCATATTGTCGAATCGACGAATGTAAAGTAAACAACTCGCCGCCTCCGCATCGACGTCAATATCCATACTGTCTAACGTCAAATAAAAATGGCCGCCGCCATCGCCACCGAATTGACGGCAATATATTAGGCCCAAATGTATTGAATTTATTCAAATTAACCCTAAATTTGAACCGTTATTAACGCTCCCACCGCATTGGCGGAGATATTCATATTGTCCAATCGACGAATGTAAATACGCACACAGGGGTTCCCCAAATCTATAAATAACTGAAACATTACCTAACCCACGCACGCTTTGGTCACAGACATCCCCCGTGACACATTTGGAATACCAGGGTTAGCTAACCCGGAACCCGCCTTTAACCCTGGTCCGGTTAAAAATTGGCTCATACATATAGGCCCTGGTGTTGTAGGATGTCTAAGCCCCCTTTACTACACCAGTACTCCCCTTACAGTAAGTAAGCTGAACTCCATCTATGTAACTGTTCTATGACTTATCGTGACTGATTTGGGAGGCGAGAAGCTTGTATCAGGTCTACGGGACCTCGTATTCCCATATAGGCCGTAATCGATTAACACGACCCGAGCGACTCGGGTCACCCGAGTCGTCAGAATTTCAAATCGAACACTGCGAGTAGAGTCGACAAATACACGTGCCGTGTGCAAAACGATCCGACCCAAGTAACCCACCTCCTAGCTGGGGTTGGCTACGACCGATGATGTCACATTTGCGCTGGTACCATCCTGCAGAATAACAGCGACCGGTACCAGTCATACATGTCTCTTTTTTAAAGAATAACTAAGATTAATGAAATGGAAATATAGATAAACTAGGCAATCATAAAATACTTTAAATCCTATCTTGCTGTAGTTTTATCGATTATTAAAAAAAGAAAAAAAAGTGTCCACCCGAGCGCGGAGAAGCATATTAGATTATTCGACCCGAGTCTGTAGGATGTGCGCATGCGACAAAAATGGGCTCGGGTGACCAGAGTCGATTAATCGATTACGCCCTAAGGTACTGGTTGATGAGGCAGTGGGTACTGCAGGTATTGCAATACCTCAGGGAGTTTGACGCCCCTGCCCTGCAGAGTTGTAAACCACTGCCTTGTGGTACAGGTTCTTGACAGAACCGAAGGCTAAGGGAGCAAACCCTAAACAGAAAACCATGTCACTGTGGCAGCATCAAGGGCAGCTTATGTATGGAACTCCCAACATCTCCTGACCAGCCACTGCAGGGACAAATAGGTTTCCGCCTGTCTGGACATGTTCTTGCCGGTGTGAGTCCTCTATTTGCTCCCCGAGAGAGTGCCACTAGTAATTTGCAAAAGCCAGCAGCACTTCAACACTTTTGCAGGCAGCTTTCATGAAATGTCTGAAGCTGAGAGAAATTAAGACCGACTCATGGACATCACTCTCACAGCAGAGAGAATGGAGAGCGACAGTCAAGTAATGAAAGCAGTCTTTGTCGCACCACAACTTACAGCATGATGATGATGGCTCCCCTTGATAGCGATGCCTTCCGATTTGGAAGATTTTCATTTTTGGCTTCCATGTCACACTTTAATGCCCAGTTTCAGAGAATAGCCCAATCAATCACCATCTAATGACGTCAGAGTAAGCTGTTCCACCTATTTCCAAATCCACTTAGTCACTTGGTTCATTTTAGGATTGGCCTTGTGGGTTTTCCACTTGCGAATTGGCTCTGCATTTAAACTGTCCGCATCAAAGCTGATGCATCCACTAGACAACAGAAATATTATCACAGGTATGTCAACTCTCCAGCAACTAGTGGAGTAATTATGTGAATGATAATTAAAGTTACATAATCCGATTGATTTTATGATTCTGACATATTTTGTTAAAGGTAATTAATTATATTAGGTTGGTTATTATAATCTACTTGAATTTAGTTTGGAGTAACTTTTATACTTTAATTGTTTAACTTTGGACAAATTTAAAGTGATAACATGTAAAGTTAATTTTGGCATGGATGTAGAAAGGCTGGGCGCTATAGAAATACAGAAATAACTGTTTAATGAGTAAAATAAATATTTAAGTCAGAAATGTAGCATCAAATCGATGTAAGTTTGGTTTGGACAATTTAATGCTTTCATCGGAGTGTGCAGCTTTAAACAGCGCAAAATGGCGGATTAAAGTGAGAGTATTTTGATGACTTACCATCTATCTCCTCCTTGGAGTACTTATCCAGTACCTGAAAAAAAAAAACAAAGAGAAACATTGTAATGTGTCACAAAATCATCTCATCACATTAAAAATCAAAAACTGTAGACGGGATGGCCGAATGAGTTAGAGCGGCTGTCTCCCGCGTTGGTAGATTATGGGGTCGTGGGTACGAATCCTGGTCGAGTCAAACCAATGACTTAAAAATTGATACTTGTCGCTTCCTAGCCAGGCGCTTGGCATTATTAGGATAGGGCAAGGAGCAGTGGAATGAGGAAGACCAATCGTCTGCGATTGAAATTTCCCCTGCTTAAGCAACTAATGTACAAAAAAATTAAAAACAAAACAAATATCATCTGAAAAAAAGTGTATACAGCAATGATCATTATGGTAATTCACACACAGATACGAGGACGATCAAAGTAGATTAGGGAATAGTTTCTACTTGAGTGCCTCCAAGAGGCGTACACACAGGTGAGGCATGCGTGGTTCATTAGATCAAAGTTCAAGGTCAATGCAGTCTCTATGGATGCAGACTCTACAGAGAGATTGCAAATTTAAAATCTCATTCCGGTAATAGGATTAAAAATTAACAACCCCGACAACACGCAACCATTTATGTCTGTTTGTTGGGGGTTTTCGTCCTGGCAACATCTATGGTCATATCAGGATGGGTACCGACTTGTGACAGTGCACCTTCATGGCGACTTTATAGTGTCTGCCCCAACTGGGAGACTAGGCTGGTAAATATGTTTATTCTGCTGAATAAGTCTTTTTTCAGTGCCAAAGCACTGGTCTTCCAGACATTTTTCAATTCAGGGTTATTTACACAAAAGGTATATAGAACAAGGTATACAATAACTGTTGAATACACAATTTGCAACATGTAACACAATGAAATTCTGAAACCCAAATGTTCCATAGTAATATGGTAATAGTAGTGTCATATAACTAGATCAATATTAGTCAGATCAATGTGAGTATTTACATGGTATTTAGAATGTAAGCAGAAGTTATCTTCCTCTATTTATTTGGTAAAATTTTAGTCACTTTTAATGTTCAATTGGAGTTAGGCAAGCGGTGTATACATGCTGGTTTGTTAGAAATATTCCAGTGTTACTCTAGTGTAGTCAGTTATGTGAGTTTATGAATGATATTGTTGGGGTGGGGTTGTGAATAATACCCTTGGCCAGCTGTGACCAGTGAAGCAGTGGGACCAATCCCAGTGCATTTAGGTCTTGAATTTTACATTTATATTCAGACTGTCATTGTATATGGTTGACATCGCAGAGGCATTATCTTCTCTTCATTATCTTCTCTTCATTAACTTCTCTGCATTAACTTCTCTTCATTAACTTCTCTTCATTATCTTCTCTTAATTATTTTCTCTTAATTATTTTCTCTTCATTATCTTCTCTTCATTATCTTCTCTTCATTATCTTCTCTTCATTATGTTTTCTTCATTATGTTCTCTTCATTACAGTCTCTTCATTATCTTCTCTTCATTATCTTCTCTTCATTAAATTCTCTTCGATATCTTTTCTTTCCATGGTGACCAGACAGGGTGGCCTAATGAGTTGAGCTTCTGTCTCCCAATTTGGTAGATCATGCGATTTGAACCCTGATCGAGTCAAACCAATGACTTAAAATTTGATACTTGTCACTTCCTAGCCAAGCACTCGGCATTATTAGGATAGGGCAAGGACTGGTTGGATCAGTGTCAGGATAATGTGACCGAGTGGGATATCAGATCATGCTGCTGGTGGCCTGCCTGGTCTCCCAGTGGGCCAGCACTATAAAGTCACCATGAGTGTGCTCTATCACATGTCAGCACCCATTCTGATATCATTCCGTTAGATGTTATCAGGACATCATCATCATCATGCTGTCGGTCACGATGCGACAAAGACTGCTTTCATTACTTGACTGCCGCTCTCCATTTAGCTCTCTGCTGTGAGAGTTGCTTCCATGAGTCGGTCTTTACATTTCATGAAAGCAGCCTGCAAAAGTGTTGAAGTGCTGCTAGCTTTTGCAAGTTACCAGCAGCACTCTCTCGGAGAGCAAATAGAGGTTTCACACCGGCAAGAACATGTCAAGACCGGCTCAAAACTATTTGTCCCTGCAGTGGCTGGTCGGGAGATGTTGGGAGTTCCATACATCAACCGCCCTTAATTTCCTCAGTGACATGGTTTTCTGTTTAGGGTTTGCTCCCTTAGCCTTCGGTTCTGTCAATAACCTGTACCACAAGGCAGTGCTTTACAACTCTGGACATAACACTCCAACAACCAACCTTTCCAAGGCAGCTTGGACAGTTAAAAGTACTGACACTGAGCAATGGATGGCCGGGGCATGAAATGAGCCATTTTGAGTTTATGCCTCTTTAAGAGACCGTGACTAAGTGTGCAGCTTCCATTAACCCTACTTAACCTCACCCACCTACCCAGTCCTCACCTACTCCCTGCACTGCGATGATCACTGCTGCTACACTGGTAGCCTAGCGGATAGACGCTGGGACACACACACCGTAATTAACGAGAAAAGCAGTAATTACGGATCGACTAATTACTTCTCGATCGATTAAAGCTTCGCTTTGAGAGAGATTGGGACTGTGTAATCTGTAGAGGAGGCATTGCCTTTGTAGGACATTAAAATGTTCTATCCTCCAGGTGCTTCAATTAACTTGTACATTATGTGACTTCATGATTTTAGTGCGCATTGCCTCAGAATTACAGATGTTAGTGAGGGCGCTATATTAAATTATCATCATCATCATCCTAGTTGTCATCGTTATTATTACAGTAAAACCTCTCTAACCGACACCTCCACAGATCGACCATTCCCCTATATCGATTGCATTATTTGGGTTCCAAACGATCGCCCATACAATACCATTGTCACAATAAAAAAAACATCCCTAACCTGATCACTTCCCTAAATGGACCATTTAAAGTCGGTCCCATGGTCGGTCGATTTAGAGAGATTTTACTGCATAGAGCCATGAAAGCATATAATGTTCGAAACCTAAGCACTTAACCTAGATTTGCTCCTAAATATGTGCAACTTAAGATACCGGCACTAAACAATTAGTAAACAAAACCTATTGACAGAATTTCCGTGTGCTCACAAATTATGGGATGTAATAATTGCGGCATGATACAGTATGTCATGCGAAGACAGCAATTGTCTTTCAATTATGGGATGTAATAAACAGGGAATGATTCAGCATCTCACATGAAGACGTCGATTATCTTTCAATTATGGGATGTAATAAGCAGGGCATGATGCAGCATCTCACATGAAGACGTCGATTATCTTTCAATTATGGGATATAATAAGCAGGGCATAATGCAGCATCTCACATGAAGACATTGATTATCTTTCAATTATGGGATATAATAAGCAGAGCATGATGCAGCATCTCACATGAAGACATCGATTATCTTTCAATTATGGGATATAATAAGCAGAGCATGATGCAGCATGTCACATACAAACAGAGATTATCTTTCAATTATGGTATGTGATAATTGGGGCATGATGCAGCATGTCATGTGAAGAGAGCAATTGTCTTTCAATTATGGGATGTAATAAGCAGGGCATGATGCAGCATCTCACATGAAGACATCGATTATCTTTCAATTATGGGATGTAATAAGCAGGGCATGATGCAGCATGTCACATACAAACAGAGATTATCTTTCAATTACGGGATGTAATAATTGGGGCATGATACAGTAAGTCGCACCAGGCATATATGTTGGTATGTGAATCTTTGTCAATCTGTAGCGTCTGTATCAAGTAACGTCAACACTTTCAGTCAATAAAATAGATATGTATATATATAGTCATGGGAATCGGGCCTAATGTTTAGCTGGGGGAGGGGGGGCTATTTATAATAACTGTGGTGCGCACCTGGACTGTGCACAAAGCATGATGGGTAATCGATATCCATAACCGACAGATAGAATTTGTTGAACTGGTCCCTCTGGCAGCAGCAAGATCGAGCGGTGCTTCCAATTATGAATATATATATATATATATACATATATATATATATATATACACATATATATATATTAATATAGATATATAAAAATATATAAAAATATGAAAGAAATATATAAATATATAAAAATATATATAAATATATATAGATATATATAAATATATATAAATATATATAAATGTATATATCTGTTTATAAATATATATAAATATATATAAATATATAAAATTATATATAAATACCCCCCCTTTCTCCGGGCGGGGGGGGGGAGTGGGGGCGGTGGGATGGGGGGGGGGCGCAACCATAATATTCTTACATGTCAATCACCCACTCAGGCCCCTCCTACTCACCTCTCTGCGGACTCTCACCTCCACTACAGCCAATCAAAACATTCCCCCAGCTGAGCTTCTCAGCTGCAAACCCCTTGATGGTCATTTTGCTCCCAACCACAGGAATGACCACAACAACCCTTTTTTGGCCCCCAACGGATACATCGTCGACACACAACACACAATACTGAGGAATGGATCATCAGGCAAAAGAAGGAAGATCGGCAGGCCCCCTGGCTCTAAGAACAAGGGCAGGGGGAGCACCGGCGCAGCCAAGGTACTGCCCATTGAACTGGGAGACAGCATGGCGATGTGGAGCTGCACGCCTCAAGGGCCCGACATGCCCTTCCAGTCGGTCGACATGGACGACTCATACATAACGGCCAGCCAGGCGTCTCCCCAGGCAGTCCACCGGTGCCCCCGCCGGCCCCCCTCCACCGGCGACCAAAAGATGTAAGAAATGGAGGCCCACATGGACGCCCGCATGGACACCTGAATGGCGGCCCTCCAGGATGCCCTCTTGCAGATCGCTGAGGAAGGGGCAGCCTGGGGGTGGCAGCTTGACCCTGCCCCTGCCCTGTCCGTGGCAGTGCCGCCTCCGGGCCCACCGGATCCCCGGCCTGCCAAGGTGGGGGCCGGCCCTGCCTGGCACCGACTCCGGTCACTGTCGCCTGGTTACAACCCAGCATACATCGACCGACAGGTGGGGCGTGGCACGACCCACATGCCCACCTACTGTCCCCCGTGATGGGGAAGGAGGACGAGATATACAACGAGCAGCAGATGCGCATGCAATGCCTACAACGGATCGATGATGATGTCGCTCGCTATGAAGCGAGGCATCGGAAACTGGAAGCTAGGCGTGCCATCATGCATGACATGTTCATTAGCAATCCTATATCGAAGCCATACATGTACCTTGATCGTAGTGACTGCCAGTTGGCCGCACACAGGCTAGCGGCTCGTGGCACTATGACCGAGGACGAATATCTCGTGGCCTACATGGCGCTAATAGACGACCATGAAGTGTATGACCCACATGACTTCTTAGACATGCTGGACCACTTCAGATGCATCATTGGGGAATGCAAAATTAAGCCACACACCACAGTTGTTATGGTGTTATCGTTTGTGTTGGCCATCATTTTTCGTCCTGTAGGATTGGCATTGTTGTGGTTTGTAGAGGCCTCCTCCTGGCCGTTTCCCACCATTTTTAGCGGTCTCACTGTTGCTGTGATTTTCTGTATTTTTTGTTATTGTTTTTTGTTGAGTTTCTTTTCTCCTTTATTCCTCCTTATATGTTGTTTACATCACAGGATACGTAACGTTGGTAGACGCCTCCTCCCCAACATTTTTAACGGTCTCCCTCTTTTTTTTTTTTTTTGTGAAGATTTATACTGCCTATCATGGCTAAGTCTGAATAGACTTGTTTTCAGCATTAGACAGTTTGTTGATAGAAAGGCCGAGCCTACACTTTTACCGACCCAAGAGACTTTTAACCTCCCACACCAAATAGACATGGTATGAGAGCAACCGGCCTTTGATGATGCTGTAAGTTATACACATCGGTGGAAATCCAAATTGGCAGAGTTGGGGGCACAGGGAATCGAACCACCAACCGTCAGATTAGGAGTCCGACCTAAAGAAAAAGTCCGAGACTCTAACCACTCTGCCACAGAGAACACCACAAACCCTGTTGCTGTGTTTTTGTGTTTAGTTTTTTCCTTTTCCCCCTCCATATATCTTGTTTTACATCAAAGGATACATATTCTCCGTATCTGTGTGTACTTATGTGTGTATCCGGACATTTTGGTCGTTGTAGCACTATTTAGGACATTGATCCTCGCAATTTACCCAAGAGCGACGTTACGGCACGCCTGGTCTGGTCGCCATCTTGCTAAACTAACACTTCCACAGTTAGTGTTAAGCAAACATTTGCACAGTTGGTGGTGAACTGCTACTTGCAGAGTTGGTTTGGTGGGCTAGTACGTGTACATTTCACCTTCTGAACTTTTACACTTGTACACTTGGCATTCAGTTATTATTTTCATTGACAACCAAATACCCCCCCCCCCCCTGTGCTTACACAGTAAAGCTAAGATTCCTTATATGCGGTATGCGGCATGCGGCATGTGACATGCAAATGTCGTATATGCGGCATAGATATATGCCAACCCCGGTTTTTCCTCCAAATTTGTGAAGGAACAGTATTGTTTTCTATGGCAAACGCAGCAGAATCCGCATTCGCATGCCGCACCGATCGGTCCATGGGTCGATCCATTTGCCGCATTCGCATTCGCACATTCGCACCTATGGAACCACCACTATTCATTTACATGCTTTTCGATTTTTATTTGCATTTGTATTCGCATTCGCATTCACATGCCGCATACCACGTGTAAGGAATCTTAGCTTTAAGTGGGAGAGGGCTATAGGTGGTGGTGGTGGGGGGGGGGCGGGGAGCAGCTGGTTGGGAGGTAATTGGTTGGAAGACTCCATGTTGACCCAGAATGATGCATTGTGGGTAGCTTTAGCACCACCTGGAGCAATCTCTGAGAAGACTATTTTCAATTTAGAAGTATTTCAATGGAGAATGTGATCATGTTATGGCGATTTTGATTATATTTACGCATTATGGCAAAATGTGGGAGGGGGGACTGCTAGAAATACCTCCTTATTAAGTGAAATTACAAACAGGAATAGGAATATCTGAAAATATAATAATTTATTACCTCCCCACGCTCGATCAATCACATCAACATTGGGCCTTTGTCTGTCCTTCTCCACCGGACATGGTAAGAGTACTAGCTTCTCATGTGAAATGTCAGAATCCCAGTTGAGTCAAACCAACGACTTACAAAATTGATACTTATCGCTACCTAGCCCGGCATTTGGCATTAATAGGATAGGATAGTTCAGTATTAGGATAATGCGATTGAGTGAAGTACCGGTTCATGATACCAAAAGCCTGGTCTTCTTGTGAAGCAGCACTATAAAGTCACAATGAGTGCACACTGTCACAAGTTGGTACCTGTCGTTATATTACATTAGAGGTTGCTAGGATGTAAAACCTCAACATACCAAACCAAACGCTTCAGCCTTCCCTATGTGGCCTTTTGCCCACCTGCACTAATATCTCTACAGTTACCCAAATCATATGCAAATTTCCACATTTGTCCCATATGTATGAATATAAGAAACTAACCAATTAACTAACTGTCAATATGTACTTATTTACATTACACTAAGCAAGCCGCCATGTGGCTGATATCCCGCAGCACCATCATCAATAAAAAAATACCACTGCACATCTTTTCTTTTCGCCCTCTGGTGGCATCGGAAAGAACTAACATTGACGAAAAGATCTGCATGCTGCATGCTATGTGGAAAAAGTCTTATAGAGAATGTCTATCACTAAAACCCGGCCTCTGGTGGCATCGGAAAGAACTAATGTCGAAGGAAAGATCTGCATGCAGCATGCTACGTGGAAAAAGTCTTATAGAGAATTTCGATCACCAAACCCACCCTCTGGTGGCATTGGAAAGAACTAATGTTGACGGAAAGATCTGTATGCATCATGCTACGTGGAAAAAGTCTTATAGAGAATTTCGATCACCAAACCTGCCCTCTGGTGGCATTGGAAAGAACTAACATTGACGGAAAGATCTGTATGCATGATGCTATGTGGAAAAAGTCTTATAGAGAATTTCCATCACCAAACCCGCCCTCTGGTGGCATCCGAAAGAACTAATGTTGACGGAAAGATCTGTATGCATGATGCTATGTGGAAAAAGTCTTATAGAGAATTTCCATCAACAAACCCGCCCTCTGGTGGCATCGGAAAGAAGTAATGTTGACGGAAAGATCTGTATGCATCATGCTATGTGGAAAAAGTCTTATAGAGAATTTCCATCACCAAACCCACCCTCTGGTGGCATTGGAAAGAACTAATGTTGTCACTAGCAGCTCACTTGTTCAGCATGCTTTGTGGAAAAATGGCTTATAGATAGATGATTTCCACTTCCAACCATCCCTTTTGATGACATGGAAAGAATTACTGTTATGGTTAGCAGTTCACCGCCCATAATGCTCATTGGAAAAATGTCTCATAGAGGACTTTCTTGACCAACCTGCCCTCTGATGGCAGTGGCAAAAACTAATGTTGTGGGTAGCGGGAGCAGCTCACTGCGCATGCTCGCAGAAAAGGTCTATCGTAGGCTTCTTCTATTTATAGATCCAGCTCCCACACCCACACCCACACCCGCACCCCACCACACCCCCCACATCACCAGGCTTCAGAGGCCATGATTGCCGAGAGTGCAAGAAGAGTTCTGGTTATTTTCGATGAAGAAGATCAGTTGTTGTTATGCCATCTTCTTCAATCGCTAGCTTTTCTATAGGCCTACACTTACACATCAGTACATGCGTATTTGATTATACGCACAATTGTTTCAATGCCTCTATTTCTCTCTAGACGCATCTTCCCTTCTAGCCAATAACAAAACAAAAAGTCTCTTATAGTAACAGTGAATACATGTTCGCGTGAGATGTAAATGTGAAAATAGTGTCTTATAATACAAATGAGCATGCATCATATATATAAATATATATATATATGTATATATATATATATATATATATATATATTATATGTGTGTGTGTGTGTGTGTGTTAGTCACCACATTACAGCAGAAGTCTCAGCAATTAATGTTCGAAAGAAGGCGTAAATAAGTTACACGAAATATAATTTGGTGGAAATGCTCGACGGCTCCTTATATTTCCGAGAGGGGTCCTATATAGAGGAAGAGCCGGGGACAGGTGTGGACAGGACTATGTTACGAGTCCAATGGCACAGGTGCATTCTGGGGGCTGCGGTTACTTATAGATTACCTTCCCGATGCCTTAAACCCCAAAGCAATGTTATTTTCGCGGGATTTTAAAATTTAAAAAAAATATGATTGCACTCAAAGTCAAGCTGTGCGTATATTGCTGAATAGAGTCAAAATTAACCGGCTTCGAGTTTCTACAATCACGCATTTTCCGCGAGAGTGTCATTTGTAATTGACTCAAAATGAGGCTTGATAGGTGTGGAAGTTATTTTCTGCGAATATAGTCGCGGAGAGGTTAATTAACTGGGTTAATTCTATGAATAACTAACTACCCGATGGATCAGCCAGTGGATAGGTAGCATGTCACGTGACTGTCACGTGAGCACTGTGTTACCTGTCTAGTGCTTTCGCAAGGAATTAATCTATATATACATATATATATGTATATATATGTATATATATATGCAGTAAAACCTCTCTAAATCGACCGACCATGGGACCGACTTTAAATGGTCCATTTAGGGAGGTGGTCGGTTTAGGGAGGGTTTAAACAAATTATTGCTACAATGGTATTGTATGGGCGATCGTTTGGGACCCAAATAAAGCAATCGATATAGGGGAATGGTCGATATATGGAGGTGGTTGGTTAGAGAGGTTTTACTGTATATATAATGGCAGCAAGGAGGTAAACAACATATCCATTAGCGCCTGTAGACTCTCAAACACAATCAACCGACCCAACCCTACCTGTGTATGCAGTATTTCACATGGGCACTCAATACACTCATTCCTCTGGAATTGTAAGTCTGATACTCACAATTACAAATATCCACGTAACATGATACGTTGATTCAGCTAAAGAAAGACAAGATGACCGAGTGCAAGTAAGTAAAGTTGATATATATTTGTTTTTTTAGTGAAGATGTATACTGCCTATCATGGATAAGTCTGAATAGTCTTATTTTCACCATTAGACAGTTTGTCAATTGAAAGCCCAAGCCTACACTTTTACTGACACGAAGAATTGTTAACCTCCCACACCACATAGACATTGTATGAGAGCAACTGGCCTTTGATGAAGCTGTAAATTATACACAGCGGTAGAAATCCAAATTGGCAGAGGTGATGACATGGGGAATCGAACCATCGACCTTCAGGTTAGACGTCTGACCTGGAAAAAAGTCACTCTAACCACTCCGCCACAGAGAACACAGGAAAGGTGTGAAAGCCTCTGTCTCCCTTGCTGGTAGATCGTGGGGGTCGTGGGTTCTAACCCTGGCCGAGTCAAACCAATGACTTTAACATTGATACTTGTTGCTTCCTAACCAGGCACTCGGCATTATTAGGACAGGGCAAGGACTGGTGTGCTCAGTGTCAGGATAATGTGACTGCATGGGATACTAGGTCATGGGGCTGATGGCCTGGTTTACCAGTGGGGCAGCACTATAAAGTCGCCATGAGTGCGCACTGTCACAAGTCGGTACCCGTCCTGATATGACCTTCGATGATGCTAGGACGTAAAACAGCAACAAACAAACCCACTGGCCAATCGCGGGATGGGGAGATGAACTCACGCGTCCGCCTGAAGATGAGTCTAGGGTATGGTGGGCAGGGGAGAAGGGTGTGCTGTCATCTCTGTGGAACCATCCGCAAATTGAACATCCCTAGTTATCAGTATCATGGGGGATCCTTTCATTGGTTACATGGTATTGTTTAATTGGTAATGGCCGAATGCTTCATTGGTTTCAGGAGAATCCCACAGTTCGAGTAGTGGTGATGGGGAATTCCTATGTCGACAACTGGGAATTCGTATAATGGGGATGGAGAATCTGTAAGTTGGTTACAGGTAATTCGCACATTGACTGGAGGGAATTCCTATATCGCTTACAGGGAATTCCTATAACAGTGATGGAGGAATCCGTAAGTTGGTTACAGAGAATTCCTACATTGACTACAGGGAATTCCTATATTGCTTACAGGGAATTCCTATAATGGTGATGTGGAATCCTTAAACTGGTTTCAGAGAATTCCTACATTGATTACAGGGAATTCCTATAACAGTGACGGCGTAATCCATAAGTTGGCTACAGGGAATTCCTACTTTCACTACATATAATTCCTATATTGGTTACAGGGAATTCGTATAATGGTCATGGAGAAATCCGTATGTTGGTTCCAGGGAATTTCTACGTTAAGTACAGGGAATTCCTATATTATTTACAGGGAATTCCAATAACGGTGACGGGGGAATCCATAAGTTGGTTCCAGGGAATTCCTATATTGACTACAGGGGATTCCTATATTGCTTACAGGGAATTCCTATATAGCTTACAGAGGATTCCATCAATAGTGATGGGGGAATCCGTAAGTTGGTTACAGGGAATTCGTACACGAGGAAACCATAAATTTGCTACAGGGAATTCCTACATTGACTAGAGGGAATTCCTATATTGCTTACAGGGAATTCCTATAACAGTGATGGGGAATCCGTCAGTTGGTTACAGGGAATTCATACATGAGGAAACCATAAGTTGGTTACAGGTAATTCCTACATTGCCTACAGGGAATTCCTACATTGACTACAGGGAATTCCTACATTGGCTACAGGGAATTCCTACATTGACTACAGGTAATTCCTACATTGGCTACAGGGAATTCCTACATTGACTACAGGTAATTCCTACATTGCCTACTGGGAATTCCTACATTGACTACAGGGAATTCCTACATTGATTACAAGGAATTCCTATATTGACTACAGGGAATTCCTATTTCGCTTACAGGGGATTCCTATATTGCTTACAGGGAATTCCTATAATAGTGATGGGGGAATCCGTAAGTTGGTTACAGGTAATTCCTACATTGCCTACTGGGAATTCCTACATTGACTACAGGGAATTCCTATATTTCTTACAGGTAATTCCTATAACGGTGATGGGGGAATTCCCTAAATCCTTACCGTGAATTCCTACACTGACTACAGGGAATTCCTTCGCTGGTTACAGCGGGCTTTGCTTCATTCGTGACTACAAGGAAGGAACTGCTTCACCGGTACCAGCGATCTCCCCCCACTGGTACCGCAGCCTTCCTCCAGCACAGCGTGGGTAGCTAGCTCGCCCTTTGATTGACACATCTCATAGAGACACTGCCGAGAAGGCCATTAAAAATACGCACTGAGATGCTGTTAGTGCTGGCCTCAGCCTCTGCAGCTGTGCTGATAGGGGGCAGGCACCGAGCCCAAGGGACATGCAGGTTGGCGGCCCGTTAAAGGTACATAGTCCGATGGTTTTGAGTTTCTATCATTTTTCTGAGATAAATACAATAAAACCTCTCTAAATCGACCGACTATGGGACCGACTTTAAATGGTCCATTTAGGGAGGTGGTCGGTTTAGGAAGTTTTTAAAATAATTTAAATGGTATTGAAAGGGTGATCGTTCAGGACCCTAATAAATTGATCGATATAGGGGAGTGGTTGATCTGTGGAGGTGGTTGATTAGAGAGGTTGTATTGTATATTAAATTTATTGTTATTTTCTACCTTGCTTTAGTTTCAAGTGCTGTTTTGTTTTTAATCGCAAAGTTTTGAGATATTTGAAGTGCAAACATGTCAAATTAGTTTTGGCAAGCAGGCCAAAACTCTGACACCGAAGGCTGTAGCAGTAACAGGTTCTACTAAATTGCCTCATTATTCCCTTATGTGTGGTCATAAATCCTTAATAAGTGCATCAGTATCTAAGTTAGATACATTGAATCAATTCTAGATGATTGTTTTGGCTTTGAACATTTGATGCTTCATCGGACTATGCAGCTTTAAAGCCGCATAATCCGATGAATGCATAACATTTTCAAAACAAAAACACTGACTTCGAATTGATTGTTCATATCAAACTCAGATATTGGTGCACTTATTAAGCATTTGTTGCTGCAGGGAAGGTCATGCTAAGCCAATTTAACAGAACCTGTTACTGCTGAAGTTTATGGCATCAGAGTTTTGATGTGCTTGCCAAAATATAATTTGTCATGTTTCCATTTCAAATATTTCCAAAGTTAGCCATTAAAGTAATCAATGTTACTTCAAACTAAAGTAAAGTAGATTATAACGATTGGCATAATGTTTTCATCTCAGTAAATGGCGGAAATTTAACCCATTTACAGCGCCGGCTGATGGCTCGCCATTGCACTGTGCTGATATTTGTTTCTGTGCAAAACCTTTTTTTTTTTAAATGGAAGCCAACTATGGCGGCATTTCGTGAGTTTGTTCAAGGACAAACATAAGTGAGAAAGTGGCTTCAAGTTGAAGATGTTTTCTATTTAGTAAAAACCTGTAAAAAAAACCTTCTAGAAAGTGCATGTAGAAAGGGTAAGGGATATTTAGCAAATCTTAGTCAAATACGTAATGAAAACAGTGAGGCTATATTTATTTTTGTAACATGGACCATGTTGTCTGCTTGAATACAGATGGTGTAAAACCATCTGTATGGCAGATGGTTTGTAGGGATGCACCGCATTTGCAGAATTCAAAGGTTTCAAGTTTCTCCCTTATATCAAAGCTGCATAGGCCGATGAAAAAACCAAACCAATTATTTAGATTTGATTCTACATATCTAACTTAGATACTGTTGCAGTTATTAAGCATTTGTTTCTGCGTAGAAGGCAATACTGAGTCAATTTAACAGAACCTGTTACTGCAGAAGTCTATGGTGTCAGAGTTTTGGCATGCTTGCCAAAACTAATTTTCCATGTTTGCACTCAAAATATCTCAAAAGTTTACCATTTAAAATAAAAGTAACTTTGAATTAATGTAAAGTAGATACTAATCATCGATCTCATATATTTATCTCAGATAAAATACAGAAATTCAAAACCATCGGACTACACAACTTTAAACAAAGTATTAGGTTGAGCATTGTGATATGATTTACCTTAGGTTTGAGTAACTTTGAGTAAATGTGTCTAACTTTGAAGTAAAAACGAGAAAAATAATGGTATGCACATCAAAATGCTAAACAGCATCACCTAATGCAATTTTCAGTGGTTCTATTAACTTGACTTAATAGTCCTTCAATGAAGCAATCAATGTTTAAGCAATTCAGGACACGAGATGGAACTACATAGTATGGAATTTTATTAGACTGAAAAATGGGAAGTCAATAGGTATAGGGTACAAGGAATCCTTAATCAGTAGGTCAATCAATGAGGTCAATAAGGTATAGGGTACAGAAGTCATTAATGGTAGGTCAATCAATGTCAATGGGACAAGTAGGTCAATCAATGAAGTCAATAAGGTATCTCGTACAATAAGTCATTAATCAGGTAGGTCAATCACTATCAATGGGAACAAGTAGGTCTGAAGTCTCTGCATGACCCGGGCCTCAACCCTTATTGTTTGAAGTCATTAAAGTAGGGTCGGGTGGGGTGGTGAGAAAGTGGTCGTGCTGGTCCGGCGTCTGGATGAGAAGTGCCGATGGGGCGGTCTGGGGAGGAAGTGACATCAGAGACGGGTCACCAGGTACAGGCGGCGGCTCCGGCGTGCGTGCCGATGTCGCCACCTGGAGTTAAACGGTGTGGGCGCCTATGAATAAAAGGGGGGGAAGGGGGAGGTGTAGCATTGATTGGGGGAATAGGGGAGGGGTGGTTCCGACTCGGTCCCGAATTACCCATATTGCCAAAGCAATATGGACAATGTATACAGATCTAAGTTAAATGTGTAAAAACAATTTATAGGCACCGATATAGCAGCATAGTGACATAGCAGCATAGCGACATAGCAACAAAGCAGCATAGTGACATAGTGGCATAGTGACATAGTGGCATAGTAGCATAGCACCATAGCAGCATAGTGACATAGCAGCATAACAGCATTATAGAGCTGAATAATACTTAAAAATTCAGCTAATTCACTGGAGGGAAGAGATTTCTAAACATCCTCTGTCATCCGCCCTCTGGACTATCAGCTTATGAGCCTGTGTCAACCAATCAGAGAGCTCTACTGAAGGAAGCGCCCCCTACCACCATCACCAGAACTCGCCACTCGGCACCTGCCAACACCAGCACTTCTCCTCTGACAGCCGAGTGGACAGCCGATATTTTGCGCCACCCACCCGACTTTGCTTACGTCTCATCATGTTGACTTTCACCTAACTTGTACCTCACCTTGACCATGCATGACCTTTTAGGGCTTGAGGGCTCTTTGTCACAATAAAGAAGCGTACCTCCACTCCGGTGTCAGGGTCTTTCACTTCATGAATCAGACAATTTCATGTTTCCATCAGTTTACACACTTTTAATATAGGCGGTGTATAGTGCCCATCACACTATGCGGATTGAGCAATGGACAGAATTGTCTAGTCCAGTGGTGTTCAGGCGTGATAAGTATCAAAATGTATTAAAATGTGTCAAAATGTTGCGATATCGGGTCAAAGGCCACTGGACGAACGGACATGAAACAGGCATGAAACGGACATGAAATGGACATGAAACGGACATGAAACGGACATAAAACGGACATGAACGGATAGCCAACGGACAGTAAGTGGACTAAATGGACCCAAACCGGACAAGAACTGTAGACGTCAATCCGGCAGCATCTGTTCCAAGTTTTGTGCATGTTCAAAACTTGCAACGGATCGCGCCGGATATTAATAGATATCAACGGATATCAACTGATATGCAACGGATATGCAACAGACACAAACCGGACTTTGCCGGATATCAACGGACTTTGTTCGGTTTCTTTCCGTTTCCGAAATCCAGTGATGTGTGAGAGAGCCTTAATGCACATAGCATACAGCTGCACTAATGACAACATCCACCAAAACCAAATCCGACTCGGCAGTGGCCGAATCCGTAGAGCGCAGGCCTCCGTGCGTGAGATCAGGAGTTCAATTCTTAGTCAAGTCAAACCAATGACTTACAAAATTGATACATGTCACTTCACAGCCCGGTGCTCGGGATTAATAGGATAAGGCAAGGACTGGTTAGCTCAGTGTCAGGATAATATGACTGAGTGGCATATCGGGTCATGGAGCTGGTGGCCTGATTTCCCAGTGGGGCAGCACTATAAAGTCGCCATGAGTGCGCACTGTTACAATTCGATACCTATCCTGATATGACCTTAGATGTTGCCAGCATGTAAAACTGCAACAACCAACCAACAACCAAAACCAAAACACTAACCTAAATTTGATCGTACATGTCCCACTTTGACACTAGTGCCCCATTGATTACAGTTCGGTACTCATTTTGTTCTATGGTATTACACCACTCAGCTGCTATGTCGCTATGCTGCTATGTCACTATGCTGCTATGTCACTATGCTGTTATGTTGCTATGCTGCTATGTCACTATGCTGCGATGTCGCTATGCTGTTATGTTGCTATGCTGCTATGTTGCTATGCTGCTATGTCACTATGCTGCTATGTCGCTATGCTGTTATGTTGCTATGCTGCTATGTTGCTATGCTGCTATGTTGATATGCTGCTATGTCGTTATGCTGCTATGTCACTACACTGCTATATCACTATGCTGCTATGTCGCTATGCCCCTATGGCGCTATGCTGCTGTCGCTATGCCACTATGCCACTATGCTGCTATACTGCTATGCCACTATGCCACAATGCAGCTCTGCAGCTATGTCGCTATACTGCTGTTATGTCACTATGCTGCTATGCCAATATGCTGCTATGCTGACATGCCACTATGCCACTATGCTGTTATGCCGCTATATCGCTATGTCACTATGTCACTATGCCACTATGCTGCTATGTTACTATGCTGCTATGTCACTATGCCGCTATGCTGTTATGCCACTATGTCACTATGCTGCTATGTCACTATGCTGCTATGTTGCTATGTCGCTATGCTGCTATATCACTATAATGCTATGTCACTATGCTGCTATGTCGCTATGTCGCTGTGTTGCTATGCCACTATGCCACTATGCCGCTATACCACTATGCCACTATGCCGTTATGCCACTATGTCGCTATGTCACTATGTCACTAAGCCACTATGCTGCTATGTCACTATGCTGCTATGTCACTATGCTGCTATGCCGCTATGCTGCTATATCGCTATGCTGATATGCTGCTATGCTGCTATGCCACTATGTCACTATGCTGCTATGTCACTATGCTGCTATGTTGCTATGTCGCTATGCTGCTATGCCACTATGTCACTATGCTGCTATGTCACTATGCTGCTATGTTGCTATGTCACATATAGCTGCTATGTCGCTATGCTGCTATATCGCTATGCTGCTATGTCACTATGCTGCTATGTTGCTATGTCACTGTGTTGCTATGCCAATATGCCGCTATGTCACTATGCCATTATGCCACATGCCGCTATGCCGCTATGCCCCTATGCCACTATACCGCTATGCCACTGTGATTCTATATCGCTTTGCCGATATGTCGCTGTGCCGCTATGCTGCTATGTCGCTATGCTGCTATGCTGCTATGTTGCTATGCTGCTATGTCGCTATGCCACTAAGCCGCTATATCGCTATGCTGCTATGTTGCTATGCTGCTATGTCACTATGCCGCTATGCTTCTACGTCGAAAGGGTCTCTCCTAAGAAGATAATTTTCAACGGGCTGGGGGGAGGGGGGGGCAGGGAGTGATTCCTGCTCACCACTACCACACCGCCACCGGCCATCACAATCACACTACCACCTGCACACCCATCACCACCACAACCCCCCCCCCCCCCCCCCCCCCACACACACACAGGCACAAACACGCGCAACCACAGCTTCAACTCCTCAGCAGCACCACGCCCACCTCTGTGCGCATGCCCCCTGATTTCCCCATCACCATTACCATAGCAATTACGAGGTTGTAAGGTAGTTTCCGGTGAACCAAACGCCGGGTGCTAATCACGTGTCACGTGATAAGGCGTGATAATGTGTGCGTCTCTCCTCTACTAAGCACTGGTAGATCCGCCATAGGGAAAGCTTCATTTACCACCGACAAAATGAGCGGGTTACCACAACGACTACACCACCCCTTATATGCATACTGTACTACTAATGCCTGGCACAGACCTCCCCCGTATACGATTCACGCGCTAAAACTGACTGCGCTTCACAACCCGACCCGTACCGTTTCGCGACGTAAAACTGGCCGATTCTTTTTTCGAATGTCTTGCGATTCGAGTTTTAAGCACTAAAACTGAGTTTTAAGTCGCGAATCGTAAGCATCAGTGTCTTAGGTGGGTCACACACCTGAAGACTGAAACTGACTAAAACTTAGTCGCGAAACGGGCAGTTTTAGGTTTTATACAGGAGGTGTGTACCGGGCATTACACCTCACACGGGACGCGCTGACCGAGTTGGTAGAGTACAGGACTCCCGTGCAGGAGATCGGGAGTTCGATGACCGGTCGAGTCAAATGAATGACTTACAAAATCGATACATGTCGCTTCGTAGCTTGGCACTCGGCATTAATAGGATAGGGCAAGGACTGGTTGGGTCGGTGCCAGGATGATGTGTGGGATATCAGGTCATGCTGCTGGCGGGCTGGTATCCAAGTATGGTAGTACTATAAAGTTGAAATAAGTGGGAGCTGTCACAAGTTGGTACCTGTCCTGATATGACTGAAGATGTTGCCAGGACGTAAAACTCCAACAACCAACCAACTGAATACTCACTATATAGTATATGTTGGAGCACAGTGCTAATACACAATAGCCGTACTACTTTAGGAGCACAGTGCTAATACACAGTAACTGTAGTATTAAACACTGACTGTAGTACTGTAGGAGCACAGTGTAAATGCACAGTAACTGTAGTACTAAACACTGACTGTAGTACACTATGAGCACAGTGCTAATACACAGTAACTGTAGTACTAAAGACTCACTGTAGTACTGTAGGAGCACAGTGCTAATACACAGTAACTGTAGTACTAAACACTGACTGTAGTACTGTATGAGCACAGTGATAATACACATTAACTGTAGTACTAAGCAATGACTGTAGTACTGTAGGAGCACAGTGATAATACACAGTAACTGTAGTACTAACCACTAACTGTAGTACTGTAGGTGCACAGTGCTAATACACAGTAACTGTAGTACTAAACACTGATTGTAGTACTGTAGGAGCACAGTGATAATACACAGTAACTGTAGTACTAAACACTGACTGTAGTACTGTAGGAGCACAGTGCTAATACACAGTAACTGTTGTACTAAACACTGACTGTAGTACTGTAGGAGCACAGTGCTAATACACAGTAACTGTAGTACTAAACACTGAATGTAGTACTGTAGGAGCACAGTGCTAATACACAGTAGCTTTAGTACTAAACACTGACTGTACTACTGTAGAAGCACAGTGATAATATGCAATACAGGTGTAGTACTGTAGGAGCACAGTGCTAATACACAGTAACTGTTGTACTAAACACTGACTGTGGTACTGTAGGAGCACAGTGCTAATACACAGTAACTGTTGCACTAAACACTGACTGTAGTCCTGTAGGAGCACAGTGTAAATACACAGTAATTGTAGTACTAAACACTGATTGTCGTACTGTAGGTGCACAGTGCTAATACACAGTAACTGTAGTACTAAACACTGACTGTACTACTGTAGGAGCACAGTGCTAATACACAGTAACTGTAGTACTAAAGACTCACTGTACTACTGTAGGAGCACGGTGCTAATACACAGTAACTGTAGTACTAAACACTGACTGTAGTACTGTCTGAGAACAGTGATAATAAACAGTAACTGTAGCACTAAGCACTGACTGTAGTACTGTAGGAGCACAGTGATAATACACAGTAACTGTAGTACTAACCACTGACTGTAGTACTGTAGGTGCACAGTGCTAATACACAGTAACTGTAGTACTAAACACTGACTGTAGTACTGTAGGTGCACAGTGCTAATACACAGTAACTGTAGTACTAAACACTGACTGTAGTACTGTAGGAGCACAGTGCTAATACACAGTAGCTGTAGTACTAAGCACTGACTGTACTACTGTAGGTTGATTGATTGATTGATTGATTGATTGGTGGTTGCTTTACGCCATGTCGGCAGCATAGGCCATATTCACGGCGAGAAATGTTTGTTTTTTGTTCAAACCATCAATTATGTGCCAATAGACACTGATTAAATTAGAAAGCTCACAATCATATATTAGTGGTCAAGGGAAACAAATTCCCATAGAAAAAGAAAAGTTTTATTAATAATTGATAGAATCCATTTAGTAAACTATATAAGGTGGTACAGTCCAGCTGCCCTCAAAAAGGCTAAAATGTTTTCCTGTTTTACTTTAGTAAAAAGGTCATGCATACTGTCTGCAGTGTAGAACCGTTGGCGCAGGGCCAAAAAATCAACGCAACTTAGTCAAATGTGTTTGAGTGTCAGTGGGGACTGACACCCAATACATTCAGGGGGAGGTTCCCCCTTGAACAGAAAAGCATGTGTAAGCCACGAGTGGCCAATACGGCAGCGGCTAAGGACCACTTGGTCCCGCCGACCTCCCGCATGAGTATGTGGTGGCTTTCCCACAGATGGTTCAATTTCTTTAAGTTTATTAATGTTTTCATACCACTCATGTTGCCATTTGGATTTTATGTGGGTGGCTATTAGTGGTTTCAGATCAGAGTGAGGGATCAGACATGGTTCAAGATCACAGTTCAGGGCCTTCTTCGCAGCCCGATCAGCTCGTTCGTTTCCTTGTATGCCAGCATGGCCAGGCACCCAGCACAGGTGGATATCATACCCATCCGTTGTCAGTTGGTTCATTTTATAAATGACCGTTGCTAGAATAGGGTGATTCGTTTTCAGTCCAGCAACAGCCAGGAGGCAAGAGAACGAATCACTGTATATAACATAGTTAGTGTGGTTGGATACCTCGATACACTCCAAAGCGAGAAGGAGTGCTTGGGCTTCTGCAGTGAAAATCGATCTCTGATCGGGCAAACGTACACCAAATTTTTCCCGTTGGCAGACTGCCGCAGCAGCTACCCGGCTTTGGTCTTTCGAACCATCAGTGTATATGGAGAGGTGGTCTGCAAACTGGCCTTGAATCTCTGCATGCAGTCCTTGGTACTCGAGTGGATGTGTCCCAGAATTCCTCAGTTCCGTGAGTCGGAGGATAACCGATGGCTTTCTCAACGACCACGGGGGATGTTCTAGGAGTTTGGCATCCTCCAACACATCCAAATCCATGCCCAAGGCCTCCAAATGAGGTTTCATTCGTAGCCTCAGTGGCCGGATGTAATTTGGCCTGGCTTCATACCTGGATTCGTCATGTTGCTCGAATAGACAATTGTGTGCAGGATTCAATGCATTAGTTTTTATCTTGACTACATATTGCATGGCCAGTTTGATTCTCCTGTTGTTAAGTGATGGTTCATTGGCTTCGACATAAAGGCTCTGAACTGGTGAGGTGCGGAAGGCCCCAAGGGCCAGGCGCAGTCCCTGGTGGTGGATCGTGTCCACCACCAGGGACTGCGCCTGGCCCTTGGGCCAGGTGCAGTCCCTGGTATTATGACTGTAGGAGCACAGTGATAATACACAGTAACTGTAGTACTAAGCACTGACTGTAGTACTGTAGGAGCACAGTGCTAATATACAGTAACTGTAGTATTAAACACTGACTGTACTACTGTAGGAGCACAGTGCTAATACACAGTAACTGTAGTACTAAACACTGACTGTAGTACTGTAGGTGCACAGTGATAATACACAGTAACTGTTGTACTAAGCACTGACTGTAGTACTGTAGGAGCACAGTGCTAATACACAGTAACTGTAGTACTAAACACTGACTGTAGTACTGTAGGAGGACAGTGCTAATACACAGAAACTGTAGTACTAAACACTGACTGTAGTACTGTAGGTGCACAGTGCTAATACACAGTAACTGTAGTACTAAACACTGACTGTAGTACTGTAGGAGCACAGTGCTAATACACAGTAACTGTTGTACTAAACACTGATTGTAGTACTGTAGGAGGACAGTGCTAATACACAGAAACTGTAGTACTAAACACTGACTGTAGTACTGTAGGTGCACAGTGATAATACACAGTAACTGTAGTACTAAACACTGATTGTAGTACTGTAGGAGCACAGTGCTAATACACAGTAACTGTAGTACTAAACACTGATTGTAGTACTGTAGGAGAACAGTGCTAATACACAGAAACTGTAGTACTAAACACTGATTGTAGTACTGTAGGAGCACAGTGCTAATACACAGTAACTGTAATACTAAACACCGACTGTAGTACTGTAGGAGCACAGTGCTGATACACAGTAACTGTAGTACTAAACACTGACTGTAGTACTGTATCAGCACAGTGCTAATACACAGTAACTGTAGTACTAAACACTGACTGTCGTACTGTAGGAGCACAGTGCTAGTACACAGTAACTGTAGTACCAAACACTGACTGTAGTACTGTAGGAGCACAGTGCTAATACACAGTAACTGTAGTACTAAACACTGACTGTACTACTGTAGGAGCACAGTGGTAATGCACAGTAACTGTAGTACTAAACACTGACTGTAGTACTGTAGGAGTACAGTACTAATGCACAGTATGTGTAGTACTAAACATTGACTGTACTACTGTAGGGGTACAGTACTAGACAGTGGACACATTTGCAGTTTGGGCTATTTTCGTTCCAACCAGTGGTCCACAACTGATTCATCAAAGGCTGTGGTATGTGCTGTCCTGTCTGTGGCAAAGTGCATATAAAAGACCCCGTGCTGCTTATCGGAAAGAGTAGCCTATGTGGCGGCAGTGGGTTTCCTCTAAAGAAATATGCTGACGTTCAATAGCCGATGATAAAAATCAATGTGCTCAAGAGGCTCAGGATCGATCGGATGACCCACACCTTCACAGGTGGACACTCCACCTACCGCCTAAGTCAGATTGGAGGCGATTTGAGGCAGAATTTAATCAGGTTTAAGCGATTATTTTGTCCTGTGTGCGATGTTGTCTTTCATTATCGATGCCTGACGGCTGGCTTTGAATAGAACATGGGCGACTTGGTTTCTTATCTCAGCCCGGAGAAGTCCCTGGATGGGGAAGGGGTGGGAGAGGGTGGAGGGGTAGGAGGGGGTGGAGGGGTGGGATGGGGTGTTGGGTGGAGGGGTGGGAGGGATTGGTGGGTAGAGGGGTGGGAGGGGGTGGTGGGTGGAGGGGTGACAGGGGGGGTGATGGGTGGAAGGGTGGCACTGGGTGGTGGGTGGAGGGATGGGAGGGGGTGGTGGGTGTTGTGGTGGAAGGGGGTGGTGGGTGGAGGGGTGGGAGGGGGTGGTTGGTGGGGTGGTGGGTGGAGGACTGGGAGGGGGTGGTGGGCGGAGTGGTGGGAGGGGCAGGGGTGGTTGGTGGAAGCGTCGCAGGGGTGATGATGGGTGGAAGGGTTGCAGTTGGTGGTGGGAAGGGGTGGTGAGTGGGGTGGCGGGAGGGTGTGTGTGCGGTGGGGTGGAGGGGAGGTAGTGAGTGGGAGGGAGGTGGTGGGAGGGAGGTGGTGGGAGGGAGGTGGTGGGAGGGGTGGTGGGAGGGGTAGGCGGGTGGTTGGAGGGGGTGGGTGGGATGCTGGGGGGGGGGTAGTGGGAGGGGGTTTGGTGTGGAGGGGTGGTGGGAGGGGGGAGGTAGGGGAGGGGGGATTGGGTGTTGGTGGGTGGGGTGGGGTGTTGGTAGGCGGGGGTGGGTGGTGTGTGGAGTGTTGTCAGGTAGTGGGTGGCTGTTGGTGGGTGGGGTGTTGGTGGGTGTTTGTGCGCGTGTTTGTGTGCGTGTTTGGGCGCGTGTGCGTGCGTGTGCGCGTGCGTGTGCACGTGCCTGTTCGCTTCCGCGTCCGCGTGGATATACGTATGTTGTGCTAGTGTCCTAATGTTGCAGTCACACTATGACGTAATGCCCAACGAGTGTCCAATGAGTTGGACTTTTGGGAACTAGTCGGGTCATGTTAGAATCTCGTTATGGTCACGTTAGGGTGTCGTCGCAACTCGTCCACTCTCGTCGCCTCTCGTCGGCTCTCGTCGGGAAGACGTCGAGGTTTTGGACATGTTGAAAAAGTTGGACGTAGCTCGATGAGTTCAGAACTCGTTCGCATCATGTCACGGTCACGTTACGGTCACGTTACGGTCTCGTCTTCAACGTTACGTACTCATCGCGCTCTTGGTCACGTCATTAGGCTCTCGTTATGACCACATCGTCTGGTTGGTTGGTTGGTTGTTGGTTGGTTGTTGGTTGTTGGTTGGTTGTTGGTTGTTGGCTGTTGGCTGGTTGTTGGTTGGATGGTTGTTGGTTGGTTGTTGGTTGGTTGTGGATTGGTTGTTGGTTGGTTGTTGGTTGGTTGATTGTTGGTTGATTGTTGGTTGGTTGGTTGTTGGTTGATTGTTGGTTGATTGTTGGTTGATTGTTGGTTGGTTGGTTGTTGGTTGGTTGGTTGTTGGTTGGTTGTTGGTTGGTTGTTGGTTGGTTGGTTGTTTTTGTGTCTGTGTGTGTCTGTGTGTGTGTCTGTGTGTGTCTGTGTGTGTATGTGTGTGTATGTGTATGTGTGTGTCTGTGTGTGTATGTGTGTTTATGTGTCTGTGTGTGTCTGTGTGTGTGTCTGTGTGTGTCTGTGTGTGTCTGTGTGTGTGTCTGTGTGTATGTATGTGTGTTAGTGTGTGTGTCTGTGTGTGTCTGTATATGTGTGTCTGTGTGTGTCTGTGTGTGTATGTCTATGTGTCTGTGTGTGTCTGTGTGTGTCTGCCTGTGTGTGTCTGTGTGTGTCTGTATGTGTGTCGGTCTGTGTGTCTGTGAATGTCTGTGTGTCTGTGTGTGTGTCTGTGTGTGTCTCTTGGGTGGTTGGGTGGCGGTTGGGTGATGGTTGGGTGATGGTTGGGTGGTGGTTGGGTGGTGGTTGGGTGGTGGTTGGGTGGCAGTTGGGTGGTGGTTGGGCGGCGTTTGGTTGGTGGTTGGTGTCTGTGTGTGTCAGCCAACCACCGCCCAACCACCACCCAACCTCCACCAAACCACCACCCGATCACCACTAAACTGCCACCCAACCACCACCCAACCACCACCCAACCGCCACCCAACCACTCAAGAGACACACACAGACACACAAACACAGACACACAGACATTGTCAAATCGACGAATGTACACAAAACAAATCGCCGAGGACAGTATGGATAGTGACGTCGATGCGGCGGCGGCGGCGATTTGTTTAGTTAATGGCCCTGTCACACTACGACGCTTCTCGCCGGCGACCCGTCAACGTGTGGTGTTTTTGGGCGATATTTGGTGAAATATGGAGAAGCGCTGGTGGCGCGTTATCGGCGCGTCGGTACACGTCGGTACACTATCTTGGACGTTGACGGTTGGCGGACAACGTCGGCGCGCGTTATTGGTCGCTGAGTGTTTTGAACATGTCCAAAACCACCAGTGTCCGGCAACGCGCGGGACGAAATGGGTAAGAACGCTAGGAGGACGTTAGGCGCGCGTCGCGCTGCGTTGGACGCACCGGAATAACGTTATGGGAACGCTAGGAAGACGGCGCGCGGGCGGGAGGGTCGTTGCTCGCGCGTTGCGCAAACTGGGCCATTTTTGTTTTACGCCCTAGCAACATTTATGGTTAAATGAAGACGTCGTGCCAAACTTTTTTTTTCCCCCCCCCCAGCGCGTCGACACACGTTTGCCGCGCGCGCATAACGCGCCGTCCTGACGCCGATCTTTTCCCCCAAACCGCCGAAAAGTTTGACGTTTCTCGACGCGCAAGATAGTCCTTTCAACGCTGACGGGTCGCCGAGAGAAGCGTTGTAGTGTGACAGGCCCATTACATTCGTCGATTCGACAATATTAATATTGCCGCCCATGTAGCAGAGGCGTTAATATCGGGTCGAATTTAGGGTTAATTTAATGAAATTTCACGATTTGAGTATGTAATTCTGTTAAATATGATCGCATTCAATACATTTGGCCCCAGTCGGTCCCTAATGGGCCTGTCACACTACGACGCTTCTCTCGGCGACCCGTCAGCGTTGAAAGGACTATGTTGCGCGTCGAGAAACGTCAAACTTTTCGGCGGTTTGGGGGAAAAGATCGGCGTCAGCGCGGCGCGTTATGCGCGCGCCGCCAACGTGTGTCGACGCGCTGGGGAAAAAAAAAAAAAAGTTTGGCGCGACGTCTTCATTTAACCTTAAATGTTGCTAGGGCGTAAAACAAAAACGGCCCAGTTTGCGCAACGCGTGAGCAACGACCCTCCCTCGCGCGCGCCGTCTTCCTAGCGTTCCCATAACGTTATTCCGGCGCGTCCAACGCAGCGCGACGCGCGCCTAACGTCCTTACCCATATATTTGCGCGTGTTGTCGATCGCTGGGTTTTTTGGACACGCTTAAAACCTTGGGCGACCGGCAACGCGCGCCGGCGTTTCGCGCCGACCATCAACGTCCAAGATAATGTACCGACGTGTACCGACGCGCGCATAACGCGCCCCCAGCGCGTCTCGATATTTCACTAATTATCGCCCAAAAACACCACACGTTGCCGGGTCGCCGGCGAGAAGCGTCGTAGTGTGACAGGGCCATTACACCGATGGTAAACCTGCTATGGGCTGGGGTTAGACTCTCCGACGCGGAGTTTCCCTAACACTCCCCCATGCATACTGACTTTTCCCCGCTAACCCGGAGATCACCGCTAACCACAGGTTTGGAGCGCTAACACCGCCCCATGCATACGGGGCCCAGATATCATACTCAGTCACAATATCCTCATGCTGAGTCAAAGCAGGCACAACGCTAGATAAAATAGTCACCCCTATGTAGAGAAGAGGTGAATGACAACGTAGTCTAAATACGGGCAAAAACTGCTTTAGTATGGAACAGGAAGTGGAATTCATGATTCCAGTATCCAATGGCTACTTATATTGGCACAAAGTTGGTGAAATGTAAGAGAATGCAAAAACACAAGATGGCGATAACAAAATGCTGTCGATTTCACTTTCTAAATCCATTAAGTTACATAATGTGACTGAGCGGGGAGATCAGGTCATGGTGCTGGTGGCCTCCCAGTGGGGCACCACTATAAAGTCGCCATGAGTGCGCACTGTTGCCAGGATGTAAAAGAACAACTAACCAATCATTATTTGTAAACTTCCCCCCCCCCCCCCCGACATCAAAATGGTTTAAAAGAGTTAAATGACCACGGAGGTGGTCACGTGCTGTCATTGCTGGGGGCAGGGGGAGGCCAGTGAAGGTGTCATTTGCTGTCATTACTGGGGGCAGGGGGAGGCCAGCAGGGGCCAAATGTAAGAGTCACAATTTATCGGCTGCGGAGTTTAGGGCGGCCGGCGGGTTATCTATTGTCGGCATTAATATATGTGTCACGGGGGATGTATTAGTCCAAAGTGCGCGCGGGTTAGCTAACGTTTCAGTTATTTATAGATTTGGGAAATCCCTCTGCGTTTGTAGCCATATATTAGGCTAAAATATATTAAATGCGATCATATTTAACAGAATTACATAGGGAATAAGTGAAATGTTGTCAATTTAACCCTAAATCCGAACCCTCCTTAAGGCTACCGCCGCATTGGCGGCGATATTAATAGTTATATTTTCGAATCGACGAACGTACAGTAAACAAACCGCCGCTGCCGCCAGTATGGCAAGGGAGGTCGATGCGGCGGCGGCGGCGATTTGTTTACTTTACGTTCGTCGATTCGAAAATATAACTATTAATATCGCCGCCAATGCGGCGGTAGCCTTAAGGAGGGTTCGAATTTAGGGTTAAATTGACAACATTTCACTTATTCCCTATGTAATTCTGTTAAATATGGTCGCATTGAATAGATTTGGCCCGAATCGGTCCCTAACCTGCACGTTATCCCTGGCTGAAGTGGGAGTTAGTGAAGGTGACGTTAACCCTCGAGGCGGTAGCCTACCCCGCGCACATACATTGACACTTTGGCCGCTAACCAGGGAAATCCGCACGACGCGTGGGTTACGAGCCCTAACCCTGACTCTTACATTTGGCCCCAGTGAAGCAGCCACACCCACCTGTCAATCACCAGCCCACCACTGCCATGATGGGCTAATCCTCTCCACCCAATCACAGGCTCCCCTCCCTCACTCTCCCGCCGACTCCATGTCGCACACACCTCCTCACTCCTCCACGGACGCTCGGCAGCTACACACCTCCACGCAAAAGCAACCCACCCACCCACTACCCTTGTCTCGATATAAATCAAAACACTACGAGACAAATAAAAACAAAAAACATGTAATGATACAAAAAGCATCTCCCCGTCATTATCCTAAAACTATCAATAGGATAACTTCGCCTGTTAGCCACTCATCACTATCCTAATATATATCTCTCCATCAGATCAACCGAACCTGATCAACTACCCTAAATAAACCTCGCTGATCCACATGATCACTACTTATACTCTGGTGGAGTCTTCTCACTCACTCCACTCATTACCCTCATATATTGTGTGTACATATACTGTATTGCTATATTCTGATCTATTCTGATATATTGCCTCATATATTGTGATCTACCTCCCTCACATCGTGATATGTTACGTTCATAAAAAACCATTGTACATATGTTCTTTACGATTACATTTACATACACGCATAACTTCATGTTCATGTCAAGACCTGTACTGCGGGCATGCTCAAAACGTGAAATACTGTAAACGAGACCGCCGTTGGTTGAGATTGTCATGAGAATAAAGTTATGTCATTCCCAGCTCTGCTTCCTCGTTCATCCCTGCCCAAATGCCAGTAATGCTCGCATCATTGATGCACAGTTTTTGGTGGACGGGAGGAGAGAGAAGTATGTGTGTGTGTGGTGTGGGGAGGGGGGGGGGTGCATGTGGGGAGATGGCATGTAACCTCCGTGTCGGCCAAATGGGAATTGGGTTGAAATAGGCCGGTTGGTTGTTGGAGTTTTACGTCCTGACAACATCTAAGGTAATATCAGGACAGGTACCGACTTGTGACAGTATGCACTCATGGCATGATGACCCAATATCCCACTCAGTCACACTATCATGACACTGAGCTAACCAGTCCTTGTCCTATCCTATTAATGCCGAGCATCAGGCTAGGACACGATAAATATCCATTTGAAAGTCATTGATTTGACTCGACTGGGAACCAAACTCCCGACTTTTTCGCACACAAGGCTCCCCGCTCTACCGATTCGACCACCGCCCCCGGTTGGATTAAAATAGTGCTGGCGCTAGTTCAATGTCATTGCTGGGTGCTGAGGTCTGCAAACCCTCACCCATTCACATATGTCTGAGCGGCTTCCAGCAGACGACAATCCCACCCTGCCTTTCTTCCCTTCGCGTCATTGACTGAACCACTCACAGCCACTCACCCCGCGAGCAACCCCACCCCCTTCCCACCGCACGGACCCTTCTTCTCGCTTGGTGAAACCTCATTTGGAGGCCTTGGGCGTGGATTTGGACGTGTTGGAGGATGCCAAAGTCCGAGAACATCCCCCGTGGTCGTTGAGAAAGCCATCAGTTATCCTCCGACTCACGGAACTGAGGAAGTCTGGGACACATCCACTCGAGTACCAAGGACTGCATGCAGAGATTCAAGGCCAGTTTGCAGACCACCTCTCCATATACACTGATGGTTCGAAAGACCAAAGCCGGGTAGCTGCTGCGGCAGTCTGCCGACGGGAAATATTTGGTGTACGTTTGCCCGATCAGAGCTCGATTTTCACTGCAGAAGCCCGAGCACTCCTTCTCGCTTTAGAGTGTATCGAGGTATCCAACCACAGTAACTATGTTATATACAGTGATTCGTTCTCTAGCCTCCTGCCTGTTGCTGGACTGAAAACGAATCACCCTATTCTAGCAACGGTCATTTATAAAATGAACCAACTGACAACGGATGGGTATGATATCCACCTGTGCTGGGTGCCTGGCCATGCTGGCATACAAGGAAACGAACGAGCTGCTCGGGCTGCGAAGAAGGCCCTGAACTGTGATCTTGAACCGTGTCTGATCCCTCACTCTGATCTGAAACCACTAATAGCCACCCACATAAAATCCAAATGGCAACATGAGTGGGATGAAAACATTAATAAACTTAAAGAAATTGAACCATCTGTGGGAAAGCCACCACAGACTCATGCGGGAGGTCGGCGGGACCAAGTGGTCCTTAGCCGCTGCCGTATTGGCCACTCGTGGCTTACACATGCTTTTCTGCTCAAGGGGGAACCTCCCCCTGAATGTATTGGGTGTCAGTCCCCACTGACACTCAAACACATTTGACTAAATTGCGTTGATTTTTTGGCCCTGCGCCAACGGTTCTACACTGCAGACAGTATGCATGACCTTTTCACTAAGGTAAAACAGTAAAACATTTTAGCCTTTTTGAGGACAGCTGGACTGTACCACCTCATATAGTTTACTAAATGGATTCTATCAATTATTAATAAAACTTTTCTTTTTTTATGGGAATTTTTTTCCCTTGACCACAAATATATGTTTGTGAGCTTTCTAATTTAATTAGTGTCTATTGGCACATAATTGATTGTCTGCTTTTGCATGTAAAAGTGATGGTTTGAACAAAAAACAAACATTTCTCGCCGTGAATATGGCTTGTGCTGCCGACATGGCGTAAAGCAACCACCAATCAATCAATCAATCTTCTCGCTTGGTCGTAATACTCGCATTACGTTTGATTCGCTGTGGGGGGGAGAGTCCCCCCCGCAACCACCCCCCCACCGTCTCTCCCTTCTAGGCTCTTGCCCCGCCCCCACATCTCGGGCTTACGCCTCTGCCGCCCCCTGCCATACCCGCTTCCTCGCCGCCTCCTGTCCTCCTAGAGTCACTCCTCCTCTGACTCCCGACCAGTTCACACCTCCAACTTTTGCCACCCAATCACCCTTGCTTTATTTTAATTTTTTAATAATTTTTTTAATATATTTTTTCCATTACTTGTTACTCTTCATAGGGTGGAGGGGTCTTCACGCTCTCTTCCTCTTCACTGCAATGAAGACTTCTTTTTTTTCACTCTCAGCTCGCCTCCATCTTCTTCCGTCTCCGGCGTATCAAACCACCCCAGCTGCCGATCACTCCGCCCGGTGTCCTTTAATTGGATGGACACTGCAACATACCGGGCTCCGTGGCCGAATCGGTAGAGCCCTGTCCTCGCGTGCGAAAGATACAGAGTTTGCGAGTTCGGTTCCCGGTCGAGTCAAACCAATGACTTTAAAATTGATACTTGTTGCTTCCTAGCCTGGTGCTCGGCATTATTAGGATAGGGCAAGGACTGGTTAGCTCAGTGTCAGGATAATGTGACTGAGTGGGATGTTGGGTCATGGTGCCGGCTGCCTGATTTCCCAGTGGGGCAGCACTATAAAAATTGCCATTAGTGCATACTGTCACAAGTCGGTACCCATCCTGATATGACCTTAGATGTTGCTAGGACATAAAACAACAACAAACAAACGAAGCAGCACACCACATCTATACGGACTGATTTATACTCAATTAATCACTTACGCTTGGAAATCGCATTCAATTTTGTGAAATTGCTTCGATTGCTTGTTGCTCATCCTTTAGTTATGCATATATTATAATATTATGTTCATTGATGAGACGTTGTGCCTTGGTCAGCAACTTTTGCGGCTACTACGCAGACTAAGAGCGCTCAACCCTGCAAACCCAGCTTCCTGCTAAGTTTGAATAGAGCTGTGTTTCCTCCACACACACTCTTTTGTTGTTGTTGAAGATTTATACTGCCTATCATGGATAAGCCTGAATAGGCTTGTTTTCGCCATTAGACAGTTTGTCGATAGAAAGCCTGAGCCTATACTTTTACCGACCCAAGGGATTTTTAACCTCCCACACCACATAGACATGGTATGAGAGCAACCGGCCTTTGATGACGCTGTAAGTTATACACGGTGGTGGAAATCCAAATTGGCAGAGATGGGGGCATGGGGAATCGAACCACCGACCTTCAGATTAGGAGTCCGACCTAGAAAAAAGTCAGACACTCTAACCACTCCGCCACAGAGAACACCACCACACCACTCTGGCTTCCTCGTTCATTGTTTCCTTTGCCTAGTTGCATGGTTTTGATTTTCAGCCATTTTTCTGAGATAAATATATTAATTTAATTGTTATATTCTACTTTACTTTCAATTGGAGTAATGTTTATTTTAAATGGCTAACTTTTGAGA
This sequence comes from Branchipolynoe longqiensis, assembly GCA_030323885.1. Lineage (NCBI taxonomy): Eukaryota > Metazoa > Annelida > Polychaeta > Phyllodocida > Polynoidae > Branchipolynoe > Branchipolynoe longqiensis. Next base: position 32,930,330 of record CM059195.1, read on the forward strand.
TATTAAAAGTGCAAACATGTCAAATTAATTGTTGGCAATCATACCAAAACTCTGACATGACAGGCTTCTGCAGTAACATGCTATAGTAAATTCACTCAGTATCCCCTTCTATGTGGCAACAAATACTCAATAAGTGCATCAATAAGAATCAAATCTAGATAATTGCTTTGGTTTTGAAATGTTGATGCTTCATTGGACTATGAAGCTTTAAAGCAATACGTGCCTGTTTTTTCTTAAACTATCACATTTTTGCTCCAATGACTCATGCCACCATTTGCGCCTGCGCACATGCGTCATTCTGCGCATGAATAATTGATGCCATTTAAACTTGACACCCAGAGTATATATATATGCCCTCAGGCAAACAGTCCCACAGGATCAATATTTCAGCCCCTGCAGACAAGGTTTGGCTATATGGCCCTGTCTAGATACTGGTTTAGATGAAACACATTTGTTTAACTCTTCTTATTATTGGATTAAATAATTATGCAACGGACATTTCAATTAAGGATAATCGGTACATAATTTCTAATTATATTAGATTTGGGAGGAACAGATCCGCCCCTCGCACCCCATGCCGCTGTCACCTTTATAACTGACTCACCCTATCTTGCCGACCAGACGAAAGGGCCGAATGAGTTGAGCATCCGTCTCCAGTTTTGGTAGATCGTGGGATTCGAACCCACGTGTTCGAACCCTTGTCGAGTCGAGCCAATGACATAAAAATTGGTAATTGTCGCTTCCTAGCAGGCGCTCGCCATTATTAGGATAGGGCAAGGACTGGTTGGCTCAGTGTCAGGATAATGTGACTGAGTGGGATATCAGGTCATGGTGCTGGTGGCCTGGTCTCCCAGTAGGGCAGCGCTATAAAGTCGCCATGAGTGGGCATTGTCACAAGTCGTTACCCCTCCTCATATGACCGTAGATGTTGTCAGGACGTAAAACTCCAACAACCAACCAACCCTCTCATGCCACCCCACCTGCTTTCACACTCACCCCCCCCCCCTCCCCAACTCATAGACGCCCCTGTATACAGAGTTATACAGGAGCACCAAACTCAGCGCTACACTGGCACCTTAAAGACACTGGACGTCGTAGGTTGGAGAATCATGGCAGAGTTATACAGGAGCACCAAGCTCAGCACTACACTGGCACCTTCAAGACACTGGGTATCATAGTTGTGTGAATCATGGCAGAGTTATACAGGAGCACCAAGCTCAGCACTACACTGGCACCTTCAAGACACTAGGTATCATAGTTGTGTGAATCATGGCAGAGTTATACAGGAGCACCAAGCTCAGCACTACACTGGCACCTTCAAGACACTGGGTATCATAGTTGTGTGAATCATGGCAGAGTTACACAGGAGCACAACGGTCAGCACTACACTGGCACCTTCAAGACACTGGGCATCATAGGTGTGTGAATCATGGCAGAGTTACACAGGAGCACCAAACGCAGAATTACACTGGCACCTGCATAGCTGTGTTTACCAATCTCTGGTGCACAAATTATGGCATTGACGGTCCCATTAAACTGACTTAGTATCCCCTTCAATGGCGGAATAAATGTGTCAATCATGGCAGAGTTACACAAGAGCACCAAGCTCAGCACTACCCTGGCACCTTCAAGACATTGGGCATCATAGGTGTGTGAATCATGGCAGAGTTACACAGGAGTACCAAATACAGAATTACACTGGCACCTTCAAGACACTGGGCATCACAGGTGTGTGAATCATGGCAGAGTTACACAGGAGTACCAAATACAGAATTACACTGGCACCTTCAAGACGCTGGACATCACAGGTGTGTGAATCATGGCGGAGTTACACGAGAGCACCAAGGTCAGCACTACACTGGCACCTTCAAGACACTACATGCTGTAAATGTGTGAATCATGGCAGAGTTATACAGGAGTACCAAATGCAGAATTACACTGACACCCCCGTAGCTTTCTTTACCAATCTCTGGTGCAGAAATTAAGGCAGTGACGGGTCCCATTAAACTGACTTAGTATCCCCTTAAACGACGGAATAAATGTTCATCCATTGCACCAATCTCTTCAGGGCTGTCCAAAGTTTTTAACATTTTCACAGTCGCACAAAGATCTGGCAGGGAGGGAGGGGGGTGTAAGTCAAGTATGATTTTTATCATTTAATAAAATGTTGATATTTAAGACGTTCATGTTCTTGTCTTTATGTCCTGAAGTAAAATGTTGATGTCTAGGTTTACTACTTTGCGGGGAGCTGAGTGGAGCAGGTTGGGTCTGGAAAAGTAGTATGCTTTGTACAACCATGACAATATTGACAACTTTAGATGGTCCCCAAGTTGGACAATGCTGAGTTTATTTACAGCTGCATAGTCCGATGAAGCATTACATTTTCAAAACCAAAACAATTATTTAGATTTGAGTTGACTTATCTACCTTAAGATAAGGATGCACTTATTAAGCATTTGTTGCCACATAGAAAGAAATACTGAGCCAATTTAATAGAACCTGTTACTGCGGAAGTCTATGGTGTCAGAGTTTTAGCATACTTGGCAAATCTAATTTCACATGTTTACACTTCAAATATCTAAAAGGTTAGCCATATAAAAAAATACAATGTTACTTCAAACTTGAGTAAAGTAAATAGTAACGATCAACTTAACAATTATATTTATCTCAGAATTTGCTATGTTTACATTTCAAATATCTCAAAAGTTACCCATATAAAATCAAATTTATTGCAAACTAAAGTAAGGTAGATTATAACAATCAATTGAATATATTTATATTTCAGAAAAATGACAGAAACCCAAAACCATCGGACTACGTAACTTTGACCACAAACATGTATTAAGTGACTGCATAACTTCCTGCCAGCAGAGCAACGGCTTTTCAAAATTCAAATCTGGGTAAGTGTTTGGGATTCCAAGATTCCTGTGCTTTCATCTGTTTCCACAGCTTTAAAGCGGACCATTAGCGGGGCTCAAACAAAGCACCTTCTCACAATCACAACAAATTGGGCCAGAGCAACTCCTGCCAATGGCGGCCATTAATTGAGCTCCTCACACCGGAAGCCCTTCCGTGACACTGCGCCGTTGTGTCGGCTGTGCACCTTGGCAACAGGGACGCGCACCGGCGGCGATCAATACGTCACTTCCGGTTTCCTTCCTCCACTCTCCCCGCGTAGCCTGTTCAAGGTCTACCTCCCACATCCACCAATCACCACCAACAACATGGCCATTACTACTATCACCATTACCACTATCAGCACTACTATCACCACCACCATCACCACCATCACCACCACTATCACCACTATCAGCACTAGTATCATCACCACCACCAACACGGCCATTACCACGATCACCATTACCACTATCAGCACTACTATCACTATCACCACCATCACCACCACTGCCACCACATTTACGACTCTCAGCAGTAGTATCACCACCACCATCATCACCACTATCACCACTACTATCACCACCACCAGCATCACCACCACTACCACGACCACGACCACCACCATCACCACCACCAACATGGCCATTACCACTATCACCATCACCACTATCAGCACTAGTATCACCACCACCACCACCATCACCACCACTGCCACCACTATTACCACTATTATCACTAGTATCATCACCACCACCAACACGGCCATTATCACTATCACCATTACCACTATCAGCACTACTATCGCCACCACCAACATCACCACCACTGCCACCACCATTACCACTATCAGCACTAGTATCACGACCACCATCACCACCATCACCACCACTATCACCACTATCACTACTACTATCACCACCACCAGCATCACCACCACTAGCACCATCATTAGCACTATCATCACTAGTATCACCACCACCATCACCACTATCACCATCACCACTAAGGGCACTACTATCAGAACTCCAGCATCACCACCACTACCACCACCATTAGCACTAGCAGCACCACCACCATCACCACCACTACCACCACCATTGCCACTATCAACACTAGTATCACCACCACCATCACCACCACCATTACCACCATTACCACTATCAGCACTACTATCACCACCAGCATCACCACCACCATCACCACCATCACCACAACTATCACCATTATCAGCAGTAGTATCATCACCACTATCACCATTACCACCACCATTACCACTATCAGCTCTAGTATCACTACCAGCATCACGACCATCATCACGACCATCGCCACCACTACCACCATGCTTACCACTATCAGCACTAGTAGCATCACCACCAGCACTACCACTACCACCACCACAACCAATACCACCACCATCACCACCACCACTACCACCACCAAACTACTATCATCACCCCTACAACTACCCTCACCACCACCAATACCAGCAGCAGCACCACCACCACCACTAACACTACCATCACAATCACCATCACCATCGTCACCACCACCATCACCACTCCCCCTCCCCCCCCCCAAATAACCCATGGTTCCACCCCAACCCAACCACCCTCCCTCGAAAAATCCCTTTTTAAAACCCACTATATTTGGGACCCCTCAAGTTCTTTAACCCCAATCTCCCCGACCAACCCCCCCCCACCAAAAAACCCCCAACCTCCCCCCCAACTAACTGTTTTTAGAGAATTGGTTTTGGGGAAACCCCCCCAAAACCCTTTTTTAAATTTGAAAGGTGAAGGGGGCATAACCTCTGCAACTGTGATAAAACCCCCTTTTCCCCCCGGGGCAGGGGGAGCTCTTTTTAACCAAATTTTTAGCTTTATTTCCCCCCGGGAAATTGGGGGGGAACCTTTTTTTAACTTTAAGGGGCCCTTTTTTCACAAAAAATTCCCGGGAGCCAAGAGGGGTGGACCCCCCAAAAAAGGCCTTTTCCGGAAAGGCCCGCCCCCTCACCTGGGCCCCCTTCCCTTCTAAGCCGTTCAAGTCCCAGGGGCCCCGTTTTTTAAAAATTTCCTTCTGTTCAGGCCCCCTATTTCAGAAAAATGAAAGATCAAAATCCCGGCCTTTCAGGGGGTTAACAGCCCAAATCAAAAAGAAACGGGGGTTTTCCTTTCGGGCCTTGCCGCCTTTTGGGGGGAATTTCGAAGGGGAAAAAAATTTAAAATTTCCCCATTCCCGGCTTGAAACTGGGGAGGGGGGGTTCCCGGGGGACCCTAAACCCCGGGCGGTCGCGTTGCTTCTTCATTTCCCAAAATTTTGTCGCAACCCCTAATTGCCAAATTACGAGGTTCCCAAACCACGCCTTTTCCCCCCCTTGTTTTTTTTTTGGGGGGGGGGGGTTTGGGCCCAGCTTGGGAGGTCTAAATAAAAACCTGCCTTTTGCTCAGCCTGTTGAATTTCCCCATCGGGGGAATCCAGGTTAAAATTGTGCCCCTCCCCCAAAGCCTGGCAATTTGGAGTTTAAAAAGAAAAGGAATTTCCCCAAGGGGAAAACCCCAACTCCTCGGCCTTCCCCCAAAAATTTACAGAATCTATTTCCCTTTTCTATTGGGGGCGGGAGCAGCCTCCGGGCCTCCCTTTTTTAAAATTCCGAATAAAAAACCAAAAAACCCCACATTAAGGGGACCCAGGGAAAGGCCGACCCCAAGCTTCCCGAGGATTAAAAAAACCCTGAATTAAAAATTTCCATTCAAATATTAGGGACTAGGGGGGGTTGGGGGGGGGGGGGAAAAATTCTTTTTTTATTTGGGGGGGCCTTTGGGGTGTCCCCCCAGGGGGGGGGCAATTTAAAAAGCAGGGGGGCCAAATAGGGGAAAAAAAATTTAACCTTTTAACCCCAAAATTTTCCTAATCAAAAATTTTAATTTAAAACCCTGGGGGAGGGCAAAATTTTCCCCCCCCCCCTCCCCCCCCCCTTGAAATATAAAAAAACATAAATTTATTTTCATATTACAAATATAAAGGGTAACTTAGGGGATTGCAGATTTTTCCAGCCTCCCTTTTAAAATATAATATATATAATTTATATAAATATAAAAAAGAAAATTTTCCATATATACACAAACATGGGAAATAATTAAGGGGAAAGTGCGGGCCCTCTCAGCCTTCCTATATAAAATTAAAAAAAAATAAATGAATATTTTCCCCCTATTAAACAAAAAGGGGTGAAACCTATTGGGCGCCGCAGATCTTTTCAGTCTGCCTACATAGCTCATATATATGCACACATATAGGTGTAATTAGGAGAGCGGAAGTCTCTCAGCACAGCAATGTTATATTCCATTAGTCAGACATGCGAAACTGTCAGTGTGCGTCGTCTCTGGCAGCGTTCAGGATGCTTCTGGAATGTTAGCCGTGTCACTTTTCTCTAGCACGTCTGACCTAGCGCACGAGAAATTGCTTTTTGTAAGATGAGGATCTTTTCCCACCAGCCGTCATTAAATGATTCCCAAGCCGTACTATTTGGTTATTATTGTAATTAGATGCAGAACTTTGCACATATATATATATATATATATATATATATATATATATATATATATGTATATATCCTCCGGTGCGACTGACATTGATCTACATCCAGTCGAGGTGAAGAAGCCGGAGGTGGCGCCACCTGTACAGTGTTGGGTCTTACGGACTATAACAATAATGATAATAATTCCCTTACGTATCTGTATACTCGCACAATTCGTTACACATCACATATATATATTCTACATAAATTATTATGCAAATAAAAATAATGTTAGATCACCATTATTAAAGTTGCATAGTCCGATGGATTTGACTTGTTGTCATTTTTCTGTGGTAAATATATTAAATTGATTGTTATAATCTACCTTATTTTACTTTCAAGTAACTTGTATTTAACGTGGTTAACTTTTGAGATATTTGAAGTGCAAACATGCCAAATTGATGTTGGCTAGCATGTCAAACCTCTGACATCATATGCTTCTGTAGTAACAGGTTCTATTAAATTGCCTCAGCATTTCCTTCTATGTGGTGACAGTGTCTAATTTAGATATGTAGAACCAAATCTAGATAATGGCTTTGGTTTTTGAAAATTTGACGTTTTCCTCGGACTATGCAGCTTTAAGGTCATATCAGAAACACATTACCGTCGATTAGTTGCTGCGGGCTACCAACAGCTGAATCCGACGCTGGCGACACCTATGGCTGTTTTCGACACTTCTCAACCCTATCCAATTGGCTCATTCACCTCACATTTTTTTTCATATTATATGAAAGAAAGGAAGCAGATGCACTATATATTCTCAGCCAGTTATATATATATATATATATAACGTTAAAATGTGACCGTCTGTGAGGGTCTGGAGGCGATAGTGAGCAGATGTGTTGGTGGCGCCGCTGTGGCCACCTATGTGACTAAGGCCTGGATAGTATGTAGTAATGTAATGGTCAACATATAGCAGAGGATACTGAGATGTGATAGCGTCCATGTTTATATTCCCATAATAGATTATACAGTAGATATGTTTTCTGAAACCAAATAGCAACACATTTCTACTGATGATTGTATCTGGTAGGCGTAGAATTTCCCAACCACGTTGACATGTCAAGATAGGGTGTTTGTTGTTGTTTTACATCCTAGCAACATCTAAGGTCATATCAGGACGGGTACCGACTTGTGACAGTGCACACTCTTGGCCACTTTATAGTGCTGCCCCACTGGGAGACCAGGTCACCAGCACCATGACCTGACATCCTGCTCAGTCACATTATCCTGACACTGAGCCAGCTGGTCTTTGCCCTATCCTAATAATGCCGAGCACCAGGCAAGGAAGTGACAAGTATCAATTTTTAAGTCATTGGTTTGACTCGACCAGGATTCGAACCCACGATCCCATGGTCTACCAACACAGGAGACGGATGCTCTAACTCATTCGGCCATCCCGTCTGATAAGGAAATTACCTGTACATAATAAGATTATAGTAGGCAAGCTGGACGGATTACATTGATGGTGTAGCAATGTGATATAATTATAATGGAATAATTATCTTATTTATATTCACGAAATGCATTATTTCCGATACCTACAGTCGCACCGGCCCTGGCGACCCCTGTCAAGGGACAACCCCCTGCCATGTGCGTACATATATATTTACAATGTACATGTACAAACTATTTATGTATCATTCGACTGGTTGTCCAATGACAGGACACCTGCTTCATCGGAACTACATTAGTATGGATGCAGAGGTGTCCTTTGAAGACAGATACTACTGTATTATCAATCAGATGGAGTTGGTGTGATGATGATGGTGGTGTTGGTGGTGGGGAGGGGAGGTAGATTCTGGTGCTGCACCGCAGCATAGTTTTTTTTGTTTGTTTTTTGTTGTTTGTAAATTAGTTGTTTAAGCAGGGGAAATTTCAATCACGGACGATTGGTCTTCCTCATTCCACTGCACATTGCCCTATCCTAATAATGCCGAGTGCCAGGCTAGGAAGCGACAAGTATCAATTTTTAATTCATTGGTTTGATTCGACCAGGATTCGAACCCGAGATCCCATGATCTACCAAAATGGGAGACGGACGCTCTAACTCATTCAGCCATCCTGTCTGATAAGGAAATTACCTGTACATAGTAAGATTACAGTAGGCAAGTTTAAATATCTAAAAGTGTGTGTGGTGGCGCCGTCTGTGGCAGGTTTTCGAACTATTCACAGGCTGATGGGTTGTGGGTTTTTTTACTCCATCGCTGGAAACAACAAAAAGACGTATGAACAATCTGCACAAGGTACTCACCGAGGTCGACATTGCGTTGCCGGTTGAAATACTCTGGTCGTGGGCGGCCGTTGCTTCCTCTCCCCGGTGACTCCCCGCCGCCACCCGCTCCTCGCGCTCCTTCTGTCACCGCCAGGGGGCGCCTTGTGTGTGTGTAGGGGGGGGGAGTAGGGGGTCTGTCTGAGGGGTAGGGCTGTGTGGGTGTGGGTGTGGGTGTGGGTGTGGGTGTGGGTGTGGGTGTGGGTGTGGGTGTGGGTGTGGGTGTGGGTGTGGGTGTGTCTGTGGGTGTGGGTGTGGGTGTGGGTGTGGGTGTGGGCGTGGGTGTGGGTGTGGGTGTGGGGTGGATATGGAGGTGTAGGGTAGGGGGAGTGAATGTAGGGTGTGTGGGTTTGTGGGGGAGGGGTGGTGTATGGATGAGGTGTAAGGAATGGGGATCAGGGATGAGATGGAAGGGTATGGGGGTGTTGGAGTGTGGGGGTGTGGTGTAGGGGTGAGGTGTGGGCTGTAGGGTGTGAGTGTGGGCAGGGTAGGGCAGGGCTGCTATAATATCGAGTATGTAGTGTGGGGTGTAAGGGTGTGCGGTGGAAGGTCACTTTGTAAGGGAGTAGGGGTGTGGAGTAGGAGTGTGGTACTTATACACTGGTCCCACCAGCCAGCCTAACTTTAACCCACACACACAGGAGGCAGACGCTCCACGGCATGCACACCCTGGAGGAGGGTGACATCGGGGAATACCCGGGAGGTGTGACGGTGAAGTTAAGAATGTGATAACTGCGTGTTAGCTGGTTCCTGGTTGTGCCCGCGATAGTGTCCCTAACAGGCCAGACTCCAGGGGCGGTAGCAGGTAGCTTGTCGTCCTGGCAACATCTAAGGTCATAACATGACTGGGCAGGTAGCAGTTACACCAAGAGAGCAGTGGAAGTGAGAGAGCTCAGTCGTTGTAGAAACAACTCTTGGAGTAGTTGTAGGAATATTGTAGTAGTTGGGGTACTACTCTTCTGTATAATGTGCGTTATATATTTCCTTATAATGCACGTATTATAAGTGTATATATATATGTGAGTGACAAACCCCTTTATATTTAATATTAGCAGGTAGTAGGCAGGCTAGAGTATATATATATGTATATATATGTGTATAGGTAATCTTAATGCTTCCTCTGCAGTGGTAGTTGTATGATCGTCTGTCACAACCACAGACCGCACTAGATGTTTTATATAGTCAGTAGGAAGGACACCGTAGACAGTAAGCAGTAGGCAGTAAGCCGGATGCAGTATGCATTAGGAAGGAGGCAGTAGGCGGTAGACCGTAGACAGTAGGCCGGACGCAGTAGACAGTAGGCAGTAGACAATAGAGACAGTAGGCAGGAGACAGGAGGCAGTGGGCAGTAGGCAGTAGGCAGTAGACAGTAGGAATTAGATAGTAGACAGTAGGCAGTAGCCAGTAGGCAGTAGGCAGGAGGCAGTAGACAGTAGGCAGTAGGCAGTCAGTTCGGCAAATGCGCCTGCAATGACTTGACAGATGACGCGGCCGTATCCGCCCAACGCCGTCAAGTCACAAAGCGCCCGCAGACGATCAGACGGTGCCACAGCAGCGCGGGAGAACCGAGAACAGTCTCCGCCGGTCTGTCGCCGGTAACCTGCCACCTAGCCCAGCCAGCCTAGGCTCTAAGCGACTCGCTGGTACCACCCTGTCCGCAGACGATGTGATGCTGCAGGAGCACGCGGGTGAACAGAGTATTTGATCCCGTCGCCGGTAACCAGTCAGCTAGCACCACCGTGTACACGTAAGGCTCTAAACCGACGCGCTGGTACCGGCCTTCCTGCAGACGACCTAATGCTACAGAGCGTCGTGGAAGACGGGGCAGTCTCTGCTGGTCTGTCGCCCGCGGCTGACCAGCCAGTGCCTATGGGCTCCAGTCTAAGCGATGCGCTGGTGGTACCACCCCCCACCTCCTCGCAGACGCCCTAGTGCTACTTTGAAAGCGCGGGAAGCGCAGACAGTCAGCTCCCCGCCGATATGATCATGTGCTCACCGGAAACCAGCCAGCTAGTCCCGCCGCGTGTAAGGCGCTAAGTGTGGCGCTGGTTGCCAGCCTGTTTGGGCACAACACTGTGCACAGCGGAGGATCCCCGTGTCATCGGCTGCCGCCCTGCTGCCCACTGGTGTCCGCTGGTGCCCGCTGGTGTCCGCCCGGCCCGGTGTCTGGGAGCCGCGCTGGTTGCTGCAGGAGGCTGAGGATCGTCTGCAGGAGGCTGAGGATCGCCAGCCCGCTCACATGAGGAACCCCCGTGGCGCCTCCTGGTGGCAGCAGCGGCGTCAGCGGTGTCAGTGGCATCAGCTAGCAACAGGGGATTCCCCTCCCCCCACACCTCCACACCTCCATCCTCTCCCCTTCCACGCTCCACCCATTCCACGCTCCTCTTCTCCCCTCGCCGTTGCCCTCCAACACCCCTTCCTCCTCCTCGACCCCTTCACCTTCCCATCCCATCCTCTCCTACTCCCTCTCTGCCCTCCTTTTCCACTACCTCTCCACCCCTCTCTGCCTCTGCCTCTGCCTCTGCCTCTGCCTCTGCCTCCCACTTCTCCTTCTTCCCCCTTCCCCTCATCCTCCCCCCTTCATCTCCATCCCACCCCACCCCTCTCCTCCTCCTTCCCCTCCCCCTCTCCCTCCCTCGGCCCTCCCATTCCCTTCTCCCTTCCTTCCTTACCACTCTCCTCCTCAGTCCCTACATACATCGTCTGGCTGACTGATGTTTTCTTGTTCACTCACTCGCTCTCCCGCTGCTGGTATCTAGCCGGCCCCTATAAAATATGCACATTCCGAGTTACCTTTCGTTGGTTCCTGAGGAAGAACTGAAGCTGCGACCCGGCGTGTTTATACAACCGGAAGTGTAGGATGAGGTTCGTCCCAGTCCTATATCCCAAATAATCAGAGTGAAGCTGGGTCCTGGCATGTATGTGCGTTATTCCAGGCTTGACCTTCACCATATATGACTGAAGCTTCAACCTGGTGTATTTACACCACACGGAGGTGGGCTTAGGTTTATCTGACAATATAGGTCACATTCTTTAAAGTCATGTTGAACCCATAAACACATGGTTGCTGATGATCAGTCTCAGTAGGGTTCTTGCTCTACACTTCATTAGATCTGAATATGTGTATTCTGAGCTCCGCTGGTCCCATAGGAAGGACTGAGATCGTATGATACCAAGTCCAAGTCCCCGCTTCAGCTTAAGCCCCAGTCACACCTACCCGGACAAGCCCCGGATTTTGAGCCGGACCACCCCTGGACCAGTCGCCCGGACTGTCCCGGACAGCCCTGGATAAAATTGCTATTTTGGTCGTTTTTTGCCTCACAGTCACACCTACTCAGATGAGCCACGGACTAGCCTCGTACCAGAGGCTGGATCGCCCCAGACTGAGCTGGACCTCCCCCCGGATTACCTGCTGTGTCCACGGAGTAGTCCCGGACTTGAAGTGGACTTGCTCTGTGGTGATCCGTGGCTAATCTGTGCTCATCCGGATTGTCCGGGTCTTATCCGGGCAGTCCGGGAGTTGTCCGTGGCTATGTCGGGGCTAGTCAGGGCTAGTCCGGGGCTGGTCTGGGTTAAACCGTGGCCCTGGACGGTACACGGACTACCCCGGGAGCACCCCTGGACTACCCGGACCACCCCCGGATTACCCCCGGATCATCCCGGATGATGCCGGATCGAGCCTGGATTGCAAAATGCCCTGGTCTGCCCCGGATGTTTTAAACATTTTAGAACATCCGGGGCGGACCCCGGACGAGGCCGGACCAGCCATGGATCATGCCGGATCATGCCGGATCATGGTGGATCACCAAGGACCAGCCACGGATGAGCCACGGTTCACCCTGGATCGCCACGGACCACGCCGGGATCACGGTCTGGGGCTCGTCCGGCCCCTGATGCGGGTAGGTGTGACTGGGGCTTTACATAACTGAAGTTGTGGTTGGTGCCCCTCCCAGCCCCATCCTTCACTATTGAGGATTTGCGTGTGACGTAGGCATCACACTACTCCTGCATCGTGGTTGGATAGAAGCAGTTTGTTCTACTATCAAGTGTATGTAAATAAAACAAAAAAGCACAAATCTATTCACTGCTACGATCTAATTCTATTAATTAGAACCATGAATATTCACTGGGGGTTTGAAATAATGTTTATTTAACAGAATAACTTACTCAAAAAGTGAAATTTGGTAAAATTAAACCCAAAATCGAAGCAATATTAACACCGCCGCCACATCGGTGGCGATATTGTCAAATGTAAACAAAGCAAAAAGCACAAATCTATTCACTGCTACGATCTAATTCTGTTATTTAGAATCATGAATATTCACTGGGGGGTTGAAATAATGTTTATTTAACAGAATAACATTCTCAATAAGTGAAATTTGGTCAAATTAAACCCAAAATCGAAGCGATATTAACGCCGCCACCGCATCAGCAGTGTTATGCTGTACTTTCTATCCAACCATGATGGCCGACGAGGCACTGATCACGTGGTGCTAAATCATTTGATGCAAATCCTCAATATGCCCTATATTTTAAACTCACTTTGCATGTATAATCACACGCCTCCTAATGACCAAACTTTGTACGGTTCTTGCTATTCATTTGTTTCTAACGTAAATTGCAGTGGAATTGTCCTAGCAAATATTTTGCATTCGATGGAATCCCATGTGATATACATGTATTCACCAAGTTTCCCCAACTTATGGGTGTGTAAGCTGAAGCTGTGACCCGGTGCGGCGGATCGCAGCTTCAGTCCTTACTGAGGGACCAGCGGAACTAGAAACACATTTATGGGGTCGCACTTAAGTTATGTCGATAATTATTATATTCCACATTAAACAGAGCATCACTTACTCCATAAATGTGTTGCAATGCATAGTGCTGATGTGCCCAGCCCCCAACCTCCCCCCCCCACCAACCCACCCACACACACACATACATACAAACCCACCCTAAAATGTTCTGGGACCCGACCACTGTCTTGATAGGATACCAACTTTGTTATCTTGGAAGTGGCATATTGGCACCAGCAAGACACAAGGTACGACACCTCATTTACATGTGTGTGTGTGCGTGTGTGTGGAGGGAGTTTGTGTGTGGAGTGAGAGGGAGTGGTGGGAGGAGGAGGGAATAGTACCGGTCAAGCTTCCCCCCCCCTGTGATGTCATTTCCTCCCTCAGAACATAATAGCTGGTCTTCATCGTAGCAACTGCGTAGTATATGACCTCAGATGGTTTTTTTTTATACTAAATGTTCAGGGAATAATTAATGTCCTTTGTCAGTGGCAGAGCACTGGTCTTCCGGACGTTCATTACAATTTGTTGGTACATAAATGACAATATCAGTTGCAATAATAACCACATGAAAAACCTGTTCGATAATAGAAGTATAATATAAATTGACTATTTGTTGTAATAGTAACTGCATGCAATTCCAGTTCAACATATGTATTATGCACTTGGTGAGCATGCATCAATAAATGTACAAGATGATTCTAGAATTGTCTTTAAACACTTCTTTCTTCCTTTGCTTTCTCTCTTCTTTTTTCAAAAAGATATAACATATCTCCAATACACATACATATATTATATTGTAAATATGCAATTCAGTGTTAGGAGGTGAAGACCAATAACAACCAACACAACTTCCTCCATCTTTTTAACTCTCATTTGCTTCAAAAAAGTTGTATTTAAAGAGCTGCATAGTCAGATGAAAATATCAAATTTTCAAAATGAAAACAATTATCTCGATTTGATTCTATATATCTAATTTAGATACTGGTGCACTTATTAGACATTTGTTATCACATAGAAGGGAATATTGAGGCCATTTAATAGAATATGGTAATGCAGAAGCCGATGGTGTCAGAGAGCTTTGGCATGCTTGCCAAAATTAATTTAGCTTGTTTGCACTTCAAATATCTCAAAAGTTGGCCATTTATAATATAAGTTACTTCAAACTAAAGTAAGATAGATTATAGCGATCAACCTAATATATTTATCTCAGCTTTAACTAATTAGTTTTATTTAAACCAATGCAACACCTATAACTCATGATAGTGCTGCCCAGCGGTGAAAACAAGTATTAACGCACTTATCCGTTATGATAACGGATAAGTGTGTTGATAAATTGATCACAAGAAAAAGAAAATATAATTAGATGGGCGTTTTATTTAATTAACAAAATAGAAATCAGAATGTGCCAATACACAAAAGCAAGAAGGCTGCATCTGGTAAGTGATGAACTGTATTGATGCATGGGTTGTGAGAGAGGACATTTCTTTTGGCTAAAATTCCACAATTCCCCTCTATCCTCACAAACAGCATGACATTGATGCCGCAGTCACATACACATTAGTGGACGTAGTTGAACGTAGTGGAGGCTAACGTAGTTGAATGTAGTTGAACATAGTTGAACGTACTGGCATCCATACTTGTCTGTGATGTTTACTTGGTAATAACGTGGGTGAGCCGTGATGTACGATTTAATTTTTAGGCATGTTCAAAACAGCGCTATGTTAGAGGGCTGAATTTGCATCCGTGATTCTAGCATACTCTAGAGTACTCTAGCATATTCTAGCGTACTCCAGCACACTCTAGTGTACTCGAGCATACTCTAGCATACTTGGACGAAGCCTGGTCACAGAGCCTTTAGTGGACGTAGGTGAACGTAGTTGAAGGTGGTTGAAGGTAGTTGAACCTAATTGAATGTAGTTGAACGTAGTTCAATGTAGTTGAACCTACCGGCATCCATACCATAATGTATTTATTCGTACCGTAACATATTTATCCATACCGAAACCTGCCATACCTTAACGTATTTGAACGTAGTTTAACGTACTTACACCATGTTTGACCCACATTAGCCTCCACTATGTTCACCTACGGAACAGACGGGGTGGCCGAATGAGTTAGAGCGTCCGTCTCCCGTGCTGGTAGATCGTGGGGTCGTGGGTTCGAGTCGTGGTCGAGTCAAACCAATGACTTTAAAATTGATACTTGTCGCTTCCTAGCCAGGCGCTCGGCATTATTAGGATAGGGCAAGGACTGGTGTGCTCAGTGTCAGGATAATGTGACTGAGTGGGATACCAGGTCATGGTGCCGGAGGCCTGGTTTCCCAGTGGGACAGCACTATAAAGTCACCATGAGTGCGCACTGTCACAAGTCGGTACCCATCCTGATATGACCTTAGATGTTGCTAGGACGTAAAACAACAACAAACCAAACCATGTTCACCTACGTTCAACTATGTCCACTAACGGGGCATGAGGAATGTGCTTAATGTGTAAAACTTATATTGCATATATATATGATGTATAATAAATTATGCGAATATAAATAATGGAGAGAGGAATATGTATTCCCGGTCGATCCACCTGGTGGTGGTGTGTGTATTCATATCTGTATAACCCTATGTATGGGTGGCATCAATTCACTGCGGATCTGGCGGTTGTGGCGCCACCATCGGGTCCTGGACTAACTAACCAATCGGCGGGTTGGCCTCACATCTCCAAGAAATAAACACATATTTTTCTTGAATCGGTAAGGATACCTGATTCTGGTCAGAGATCCAATTAAAGTACTGAACCCAAGTCTGTCTTGTGTTGTGTGTTCTCGGAGTAATTATTGATATAATTATGTATAAGTTGGTTGTTGGCAGGTTATTGGAGTTTTACATCCTGGCAACATCCAAGGTCATATCAGGACGGGTACCAACTCTTCTGACAGTGCACACTCATCGCGACTTTATAGTGTTGCCACACTGGGAAACCAGGCCACCAGCACCATGACCTGAACTACATGCTAAAGATGTGGGCATCATGCTTTGACCCTTCCCAGAAGACTTTGCAAATGCCAAAGGACACTGCCGGTTTGCCTCCATTGGGTTTGTTTGTTGTTGTTTTACATCCTAGCAACATCTAAGGTCATATCAGGACAGGTACCAACTTGTGACAGTGCGCACTCATGACGACTTTATAGTGCTGACAGGCCACCAGCACCATGATCTGACATCCCACTCAGTCACATTATCCTGACACTGAGCCAATCAGTCCTTGCCCTATCTTAATAATGCCAAGCGCCAGGCTAGGAAGCAACAAGTATAAATTTTTAAGTCATTGGTTTGACTCGACCAGGGATAGAACCCACGATCCCATGGTCTACCAACACGGGAGACAGACGCTCTAACTCATTCGGCCATCCCGTCTGGTTCTCCATTGGGTAACTCACACACTAATACATGTAGTGACCACATTCCGGGTAGAGAATCCCTTAAAATTGTCAAAACTGTCACATGTTGTAAACCAAGGTAATTGCCTATATCTGGTCCTACATATCCAATTTACATATTTTCGCACTTGCTACACATATAAGGCATCCTAAATAAATTTAATTAAAAAAACATGCCACTGCTGGCAAGTCATGCAAGGTCATGATGTTTGGCATTTCGGTGTACACACCGAATATCCCCACTATATTTGTAATGCCTCATTTTAACCTACTGCTGTCCATATTGTTCATACTGTCGTGGGGGTGATGAAAATGGGAAATACTGCGCCTAGAGCGGGACTCGAACCCACATCTCTTTGCATTCCGGGCCAGTGTGCTAACCATTACACCACCTAGGCTCCCTGATATCAACACACTCCCCACGCCTACCTGTCTATGTGGTTACTTGCCTGAGAGGTCAGTGCAGACCACTACGCTCGTCCCCCTGGAATTGTAAGTCTTGTAATGCTTACAATTACATACATACAGGCAATGCACTAACACATACATACATAGGGTAGGTTCAATAACCATACAGCGCAAAGCTTGTACAGGATCCTGATCACGGCAACCAGTGTCGTGGGGGTGATGAAAATGGGAAATACTGCGCCTAGAGCGGGACTCGAACCCACATCTCTTTGCATTCCGGGCCAGTGTGCTTACCATTACACCACCTAGGCTCCCTGATATCAACACACTCCCCACGCCTACCTGTCTATGTGGTTACTTGCCTGAGAGGTCAGTGCAGACCACTACAATACCATCGCATCATCTCATCCATAAATAGTTCATATGCACTATAATTGCTAAGGCTGGAAGACCAGCGCCTCGGTGCTGAAAAAAGATGTTATTCAACTGGAATATAAATTTTAACAAAAAAAAAATAAATATATATATATATTTGGCATAGCTTCACTTCAAAATCTCTAAGGTTAGCCATGTTGCATCGAAGTTGCTTCAAAGCGAAGTCAAGTAGATGTTATGATCAATTTAAAGCTGCATAGTCTGATGAAAACATCAAATTTTCAAAACAAAAACAATTATCTAGATTTGATTCTACATATCTAACTTAGATACTGTTGCACTTATTAAACATTTGTCATCACAAAAAAAGGAATAATGAGTAAATTTAATAGAATCTGTTACTGGAGAAGCCTATGGTGTTAGAGTTTTGGCAAGCTTGCCAAAATTAATTTTGCACTTCAAATATCTCAAAAGTTAACCATTTAAAGTAAAAGTTACTTCAAACTAAAGTAAGGTAGATTATGACCACCATATGGCAGAAGCTGAAACACGATCTTTAATTGAAAAGCTCCTGGATTGAACATATACATTTTCATCACCTCACCCACCCTAAACACACCCACACACCCACACACCCCTTTTCGAACCATGGTCGAGTCAAACCAATAACTTAAAAAATCGATACTTATCACTTCCAAGCCAGGCGCTTGACATTATTAGCATAGGGCAAGGACTGGTTGGCTCAGTGTCAGGATAATGTGACTGAGTGGGATATCATGTTATGATGCTGGTGGCCTTGTCTCCCAGTGGGGCCGCACTATAAAATTACCATGAGTGCACACTATCAAGAGTCGGTACCCATCCTGATATGCCCGTAGATGTTGCCAGGACGTAAATCTCCAACAACCAACCAACCAACATCCCACTTCCTCCGGCGGATGATTCCTCCCGTCCTCACCAGGGTGCGCCCCAGTTGCGCCGACACGACGCCGCCTCCGGTGCTCTTGGGCCAGTCAAGGTGGTGTGTAGTTGGCGTCGCCACCGCCAGGATTACTCAGAAGATGGCGCCACGGTGCGGCAGCCTAAGGCGGTGACAGCACCGCCGAAATAGAAAGGCTGGTATTGTTGGTGGTTGTTGGAGTCTTACGTCATGGCAACATCTAAGGGCATATCAGGATGGGGACTATGTATATGTCTTATTCCAGCCTTGACCTTCACCATATATCAGATATATATGACTGAAGCTTCAACCTGGCGTATTTACACCGCACAGAAGTGGGCTGAGGTTTATCTGACAATGTAGGTCACATTCCATTAAAGAACTTTATTGATTGCAATAACATTCCAACGCGGTAGTTTGTGCAGTACAGTGTTTCAGAATTAATATCTCCAGGAGAGAGATTGTTTGTTGGGGTTTGATGTCCTAAGGCAACATCTAAGGTCATAGCAGGGCCGTTATCGACTTGTGACAGTGCGCACTCATGGCAACGTTATAGTGCTGCCTCACTGAGAAACCAGGCTGCCAGCACCATGCCTCAATATCCCACTCAGTCACATTATCCTGATACTGAACAAAACCCGTTAATAGCATGTTCCAAAAGGAGTACTAGTCCGATTATCATCCACCAGATGCGATGGCCGAATCGGTAGAGCGCAGGCGTCCCGTGCGGGAGATCGGCAGTTCGATTCCCGGTCGAGTCAAACTAATGACTTATAAAATTGATACTTGTCGCCTCCTAGCCTGATGCTCAGCATTATTAGGATATGGCAAGGACTGGTTAGCTCAGTGTCAGGATAATGTGAATGAGTGGGATATCATGCCATGGTGCTGGCAGCCTGATTTCACAGTCAGGCAGCACTATAGAAGCCACTATAAGCGCGCACTGTCATAAGTTGGTACCCATTCTGAAATTACCTTAGATGTTGCCAGGACATAAAACTCCAACAACCAACTAAACCTGTTGTAGTCCGCACTGACTTATCAGGACAGGGAGCCACATAGACAGGCATCCATGGATATGGTGATTGCATCAGGGAGCCAAAGTAGTGTAAGTGTTAGGACACTAACCCCAGATGGTAAAAAAAGATGGGTTCGAATCGTGCTTTAATTACAATGTTTCCCTTTTGTTAGACCATAACTCCAGAAAATAGGTAGTTACTATTATAAATAATCTTATTCGATAATGATAATTGTGAATAAGCTAAAGTTGCATAGTCAGATAAAAGCATCAAATTTCCAAAACCAAAACACATCTAAATTTGAACCAATACATCCAACTTAGATACTGGTGCACTTATTAAGCAAGATTTGGTGCTACATCGAAAGGCTATTACTAAGTTAAATTACTAGAACATGTTACTACTGAAACCTTTGGGGTCAGAGTTTTAACAAACAAGCCGACATTGATTTTACATGTTAAAGTGCCTGTCACACCTTACCGGATTGAACAACGGAGATAAACCGGACAAAGAATTGTCTAGTCCGTTGGTGTCCGGTATCAAAATGTACCGATATGTGTCGAACTGTTGCAATGGCTGCCAGACGAAACGGATGCTAAACGGACAAGGAATGTACGTTAACGACTATCCACCGGACGATAACCGGACGATAACCAGACAATAACCGGACGATAACTGGACGATACCCGGACGATAACCGGACAACAACCGAATGTCTAACGGACAGACCAAAAACCAAACGGACACGTACCTGACTGTTCACAGGCGCACTGAAAACATATACTGACCAAATTCCTGCAACACCGTCAACGGACACTGCAGGAAGCAAACCGGAGATGTACCGGATGGGTACCGGACATGAAACGGACAAAACAGACAAAACGGACTTGAACCGGACATCAACCGTACACGTCAGTCCGGCGGTGTCCGGTACAAGTTTTGTGCAGGTTCAAAACTTGTACCGGACACCGCCGGACACCACCGGAGAGAGAACGGATATGCCGGATGGGTACCATATATAAACCGGACATTGACGTATTTCACCGGACAGTGTCTGGTTTCTATCCGTTTCCCGAGTCCGGTATGGTGTGACTGAGCCTTTACACTTCTAATATCTCATAAGTAAGTCAATTTGAGTTACTTCAAACAAAACTTATACCCCTGTCACACTACGACGTAATGAGCCAACGTGAGCCTAACGTGGTGATATTTCGTCATTACGTTGATGTACGTTGGATTACGTTATGATGACGTCATAATGACGTTAGAGTGACGTCGAGCTACGTCACATTACGTCGTGTTACGTTGAGATACGTCGAGGTTTTGGACATGTTCAAAAGTTTCGACGTAGGTCGAACGTAAGGGTTTACGTTCGCCGTACGTTCTGTTCACGTTCAGCGAACGTCAATGACGTTAAACGGACGTTATTCCAACGCTCCTCACTACGTTCAACTACGTTCCACTACGTTGACCCCCATTAAACCAAGTGCAAATGCCCACGGGGCGTAATGGGAACGTCAGCACAACGTCAGGAGAACGTCAGGAGAACGTCAGGAGAACGTGCATTCAACGTACGTTCAACGTCTCATGACGTAGCTAACGTCACGTAACGTTCTTCTGACGATGGAATAACGTTCATAGCGTTCCGTCAGCGTCATTACGTTCACCTCTCTCGTCGAACGACGGTATCACTACGCTTTACCGACGTTACTCTCTCGTCCACTACGCTGCATCCACGTTCAACTTCTGCCCAAATTTGCATACTACGCCGAGAAGTTCAACGTTCTTCACGTTCTCCCTACGTTGACGTCGTTACGTCGTAGTGTGACAGCCCCATAAGCTAAATTAGATTGATCAACCTATTATATTTGAAGGGTTCAGGCACGGAAACCTACAAACGCCCGGCCGAAATAAAACGATGTCTACTATGTTTAAATGGAAGCTGCCATCATTCCGATAACCAAATTTCTTTTTCCTTCGCAGAAGCTGTCACATCGTCTATAATTAGGAAAAATGCGAACACAGCAAATATAGTTATGGCATTTTTAATTAAGGTAAAGTTAAATGTCAGGTTATACAAATGTCAGCTCACAAATGCTTAAGAAACGAGGCTAGAGATGCTATGACCCTACTTTCCACTTTCACATGTGGGGTGGGTGGGAGGCCGATTTAGGCTAGTTATTGTCTCCTGGCTCCTCCGGTCGTAGTGACCAAACCCCGGGGCTACGTCGCCTTATATAGCGAAAGTCTTCCCGAAAGGGGCGCATCGGCAGTTTGAGCATACTGCGTGATACGTCATCAAGTCCTGTTTACCCGATCGGCGGCGAGGTTGGAAAAGACCCGCTAGTCGGCGTTAGAGTTGATACATCGTTCTAAAGAATTCCGCTAGTCGGCGACACAATAGATTTCCTTAGTACTGGCATGCCTTGGTCCGTATTCATGATCCTGATTACCCGTAATGCCAAAGCATTACGAACAATGCCCATCCCTACGTAATATAAAATTGATATATTTTAACTGGAAAGCACAATGATAAAAACCCAAGCTATTTGACAAAAAACAACTTTAAAAAAATTGTTTTGTCAGTTTTTGCGTCTGAAACCTTTCATTTATCTCAGAAAATGACACAAGCTGAAAACAATCGGAATATGCAACTTTAAATTATGTTGACCATGTTACTGTCCCTTTAAGATATATTGCTGGAGAAGTTTGGATGCTAACTTCAATGACATTTGGCCATTGTTGAAACTGCTATTTGAATGATTGTAACTCGCCACCCAGCCTTTCTAAAAGTAGATCTAATTGTAAGAAATTGGCTACATTAAATAAAATCCTTCCATAATGGGCTAAACTAGCTTACGCCCTTCCCCGCCTCGCCCCCCCCCCCCACCACCCATTTCAGCGAGGTGGTCCTGACCTAATTAAGGTGTTCTCTCTCTTCAAAGTAGAGCTTTGTCTCTGCCGATACCAGCATATAACATGAACTGAATGGCTAAGTGATTGTTCCAATGATTAAGGACAGCTCTTGGGAGATGCCCAGGCCCAAAAACTAAGCAGATATCAACAAAACCACACACCAAACACATACCAACCATCTATAGACTACATCACGGTTCCGACTGCGCATGCGCTGAAAACGGCCGTGGGAGCAAAGCAAAGGCGTACGGCCATTGAGTTTGCCGATACGTGCATTGAAAAATGTCAGTTTTATTCAAAATTAATAGAAATCCAAAACCCTAACCTTATAAATTTAATATAATCCTTTTCTTAAACATGTTTTCTATATGTATTCCAAGCGGTTTGTGCCTAGGTGGTTTGGTTTGATCAATATTTTACTTTTTCTGTATGGAGATTGCTCACTGCCATTGACAATGCATTGAGTACTCTGGCTATGGCTCTAACATTAGTCTGAGTGCCTAGACCTTTCTAAATCTAAATGCACATGACATAAGATGTGCTGATTATATTGATGGAAATGCAATGCTGGATAAAAGATTAATATCTTAATTTATTATATATATATTTTTAGTTAGTATTCTACATTTCAAACAAGAGCTGAGATGAGCTGAAACTAACACATTTCATAGCTGCACCCAGTGTATTACCATGTGCCATGTGCTTTTGGGGGGGTTGTTTTGCTCTGACCCATCCCACAATGCACCGCGCCACTGGAACCGTGATGTAGTCTATTGCGAACAAGCATATAAATATATAAATAGAGTAGGCTAGTCTAGGGATAAGAGTAGAAGGAAAACAATTGTCAAGAAAAAACAAAAAAACTAACATAGATTTACTAACCATGAACACCAACTATAAGAAGAAAAAAAGCAGAAAACTGCCCAGCATTGAAAATGGACAGCATAAACACCCCATCAAAAAAAAAAAGAAGAAGATTTGTGGAAGATACTAACAAAGTAAACAACACCGACAAGCAGGATCACTAGCAAAACAACTCGACAATATTAAATAGGGCGTTGTACATCATGGCTTATATGCTATGGACAGTATAAATACAGCCGCAATAATAACAAATAATAATAAAAATATCAGGGTGAAAGTAAGGTAGATTATAACGGTTAACATAGTATATTTATATAAAAGAAAATATGGGACAGAAGCTCAAAAATCATCCGACTATGCAATTTTAAAGTTTAAACACGTGCAATTGTTCACTGGGATATCACCTTGTGCCGGCGACATCCGATACAGCTCACAACTACACCGGAATCGAACCCGGGGTCTAATTATATCAGTTCTGGTGCCACCCTTTGTTCCGCGAACACTGACATATTGCATGCTTAAGCCCCGGATATGCGATCACTCTGCGCATCGATATCACGTGACAGTAAGCCGTCCGTGGTGAGACGCTAATTAGCGAGGTCACGTGGCCCTATCTTCCATCAGGTGGGGGTCGCCATATGAGCTGAGTGCGCACTTTCTGATTGGAAAAAGTCGTAGAATTTTATAAATCCGGGGCATAATAGAATGATTTTGTGTTTCTGTCAGTTTTCTGAGATAAAGATATTAAATTGATTATTATCTACCTTACTTTAGTTTGAAGTAACTTTCATTTTAAATGGCCAACTTTTGAGAAATTTGAAGTGCAAGCATGCAGAATTAATTTGGGCAAGCATGCCAAAACTCTGCCACCATAGACTTCTGCAATAACTGGTTCTATTAAAGTTGCATAGTCCGACGAAGTATCAAATTTTCAAAACCAAAGCAGTTATCCAGAATTTATTCTACATATCTAACTTAGACACTCAGGCACTTATTAAACATTTGTTGCCATATAGAAGGGAATACCAAGTCAATTTAATAGAACCTGCTACTGCTGAACCCTATGGTGTCAGAGTTTTGGCATGCTTGCTAAAACTAACTTTACATACCTGTGCTTCAAATATCTCAAAAGTTTACCATCTAAAATAAAAGTTACTTCAGACTAAAGTAAGGTAGATTGTAACAATTAATTTAATGTATTTATCTCAGAAAAATGAAAAAAAACTCAAAACAATCGGACTATGCATCTTTAAACTGACAAGTATCCCCAAAGACCCTATAATACTAAGACAGCTCACTCAGCCTGTACTGTGTAATCAAAATGATCAAACCCACCACTTGGTGCGCTGGCCGTTCTCTTGGTTAAACAGGTGCTATATTATATGTATAAATGTATATATGAATGTAAAAGATGTGTGATGATGGCAATGCTGATGGTGATGCTGGTGCTGATGTGTATTTGTTCATAGCAATTTCATATTGATGTGTAGTCATACTTACCTATCTCATGTATAATATAATTGTATGTGTTTACATGTGAAACACCAACCAGCAGCTGGGCTGATCAAACCCACCACAAGGTGGCACTGCGAAATTTACATGGGACAGATAGGGAGTGAGCCGTCTTAGTGTAATAGGGTCTTTGGTATCCCCTTCTATATGGCAACACATGCTTAATAACTTTAACCTTATCTAAAGTAGATATGTAAAATAAAATCTAGATAATTGTGTTGGTTTTGAAAATGTGATGCTGCATCGGACTATGCAGCTTTAATAGGTTGATGCGTGTCACTACCTAGCCTGGCATTTGGCATTACTAGGATAAGACAAGGAGCTTTGGAATGAAGGAAGATCGATAGACTACATCACGGTTCCGACTACGCATGCGCTGAAAACGGCGTTGGGAGCAAAGCAAAGGCATACTGCCATTGAGTTTACCGATACGCATAGGGAAGAACTTCGATTTTATTCAAAATGAATAGAAATACATAACAATTTGGCATAAACATGTATGCACACATGCAATATCATGATCTGATGAATATAGCTAAGACAAAACTAGTCATAGTTAAACATTTTGAGCTAAGAAACATACAATTCCACACAAAACAATCAGTGATCTCCACATTACCATTATTAATTCTTGTTCTAAATATTAAAATGCCAAATGTGTCAACATACACTTTTGTTTCAGAGAAATATATAACCAATATCTGATTAACCGTACTCATTTTCTATTTCTACATATGCATTAACCATAGGATATAAATAAAAACATGAATAAAATAAATAAAACTGACTCTGGCTATGGCTCTAACACTAGCCGGAGTGCCTAGATTCGTCTAAATCTAAATGCACATGGCATAAGATGTGCTGATCATATTGATGTAAATGCAATGCTGGATAAAAGATTAATATCTTAATTTATTATGTATATTTTTTTAGTTGGTATTCTATGTTTCAAACAAGAGCTGAGATGAGCTGAAACTAGCACATTTCATAGCTGCACCCAGTGTATTAGCATTAGCCATGTGCTTCTGGAGGGGTTGTTTTGCTCTGATGCATCCCACAATGCACCGCGCCGCTGGAACTGTGATGTAGTCTATTGCCTCTGTTGAAATGTTACCTGCTTAAAGCTGTATACTCCAGTGAAAGCATACCATGTTCTAATTGGAATGGTTTCCCTTCAAATATCTCCCAACGTTGGCCATTGAAAATAGAAGCTACTTTTTTTGTTTTTGTTTTTTTGTGTGTGATGAATTTATTTACCCTGCTCATAACGGATGAGTGTGTTAATACTTGTTTTCACCACTGGGGAAAATGAAGTAAGCTAGATAATAGCCATCACCCTAAAGGCTCAGTCACACCTTACCGGACTGGGGAAACGGATAGAAAACAGACACTGTCCGGTGAAATACGTCAATGTCCAGTTTATATATGGTACGCATGCAGCGTGTCCGTTCTCTGTCCGGCTGTGTCCGGTGTGTACAGTGTCAAGTTTCGAACATGCACAAAACTTGTACCGGACACCGCTGGACTGACATGTACGGTTGGTGTCCGGTTTAAGTCTGTTTAATCCGTTTTGTCCATTTCATGTCTGGTACCCATCCGTTACATCTCTGGTTTGCTTCCTGAATAGTCCGTTGACGGTGTTGCGGGAATTCGGTCCGTCGGTTTTTGTGTTTTTTGGGGGGCGGCCGTTAACAGTCCGGTATGTGTCCGTTTGACATTCGGTTCTTATCTGGTGTCGTTCGGTTATCATCCGGTTATCGTCCGGTGGCTATTTGATAATGTACGTTCCTTGTCCGTTTAGCGTCGATTTCGTCCGGCCGCCTTTGACCCGAAAGCGCAACATTTCGACACATTTCGGTACATTTTGATACCGAACACCACTGGACTAGAAAATTCTTTGTCCGGTTTATGTCCATTGCTCAATCTGGGAAGGTGTGACAGGCACTTAATGTATCTCGCAAAATATGGCAGAAACTCAAAACCAACTTTAATCAACAAAGTATGTTCTTTCTTTAATCATCACTCCCTATCAATGACAATGGAAGTCTGGAATGTGTCAATGTATATTAAATTTGCTTAAATGACCAGCCAGGAATGCTAGAACACATTCTATCACGTTTGCAGAATTCTTTTATTAACAATCGATAGTCTGATAGGATGGTCGTTGAAAATATTAATTTGTTCTCTATTGTCTCAGTACTGAATTTAAGTAATATATTTACTAACATTTTGACAGCATTTCAAAATCAACCAAAAAGGTTATAATAAAAAGAGGCCAAAATAATAATTTAAATGGATGGTCCTTTGAATTATAAATATAATAAACTTCATCTTTATTTATTTACCCGATTTTTGTTCGTTGTGGTTTTACGTACTAGCCGCATCCATGGTGAGAATGGTTTATGGAGGAGGAATAGGTGAGTGCAGTAAGAGGGGAGGTGGGAGGAAGGAAACGAAAACAAGGTGGAGCAGGAGGTGGAGCGAGAGATAGGCAACGGGAGGAATAGGTGGGTGAGGGACTTTTGACAATGTGCACTCATGGTAACTTTATAGTGTTGCACCACTGGGAGACGAGGCCACCAGCACCATTACCCCGATTCCCATTCAGTCACACATTATCAGATTATCCTGACACTGAGCAAACCAGCCATAGCCATATCCCATTTAATGCCGAGCACCAGCGTAGGTAACCACAAGTTTCGAATTTGGTAAGTTATCAGTTTTACTTAGTCAGGGTTTGAACGCTCGGCCTCCCACAAGGGAAACCAGCCAGCGCTCTCAGTATTATAACCGAGTCGGCCATCCCTCCCATTATTGCTTTAGATCCGTTGTTTTTATATTAAATTGGAAAAACCATTTCACATACATAAGTAATATTTCACATTCACTAGGATGTCTTTATTACTTATCGGTCTGACAAACTGAGAGACAAAGAATTCCTTACATTTGCACCGCGCATGCACCGTGTATCAGGCCAATGTGTGGACTAGGTATCTGCTTGGAGAGTGACTCCATATCGTAGACTAAACCCGCACAAAGGGGCAGGAGAGTGTAGACATGTCGGTGCTGCCACCTACCGGTGACATCTGTGGGCGTTTTTGATCCTTCTATATCACACGCTCACAACACATGAAGAGGTTCGACTCCTATTTCCTATTGCAAACAGACATAGACCCGTTGCAACGTGTGTGTTACACCGAGCAGTTATTGCACGATATAAGACTTGAAGCACCAGAGCATCTATAACGACAGAATTGACGGAAGCCAGAGGAGCGATATTGCCATATTATGGCAATGGAAGTATTTCGAGCTCTATCTCCCCTCGCCTCTTCCCACACGCCTGTTTAACCTGTTACTCCGTCCTCTTCTTCTTCACCCACCTATTCCTCCCGCTGCCTATCTCTCGCTCCACCTCCTGCTCCATCTTGTTTTTGTTTCCTTCCTCCCACCTCCTCTCTTAGTCTTACTGCACTCACCTCCACAAACTATTCTCACCCCTTCTTCCTATATCACCTCCAACTCCTGCTCCACCTGGCTATTTCCACCTGTTCCTTTTCCCTCCTCATATGGCTGCTCTTCCTGTTCCCCTATTTTACTTCTTCATGTAGCAAAATCCTTCTCTTCCTCCATCTACTGGTCCCCGTCCCTCATTATGTTGCTTCTCCTCTTCCGCCACCTGCTCTATTCCTTGCTCTACTTCCCCCTTCTTTCTGTAACTGCTCTTCCTGCCCCCTCATTTACTTCTTCCTACTACTGACCCTTCTCTTCATCTCCTGGTCCTCTTGCCCCACTTCCTGTTGCTCGTTATCTTCCACCATTTCCTTATTCCCCTCATCTCCTTGTTCTATTTTCTCTTCTTCCTGTAGCTGCTCTTCCTGCCGCCTCATTTACTTCTTCCTTCTGCTGACCCTTCTCTTCATATCCTGGTTCCCCATGCCTTTTCTCCTTTGCTCCTCTTCTTCCAGCATCTCCTCATTTCACTGTTCTATTTCCTCTTCTTCATGTATCCAGACCTTCTCTCCACATCCTGGTCCCCCTGCCCCTCTTATCGCTCCTCCTCTTTTACCATCTCCTCTTCTCCTGTTCTATTTTCTCTTCTTCATCTAACCAACCATTCTCTCCACATCCTGGTCCTCCTGCCCCTCCTATCGCTCCTCCTCTTTTACAATCTCCTCTTCTCCTGTTCTATTTTCTCTTCTTCATCTAACCAACCGTTCTCTCCACATGCTGGTCCCCCTGCCCCCCTCTTATCGCTCCTCCTCTTCCACTAGCTCTTCATTCCCCTGTTCTATTTCCTCTTCTTCTTATATGTAGCCAACCATTCTCTTCATATCCTGGTCCCACTGCCCCTCCGATAGCTCCTCCTCTTTTACCATCTCCTCTTCCGCTGTTCTATTTCCTCTTCTTCATCTACTCAACCATTCTCTTCATATCCTGGTCCCCCTGCCCCTCCTATCGCCCCTCCTCTTTTACCATCTCCTCTTCCGCTGTTCTATTTCCTCTTCTTCATCTAACCAAACCTTCTCTCCACATCCTGGTCCCCCTGCCCCTCCTCCTATCGTTCCTCCTCTTCCACTATCTCCTCATTCCCCTCTTCTATTTCCTCTTCTTCATGTAGCCAAACCTTCTCTCCACATCCTGGTCCCCCTGCCCCTCCTCCTATCCCTCTTCCTCTTCCACTATCTCCTCATTCCCCTGTTCTATTTCCGCTTCTTCCTATATGTAGCCAACCATTCTCTTCATATCCTGGTCCCCCTGCCCCTCCTATAGCTCCTCCTCTTTTACCATCTCCTCTTCCCCTGTTCTATTTCCTCCTCTTCCTCTAACCGACCATTCTCTTCATCTCCTGGTCCACCTGCCCCATCTCCTGTCACCCCTCCTCCTTACCATCTCCTTACTCCCCTTCTTCTGTAACTGCTCTTCCTGCCCATTATTGTACCTCTCCTCCACTCCCTTCCCCATCTCCTTCTCCATCTGCCAATCTCTCCATCTCTTCCTCATCTCCTTTGCTCCTCTTATTGCAACACTTCTCTCTACACTTCTGTCTCCCTCCCACTGTTCCTTCTCTGTTCCTTTTCCTCTTCTCTCTTCCTCTTATCTACCCCTTCCCTTTCCTTTTCCTTTTGTTTTCATCTCCCCCCCCCCCCCACCGCCCGCCTTCCCACCTCGATGTCTTCACTGTTCCAGGCACGAAGCCCATCTTAAACATGCTAGGGACCCAATGTACCAATAAGTTACCGCCCGAATAATGCTTGCCAAGCAGAATAAAAGATTGCAATCTAAGCAGTATTTCGGATATAAACATATTTACATTAAAATGTACAAAAGTGTCAATGGCAAACACTGCCTTAATTTTGAGACAAATTCAATCGGTCGATCTAGTAGTACTTGTAGCACTGTCTTACTTTTCTATATGTGGACATTGTTGATTATTTGTGTGATGTGTGATAAGGGTTTTAGCAGTATTTTCTTTTCTTTTACAACCCAAGGTTACCTTACCTGTAAGTGTAAGTACCAATAAGGCACTGGCCCAACCCAGCCCTGTTATTGATGCACATGTGAATGTAGTTGGAATCAGCTGAGACACACACAACAAGTTTGTTTTATTTAACCATGCCTCTAGAGCGCCTTGATTTTTATTATCGGCTATTGGACGTCAAACATATATGATCATTCTGACATATTTCTTTGGAGGAAACCTGCTGCTGCCACATAGGCTACTCATTCTGATAAGCAGCAAGGGGTCTTTTATATGCACTTTCCCACAGAGAGGACAGCACATACCATTGCCTTTGATGAACCAGTTGTGGACCATTGGTTTCAACTGAGACAAAGTCTCGCCTTATGAAGAATGTGTATGCTTGCTTGTTTGTTGTACCAATATAATGACAATGCATGCTCATGGCAAAGTCATAGTGCTGCCCTACTGGGGAGACCAGGTCCATGACCTGATATCCCATGCAGCTAGATTATCCTGATACTGAGCTAACAAGTCTTTGTCCTATCCTATTAATGCTGAGCACCAGGCTCAGTAGCGACAAGCATCAATTTTGAAAGTCATTAGTTTGACTCGCTCAGGGTCCAAACCTATCACCTCCTCTATGGGATACTAGACAGGATAGCCGAATGAGTCGAGTCAAACCAATGATTTAAAAATTGATACTTGTCGCTTCCTAGGCAGGCACTTGGCATTATTAGGATAGGGCAAGGGCTGGCTGGCTCAGTGTCATGATAGATTGACAACTGGCTCAGTGTCATGATAATGTGACTGAGTGGGATATTAGGTCATGGTGCTGGTGGCCTGTTTCCCAGTGGGACAGCACTATAAAGTCGCCATGAGTGCGCACTGTCAAAATTCGGTACTCGTACTGATATAACCTTAGATGTTGCTAGGACGTAGAACAACAAAAAACAAACAAGCCAGGCCCTGTTCTGTGCTGATTTGTTAGTACAAACGACGCCCACCAGGGGATAACCATGATCGTTAAGCCATCGTTTTGGTGGCGCTATGAGGGTCAATGTGTATTCCACCGGGTACCAGCTAATGTTTGTTTGTGCACGTGATCCTCAGCAGGTTCTCACGCTCTCGACCAAGCATACTTGATTGTATCGCAACGGACCAGCGGCGCATCTAGACCCTGGTTTAATGGTCCTATTTAACGCGCTCCCGGAGCAAGGCCATCGCAATCAAGTTCGCCCTACGGAACATTCAACGGTTATATAATATATATAAAATATATATATATAATACCATCATCAAAATGCTGTCAGTCGTGATGCGACCAAGACTGCTTTCATTACTTGACTGCCGCTCTCCATTTAGCTCTCTGCTGTGAGGGTGATGTCCATGAGTCGGTCTTAATATATATTGTATATATATTGTATATATAATGTATGTAGTGTATATAATATATATAATATATATAATGTATAATATACATAATATACTATATATAATATATATAATATATATAATATATATAATATATATAATATATATAATATATATAATATATAATATATATAATACATATAATATTTATAATATATATAATATATATAATATATATAATATATATAATATATCATATATATAATATATAAAATATATAGTAATATATAATATATATATAATATAATATAATATATATAATATATATAATATATATAATATATATAATATATAATATATATAATATTATATAATATATATAATATTATATAATTTATATAATATATATAATATATATACTATATATACTATATATAATATATATAATATACATAATATATATAATACATATAACATAAAAATTATAATATATATAATACATATAATACATATAATATATATAATACATATAATATATATAATTCATATAATATATATAATACATATAATATATATTATATATATAAGATATATAAGATATATAAGATATATAAGATATATAATATGTTCAGTATATTTTATTTATTTATATATTTTATATATTTAATGCATTTGATATATTTATATATTTTATATATTTCATCAGAATTGATATATTTTATTTCTTTTATATATCTATTTTTTTCAATATGAAAACGACATGAATTGGGCTGATGGCTCTCTGGTTAGTGGGACAGTCAGTGAGGAATGTCGTAAACAGCCGCTGGTGGCGCTAGTGTCGGGTTTAGGCTGCTGGGGCATCGAGATGTCAGATTGCATGAACACATAGAAGTGGCACGGCACACATGCAAGGCAACATCATGACAGTGGCCGCTATTCCCAAATTAAGGTAATGAAGCTGTTTATTAAATTACTTCAGCTTTCAAATCGAATTAGATTTAGTCATAGATAAAACAGTATCTAGATATATATGTAGTAGTCCGTACATAGCCTCACCACCATGTGGTGGTCACACTTACTATCCGGACTGCACTTCGTCCACACCTCTCTCTATCTCCTCTCCGCCTGCCTTGCTCCTCCTTGATATGTCTGAAAAGAGTTCCAGGAGGGGGAGCCCGCCGGCATTTCACTTTCTACTCTTACTCTGTCCGTGTCTTTGGCTCGCCGGCTGGTCACCATAGAGCAAATAGACATGGTCCTTTGACTCACCTCTCCTCATTTCTCTTT
This sequence comes from Branchipolynoe longqiensis, assembly GCA_030323885.1. Classification (NCBI taxonomy): domain Eukaryota; kingdom Metazoa; phylum Annelida; class Polychaeta; order Phyllodocida; family Polynoidae; genus Branchipolynoe; species Branchipolynoe longqiensis. Next base: position 32,963,452 of record CM059195.1, read on the forward strand.
CCTAGACTCCACCCTTTTTTTCTTCTCCCAGGCATACTCCTCACCCTGACCAGGGGAGTTGTGTGCTTGGGTGGGGGCCCTGTACCTTTACATTTTCTCTCGCTTTGTTCTCGTTGCTGGAACCACCGCTGCACCCATCTTTACCCGCCCTTCCTCGAAACCCTTACTGCTGTCGACTGGATACAAGTGCTCAACTACTGCCAGACCGAAGAGATTCGGGGCTGCCTCAATGCTTCACCATTACAATGTTGTAAAGATGTCCCCAGCTTCTACAACCGTCTCTACTGAAGATTAATCTTCAACCAAAGATTGGGCCAATTTATCAGAGCCTCTCTATAAATGTTGCAGTTCTGCAACCAGTAACCGTTGTAAGGTTACAAACCACCCCCAAGCCAAGCATGTGGTGGTGGCAGGGGCTCCGCTCACCACTGTTGTCAATCTATCGTGACAGCTTGTAAAAATATTCGGATTTTCGGTTTAGAATTATATATTGGCAGAGAGCATTCTTATTCTTGGATGACGCAGTGGGGACAAGGTTATGTAAACTAAAAGCAATGATGCCCCACTCACATTATGACATGATATAAACTATGTGAAATATATGTTCATACAGGATGCCTAAGATTAAGGAAGAGATGTGTAATATAAGAAACAGTTCAAGGTTGATGAAATGTTCCTCTATGTATTCATAAAGAATGCAATTGGAGAGAAAGGACATTTTTGGTATATATATATATATATATATATATATATATATATATATTTGTAACTGTGTGCAACTACCGGTTACCATGGTACCGATGGGCAGCACACCAGCCTAATCTGCATATACACCGAGACATCGCCTGCAGCTGGGTGGAGTGGCAGCCACCCCTGCTGGGGGTGGCCGCCCTCCCAGGCTGTGGTGGGTGCCTGATTGGCGGGCTGTGTGAGGTCCAGTCACCCCTTCCCTTCTTGGCTTCTGACCACACAAGATTATGTAAATGAAGGACCGATGCTCCAGTCACACTGGACACCGGCACTCTACTCCTGGCTCTTGAGTGAGACACACCTACTCTAGAGCAGGAACCCCAGACACTCTGTCTGATGCTAGCAAAATTCACATATCCAAATTAAGTTGAGTGCAACACCCACCTTGTACCCGCCCCCTCTTTGGGGCGGACACTCCACTCACTCCAAAGCTTTTTTTGACTACATCTTATATATATATATATATATATATATGTCCTGTGGTAAACATCTATCCATGCGAATATACAGCGCCGAAGCACTGGTGTTCTATGTAAGCTGTGCACAGCCATATATATATGTATATATATATATATATATATATATGAGTCACTCTCACGAAAATAAGCTAATCAGGGAAAGTTGTCGGCGTCGAGCATTGGATATCGGCGTCGAACCGCATAATTATAGTTTAGCATTGACAGACGTGTTGGAAAGTTCTCAAATTTATCCTGAATGTAAAGGTAGAGAAAATACAACAACCCTGTTTGTTTCTAGGATAATTTAATATGAAACAAAGAAATGCACTACATTGTAACAATTGTGACGCTGACATCTGTTAAAGATGTCGGCGTCAACTATTGGATGTTGGCGTCGAACGGCATAATTATTGTTTAGCATTGACAGATGTGTTGGAAAGTTCATGAATTTATCTTGAATGTAAAGGTAGAGAAAATACAACAACCCTATTTGTTTCTAGGATATTTTAATTTGAAACAAAGAAATACACTACACTGTAACGATTGCGATGCCGACATCTTTAAATGACCACCAATTGGCCCATTTTCGTGAGACCGACTCATATATATATATGTGCTATATAATTTATTATGTGAATATAAATAAAGAACAGTCCCTAATGTTTTTAGGTGCTCCTTCTGGGAATCTCTCGCCCCACAACATCCCCTTATTCTCAGCAGCCCCCCCCCCCTGTAACCGGACACTCTCTGCTTCCCCCTTCCTCAGCTCCTACTTCAAACTTTGCTTCTTATTTCCTGTTTGATTATTTATAGATATATATTAAGCCTATATATATATATTATTATGAGTAGCTGAGTGGGCAGTTAGAGGCGCGGAACGAGGCGGGAACGACCGAGACTGCGCAGAGTCAGCAGTGAATCTGGGTTGTTGGTTTCCTATCGGTGATGGATCATTACAGAAATATGTGTGCCCGCTTCATTTTCTCATGTATATCCATATATAAAATTACATAGTAGTTCTTTATACTATATCATTTATGATTTATATATATATTATATGTATTTAATTGTATCTGTGATTTTTTTGGGTTTTTCGTCCCAGGAATATATCTGGTCATATCAGCGTGGTTACCGACTTGTGACAGACAATGCACTCTGATGGTGATTTGATAGTGCTGCCCCACTGGGAGACCAAACCAACTGATATCTCACTCCATCATATTATCCTGGTACTGAGCAAACCACTCCTTACCCTATCCTATTAATTCTGAGTAACAACAAGCATACATTTGGTAAGTCATTGGTCTGACTCAGTTAGGGTTCAAACACATGCCATTTCACACAGGAAGTTAGCCAGCACTTTTACTGATTAGGTCATCCCTAATATTATATATATAGTGCATGTCAGTTGACAAGACGGGATGGCCTAATTGGTAAAAGCGCTGGCTAACTTCCTCTGTGAAATGGCACACGTTTGAACCCTAACTGAGTCAGACTTACCAAATGTATGCTTGTTCACTCTTCATTTCCATCAAAATTTAAAATAGTTCTGGACTTTTTTGTTAGACCTGCCTTAGCTACTCAATACACACACATATATATATACGCAATATACACACACACATATATATATATATATAGCTAGGGCAGGTCTAACAAAAAAGTCCAGAACTATTTTTAATTTTGATGGAAATAAACGGTGAACTTTTGATGAATCGCAACCACCGAGATGCATGGAAGCAATAGAGAGATCATGTTGCCGCCATTTTGCCTAATGCAGGGCTGCAACTGCCGACTACCGACTGCCGACCGCCGACTGCCGACGACCGACGGCCGACTGTCGACCGCCGACTGATGACGTTCGATGGCCGACTGCCAACGGCCGACAGCTGACTGGTAGCTGCCTACTGCCGACGGCCGACTGCCGACTGCCGACGGCCGACAGTCGACGAGTGCCGACGGCCGACTGCCGACTGCCGACTGCCGACCAACCTCGCCTGATCTCCCGCCGATGACTTTATCGCTGCTCGGCCGATTTCTCGCTGGTTCAATTAGCTAAGCTTCCTGCGCTGCCGCTAGGTGGCCACCACCGTAAGGGACACTAAAGCTGGGATTCCATTGACAGGGACTCTTTATTGGCAACTAAATAAGAAATGCGTCGCATTCTGAACCAGTCATGATTGGCTGATCCTATCTGGGTCAACCATGATTGGCCGTCTTTAAACCAATCATGCATGACTGGCTGCTTCTCAGCCAATCAGCAACAACCACTTCACGTCAGACTTTGCTTGTTCCTAAAGCCCCAGTCACACCTACCCGGACGAGCCCCGGATTTTGAGCCGGACCACCCCCGGACCACTCCCTCGGACCACTCCTAATATAATCGCTTTTTTTGCCTCGCAGTCACACCTTCCCGGACGAGCCCCGGATATTTGGGGCGAAACAGTCCCAGACAAGCCCCGGACCACCCCCGGACCACCCCCGGACAGCCCAGACCTGCCCCGGTCCACCCACGGTCCACTCCCGGACTATCTGGACCTCCCCAGATCGCAAAATACCCCGGACTGCCGCGGATGTTTTAAACATGTTTAAAACATCCGGGGCAGACCCCGGACAAGCCACGGATCAGGCCGGATCAGGCCGGATCACACCGGATCACTACGGACGAGCCACGGACCACCCCGGACCACCCCGGATGACGGTCCGGGGCTCTCCGGCCTCTGATCCGGGTAGGTGTGACTGGGGCTTAAGTTGTGCGCGACTGAAAAGGTGGGAAGGATTAATACGATAATAACAGCACGCTTGTAACTACATATCTACGACAGATATTTCAGTCGCAGACAATTAGTCTTCCTCATTCTACTTCTCCTTGTCCTATCCTACTAATATAATGGCGAATGCCAGACTATGTAGTGACGAGTATCAAATTTTAAGCCCTGGGTTTGACTCAGCCTAGTGGTTGTTTGAACTCCTGACCTACCAAAAATGGGAGGCGGGTGCTCAACTCATTTGGCCATCCCGTCTGGTATATTAATTTATTACCGGGGAGCTGGAATCTGTGGGAGCAATTACATACCGCTGCGCCATGATGTACAACGCCCTCATTGCTTGAATTTATGACACGCAGCGGGACGTAGCTCATGCCGTTGAGTGTCCACCTCTGAAGCTATCAGTCATCGGATCGATCCTTCTCAGTTGACCCATTTGAAGTTTGGGATATTTTCCGTTCTAACCAGTGGTTCACAACTGGTTGATGAAAAGCTGTGGTGTATGCTGTCCTGTCTGTGAGAAATTGCATATAAAAGACCCTTTCCTGCTTAGTGGAAGTGGCAGCGAGTTTCCTCCAAAGGAATATGTCAGAATGACCATATGTTTGACGTCTAATAGCCAATGATACGACAACAAAGATCAAGTGCTCTAGAAGTGTCGTTAAATAAAACAAGCCTTTCTTTACTTTTTGAATCTATGACACACACACACACGCAACTATGCCATGTTCAAATGAGCACTCATGAATCACCTTACAGACTCGGCCCAACACAAGCCAGCCTGAGCCCAGGCACGACAAGCCAGAGCAGCTCGGAACCAACAACGTAATTAGGTCACCGACCCGCTTTGACTCGTCGGATTGGTTAGAGCCCGGCATCATACTAGCAGCCATCCTAGACATGCGAAGTTACTGCGCATGAACCGGCGATTCATGCATTGCGCTGACTGGATTGGGTACACTGACTTGACGCAATTACTGGTTCAACTGGCAACTGTTGTGGGTATAACCTGCCTATGGTGAGCAGATTGGAGCTACTTTGTTTAAACAGATTGGAGAGATTGCATACACTACTGAGTAACATGCATTAACAGGGCGGGATGTCTGCGTTAAGCCCAAGTCACACCTACCCGGACTACCCCCGGATTTTTAGCCGGACCACCTCCGGACCATTCCCCCGGATATTTGGTTGTTTTTTGGCTCGCTCTCACGCCTACCCGGACGAGCCACAGTTTACAGAGTCCGGATCGCCCCGGACTGAGCCGGACCACCCCTGGACTACCCGGTGTATCCACAGAGTAGTCACGGATCAGCCCTGGACGTGCTCCTGCTATATATATATATATATATATATATATATATATACAAAAACGGGGATCATCCTGGGCTGATCCATGGTAAATTGGGGTATCCGTGGCGATCCGTGGTTAATCCGTGGTCATCCGGCTTGTCCGGGTCTTATCGGGGCAGTCCGAGAGTGGTCCGTGGCTCTGTCGGGGCTAGTCCGGGATAGTCCAGGGCTGGTCCAGGTTGAACCGTGACTAAAACGTGGCTCATCCGGTTTCAAAAACATCCGGACTGCCCCGGACGGGACACGGACTACCCCCGGACAACTCCCAACTACCCGGATGTGTCATGGATTACACCAGGATGATGCCAGATAGAGCCTGGATTGCAATATTCCCTGGATCGCCCCGGATGTTTTAAACATTTTAAAACATCCGTAGCCGACCCCAGATGAGGCCGGACCAGCCACGGATCACCAAGGATCAACAAGGATCACCAAGGACCAGCCACGAATGAGCCACGGATGACGCCGGATCGCCACGGACCACGCCGGATCACGGGTCAGGGCTCATCTGGTCCCTGATCCGGGTAGGTGTGACCTAGGCTTTAGATTACAATGAGATACTGAGAGGAAGAGTGAGATCGAGAGATAGAAGGAGGGAGAGGGGAATGGAGAGAAAGTGGGAAAGAGAAGGAGAGTGACAGATAGTAAAACTAAGCAATAGAAGGACAGAGAAAGAGGGAAAGGGAGCGAGTGAGATAGAGAAAGAGAGCCACAGAGAGCCAGAGAGAGAGAGAGGAGGGAGAGGGGGAAATAAAGGACTACAGACCAAGAGGGAGGAGTAGTAGAAAAAGATCCAGAGTGGGTGAGGGCAGGGAGGGCGATGAAGGGGTAAAGAATGAAAGCGAAAGAGAGAGAGAGAGAGAGAGGACGAGAGGAAAAGCGAAAGCGAGAGCGAGGAGCAGAAGGGGAGAAATGGAGATGGAGGGAAGAGAGGTGAGATGGTGGATAGAGAAAGAATGACAAAGAACAAGAGAGGGGGGGAAATGAGGGAGAGAGAAATGGGGAGAGAGAAAGAGGGAGAGCAGGAAAGAAAGGAGAGAGAGGAGAGAGAGGAACAGGCGAGAGAGGGATAGAGAGGGGAAAAAGGAAGCCGAGAGAAAATGACCGAGACCGTTAACAATGAAGAGAGAGAGCGAGAGGAGAGAAAGAGGAGAGAGAGAGGCATGGCGAGGGAAAGAAGGAAGCCGAGAGAAAATGACAGAGACTGTGAACAATGAAGGGAGTGCGAGAGGGCGAGAGAGGGGAGAGAGAGAGGAAAGGGCGAGAGAAGCACAGAGAAAATGACGGAGACCGTGAACAATGAAGAGAGTGTGAGAGGGCGAGAGAGAGAGGAGAGAGAGGAGAGAGACGCATGGAGAGGGAAAGAAGGAAGCCGAAAGAAAATGACCAAGACCGTGAACAATGAAGAGAGTGAGAGAGAGAGAGAGAAAATGACAGAGACAGAGGAAAAATAAAGACAGCGTGGGAGAGCGAGAGCCAGTGACAGAGCGGGGGGAAAAACACCCCAAAAACAAAAACAAAAAACTAACAAGATCGAGAACGGCAGAGTGCGAGTTGAAATCGGCGCAGTCAACGCCCTGCATTGGCAGAACGAGATCTCGGGCGCCGGCAACCAGTGAGGCCCAGGGACCAACGCGGAGGCGATGCACAGAAACACAGACAAACAAACAAACAGACATACAGACAAACAAACAAACAGACAGACGGACAGACAAGCAGACAGACCCCCCCCCCCCTAATCAAGATCCGCGGTGAGGTGCTATATATAGCAGAAGCTGTGAAACAATGTTCGCCTGTAGCCGCACGCTGGTAACCGGCGCAAGCAGACGACCAACGGCGCGGTTCAGGCTCGCCGAGATTCCCGGGGTTCCTTGCCGCCCACGCCCCTTGCCGCCGTCAGCGTCCACCGGCAACCCTCTGCCACCCTGCACCCCACCGTCCCTCCCTCCCATCGTCCTCCCCACATCTCTACAGCACTCATCCCTCCTCCCTCCTTCCTCCTCCCTCCTCACTCCTCCCCCCTCTCTCCTCCCTCCTCCCCCCTCTCTCCTCCCTCCTCCCCCCTCCCTCTTCCCTCCTCCCTCCTCCCTCCTCCCTCCTTCCTCCTCCCTCCTCCCTCCTCCATCCTCCCTCCTCCCTCCTCCCCCTCCCTCTCCCTGCTCCCTGCTCCCTGCTCCCTCCTCCCTCCTCCATCCCCCCTCCCTCCTCCCCCCTCTCTCCTCCCTCCTCCCTCCTCCCTCCTCCCTCCCTCCTCCCTCCTCCCTCCACCCTCCTCCCTCCTCTCTCCTCCCTCCTCCACCCTCCCTCCTCCATCCTCCCTCCTCTCTCCTCCCTCATCCCTCCACTCGTTCCTTTCATTCCAGAAACATACGACTCTTTCATATACCATCGCCCACCTTCCATCACTGCCGCCATCACACCCTCTCTATCCACACACACTCCACACAGCTACTACCACCATCACCCACCACCACCACCCAGTCACCCACCCACCACCACTGACCCACCAACCCACAACTACCACTACGACCATCACCAACCCACACAATACAAGTGCCACCACCATCATCCACCACCACCACCACCACCAACCACCTCCCACTCACCCACTCGCCACCACCACCAACCCACCCAACACAACTATCACCACCACCCACCCACTCACCCACTCACCAACACCACTCACTCACACACCCACCGCCACTACCACACCCACCACCACTACCACACCCACTCACCCACCCACCACCACTACCACACCCACCCACTCACCAACCACCACCCACCACCACCCACTCACACACACCACCACTATCACACCAACCCACCATCACTACCACACCCACCACCACACCCACACCCACCCACCCACCACCACTACCACACCCACCCACTCACCCATCACCACCCACTCACCCACCTACCCACCCACCCACCCACTCAGCTACCCACTCAGCCACCCACCACCGCACACAGGCCAGCAGACCCACCAGAGTGGTGCCCGGAGACGGGCAGGCATTCTGCTTCTGCGCGTGTTCTGGCGCGTCACCATGGACACCCACGACGCACCCCGCCGCTACCTTTGCATGGGAGTGATCCTGATTGGAGGTAAGCAGTTGGTGTTACCTGGAAGGGACGGAGGGTGGGTTGGGTGTGCAATGATCGGTTGGGCAAGGTTGACAGGGGGGAGGGTGGTGTGCTTGTGGATGTGTGTGAGAATGTGTGTGTTTGTGTGAGTTAGAATGTGTATGAGTGTGTGTGAATGTATGTGAATGTGTGTGAGTGTGTGTTTGTGTGTGTGTGTGAATGTGTGAGTATGTGCGAATGTGTGTATGTCTGTGAATGTGTGTTAGTATGTGTTAATGTGAATGAGTGTGTGTGTGAATGTGTGTGAATATGTGTTTGCACATGTGTCTGTGTTAGTGTGTGTGAATGTGTGTGAATGTGTTAGCCTGTGAATATGTGAGTGTGTGAATGTGTATAAATCTGTGTTAGTGTGTGTGAATGTGTGAGTGTGTGTGTTAATGTATGTTAGTATGTGTGAATGTGCAGGAGTGTGTGTGAATGAGTGTGAATATGTGTTAGTGTCTATGAATGTGTTAGTGTGTGTGAATGTGTTAGTGTGTGGGAATATGTGAGTCTGTGTGAATGTGTGAATGTGTGTTAGTATGTGTGAATATGTGAGTGTGTGCGAATGTGTGTTAGTATGTGTGAATATGTGAGTGTGTGCGAATGTGTGGATGTGTGTTAGTATGTGTGAATATGTGAGTGTGTGCGAATGTGTGAATGTGTGTTAGTATGTGTGAATATGTGAGTGTGTGCGAATGGCAGTTAGTGTGTGTGAATGTGTGAGTGTGTGAGCATGCATGTGAATGTGTGTTAGTATGTGTGAATATGTGAGTGTGTGCAAATGTGTGAATGTGTGTTAGTATGTGTGAATATGTGAGTATGTGCAAATGTGTGAATGTGTGTTAGTATGTGTGAATATGTGAATGTGTGCGAATGTGTGAATGTGTGTTAGTATGTGTGAATATGTGAGTGTGTGCGAATGTGTGAATGTGTGTTAGTATGTGTGAATATGCGAGTGTGTGCAAATGTGTGAATGTGTGTTAGTATGTGTGAATATGTGAGTGTGTGCGAATGTGTGAATGTGTGTTAGTATGTGTGAATATGTGAGTGTGTGCGAATGTGTGAATGTGTGTTAGTATGTGTGAATATGTGAGTGTGTGCGAATGTGTGAATGTGTGTTAGTATGTGTGAATATGTGAGTGTGTGTGAATGGCAGTTAGTGTGTGTGAATGTGTGAGTGTGCGAACATGCATGTGAATGTGTGTTAGTATGTGTGAATATGTGAGTGTGTGTGAATGTGTGAATGTGTGTTAGTATGTGTGAATATGTGAGTGTGTGTGAATGGCAGTTAGTGTGTGTGAATGTGTGAGTGTGCAAACATGCATGTGAATGTGTGTTAGTATGTGTGAATATGTGAGTGTGTGTGAATGTGTGTTAGTATGTGTGAATATGTGAGTGTGTGTGAATGGCAGTTAGTCTGTGTGAATGTGTGAGTGTGTGTGTGAATGTGTGAATGTGCTGTTGTGTATGAATGTACATAAGAGTGTGTATGAATATGGGTGTGTGAATGCGTGTGTATGTGTGTATGAATGTGTGAACGTGTGTTAATGTGTGAGTGTCGGACTGTGTGCGTGAATTGGAACTCATGACCTGTCACATAACAAGCATAATTCAGCCTAAAAATGCTAGGACCTTAGATGTTGTCAGGAGGTAAAACTCCATCAACCAACCTTCTTTTGTTATTATTGTTGTTGTTATAATTATAATTATTATCATCATCATCATCATCATTATTATGAATAATTTTTAAATTCAGAATTATTGATCGAATTGACAACCCTACTCCAATTCTACCCGAATAGGCCTGCCTAGCAAGGATTGCTTTCTTCATTAATTTGATCACGATCGCATTGCCTTAATCATTATGGTATAATGTCTTTAACTTGAGCTTCTTATTGTCAATGAAGCCTTCCATGATGTGCTATTAACAGAATGTAGAAGGAAAGCTCTGAGCGCTGTATCGGATTGTTAACCATGAACATGCGATGTGACATGTCAATCCACCATCACTCATCCACTGTATCACAGCAACACGCAATGACACACCCAGCGGTAAAGTGGATGGGGGTGGGTGGGGATGGCTACAGAACTGCTGACTGGCATGCATAGTGGACCATAAATATCATAGCAGCAGGATTTGGACCGGAATATATATTAGTTGTATTAATTATTTGTTTGCGAACCTAAGTTCATTTGTTGGTGCTCAGAACGCCGGACCTCATTAGTTGAAATAATATATTTATTTATTATGCAAGGGTAATGCCAAATTTGTCTTACTTTGGTTCTTCTTTTGGTTCTTCCTTTGGCTCATTCTTTGGGACTTCATTTGGCTCTTCATCGGAGGCTTCATTTGGTTCTTACTTTAGTACTTCCTTTGGCACTTCCTTTGTCTCTTCCTTTGGCACTTCTTTTGGAAATTCTTCCTTTAGCTTTTCCTATAGACTTTTCTTCGGTTCTTCCCTTGGTTCTTCCTTTAGTTCTTCATTTGCCTCTTCCATTGGCCCTTCCTTTGGTACAATACTTATGTCTGACATATATATTTATACATATATATATATATATATATATATATCTACACCCGGTGGAGTCGAGGAGGCCGCAGGTGGCGCCACCAGTACAGTGATGAATCTTACAGAGTATAACAATAATGATAATAATTCCCTTACGTATCTTTATACTCGCATAATTCGCTATGCATCACATATGCTGCATAACTATAAGCCATTATACGAGCATAACAAGCCAGAAGATTCCACCTATTCCCCAGCCTCCTCAGTCATCGGCTGGTTGACTCTATACTTTAGGTCATCCACTGATACAACCTCAGCTCTCAACACGGCACCACCTACTCACCCATGTCTCAACAACCGTCACGCTCACTCACTGTACCGCTGAATTCTTAATTTGGTTTTAGGCTAGAGGTATTGCATCCTCTAGCCAGAGATTATATCAAAGACCCTATAATACTAAGACGGCTCACTCCCTATCTCTCCCATGGTAATGTAAATTTCGCAGTGCCACCTTGTGGTGGGTTTGATCAGCCCAGCTGCTGGTTGGTGTTACACATGTAAACACATACAATTATATTATACATGAGATAGGTAAGTATGAATACACATCAGCATCAGCATCATCATCAGCATCACTATCATCACACATCTTTCACATTCATATATACATTTATACATATAATATAGCAACTGTTTAACCAAGAGAACAGCCAGCGCACCAAGTGGTGGGTTTGATCATTTTGATTACACAGTACAGGCTGAGTGAGCCGTCTTAGTATTATAGGGTCTTTGATTATACTTGTACCCACTAGCATGTCTTATTGTTCCTCATTTATGTAGGTAACTATTATAAATAAAATCCTCCGGTGTGACTGACACTGGTCCACATCTGGTGGAGGTGAGGAGACCGCAGGTGGCGCCACCAGTACAGTGTTGGGTCTTATGGAGTAGAACAGCAATGATAATGTAGTGGTCTGCACTGACCTCTCAGGCAAGTAGCCACATAGACAGGTAGGCGTGGGTAGTGTGTTGATATCAGGGAGTCTAGATGGTGTAATGGTTAGCACACTGGCCCGGAATGCAAAGAGATGTGGGTTCGAGTCCCGCTCTAGGCGCAATATTTCCCATTTTCATCACCCCCATGACACTGGTGCCGTGACCAGGATCCTGTACAAGCTTTGCGCTGTATGATTGTTGAACCTACCCTGTGTATGTATGTGTTAGTGCATTGCCTGTATGTATGTAATTGTAAGCATTAAAAGACTTACAATTCCAGGGGGACGAGTGTAGTGGTCTGCACTGACCTCTCAGGCAAGTAGCCAGATAGACAAGAAGGCGTGGGTAGTGTGTTGATATCAGGGAGTCTAGATGGTGTAATGGTTAGCACACTGGCCCGGAATGCAAAGAGATGTGGGTTCGAGTCCCGCTCTAGGCGCAATATTTCCCATTTTCATCACCCCCATGACAATAACAATTCCCTTACATATCTTTATACTCGCATAATTCGTTATACATCGCATATGTCTATGAACCGGGATTACTTATTTCCATTGTATCTATGTGTATCCATTTGTAGACAGCTTGAAAAAAAGGAGTCAGGGAGATCAGCAGCCTTTACTTCCTGCCTCACAGGCGCCAAATCAATTATAAACCGATAGTTGGTTGCTACACAACATCCGCACCTCACCGGAATGAGGACTTGCTCTTATAGGGTCAGACATTAAAGTTGCATGGTCCGATGGCTTGTGAGTTTTCCCAAACTTTTTTTAGATAAATATATTAAATTGATCGTTATGATCTACTTACCATTACCCTGAAGTGGTTTTGATGACTGCAAATTCATTTTGAAGATATTTGAAGTAAATGCATTCAAAATAATCTTGGCATGCTTGCTGAAACTCCCAGGCTGGAAGCCAAGGCTGTGACACCATTCCCAATCTCGCCATGGTCACGTGGTGTACTGAAACGTGATGAAACTAGGCCATGACCACCGAGAGCCTCAGAGAGGTCACAGGATTGACATGCATCTTAGAGAGTGAGTTCTGAGGCACATGGCTTCCTCTAGCAGTGGTGTGAACGTACATTCTTGTCAAATCGGATTTATTCCATAAATACAGCACCAATTGATTAGTGTAAGCACCAATATCTAAGTTAGATATGTAGGATCAAATGTAGGTAAGTGTTTTAGTTTTGAAAATACATTTATACCATCGGACCATGCAACTTTAAATTTGCATAGTCTGGTGGTTTTTGAGTTCCAATAATTTTATGAGATAAATATATTAGGTTGATCATTATAATCTACCTTACATTAGCTTGAATTAACTTTGATTTTAAATAACTAATTTTTGGAGATATTTGAAGTGTAAACATGCAAAGTTCAATGTTGGCATGTTTGACCCCATAGACATAACAGTAACTGGTTCAATTAAATTGACTTAGTATGCCCTGATAAGTGCACCAGTATCTATGTTGGATATGTGTGCTCAAACCTAGCTAAGGGCTTTGCTTTCTAAATTTGATGCTTTTATCGGGCTATGCGGCTTTAAAATTTAACTGACCCACTTGGAAGCTGCTGGCAATAGGGGCGTTCCAGGTTCCGCCTAGCCAGTGTTGGTAGATCGTGGGGTCGTGGGTTCGAACCCTGGTCGAGTCAAACCAATGACTTAAAAATTGAAACTTGTTGCTTCCTTGCCTGGCGCTCGGCATTATTAGGATAGGGCAAGGACTGGTTGGCTCAGTGTCAGGATAATGTGACTGAGTGGGATATCAGGTCATGGTGCTGGCAGCCTGGTCTTCCAGTGGGGCAGCACTATAAAGTCTCCATTAGTGCGCATGGTCACAAGTCAGTACTCATCCTGATATGACCCTAGATGTTGCTAGGACGTAAAACAACAACAAACAAACAAAAAATCTAGCCAAATCCTTCACTACAGAACCTACACTTTAAACTCATTACGCACTGACATAGTTACAACCACATGCCTCCTCCTGATGACTAAGCTTTTAACATACAGATTAACTTACTTCAAGCTTGCTACAATCTTTTTAATATATTTGTTTTTAACGTAGATTCTATTGAAATTGTAGTATGTAGATTTTATTGAAATTGCATTTGCATTAACATACTTACTAACTCCATAGGCCCCACCTGAGATTACCATGAACATAAGTTCAATCACAAAGGCCCACCCTACATCCCCCATCACCCTTTCAATGAGTATGTAACTACTAGAAAGATAATCAGTTAGGCCCCCACACCCTACTAATGCTTACCATACTAGTCTATGTTTCTTTTATGTTTCTTTTTTTTCTTTTCTTGTTCTTTACCTATCATTCATGTAACAATGTTTTGCTTATTTGCCTGTAATTGTCTATCTGTATATTGTTGTAGATTTGTTAACTGTGTAGAGGCAATTGTGATTAGGGATGGAAGACCAGACAGAGCATTAGCACTTACAACATGTTATTCAGAGGAATAAAAACACTTGAACAAAAAACAAAAAACTTATTTTTTTTTTTACGTCAGATGAAATACTACTTCCCGCATCATGGTTTGTTTGTTGGGGGTTTTACATCCTGGCAACATCTAAGATCATATCAGGATGGGTACCAACTTGTGACAGTGTGCAGTCATGACAACTTTATAGCACTGTCCCACTGGGAAATCAGGCCACCAGAACCATGACCTGATTTCCCACTCAGTCACATTATCCTAATAATAATAATCTAACCAGTCCTTGTCCTATCCTTGTAATGCTGAGCGTTATGCCGAGGCTAGGTAACGACAAGTATCAATTTTGTAAGTCAATGGTTTGACTCGGATGGGTTTCAATCTCCAGATCTTCCGCACGGAAAGCCTGCGCTCTACCAATTCGACCACCACATCCAGTCCCTGTATCATGACATAAGTGTATTAAAGTTGCATAGTCCGATGGTTTTGAATTTCGGTATTTTTTTCGGAGATAAATATATTAGATCGATCACTAGTATCTACTTTACATTAGTTCAAAGTTACTTTTATTTTAAATGGTAAACTTTTGAGATATTTTGAGTGCAAACATGGAAAATTAGTTTTGGCAACCTTGCCAAAACTCTAACACCATGGACTTCTGCAGTAACAGGTTCTGTTAAGTTGACTCAGTATTGCCTTCTATGCAGAAACAAATGCTTAATAAGTGCATCAGTATCTAAGTTAGATATGTAGAATCAAATCTAGATATTTGGTTTGGTTTTGAAAATTTGATATTTCATCGGACTATGGAGCTTTAAGCAACACCCCCAACTACCATATATGGATGGGTCCCAACCTCTGTATGTGAACATTCATGGTGACTTTATAATGTTGCCATGCCACTGGGACCTTAACCTATTATCCCACTCACTCACATTTTCCTGATACTGAGCCAACCAGTTATTTCCCAATCCTATTAATTAAATGCAGAGTGTTAAGCCAGCTGTTGGCAAGTATCAATTTTGCAAGTCCCTTGCTTTGAGCCGGGTTGGCGTTCAAACCCACGACCTTCCACATTTGATTCCAGCTAGTCAGCCAGCGTTCTTAGTCTTACTGATTCCGCCACTGTGTCCGGTGAGGTAAACGAGCAAAATGATTGTACTAATACTGGGGTGGATTGATAGGTGGCACTGTGAATATATTAACTGTTGGAGGCAATGGCATGCAGAGCTTTTATGATGTCCGGGGCCAACTCCTTGATTATATGTCGTGAAATCTCAACTATAGGGTCTAGTACTGAGAAATGTGAGCAAGGAAGACATTTTAAATATGCCTCGATATGGATGCCTGGGGCCATCGCACCCTCTGCCACCCCACTCTCTGCACACTACTGGTTGGAGGACATTTTCAAAACAACAATGTACTGGTTTTACACTGCTGCGTAAATACAACCGATACTCATCTGTGTTTCTATTTCACAGTGAGTATGAGGGGTGATGGCGTGCAGTGGGCCTGGGGATGAGCATGCAAAGTACCAACCAATCATGGTGACCTTGACCTTAGTAGATCTGGCAGGGATCCTGTGTCATGCAATATTGACGGAGCTTGTCTCCTCCCCCTAAATCTCACCACTACATGATCGGTTGTATGAGCTACTTTTGTTTTTGTAACCATTAATTTCCTTAATTATCCCCCCAATGTTGTATTTGTTTCCCCAATTAATGTTCACTTTAACTGCCACCAGATGGGGTGGCTGAATGAGTAGAGCGTCCGTCTCCTGTTTTTGGAGATCGGAAGATCTAAACCGATGAGTTTGTGGGTTCGAATCCTGGTCAAGTCAAACCAATGACTTAAAAATTGATACATGTCGCTTCCTAGCCTGGCACTCTGCATTATTAGGACAGGGCAAGGACTGGTTGGCTCAGTGTCAGGATAATGTGACTGAGTGGGATATCAGGTCATGGTGCTGGCAGCATGGTATCTCAGCGGGGCAGCACTATAAAGTCACTATGAGTGCGCACTGTCAGAAGTCGGTACTCGGCCTGATATGACCTTAGATGTTTCTAGGACATAAAACAACAACAAACAAACAAACTTTAACTTCCAAATTGTCGTCTGACATTATATTTGTTCTCATTCATTTTCAAAATTAGGATTGTATGATGTCACTATATATTTTGAATTATTGATGGTAGCATTGACCAGTGAACAATTAAAAAGGAATATTAATTGTAAGTGAATCAAAAGAATTCTCCTAAATGTGTTGCGTATTGGCCAACGAAAATAAAATTATTGTAAACAATTAATAAGTGCTTCAAATGAATTGTTTTAAGTTTGTTCTGCTTTAATCAATGAAAATAAAATCATTGTAAAGTGTATCAAATGAATAGCTTTAAATAAGGTGTGCATTAGTCAATGAAAATTAAATTAATCAGAAGATTCCAAAGTGATCCAAATTAATTCTCTTAGGTTTGTTGCGCATTCATCAATTATAGGCCCAACACTTTGAGCTCACTTTGCACCGATAACTACATACTTCCTGATAACCAACCTCGGTAGGATTCTTGCCATACATTTGTTTCTAATGTTGGTTAGTTGGTTGTTGGAGTTTAAGGTCCTGGCAAAATCTAAGGTCATATCAGGATGGGTACCGACTTGGTTCAGTACACACTCATGGCGACTTCATAGTCCTGCCCAGCTGGGAAACCAGGCTAGCCGTACCATGACCCATATCCCACTCAGTCACATTATCCTGACACTGAGCCAACCAGTCCTTGCCCTATCCTAATAATGCCGAGCGCTTGGCTAGGAAGCAACAAGTATCAATTTTTAAGTCATCGGTTTGACTCAACCAGGGTTCAAATCCCACGATCTACCAAAACGGGAGATTGACGCTCAACTCATTCGGCCATCTCGTCTGATCGGATGAGCTATCGTTGATGGATTGATGTTAATCAGGGTCTGCACATCGTAAGGTGCTGCCATCTGGTGGTTCTAAGTAGCACTAGAGATTAGTACTGTAGTGGTAGTCTGTACTGAACTCACGGACAAGGTGCCACATGGACGCGTTAGCCCTGGTCACATACACGGTAGTGAACGTAGTTGAACGTAGTTGAACGTAGGATAGATTAATGTGGGTGAAAGGTGCTATCACTACGTTAAACTATGTTAAGGTACAGCAGGTTTTGGTTGATCACCCACCTAATAGTAAGGATAAATACGTTATGGTACAGATCCTGGTACATAACGGTACGGATCCTGGTATGTTACGGTACGGATCCCAGTATGTCCAACTACATTCAACTACATTCAACTATGTTCAACTACGTTACCCTCCACTTCGTCCACTAACGGCTATGTGACCACGGCAGAACCGCCAAGGTTTTGTGCGGGTCAAAGTACGCTAGAGTACGCTAGAGGTCGCTAAAGTATGCTAGAGCACAGTAAGAAGTATGCTAGAGTATGCTAGAGTATGCTAGAGTACACTAGAGTACGCTAGAGTAAGTTATCATCACAGAGGCTACATCTGCCTCAAACGTACCTCTCTTTTAAACATGTCCAAAGCTTAAATCGGAACTCACGGCCCACACACATTCTTATCACGTTCTTATCATGTTCTCATCATGGAGAAGTATGAATCCCGGTACGTTTAACTACGTCCAACTTAATCTTTACCAATTTTTCTTTTTCCTAGTAAGACCAAAGTGGTGGCCAGTTTCAAAGAATGACCCAGATATAAACACATCTACAAATATACCTGTCTATGTCTATATAATATATATAAACACATATATCTATCTCTATAAATACTAACGAGAAAATAGCCTTTGCTGCTGATGCGCCCTTAATGCATCACCAACCATTCAATATATAATCTATATATGTGCCATGTAAGAATTATACGAGTATGACTACCAGGAGTGGAATAACCCTCCCGCAGTCATCGCGCAGTGCACTGCCTAGATTCAGTTAATGCTGTAAATGCCCACCTTCCCTCCGTGTCGCCACCAGCCGGGTGCTGCGTTGTTTCCGGTCGGCCCACGGTGCCCTCCTGGCTCTGGGAGCCAGTTTCCCCATCAGAGGGCACCTGCGAGAACTTCAAGGGCAACATGTCCCGTAACGGCTACGTGTCCACTCCCAAGTACCCGCACAACTACCCGGATAGTCTACACTGTGAACTGCTCATCTATGGTATGTATCCCACCAGCGTTACGGGGAACCAAATTATACGTGTCGCTACCTAGCCTGGCGCTCGGCAATACTAGGATAGGGCAAGGAGCTGTGGAATGAGGAAGACCAATTGTAGTCTACTAATTGTCGGCGATTGAAATTTCCACTGCTTAATCAATGAATGTAATGAAATATCTGTTAAAGATTAGGCCGGTTCCCAATAAATCCACTGCTTAATCAACAAATGAATTCTTTTTAAATTAAAAGATTCGGCCGGTTCCTAATAAAAAAGGTGTAATAATGCCCCCCCCCCCCTCGCACACAGTATAATTTTTAAACCCCACATCCCAGAACATTTTGAACAATTATTTATTCATCTGAATAGGCTTCTTCTCTGGCGGGTCTTTCAACTGTTCTGTATTTATGGTTTATCTTTAATGAAAACATGCACAATATATTTCTGCGTGCACACTGAAATGCTGGTGATGGGCTTTGTTTGCTCATTTCTGCCGGGCGGGATGGGCTTAATCAATGAGAATGCTGGCTGGTTTCTCAATTGTTTGTTTGTTGTTAGTCATCTAAGGTCATATCAGGACTGGTACCGACTTGTGACAGTGCACAGTCATGGCGACTTTATAGTGCTGCCCCACTGGGAAATCAGGCCACCAGCACCATCGTGGGGAACCGGGGTAGAATAGTTCCCTTGCACCCCCTTTCAGATCGTAAAAGGCGACAAATGGGGCGACTCGTTTGCCGTGAGTCACAGCTTGTGTCGGTGGAGGAAGGGATCCTGGTGCATGAGGTCTTCAGGGAGCTGCGGCTTCCTGTCGACCAATACTGCACTTTGGCCCCGACTTCACCTAGATGAGGGGTTGGACTGGCCTGGTCCAATCAATCGGCTGGTCACGCCAAGCCCTAGGAGTAGTACTATGAAAAATGTAATTATCGACAAACTCATATTTATACATATATTTATATATATACATAAATTCAATTTATTTTCATTTTTCACTACTCCTAGAAGGCGGTGGCTAGGGTCAATCTGGTAATGATCTTCCATTTTGGTAGATCATTGCTTGAGTATATCACCCTTGTATCCTTGGTGTGTAACTGCCGGGTATCCGCAGCTCTGCACACCTCCATTTGGGGCTCCGTGGTGGGTGGGGAGCAAGGGTGATGAATCTCTTTCATAAACTATGGCTTCAAACCAAAAAAACAAAAAAGACCGTTGACAGACTCGGATTCGGACCAGGAAACTTCTAGTGAATGGGTTAGATTTGTTGTCCTTGAGGCAACCGATTCATCCCATCCTCTGGGCAAGCTGTCCCCATTTGCCATTGACAAAGGCATTCTGGGGATAGCAGGCATGGTGACTTCAGTAAAAAAAATTACGTTCTGGACAGATTCTTGTGGAGTGTGGTAAGAAGGCCCATGCTGATAACCTGCTGCGTTGCAAGACACTGGCAGGTGTCGGCATGAAGTCCTCACCTCACCGATCCCTGAACTCTAGTAAAGGAGTAATCCGTACTAGAGAACTCCAGGGTATCGATGAGGTTGAAATCGCCTCTGAATTAAAACCTCAAGGCGTGTTAAATGTCAGAAGAATAACTATTAAAAAAGAAGGAAATATCATTCCTACAAACACTTATATTCTGACATTTAATAAACCCAGAAGAACCCAGAAGAAGTTGAAAATTGGCTACTTAATCGTTGATGTGGATTTGTTTATTCCAAATCCACTCTGATGTTTCCAATGCCAGAAGTATGGTCATGGCAGAGACAACTGCTCCAGTGAGCAGACCTGTCTCCGATGTGGTCAGAAAGGGCACGAAAATACAGACTGCAAAAACACAGTTAAATGTGTTAACTGTCAAGGTGCCCAAATGGCCATATCGAAAGATTGTCCTGTGTGGGAAAAAAGAAAAAGCTGTTCAAAGGGTGAAAACTGGAAGCAACATCAGCTACCCAGAGGCTAGGAAATTGGTTGAGGGGTCCATCCCCTCCCGCTCCTATGCCTCTGCAGTCAAACCCTCCACCAGGACAATCGAATGTCAGACCGACTGCACATGGTTGAACTTGGATCAACCAAAGTGCAGTCCTTCTGGTTTCCAGAGCGTGGTTTCTTTGACGAAGACAACCACTGTCCAAACTGATCAAAATTACAAAAAAAACAAAGCCGGTGCCTGAAAAGGCTCCGGCACAAAAACAGAGGAGAGTTGCTCCCGATAGGGAGCAGAAGGGATCTATTTCCCTTAAAAATAAATTTTATGTGTTGGATGAGGAAGAGATGGCTGAGGCTGCGCCGAGTCGTGGTCGCAGCGTCTCCCCCAAAGTGAAAATGAGGGAGAGATCACCCGTCAATCCACCACCTTGATGGCGGGTGAATCTCTTCTTCAATGGAACTGCCGAGATTTTAGAGCAAACTTCAATGAAGTGCGATTGCTTTGTGAGAGGCTTGACCCTCTTGCCCTTTGCTTGCAGGAAACCTATATAAAGGCTACTGATCAGATTTCTCTAAAGCACTACAATATGTATCACTCTTATGCACTGGATGGGGAACGAGCCACTGGTGGCTTGTCCATTCTGGTGCGTGAAGATGTGATACACACCCCCATCACCTTAAATACAACTTTTCAAGCAATAGCCATTCGAATTAGTCTAGATAAAACCATTACAATATGCTCCATATATATCCCCCCTAACTCCATATTCTCAACACAAGATTTGGAAACTTTGGCTGATCAGTTGCCTCCCCCCTACATTTTAATGGGGGACTTCAATGCACACAACCCCATATGGGGTAGTGCAAACACAAACAGCAAGGGCAGGGGAGTTGAGAATTTCCTAAGCAATCGCGCTTTAAGCTTTCTGAATGATGGGTCCCATACTTATGTTCATCCTGTGTATGGGACCTGCTCTGCAATCGACCTCACTATTTTGCAATCGGGTCTCCTGCTGGACTTCTCATGGAGAGTCTGGAACGACCTTTGTGGAAGTGACCATTTCCCTATCGTGATTACGACTAAGGGACCAGCTCGGAACTGGAAGGAACCGAGTTGGCAGCTGAGCAAAGCCAACTGGTCACTATTCCAGTCACTCGCCCGTGAGAGGTTCGTGGGAGTAGCCCGCAATGATCCTGTTGCAATGAAAACATTCACAGAGATCTTGGGGTCGATTACAGTGGAAACCATTCCTAAGACCTCGGGATTTCCAAAACATATAACAAATCCTTGGTTTAATGTAACCTGTAAGAATGCTATCAATGAGCGGAAAAAGGTGCAACGTCTGTTCTTCCGGCGGAGGCAAGGAGGCTGTGTTGGAGACAATATGTCTCCAGCATAACCACTCGCACCCCACTCTCTAAAGTATGGACCATGATCCGGAAAATAAAACAAAAATATGCTGGATCATCGGTCCAACATCTAAAACACAATAATATTCTTTTAACTTCCATAACCGACATAGCCAACCTTCTTGCCAGTACTTTCTCCCAGAACTCATCTGTGCAAAACTGCCTTCCGGCCTTTGCACAGATGAAGTTGCGCCTGGAACGACATTCTATAAATTTCAAATCTAATAACACTCAGCACTATAATAGTTTTTTCACAATAGATGAATTAAAGCACGCTTTAAATAGATCGCACGACACTGCAATAGGTCCAGACAAAATACACTAGCAATTTTTAAAACACCTCCCACCAGCACCAATAGAACTGCTTCTGCACCTTTTTAATAATATTTGGCGCACGGGAGACATCCCAACCTCCTGGCAAGAGGCCATCATTATTCCCATCCCCAAACTGGGGAAAGACCATACCGAGCCCGGGAACTACCGCCCGATAGCGCTTACAAGTTGCATTTGTAAAACTTTCGAACGAATGATTAACGATCGCCTCGTCTGGATCCTGGAGTCGGAGCACCATCTGACCGACTTCCAGTGTGGTTTCAGGCGGGGGAGGAGTACCCTCGAGCACTTGATCCGATTGGAGTCATTCGTTCGAAATGCCTTCATAAACAAAGAACATGTCGTGTCCGTATTTTTCGACCTCGAAAAGGCATACGACACGACATGGAAGTACGGCATCCTGAAGGATTTGTTCAATATGGGGTTTAGAGGGCGCTTGCCCATTTTCATTTCTAAATTGTTATCAAACCGGAACTTTAGAGTTTGGGTCAATGCTACCCTCTCTGATCCTTTTGATCAGGAGATGGGTGTACCTCAGGGTAGCATTCTATCTGTTAGCCTTTTTGGCATTAAAATTAACAATATAGTCAAATCCATAAAGAGTACTGTATCCTGCAGTCTCTATGTGGATGACTTTTTAATATGTTATAAGGGTAAAAATATGAACACTATAGAACGGCAGCTCCAATTAAACATAAATAGCCTTTCCTCATGGGCAATGGAAAATGGTTTTAGATTCTCCAAATCGAAAACCGTTTGCATGCACTTTTGTCTTTTACAGACTTTGCACCATGAACCTAATTTAACAATTGGAAATGATCCCATAAAAGTCGTCAAAGAGACCAAGTTTTTAGGAGTCATCTTTGACAACAAATGATCTTTTATCCCTCATATTAAGTATTTAAAGTCCAGATGCCTTAAGGGACTGGACATTTTAAAAGTTCTAGCCCACACACAGTGGGGAGCAGATAGCACTGTTCTGCTCCAATTATATAGAACTTTAATACGTTCAAAATTGGACTATGGCTGTATTGTTTATGGTTCAGCCAGGAAATCATACATATCACAGTTAGACACTATACACCATCAAGGCCTTCTGCTGGCCCTGGGGGCGTTTAGAACCTCGCCTGTCCAGAGCCTTTATGTCGAAGGCCGAGAGCCTTCCCTTAAGAGTAGAAGGCTCAAACTGTCTATGCAATATGCGATAAAATTAAAAGGAAATATTTTAAATCCTGCATATAACTACATTTTTATGCCACCATATGAACGCCTCTATGAATCAAGGCCAACATACATAAAGCCGTTAGGCCTCAGAATAAAGCCTCATTTGGAGGCCCTGAGGGCAAATATACATAACACAGCACCCTCACAATATTCAGATGTTCCTCCCTGGCAGCTGAGGAAACCAAATATCATCCTCCAGCTGGCCATGTCAAAGAAAAGTCAAACGCACCCACTTTCATATCATGAAAGCTTTATCGATGTGCGAAGTGCTTTTAGCGCCCACCTAGCCGTTTACACGGATGGGTCAAAGACAGACAACAGAGTCTCTGCAGCAGCAATCGTCCATGGACGTGAATTAGGTACGCGTATTCCAGATCAGAGTTTTATCCTGCTGAGGCACGAGCACTCCTACTCGCGTTAGAGTGCATCGAAACCTCAGCCAGTCATAAATTCATCATTTTCACTGACTCTTTTTCCTGCCTTCAGGCTTTAAACAATAGGAAACTGGACCACCCAATACTACTTAAAGTACTCATTAAACTAAACTCTCTTTCAATAGCAAAATTTGACATTCACCTATGTTGGGTGCCTAGTCATGTGGGTATCCCAGGAAATGAGAGAGCAGATCAAGCGGCCACTCGAGCCCTGACTGCTCCTTTGGAACACTGTCATATTCCCCACTCTGATCTGAAACCTACCATTAAAAAATACATTTGGAACCTATGGCAGATCGAATGGGATGAACACCCAGACAACAAACTCCATAGAATTACCCCCTCCGTGAACGGACTGCCGCAGAGTCACCTGGAAGGGCGACATGACCAGGTTGTTTTAACAAGATGCCATATTGGCCACTCGTGGCTAACACACGTTTTTCTGCTCAAGGGGGAGCCTCCCCCTGAATGTATTGGATGTCAGTCCCCACTGACATTAAAACACATTTTATTAAACTGTGTGGATTTCATGGCCCTGCGCCAACAATTTTACACTGCAAACAACATGCATGACCTTTTTACTAAAGTAAAACAAGAAAACATTTTAGCCTTTTTGAGGGCAGCTGGTTTGTACCAACTCATATAGGTTTTTAAACAAATTTCATCAGTGAATAATACTATCATTTAGACTTTTATTTAGCTATATGATTGTGAGTTTACAAAATTCATGAGTGTCCATTGACACAAAATTGATTGTATGCTTTTACATGTAAAAGCGATGGTTTGAACAAAAACAAAATTTCTCGCCGTGAATATGGCCTATGCTGCCGACACCGAGTAAAGCAACCACCAATCATCATCACCATGACCTGATATCCCACTCAGTCACATTATCCTGACACTGAGTTTAGCCAGTCCTTGCCCTATCCTAGTAATGCCGAGCACCAGGCTAGGATTAGAAAGCAACAAATATCAATTTTTAACTCATTGGTTTGACTCGACCAGTGTTCGAACCCACAAACTCATGGGTTCGGTTCCCCCGATCTCCCAAAACAGGGGACGGACACTCAACTCATTTGGCCATCCCGTCTGGTCTAGCTGGCTTCCCATGTGGGAGATCGTGGTTTCAAAGCCCAGCCAAGTCAAAGCAATGACTTATCAAATTGATACGTGTCGCCACCTAACCTAGTGCTCAGCATTACTAGGATATATCAAGGACTGATCAGCCCAGTATCAGGATAATGTGACTGAATGGGATATCGGGAAAAAGTGCTGACGGACCGGTTTCCCAGTGATGCAGCACCCTGTCCTGATATGACCTTTGATGTTGCTAGGATGTAAATCCCCCAACAAACAAGCTAATCTGAAACTTGATAAACTTGCCTCCTCCAGGGCCACCACCACTACCGACGGCGGCGCCTAGCGATTGATTTTTGAACTAACTCAATACTTTCCTTACGAACCTATGGTGCCACCTTGCGGGTTCGATCCTCCAGGCGCTGACGTCACACATCGTGCCGCGTCTCCTCCGCCATTCGGCGCTTGGATGCGAACCCACGAGGCAAAGCCAATCCCTGTATTTAAAATTGCATCGTCCGATGCTTTTGAATTTTTGACATTTTCTGAGATAAATACATTATGCTAATCATTATAGTCTACTTTAGTTTAGGTTGAAGTAATTTATATTTTAAATGGCTAACTTTGGAGATATTTGACGTCAAAACTTGCCAAATTAATTTTGGCAAGCATGCCAAAACTCTGGCACCATAGGCTTCAGTAGTAACAGGTTCTATTAAATTGACTTATTACGACATTTTGCGCAGCAATACATGCTTAATAAGTGTGCACCAGTATCAAAGTTGAATACGTAGAATTATGTCTATATAAGTGTTTTGGTTTTGAAAATTTGATGTTTTCATCGGACTATGCAACTCTAAGGGGTGGGTTGAGAGTTGTACAAACTCCCCATAAGCAAGTTGCTAAGTGCACTTGCTGTCCAGACTCCAACTCATCCACACCCCTTCTATCGCCTCTCCGCTGCCGGTCTCCTCCTTTCTTTTCTTTTTCTCCCGGGCTTACTCCTCCCCATGATCAAGGGAGTTGTTTACTTCGGTAGGGCCCTTTTCATTTTTCACTGTTTCGCTTTCCACCTTCTTGCTGCAGATCCCACCTTTCCCCCTCCCTTCCTTCTAACTCATCGGTGACCTGACACAAGTGCACAGTTACGATCGGACCGGAGAGGACCAGTGTTACTCCAACGACTTGTCGTTATTGTTGTAAAGAACCCCCCGCTTCTACAACCACCCCCTCTGAAGTTTACTCTTCATAAAAAAAACAGACTGATTTATCGGGGCCGTTTTCTAATGCTGTAGTCCTGCAGCCTGTAACCGTTAAGGTTATGAACCCACCATAAGGAAGCAGTGCTGAGTGTTTGCGTTGTTGTCTACGGTACTGTTGCTAGTTCTGAATAAAAGCAACGTATAGCACTTCTGTCTCATCGTGAATTATGTAGGATCAAATCAAGGCAAAGGGTTTCTTTGTTTAAAAAAATTGTGATGCTTTCCTTGGTTTGTGCAGTTAAAATTATTTGTACAGTATAACGCCGTTAAACCAAACTTGAAGGGACCCTAGACATTTGCTTGGATTAACCGATCATTGGTTTAGCCGAGCTTTGACTTTGACTTGGCTTTGGCAAAAACAGGGGTGCATTATGAATGTACAATGTATGTGGACACTATGATTATTGTTTTGTATGTATATACAGTTTAACCCCATTAAACCAACATAGGTTAAATCAAACGATCGGTTAATCCACACTTTTTTCGGCGACCTGGCAAAATACTACCATTTATCATATAAAAAAAGTCTCAGATGAAGTTAAAACCAGATGAAAGTTTGGTTTAACCAAAGACCCTATAATACTAAGACAGCTCACTCAGCCTGTACTGTGTAATCAAAATGATCAAACCCACAACTTGGTGCGCTGGCTGTTCTCTTGGTTAAACAGGTGCTATATTATATGTATAAATGTATATATGAATGTGAAAGATGTGTGATGATGGCGATGCTGATGATGATGTTGATGCTGATGTGTATTTGTTCATAGCAATTTCATTTTGATGTGTATTCATACTTACCTATCTCATGTATAATATAATTGTATGTGTTTACATGTGAAACACCAACCAGCAGCTGGGCTGATCAAACCCACCACAAGGTGGCACTGCAAAATTTACATTACCATGGGAGAGATAGGGAGTGAGCCATCTTAGTATTATAGGGTCTTTGGTTTAACTGTACCGGAAGTGGCCTGGGGCTGACAATTTTGTTTAGATTAACTGATACTTTGGATTAACCAACTTTGGTTTAACCAACTTTTTTATATGATAAATGGTAGTATTTTGCCGGGCCGCCGACAAAAGTTTGGATTAACCGATCGTTTGGTTTAACCGAGCTTGGTTTAACGGGGTTGTACTGTATTGTGTCTGTTTCAGTGCCACCCAACCACATGGCGCGCATGTACTTCATCGACTTCGCCCTGGAGTCATCCCGCTCCTGCTGGTTGGACCGCCTGGAGGTTATGCAGCTCGATCAGTACGGCTACACCAGGTACAGTGCACCCGAGATAAATGAGTGCTGGCAATCAAACTTCAGACACCTTTTGATGATCTTTTTAAAACTTCTTTTTTTTATATACTAAAATGTAGTTTATTCATTGAATAATGCCTTTTGTCAGCGCCAGAGCACTGGTTTTCCGGCCGTACAGTCCAATTTGTTGGTACATAAATAAAACTATCAGGTGAAATAATAACCGCATGCAAATCTTGTTTGATAATAAAAGTATTATACATAATATAAATGAACTATTAGTTGTAATAGTAACTGTATACAATTTCAGTTCAATAAAAGTATTATGCCTTTGGTGAATATGCATTATATGGTATTGCATGGTTCTAGAATTTTCTTTAAACATTCACGTGATTTTAACACGTATTCCTTACACGAATGTAGCTTAATGATTTCGTATTGGTTGTTTGTTGGGGTTTTACGCCCTAGCAATACTTATCGGGGCGGGTACCGACTTGTAGCACTGCACACTCATGGTGACTTTATAGTGCTGCCCCACTACGAGATCCGCCCGCCGAGACCATGACTCAATATCCCACTCAGTATCACGCTCGCCATCACTAGGATAAGGAAAGGACTGGTTAGCTCAGTGTCAGGATAATGTGACTGAATGGGAAATCGGGTCATTGTGCTGGCGGCCTGGTCTCCCAGTGGAACAGCACTATAAAGTCACCATGAGTGTGCACTGTCACAAGTCGATACCCATCCTGATATGCCCTTGGATGCTGTCAGGATGTATAACTCCATCAAATAAACCTAGTAGATTTATTTCAAAACATGGCAGAAACTAAAAACCAAATAACTATGCAACTTTAATCGAGGAACATAACAACAATAAATGAATGAAGGTGGGTGAACTCATTCAGTTTTTTGTGGTTTTTAAATTAGTTTTATTCACACAGGTATTGAACGCACAATTTGTGAAGGGTTGTTGTATAGTGAGGTGCACTGACCTACCCATGTAAAATTCCACATGCAGACAGGCGTAAGTAGATGGATTGCACCAGGGAGCCATTGGTTAGGGCACTAGCTAGGTACAATAGTCCCTTTGTTTGTATCACCCTCTCCACAACATTGGTGCCATTACCAGGATATCGTACAAGGTACATGCTCTAAAGATTTTGAACCATACCTGTATATGTACTGTAAGTGCGCTACCTGGATTTTTGTAATTGTAAGTTCAGTGGAACCCCGATTTGACTCGCCCAATTTAATAGCCCTGTCACACTACGATGCATCGCGCAAACGGGCACTGACATAGGTGATTTTGGGCCTCTATGTCGGTCTATGTCAATATGCGTTACTCTGATGTTACGCATTCGCTATGCGTACATTGGTATATGCCGATGTACGTCGATGTTCGTCGTTATACAGCATCGCTCGTCAAGGGGTCGCAAAATTGTTGTGCATGTACAAAACTTTCGACATGCGACACCGTGTGGCTGTTATGTCAGGCCTACGTTATGCATACGTTAGACATATACGTTGATGTATGTTAGATGTTCGTTAGCGGTACGTTATACAAATGTTGAACTACATCCATCGTAAGTCGAGCCGGCGGAAACATACAGTCCGCATATTGACAATGTATAACAATGTATGGATAACATACATTTAGCATTTCTCCACCATGTCTTGACATATTTAACGTATAAGGCATACTTCTGACGATTGAATAATGTATATAACGTTCGCTGGCATTCTGCGAACGTTGTGTGAGCATATACAAGCATTTTTCGAGCCAACGTATGGCCAACATATGGCCAACGTATGGCCAACATATTGCCAACGTATGGCCAGCGTATGGCCAATGTATGACCAACATATGACCAACATATGACCAATGTTCCTCCCACTGGGGATAAGTTACTCATATGCTATGCATATGCTGGCCATATGCCGAGAACACAGGAGGCACGTTAGTCATAGGTTTGGCCATACGTTCTATGATACACTCTCAAACGTTGTCATATGCTAGCAATACACCGCACATACGTTCTGCGTACGTTCAGTACATTACGCTGACGTCCAACTTGTCCACCCGCACAGAAAATTTAGAAACATCTCGACGTAAGAAAGTGATTTTAGCCATTGGCCACGCGCTTCCGCGATGCGTCGTAATGTGACAGGGCCATAACATAAATTAATATAATGTGATGATTCATTCATTGGACCCAGAATTCTTTCAATTCAAATGTAATTCAGTAAACTGGACGCTGATTTAGTGTGATCTTGCTGCTTTTTTTTGTTCGTGACGATATTGTATGGATCCGAATAGTGGCGTTATAACGGGGTTTCACTGTATGAGTGTTCCAGAAGGACCAGTATAATGAGGTGCACTCATCTCCACAGGTGAAATGCGCGATATGCGTCGGCGGGTGTGGATAGGTTGATAGCACCAGGGGACGTAGGTGGTCTAATGGCTAGGACGCTAACCCATGAATGGCAGAAGTGTGGGTTCGAGTCCACTCTAGGGACAATGCTCCCTTCATTTGAAAAAAAAGTCACAAAAAAACCCCCCAAAAACAGTACAGATATGCCGCACTGGGAGACCAGGCCACCAGCACCATGACCTAATATCCCACTCAGTCACATTATCCTGATACTGAACCAATTAGTCCTTGCCCTATCCTAATAATGCCGAGCACCTGGCTAGGAAGCGACAAGTGTAAATTTTTAAGTCATTGGTTTCACTCAACCAGAGTTTGAAACCATGGAATCGAATCCCACGATCTACCAAAACGGGAGACGGACGCTCAACTCATTTGGGCATCCCATCTGGTCAAAGTAAAGCTTGTTTAATTTAATGCATCTCCAGAGCACATCCATTTTTTTCATCAGCGATTGCACGTAAAACATATGGTCATTCTGACATATTTCTTTAGATGAAACCTGCTGCCACCACATAGGCTACTCTTTCCGATAAGCAGTAAGGGGTCTTTTATATGCACTTTCCCACAGACATGACAGCACATACCACACCCTTTGATTAACCAGTTGTGGACCACTGGTTGGAATGGAAAATAGCCCAAACGCACCTCATCGTACTCCACTGATACTTCGTCATGTATGGGTTATTAATAATAGTTTTTTGTGCCTACCATACACAGTTCATATTAATTTTGATGGTTTTTTAAAAATAACTTTGGTCGCATTGACCAGAGTGGCATCCATTTTGAGTCAGGTAACCGCAAGTGTTGTTAACTCCGCCATTAGATAGTGCCACCAATATGGTTTACCACATAATGGTACATATGGATTCCATCAGATGGCGACACCATATTAAAACAGGATTGTGCATGAGCCCTGAATATAGCAGAGAACGTAGATCACGGTCTCTTAATATAGTTAGAGACCATGAAGAAATTCCTCCAGTGTGTGTGTGGCACGAGGGGGAGCCACCTCCATAGAACTCCCCGACAGCTGGAGGGGGGAGGCACTCCACCAATGCGCCAATGGAGGAAGTAGCAAAGTATATATATATGTTCCCTTAGCATTTATACTCGTATAATGCGCTATACTTCACATAATGACAGTTCAACACAATATTGATCCAGGGATTGATGTGGAGTCTAGCTTTAACTTTAACCCGTGCACAGCACAGCTTAAAGCTAGTGTCTATTATAAAATGATGCCATGTGCTTCTTGTATTTTCAGTCCGATTGGTTCCTTCTGTGGCAGGGACAGGCCCCCCCTCGTCATTGGCTTCGGGCCGTCACTAAAGCTGGTCTTCACCTCAGACCGCTACGTCAGCGCGCGAGGCTTCCGGGCACGGATAGAATTCCTCCCACTCTTCTGACGTCACTAATGTCGTCACACAACTTTCCAGTCCCAATTACCCATACCAGTGTGAGATAACATTCTGACTCCCATTTTTTTTTTAAACACGTGATTTCGCAGTCACTTTATTATGCATAATAAAGCGACTGTCACTATAGAGGGAGTGCATGTGACGTCATCACTCAGCAGTCAGCGGTCAGCCATCTTCGATTATGAGCACCCTCCCTAGCCATGTTGTGAATGCATGCAGATGCAGTAAAACAGAGTTTTCTTGTGTTATGGGAGGTTCTGGGCAGTTTACATCCGATGTGTTTACTTACAGCACTTTAGCAACAACTTCTGAAGCCAAACTGCTCAACACAGTGACAAATAAACCAACAAATCAGTAAAAAAGCACAGTGTAGGCAGTTGCAAGCCTTCTGCATGTAATCCAATATGGCCACCAAAAGTTGTCTTGTGACGTCATTACACCTCCTCTATAGTGCTATGACCATCCCCCCAAACAGTTTCTTTTTGCAAATGTTCAATTATTCTGTAATATGAATTGATTGTTACTTTTTTTTAATCACATAGACATATTTTTATTTCAAACAAAATATCTTATTTGTTATTTCAAACCAAACATTCTATGATATAGATACACACATAACCATCAACATACATTAAAATGAGTAGATATAGATTTCATGTCTTTAAAATGATTTTTTTTTTAACGAGTCGACAAATACACGTGCCGTGTGCAAAACAACCCGACCCCAGTAACCCACCTCTTGGCTGGGGTTTGCTAGGAGTGATGATGTCACATCTGTGCTGATACCTGTAGGATAACCGCTACCAGTACAACCCCTATGTGTTGTTTTAATGCTCTTTTTTTTAAATAACCCAGATTGTCAGCTTCTACAATCATAAAATACTTGAAATCCTATTTTGCTGTACATATATCGGTTATTGAACAAAAATATTACGTTTTAGATTAAGGCACCATTTTGTCCACGCCGAGCGTATTCGTTTATTCAACCCGAGTCTGTAGGATGTGCGCATGCGCCAAAAAGTGGCTCAGGTGACCCGAGTTGATTAATCGATTACACCCGATGGTATCGCTGACCACGTGACCATGTGACTACGTGACCATGTAATTTATGTGTCTTCGCGGTTTACCCTTGTGACCTATTTTTCAGGCAATTTTCTTTTGAATACGGGTATTCCAAGTTTTATCTGATCGCTCGTGGAGGACTGGAGCTGCGACCCAGCATGCCAGGTCGCAGCTTCAGCTTACACACCGGAAGTTGGGGTTGGTGCCCCCCTCTCAGCACTTCGGACCTTAGGTACTCCCACAGCACAGTCTGCAGGACACGGCTGCTAAACAACCCTATAGAAAAAGAGTCAGGATGCCGGTGTTGCAGTTTAAAAAGGACCCGGTTTAAAATGGGGCTTTTCGCAATGCGCATGCATCAAAGTCGAATGGCGAGCCTGAAAACTTATCTGAATTTCTGGCTTGCTTCTGTCTGGTCTGTAGAAGAGCTCAAGCAAGGATTCTTTCAGGAATCATTTTAGTGAATTTTTGTTGTTTGATAGAATATATTATCCTCTGCACTAACAAGTTAACAAGCAATTAACAAGTTAGTAAACATGGATACAATCTCAATCAGGCAGAAATGAATGGGCATGCGCATTGTGAAAAGCCCCGGTTTAAACCGAGTCCGCTTTAAAGCTGCAACACTTGGTTATCGCCATAACTATATGAATTTGCAATATAAAGTGTTAAATATATCATTTAAATGCTTATTTATCAGAGCCCGCTACATTTGGGGTTAGTAATTTATTAAATCAAATAGATTAATAGACTTTAAGAGTTTTAATTTGTATTCACTCTATCAATTTCTCAATTTTACACCAATATTGGAACCACTACTGCCACAGTTCATTTACTGTGTATACATATATTTGTCATTGTTTAAGAAAAGAATAGAGACCTTTTATTCCTTGATAGAGCATCGAGCACAGAACATAACATTTGGAGCATAGAGTATATAGGACATGGATTACATAGCATGGATTATAGACCATAGAACATAGAGGATAGATGTCAGATATCAGGATTTGGCAAGAAAAGAAGAATATGGGATTTGCAACAAAAACGGGAGGAAGACCTACCTGCCAGCTCGGTTATAGCAGTGAGGAGGCAGGAGTAGCGCGGCTCATGTAGTCTGGTAGGTGGCGAGAATTGGTGCCTTGGGTATTGTCGGCCCAAGATGACGGTCCAGAGGGTGGTGACAGGAATAGCCGGGCAGTTCCTCCCCCTGCCATGAATCAAACGCAATGCTAACACATTATGATGGATGTTGTGTGTGAATCTTTTTTTTTTAAACTCTAGTGGTGGTAACTCAATTTTGTTTTTGCAGGTATTACATTTATTTTTGTTAAAGCTCTTCATTCAGTGGATAAGCCACGACTGTTCGTTGCCGCTCTTGCATCCCATAATAGTCGACGTACCATTGATCCTCATGGAGTACTTGGAAGACCCGCACCTGGTAAGTGGGTAATGAAATCCATGGTAGCTGAATTTCATGATGTGGTTTCCTGGTTGCCCGGAACCCCCCCCCCCCCCACCCCCCCAAATAATTTCATGAATCATATAGACCTAAATTCTTGCATTAAATTTATTAAGGAACACTATATTTTAAGATTATGTGAAAAATTGCACCAAAATGTGGGTTGTTGCACCAGAAAACCATGTAAAATATTGCCCTAAAATGGGTGTTGTTCCACCAACCCATGTGAAAAAAATGACCCTAAAATAGGGGTAGTTTCGATCCATATTTGGAAATCCCCCCAGCCAATTCCTGGGTGCCCCCCTGGGGGTGGAGGTGGGGGGATAGGATTAGATGCAACCTGTAATGTGTGCACGAGGGTAAGGTAAACATGAGTAAACAGGAAACATTAGCTGAACAAGAAACAACTTAAGCACATTTTCCTTTGTGCTGTTTTTGGTGGGGTTTTTAAAAACTGAATCAGTGCATTGCTGCCATTTTGGTTGATAACCCAAAAGTTGCATACAAGGTCCTCGCTGACTGGCCCAGTCTGGGGCAGGTGACAATCTTAAACCAATCAGCTTTGATACTACGTAAGCTCTAAATAAGTGTGAATGGGCTTAAGTAGTCTGGTGTTTATATGTGCTTTTATCGAAGAAATGATAACCAGGAGAGGGCCCTAAATTCCAGTTTCGAAATGTACTGCAGAAAATGCTCAGGCTGTCTTCTTTGTAGTGCCTCAAATTTAAAGAATGCCTCAAAGATTTTCAAAGTAATAATAATCCCTGGCACTAAATGTCAGACTTACTGACATAATTTGATTAGTAAACACTTCCAAATTAGGCTCTGTCCTCTTGGACAATACGTTGCCCCGTTCTGATATGACCTTAGATGTTGCCAGGACGTTAAACACCAACAACCAACCAATAATACGCTGTCACCACTGAGCCTCTCCTGTAAAATGATTTTTTGTTATATTTTTGGTATCTGTCAGACTTTTTGACAGGACTTAATTAATAAGCACTTCCAAATTAGGATCTGTCTTTTTGGACAATATGTTGTCATCACCTGCATAAAGCTTTTTTTTTGGTTGGCGGTGGGGGGGGGGGCTAAATAACTTTATTATTCAGAATAACACACTTACCAGCACTAAGGCACTGGCCTCCCAGCTGTAGATATGGTTAGTTACTTACACGAATCATTTCAATGATGACTAAACTAACAAATGAGAATGTGGTTAGTGACAAATCCTACAAAATCTATCAACAATGTTCTTGTAGGAATATGTTCTGAAGTGAAAAATGTAAAAATTGAAACTATTTTATTTTAAAATATTATCTTGTTTGGTTAACTGTAATAAAAACCAATGTTTGAATTTGTTGTGTGTGTTAAAATGATGTTCTGGATTTGTGTTTGAGTTCCATGTTATGGTGCAGTCACACTACGACCCTTCTCGCCGGCAACACGGCGACGTGTGGTGTTTTTGGGCGATAATAAGTGAAACGTCGGGACGCGCTGGGGGCGCGTTATGGGGACGTCGGTACATTCCGGTACACTATTTTGGACGTTGATGGTCGGCGGACAACGTCGGCGCGCGTTGCCGGTCGCCCAAGGTTTGAAGCATGTCAAAAAAAAAAAAACGACCGCCAGCGCGCGCAAATATATGGGTAAGGACGGTAGGCGCGCATCGCGAAGCGTTGGACGCGCCGGAATAACGTTATGGGAACGCTAGGAAGACAGCGTGCGCGCGGGAGGGTCGTTGCTCACACGTTGCGCCAAAATGGGGTGTTTTTGTTTTATGCCCTAGCAACACTTAAGGTTAGATGAAGACGTCGCGCCAAACTTCTTTTTTTTTTTTTCCTCACGCGTCAACACCCGTTGGCCGCGCGCGAATAACGCGCCGCGCTGACGCTGAACTTTTTCCCTACACCGCCGAAAGGTTGGACGTCTCTCGACGCATAGAAGTTATTTTGCGCGCTGGCGGCGCGCCGGCGAGAAGCGTCGTAGTGTGACTGCAGCATAACATAAGTGATATTAATGCATTGCTCAATTTATTTAAGATCAACATATTTACAATGTAATATAAACGGCCGGAAGACCAGTGCCTCGGCGCTGAAAAAATGTATATTCTAATGAATAAACTGTTTTACCAACAACAACAAACTAAAAAAAAATCAGTTTTGTTCAACTCTGACATATGCACAACATGTAAACCTTCAAATGAACATGGATTCTGCTATTATTTGCAACGTTTTCAGTCATTATTTGGAAGTTTGTATGACCCCCAATAGCCGATGTCTACTTTTTATGCTGGGGGTCGTTAAACAAACAAACAAACAAACAAAATGGAAGGTTTTCACTTTTGCCTTCCACGTCACACTTTAATACCCAGTTTCAGGGAATAACCCAGAAGGGGTCTCGAGGTTGATGGGATCGATGAAGCGGGGTATTATTTTTAGGAGGTTTTTCCATTTTTTGAAAGCCTATGCTTTTCCTTTGTGCTATTGTCCAAGTGCCGTTGTTCCAGAACTAAGGCAGGTCCTTGTAGTTCATACAAATATCCCACTCCCCAAAGGGCATAATGATAATTCTTTATGGTAATTAATTCCAAAAGGTATTCTCACTGAATGTCATTGCTATTTACATTGTGTCATATATTTTTTTGGTGATGGTTTATTTACCCTGTCCATAACGAGTAAGTCACATTGCGGCTTGTTTCCATCGCTGAACAGCAATAGTCTCAATTTGGTAGTAGCCTTTTCATCTTAGCTGTTAGTAGTACAAAAGTGCATACTCAGTATTCGTCATTATGTATCATAGCGCACTGACATTTTTGTTACCATGAATATCGCCTTTGCTGCCACCACGTGGCTAAAGGCCCAGTCAGACCGTACCGGACAAAACGGACAGTAAACGAATGCTAAACGGATGCTAACGAATAGTTAAATGGACGTCAAACGGACGGACCGGACACTAAAAGGGCACCAACTGGACACCAACCAGACACCAACCGGACACCTACCGGACTGTTCATGGACGCGCCAAAAACCGACGGACCGAATTCCCGCAGCACCATCAACAGACTCTTTAGGATACAAAACGGACACCTAACGGATGAGTAACGGACATGAAACGGACAAAACGGACATAAACCGGACACCAACCATAGACGTCTGTCCGGCGGTGTCCGGTGTCACAGTTTCAATGCCCGGTCAGTTTCAACGGCCCGTATAGACTCAAACTCAAGGCATTGTCAATGGTCGTGAGCAATCTTCATACAGAAAATACAGCAAAAGTGAAATATCTCTAAAACTAAACCACTTATTAACAAATCGCTTGGTACACATATAGAAAACATCTTTACCAAAAAGACTGTATTAAATTTATGAGGTTAGGGTTCTTGATTAGTATTAATTTTGAATAAAACTAAGGTTTTGCACTGCGCGTACCGTCAAACTCAAGGCATTGTCAATGGTCGCTAGCAATCTTCATACAGAAAATACAGGAAAAGTGATATATCTCTAAAACCACACCACCTAGAAACAAATGTAGAAACTGACGCATGAAACTGACGGGCCATTGAAACTGACCGGGCGCTGAAACTGCGACACCGGTACAAAGTTTTGAACATGTTCAAAACTTTTACCGGACACCACCGGAGGTAGAATGGACACGCCGGATGGGTACCGTATATGAACCGTACATTACCGTACTTCACCGGACAGTGTCCGGTTTCTGTCCGGTTCCTCAATCCGGTGAGGTCTGACTGGGGCTTTAGCGATCACCTATCAATCAATATCCAGAGGTGCCACATAAATAAGATTGTCAGTAGGGAGTTCTCCCTAATACACAAATTGTAAATAGGCAGAAATGGCATAGCCGAAGGGGGAGGGCCCAGGAGGGGGGGGCCCTTTTTTTTTTTTACAAAAGTAATACAAAATGGTGCATTTTGGTGGACTTCAAGATAAAACTAGACGTAACAATTTTCTTATAAAGAAGCTAGAATGATCCATTGGTAAGAGATTTCAAATTAACAGCCGGAAATGTGAAGATCAGTGTTATTTTTACTATATTTTTGGGAGATCTCCCGCCAAATCGGGAGACTTGGCATCTCTGAATCTCAAATTTTCACCCAGGTAATATTATATACACATCAATTAGTATTTATGGATAGTACAGACACTGTCTTCGAACATCTGTCTGCTTTCCCAATCTCGTCTGCTGTCATTATGCAATTAAATCCACGAATTCGTTTATGGTGACTGCATTGGAGAAAAATAGGCGACACTCGGCGAAGATAATTAATTTTAATTGGCAGCAAACATTTACTAAGAGCAGATGGTGAAATATTTACTAGTGTATAATCGTCAATTAAAGTGTTTGCATAATAAAGTCTAACAATTAGAGAATTTGCGTGGACATTATTTAAGGTGTGAAATAGTTTCAATCATTTGTAATTTTAAGCCGTGTTTACACGGGCGAGTTAAGTCGCTTCATATAAATCGCTTGGCCTAGTTCGCCTCACATTCGCCGTGTAAACGCACCACTGAAGCGGATTAGGGCTGATTCGCTTCATATGATTCACTTCATGTAAACCACCTCGCGAGGTGGTTTATATGAAGCGAACTAGCTTAAGCACGTCACAAGCATGCGCAGTCAAGACCTCAGTTTGTTTATTTTCCGGTTGATCAAAAGCGCATATTATATAATTTGGTCTATGAAACCGCTAGCTGTCGACAGATATTTTTTTCATCATTTATTTTTAGGGTTTCACTGCCCAGCAGAAGTTTTGACCATTCCAAACCAATACGATTCAGTCCTTACATATCTAGGTCGAACCCTCACTCTCTCGTGGTGATGTCGACGAACCCAAACTGGCGCTGGTTAGTCTGGACTTGCTCATGCGCAGGTATCGATTTCCGCCTTCAAACTTGGTGCGTGTAAATGCGCCGCTACTTCACTTCATATAAATCGCTTTGTCTAATTCGCTTCACAATTGCCCCTGTAAACACGGCTTTTTTAGTCATTGTTTAATAACAAAGCTTGTAACACTCACATATAAGCATAAAGAGGAATGCTATGCTGGGTGTTCTGTAGCATGTAATGTATTTTGTGTGGAAAAGAGACAAAAGATATTAAAGGTTGCATTGAGTTTTGTTTGCTCTTTGTTTCTTGAAATTCCTGTGGGGACCCTCAAACTCAAAGCAAGTGCCCATAAGGCTAAATTTAAACAGTGGCAGTATCATCCTTATCATAGATGCAATCGCACAATCACTCGAAACAGCTGGTTTTGAATAGGAGAATGCCCGAGTTCCACCTCAAGAAAAACTGATGCTGTCTCATTCAAGACAATTGGCAAAACAAAAAAGGATCGCTACATAAAAGATAGAATTCAATTTGACACAAGAAATTCTCACTAAATTCCTTTCTGCTGAGCATTCATTGAATATTTGTCAACAATAAAAAAGGTCTAAGCGCTATTATTGCTAGAATTTCAAATCGAATACCATGAGTGGAGTTGACAAAAGCATGTGCCATGTGCAAAACAACCCGACCCCAGTAACCCACCTCATGGCTGGGGTTGGCTAGGAACGATGACGTCACATTTGTGCTGGTACCATCCTGCAGGATAACAGCTACCAGTACCAGTCCTACATGTTTTTTTTTGGTAATAACACAAATTAATGAAATGGAAATATAACTAAACCATGCAATCATAAAATACTTTAAATCCTATTTTGCTGTAGTTATATCGGTTATTAAAAAAAAAAAAAAAAAGGTTTTGGATTAAGCCACCATTTTTTCCACCCTGAGCGTGCAGAACCGTATTCGAATATTCGACCCGAGTCTGTAGGAGATGCGCATGCGCGAAAAAGTGGCTCGGCTGACCCGAGTTGATTAATCGATTACTCCCTCGAGATAGCCGTGTTCACACACATAACTTTAGGCCGACTTAGATAAGGTGAATTAGATGAAGCGAATTAGTGGCGCGTTCACACACACCGAGTATTGGGGCGGTTTAAGCCGGAAATCGATATCTGCGCATGAGCAAGTGGACAAAATGGTGGCTTAATCTAAAACTTAATATATTTTTTCAATAACCGATATATGTACAGCAAAATAGGATTTAAAGTATGTTATGATTGTAGAAGCTGACAATCTGGATTATTATAAAAGAAAATCATGAAAACAACACGTAGGAGTTGTACTGGTAGCTGTTATTCTACAGGTACCAGCACAGATGTGACGTCATCGCTCCTAGCAAACCCCAGCCAAGAGGTGGGTTACTGGGGTTGTTTTGCACACGGCATGTGTATTTGTCAACTCCACTCGCGGTGTTCGATTTTAAATTCTGACGACTCTGGTGACCCAAGTCGCCCGGGTCGTGTTAATCGATTACGGCCTAGATGTCCAACTTAGATACTGGTGCACGTTATTACATAGAAGGGCATACTGCATACATTTAGTTGAACCTGCTACTGTTGAAGTCTATGGGATCAGAGTTTTGGCAAGCACACCAAAATTAATTGTCCGTGCTTACACTTCAAATATCTCTAAAGTTAGCAATTTTAAATCTAAGCTACTTCAAGCTCATGTAAGATAGATTATAACAATCAAACTAATCTAAACCATCGGACTATGCAACTTTAATAAGCAAAATACTTATTCTAGAAATATCAACTCATTGCAATTAAAATAGCCATGGGATACTTGGGCTAATGTTCCTAAATCGACCAGTCCTTACCTACTGAGTTGGAGCTCAAATAACCAATTCTGTGACCTAGTGACGTCATGCAGAGAAGGTAAACATGGAATCACACAGGTTATAAGGCATGGATAAAGGACTTATTTTTCACTGTAGTAAAATTAGGCTTAGTAATATTTCATATGGTCGCCTCTGTTTTGTAGCGAACTGATTCTTTACATCTATTGTCAATAATTAGTGATCCATAAGTGTGAACATATTTCAGTTCCATTTTATCTAGGAGGCTTATCCAATTGGGTAAGCATCCCCTGGTCTATGTTACTCTAAAGTCTAACACCTAATAAGGTAACAATCGCAGCTGGGCTATATATGACCCCAGCTCTCAAGGGACCCTACATAGCTCATAGAGAATAGGTCCTTTCAAGATACATAAACTATGACTAGTCTTATTCGATTATGATAACTGTGGGTAAATAAAGTTGCATTGGTCATGTTATTGCTCCTTTAATAGAACATCCTCACTACCAGGAGTAGTGATCATGATTTGATCTGGACTACAACAAAGAAAGACAAAAGCAGTATAGAGGTTTGGGTACAAACTAGGAAGAACTTCTGAAGGATACAACAAGGACATGCTAATAGAACACATGAACAAATCTGAAAAGATAACTCTGAAATTACATAATGTAGATGAAATATGGGACCATACACACACACACATAATTCACTACTTAGACAAGAGTTGCCCAATTAGAAAAAGAAAAATTAAACAGGACCATGACCCATGGATAAATAAGCACATACTAGAAATGATTCAAATCAAACACAAACTGGCAAGAACTTGCCACAAATAGTAATAGTGAAGAGGGGATGGAAAACTACATAGCAGCTAGAAAGGAAGTAACTAAAACAGTCAGAAATGCCAAAGTACTATATAATATCCCAAGACTTGATCTGGAGAACATTCATCGATTTCAGCAAAGTCTTTAATACGGACGACCATACCATATTTAGGCAAAAGCTGAAACTGATGGGTATAACAGGGAAGACACAATAATGGGGAAAAAAGAGACATACATATTCAATAAAATTAAACATAAAATTAAACCATTTAACATTGTATAGGTAACTAGCATGAACATGTTGATGCTATATGAAATTTTAAGATCTGTAGTGATCATGTGGATAGTCATGGGACATCTCGCATTTTATTAGGCAAAAATATTATAACGTGTTACCAATTTAACTATGAGAACCCTGCAGGAGTCGTATGTATGAGCAACTTTTTATCGGCTCCGGTATTAAAGGCGGGTCCCGGGTTATCTAATGCCGGTGCTACAGATGTGTCACGAGGTATGTATGTGTCCAAAGCGCAGCAGGGTTAGTTAACGTATTAGTTATTTAGCAACTTGGGGGGCCCCTCTGAGCCTGTTGCCGGCAGTGATTTGTTTTTTTTGGTTCGACAGTATGAATATTGCCGCCGATATAGCGGCAGTGTTAATGTCAGTTCGAGTTTAGGGTTAATTTAATTAAATTTCACGATTTGAGTATGTAATTCTGTTAAATATGATCACATTCAATAGATTTCGGCCTAATCGGTCTCTAACACTGCCAGGCACCAGCCAGTCGCTATTGCTGAGCTTGTTGCCGGCGAGCACTGCGGCGGACGGTGGCGATTTGTTTACTTTACATTCGTCGATTCGACACTATTAATATCGCCGCCAATGCAGCGGCAGCGTTAATAACGGTTCGAATTTAGAGTTAAATTGATCAAATTTCACTTATTGCATATGTAATTCTGTTAAATATGATCGCATTGAATAGATTTGGGCATAATCGGTCCCTAACATCGACGTTAACCATCCTATGGCTTGGGGTTAGTGCAGGCGACTTGAAGCTCATGGTGTTTGTCTAACGCCGAC
Source organism: Branchipolynoe longqiensis (assembly GCA_030323885.1). Lineage (NCBI taxonomy): Eukaryota > Metazoa > Annelida > Polychaeta > Phyllodocida > Polynoidae > Branchipolynoe > Branchipolynoe longqiensis. The sequence continues at coordinate 33,005,950 of CM059195.1, forward strand.
ACATACATACAGAGTTTTCGCCGCTAACCCGGTAAACCCGCCGAAAACCAGCTTCACCACGCTAACCCTGACACATACATATGGCCCCTGGTCTCACCACTTGACCAAACTGTCTATATGTGTATATGTAATATATCTGTATTATCCAAGACCTTTGCTTATAAAAGTGTTGTTACTGGTAGACACGGATGATCCCATGCCTACGCTAATTTAGATATTACACAACCTATTCATTGATACTGTTAAGCCGTGTTTACACGGGCGAGTTAAGTCGCTTCATATAAATTGCCTTGTCTAGTTCAGTTTACATTTGCCGTGTAAACGCGACCCTGAGGTGGATTAGGGCTGATTCGATTCATATTATTCACTTTATGTAAACCGCCTTGCGAGGTGGTTTATATAAAGCGAACTAGCTTAAGCACGTCACACGCATGCACAGTCGAGACCTTAGTTTGTTGACTTTCCGGTCGATCAAAAGCGCATATTATATCATTTGGTCTATGAACCGGCTAGAGGTGCACAGATATTTGTTTCATCATTTATTTTTAGGGTTTCACTACCCAGCAGAAGTTTTGACCATTCCAAAACAATACGATTCAATCAATACATATCTAGGTCGAACCCACTCTCTCGTGGTGACGTTGAGGAACCCAAACTGGCGCTGGTTAGTCTGGACTTGCTCATGTGCAGATATCGATTTCCTCCTTAAACCGCTCCGTGTGTAAACATGCCACTACTTCGCTTCATATAAATCGCTGTGTCTAATTCGCTTTACAATTGCCCGTGTAAACACGGCTTTAGATTCGCTATGCTAAACATAAAATTTCAGTAGAACTAAACACTTGTCTGTGAACATAAACATAAAACATTCTAACCGGTTGTCTCCGAGGAGAATGTCTTCTCGTTAGTGATGGCAATAAATAAATATATATCAAGTTAAACACAAAAATTAAACCATTTAACATTAAAATTGAGTAACTAGCCCACTCGCACAAAGTGTGTATAACTGTATATATGCCTATGAGGTATCATATCCCACACATGTAGTGTATTGTTAAAAGCACCCTTTTACATTCTAATGGGACGACGATGTCGCTCCCTAGGCTGCCGTCCTGCCCACTGCATAAAGCAAGCAGCTTAGCTGGGATAATGTATATTGGTTATGTTGGTCACCGCCCTTATTATATCCCCATATTGAGAGGGTGGGTGTTCCCACAGGACATGTACCTGGATGAGACGGGGCCAGGAACTTGGGTTGTTTCCGTGTACATTCTTGGTATTTCAGGTTTATTATAATCCACATGATTGCCGTTCAGAAAACACAACGAGAAGTCAAGATCCGGGTCCTCGCGTTCTGGGCCACGATCGGGGGCACGATCATGGATATATTTTTGTTTTGTATCATTGTGCTGCAGCCGTGAACCATTGTGGTCCCACCCACTTTTGCTTTCTTAGACAAACATCATTTTATGTTGTTTGTCTGGGGGAGCCGTGAAGTGGGCGAGACTACTCATCCTGTGGCAATTGCGGGCTTGGGCCGATTAGCCCGCATTCAGAAATGCGGGCTACTCGCCGAGACAGACCCACAGTTGCCACCATTTGCAGGGCCGGGTTCCCTGCTGTAACGTGTTGCTAGAAGATGTCAATTGTGACTCTCCTAGCAACAGGGGCGAGGTTGGGCATTCGGACCCAGACCCATTGGACGTGTTTTTACACGCTCTGATGTTTTAGCTGAGATTTAGGCTTTTATTGTCGAAATTCTAAATTGATTTAACTTTTATATGTAACTAAGGGCCTTTTGCTTGGTAGGCCATAAGCAGCCGATTCACCCTTCTGCAGGGATATTAATAGACATATTATCAATGAAAGCCAGAATTAACGTAGTGATATTTGGCGGAGTAAGACATTAACGTAGGCTGGTTATCAGTGACAGAGAGAGTGTCTGCTTAGTTTTGGATTATTTAAAGTACATTAACACATACCGAATGGCGCGGAGGAGAGCCAGTTAGTTGAGATCATAAGTAACACCTTTTATATATAAATGCGGGGAGGGACAAAACCGTAGTTCTATAATACTCTGGCTGTCCACCCTTAGCCCGGGAATTACACCGACCGAGGCGGTCGACCTGCAGACGGGACTGGAGGTGGCGGCGGCCCACGGCAGGGCCAGGAAATTCACATGGAAATAATTACATATATTTATCTTAACACGTAGGCTCACCTTAGGCGAGGGTGGAATAGCCAAACGGTTAAACTAGCAACTAATGAAATTAACAAGTTGAAAATAAAAATGCTTTAACAATTCTTTAATTTAACAGGTTGGAGAGCTTACCTCGATCGGGCTATGGTGGTTAAATACCTCATTCGAGCCCCGGTGCAATTTCCAAGGTCGAATTTCTTATAGGATTAAGGTGCAGGTTCACAAATATGGTTGTGGAACACTGAGTTTTAGGAGGTTTTCATATTGGAATACATCACTAGAAAGCCAAAAATTAGATATAATTTCCTGGATATTCCTAGGACATTTAGTTGGGACCGGACTGAGTAAATTAACAGTGAATATTAGGAAATAATTCAGTAGTTACAACACATGTCTACAGGACAGAACTGCCCATGATAGTACTGTGTTGGTATAGCCATAAATCCTAAACAATAGAGGAAACTACAGTCAACCATGGGGGTATATGCTGGTCTGTGGCCCACTCATATACTTCCACTTGCCACTGGGGAAGGTCCTGTGGGGACTGTTGTACATCATTTAGATATATTTTTTGCATACCAATATATATAGATGTATATGTATGTATATGTATGTATATGTATATATGTATATTAATATATATATATATGTATGTTAATATATATGTATATGTATGTATGTATGTATATATATGTGTATATATGTATGTGTATATTAATGTGTATGTATGTGTATGTATATGTATGTAAGTAGTATAGAGAGGACCGGGCATTTATAATAGGCATAGGGGGTTTGGGTTTCGGGGCAGGGATTCCCGGCGCCAGGGTTCCCGGCCTCCCGGCACCAAGACTCCCGCTACCAGGCCTCAATTCAAATAATAGAAATATAAATAAAATGTGATACCCAACAATAAAATAAATGAAATATAAATGCAATAATATACTAGGTAAGTTAATGTTGCTGTACCAGCAAGAAATGCCATATTTGTGGGGATTATGCACCAGATGCATAATTACAGTGTTATTTATGAACATAGCTTACTGGCTACCCATCCCCAGGCCTTCCGGCACCGGCCTTCCCATAAATAATATGAATAGAAATAAAAAGTGATAACCAACAATCAAATAAATCAAATACAATAATACTTAAGGTAGGTTTTTCTTAATGTTGTACCAGCAAGACAAGCCATATTTGTGGTGGTCATGCATCAGATGCATAATCACAGTGAATTATTTATTATGCATATATATATATACATATGCAGACATATACATGACTCTATATATATATGCATATAAATACATATTGTATTTAGAGATGACCGCATCACATATCTTAGAGTGGTACTCCATTTGTCACTGCTAAGTTAATTCATATGTAGTCTGTGTCACTATCAGACTTATTGCAACAATGCAAGAGGCCTAACCTCTGACACTTTCACACTCAGATTTTAACCAAACACTGCCATTACCCTAAATAATATTCCATTTATATTTTATTTATTTTATTCTTGAGTACGCATGTACATGTATATATACACATACTTTTAAAGGTATATGTATATATACACATATGCACATACATATGTATGTATTATATATATTATACAATATATAAATATTATTGCAATATCAGGTGAAGAATAACTTACCAGTGTTCCTAAATGTAAGGATGACTCTGCCAGATCCTTCACAATAGTAATCCATTTGCAAGTAGCAAGTTGACTGTTGTGTAGTGTGTGCCTTCAGAAATATGTGTGTGCAGTGTACTGTGGCACAGACCCTTATAAGCCAAATCCAATCCACTCTCACACCTATTCAAAGGGCATAAGCTCTGACACATTCACACTCAGTGAGCTCAGCTGCCAGTGGAGGTGTAGCCCAGAGAACCATTGGCAACCTGAGGTGTGAAAGCTTTCCTTGGCAGTTTTTGGTTAAAATCTGAGTGTTAAAGTGTCAGAGCTTAGGCCCCTTGCAATAAGTCTGAGAGTAAAACAGACTACACATGGGTTAACTTACCAGTGACAAATGGAGGACCACTCTACAATATGTGATGCAGTCATCTCTAAATACAGTATGTATTCACATATATATATATAATTATGTAGTCACATATATAGGTCTCCATATGTATATATGTATACATATATGCGAATGGATGTATATATAGACATATATATAGGTGCATATGTAATATTTATATATGTATATACACATAGGTATATGTATGTCTATATGTATACACATATGTATGTGTATATGTATATGTATATTTATATCGATATATATATATATTATATATGTATATACATGTATATGAAAATAAAGAAATTATTCCAATAATAATTAAAATAATACGGTAATAATAATGACGGCACCGTGACTCTCGGCCTGATGGCGCAGGGACTCTCGGCCTGCCGGTGCTGGGACTCTCGGCCTGCCGGCACTGGGACTCTCAGCCTGCCGGCGCCGGGACTCGGCCTGCCGGCGCCGGGACTCTCGACCTGCCGGCGCTGGGACTCTTGGCCTGCCGGCACTGGGACTCTCGGCCTGCCGGCGCCGGGACTCTCGGCCTACCGGCACCAGGCCTCCCGGCACCAGTCTTCCCTTAAATAATATGAATAGAAATAAAAAGTGATAACCAACAATAAAATAAATCAAATACAATAATATTTAAGGTAGGTTTTTCTTAATGTTGAACCAGCAAGACAAGCCATATTTGTGGTGGTAATGCATCAGATGCATAATCACAGTTAATTATTTATTATGCATATATATATTGGTATGCAAAAAATATATCTAAATGATGTACAACAGTCCCCGCAGGAACTCCCCCAGTGGCAAGTGGAAGTTTATGAGTGGGCCACAGACCAGTATATACCTCCATGGTTGACTGGAGTTTCCTCTATTGTTTAGAATTTATGGCTATACTAACACAGTACTACCATGGGCAGTTCTGTCCTGTATACATGTGTTGTAACTACTGAATTGTTTCCTAATATTCACTGTTAATTTACTCGATCCGGTCCCAACTAAATATCCTATGAATATTCAGGAAATTAGATATCATATTTTGCTTTCTAGTGATGTATTCTAATATGAAAACAACCCAAAACTCAGTGTTCCACAACCATATTTGTGAACCTGCCCATGAATCTTATATGAAATTCGACCTTCGAAATTGAACCGGGGCTCGAATTAGGTACTTTAACCATCGTAGCTCAAACGAGGTAAGCTCTCCAACCTGTTTAAAGGTAAAAAAGAATAGTAGAAACTGGATTTTGGATTGTTTGCAATCTACAAACACTTACAACCCCAAAACAAGAAATCCAAAATTATTACAAAGACAAAATTCTAAATACTTGAATCAAATTGGACTGGTGCTGCCCAGCAGTGAAAACATAACTAGTGTCAGAGAGCATGTATATAAACAGATGAGAGGGACAACCCACGCGAAAATCGGTAACATAGGCTACAGTGGCGTTCCTGGCGGTTAGTGTTGAACAAGCTTTGAGTTTGCCGGTATGCGCAGTGCAAAACATTTGTTTTTATTCAAAATTAATAGAAATACAGAAGCCTAACCTTATCAATTTAAGATAATCCTTTTGGTAAACATGTTTTCTATATGTGTTCCAAGCGGTTTGTTTCTATGTTGTGTAGTTTTAGAGATATTTAACGTTTTCTGTATGAAGATTGCTCACCGCCATTGACAATGCCTTGAGTTTGCCGTACGTGTAGTGCAAAACGTGTATTTTATTCAAAATTAATAGAAATACAGAACCCTAGCCATGTAAATTTAATATAGTCTCAGTGTTAAATATGTTTTCTATATGTGTTCCAAACAGTTTGTTTCTATGTTGTGTAGTTTTAGAGATATTTAACGTTTTCTGTATGAAGATTGCTCACCGCCATTGACAATGCCTTGAGTTTGCCGTACGTGTAGTGCAAAACGTGTATTTTATTCAAAATTAATAGAAATACAGAACCCTAGCCATGTAAATTTAATATAGTCTCATTGCTAAATATGTTTTCTATATGTGTTCCAAACAGTTTGTTTCTATGTAGTGTAGTTTTAGAGATATTTCACTTTTTCTGTACGAAGATTGCTCAAGGCCATTGACAATGCCTTGAGTTTGACAGCTGTGTCATATACTGTTCAACAATCACCACTTGGAGCGCCACAGTCGGCAGCTGTTACACAGTCTAGTATGGGAGTTGTCCCTCTCATCTGTTTATATACACGCTCTCTGCTAGTGTTATTAGTTAACACTAGTTAATTTACCCATTAAGGGCAGGGTAAATAAATTCATCCCACCAAAAAAGCAAAAAAGTAGGAGCCATTATAAAGTTATTGCACAACAAAATCACAGTATGACATACTTAGAATATGGTTAAACAAAGCGTTCAAGGGTGCAGATATTCCTCTTAGCAGGAACAGCAACCATAACTAGGTGAGTCTTGAGAACAGATTAAAATTCTTTGATACATAAGTTTTTTCTCCCGGCATCCTCTCACACTGTCACAGTCTATTCCATAAGTGGGACCTGCCACACAAAAGGCATGATCGGCATGTGATTTGAATTTGGTTGCTTTATATATGTCATCATCATCATCATCATCATCATCATCATCATGCTGTTGGTCGCGATGCGACAAAGACTGCTTTCATTACTCCATTTACATCTCATGAAAGCTGCCTGTAAAAGTGTTGAAGTGCTGCTGGCTTTTGCAAGTTAGCAGCAGCACTCTCTCGGGGAGCAAATAGAAGTCTCACACTGGCAAGAACATGTCCAGACAGGCGCAAAACTATTTGTCCCTGCAGTGGCTGGTCGGGAGATGTTGGGAGTTCCATACATCAACCACCCTTAATGCTGCCACAGAGACATGGTTTTCTGTTCAGGGTTTCCTCCCTTAGCCTTCGGTTCTGTCAAGAACGTTAACCACAAGGCAGTGGTTTACAACTCTGCAGGGGAGGGGCGGCAAACTCCCTGAGGTATTGCTATACCTGCAATACCTGCATACCCCCTTGTAATATATATATATATATAATTCCTCCGTGCTAGTGGAGGAGAAGCCCCGCGCAGGAGGCGGAGAGATGCATGCTGGTTCCCACCCCCACCACTGAGGAGGGGGGGGGGGAGGGGGGGGGGGGAGTACAACCCACTCCAGATCTTATTACATGCGACAACTGGTTTATCACTATCCATATACACACACATACATACCTATCTATGCATATATATATATATACCTATCTATGCATATATTCATATATATAAATATGTAATATAAATATGTATCCTCATATATTTCACATATTCATATATATTCACATATATATATATAATAATTTATATATATGTATATTCTCGGGCGCGAATGACAATGTGCATTCCCGCAGCTAGGGGTTGGGCCGCTGGTGGCGCCACCAGTACCAGGATGTAGGAGAAGGAGTGAATACATCGAGAATAGTGGTTGGTAGATAATGAATATATATCAAATAATAATTATAAATCCCTTCCGCGCCTTTATACTTGCATAATGCTTATGCATCACATATTATATATGGATGTATATATATGCATATATGTATAAGTGTAAAAACATATATGTATATATGTATATATATATATATAGGAATGGTTGGCTCAGTGTCAGAATAATGTGACTGAGTGGGATATCAGGTCATAGTACTGGTGGCCTAGTCTCCCAATGGGACAGCACTATAAAGTCGCCATGAGTGTGCACTGCCACAAGTCCGTGCCCATCCTGATATGACCTTAGATGTTGCCAGGACGTAAAACTCAAACAACCAGCCAATTCTTACCCTATCCTAAGAATGCCCAGCGTCAGGGTAGGAAATGACAATTAACTATCAATTTTTAAGTCATTGCTTTGTCTCGACCAGGGTTTATTTGAACCCGTGGTTTCGAATCCCATGATCTAACCAAAACGGGAGATGGACGCTCAACTCATTCGGCCATCCCGTCTGGTCCCTGCCACTCCTTCGAATAGGACTTGAACAAGAAGAGAGCCCCTAGAGCATGGTGCGGCGGGGCGGGCAGGGAGAGGTGATGGTGCTGGGCGGCCATCACTTGCTCCATCACTGGCACCAGTAGCATCGGGTGGACGGGCACTGGGAAGAGGCCCGGCGGCAGGGTGTTGCTGGTGAACAAAGTGCGCAGGAAGCTCGCGAACGATTCCCTCAGCACACGCATGCGCACGCCATACAACAGCGGGTCGAGGGCGCTGCCCGAGAAGAAGACGAAGCTTGCGACGTCAGCGAAGAGCGGAGGAAGGCGGGGACCTCCAAGCGTCTCCAGAATGAGCAGGAGGCACAGCGGCGCATTGGTGAGGAGGAAGGAGACCAGGAAGAAGACGATGGTCCAGCTGGCTCGGTTGCCGCGCGCTGAGAGCAGCGAGTGCCGCGGCGCTGGTTGCGGCGTCAGCGGGCACTGGGCGTTGCGCGTCACCATGGTGAGGATGTCGCCGATGCGCTTGCTGTGCGAGCGCGTCAGGTGGAAGATCTGGCCGTAGCAGAAACATAGAACGCCGGCCGGTACCAGGAAGAGGACGGTCACCAGCGCGCCGCCGTACCAGCGCAGCTCGCCGCGGCCCAGCTGAACACCGCAGTAGCCCCGGTCCGGCCGGTAGACGTAGGCGACGTGGGGGAACTGCAGAAGCGGCAGCGTAGCCAGCGCACAACCGAGCGCGCATGCGCCACAGCAGCAGGCGGCCAGCAGACGCCAGCGCATCGCCTTCTCGTGTTGCACCGGGTAGGCGAGCGTGCGGTACTTGTCGACGGCCAGCGCGACGACGACGTACTGGCGAGCTGCGGCGACGGCGACGAGGAGAGCGCCGTGCGCGCTGCAGGGCCGCGGTCCGTCGACGGCTCCCCGGCCGGCGGCGATCACAGGCAGCCCGGCGAGTCCGAGCAGCAGCCCGCCCGCAGCGACGGCCATCAGCAGCGCGTTGGACATGGTGTGCAAGCGGCGGGTGTGGACCACGGCGCACACGACGAAGCTGTTCAGGCCGATTGTGAGTGCCGTCAGCAGCGTGTAGGCGGCCGTGTGCGCAGCCGCCTCGTCAGCCCCCTCTCCCCAGGACGCCAGGTCGCCCATTATGGCCGCCAGGCTCGTCATGTTCAGCTCCCCTGTCGGGTGGGGCCCGATGGACATTGTGCGAGAATGTTGTTGTTGTTGTTGTTGTCTCAATAAACAATTTTATGATGAATGTGTGTGTGTGTTTACTTAATTAATTTTTTTTTAAGTAGCAAAAGAGCCGGGGTGAGGGTGGGGGGTTGAGTTAATTATGGAAATAGGAAGAACAATGTATTTGTTGGTTAACAATTTTTCTTAAGTGGTAAAAGAGGGAGGGGGGTAGTTAAAAGAATAGGGAAGGACAATATATGTGTCGGTTAACATTAATTTTTTTTTTTAAAGAACCATTGGGGGGGGGGGGGGAGTTAAAATAATTACTTTAAAAACTTTAAATACAAAAAGAGTGGGCAGTAAGGTTACTAGCAAAAATAGGAAGAACAATTTATTTGTTGGTTAAACTTTTTTTTGTTTAATGTGCTAAACCGTAAACTAGCAGAAGAGAGGGAGAAAGGGGTAATAACAAAAGTAAGAAGAACAATTTATTTGCTGGTTAAAATTAAGTATTTATTAAAACCATTGAAGCAGCAAAAGAGAAGGAGGACAGGGTTAATAACAAAAATAGGGAGAACAATTAATTTTCTTTAGTTTGGTAACCAAAATATCTGTGTAAAGAAGGGTGGGATTTAGTGGTGGGCGTGGATTAAAATATGGCGTTGTGCAATGCAAGTTTGTGTCTGCATTTAAATGGAGGTTTGTACTAACAAACAAAAAAAAAAAACATAAAAGATTAAAACCAGTTTTAATCTGCTGTAGATAAAAACTATGCTATGCAGTTTTTTTAGAGAAACACAAATAACAGGGGTACTAACTAACAAACAAAGAAACAAAAATATATTAAAAAAATAGTGTAATCTGCTTTAGATTAAAATTATGTTATATATTTTTAAGAGAAATAAAAATAACAGGGTATTCGTAAACAAACGTACAAAGATAGATTAAAATAGTATAATCTGCTGTAGATTAAAACTATGTGATATATTTCTTTTAAGAGAAACACAAAGAAAACAGGGGTATTAACAAACAAACAAACAAACAAACAAACAAAATAGATTTTAAAAAGGTCAATCTAGTGTAAGTTAAAACTAGGTTATTTATTAATTTAGCGAAACAAAAATAAAAGGGGTTGTGGGAGTACGAAAATGGGCGGACGGGGTGAGATTCTGTCGATGGGCATAATGAGGACACACCGCAATTAAACAATTGTAAATGTGTGTAAAAAAATAAATAAAGCTTGTATCGGAAGGAAAAATATAGGAAGCTGAAGGGATACTGACAATGGGACAAAATCAGAGGAGACAGAGTGAGTACAGGGTATGTTTTGTTGGGGTTTTTCTAAGGGAAATAAATAGCAGGGATGCAATAGATTGGGATGGTGTCGGTCTGCTTCTATCGGCCTTAATGGCCAGTTTTCGATGTTGTTGGGTTTTTCCGTGTGTGGCGCTGTCTTCACAAATGTTTGCGAAGGTGTATGTGTATGTGTGGGGGGAGGGGGGGGGGGAAGGGGTCGATGGGTGTTTCTAAGCAATCCTTCTCAATGTATGGTTTCAATTCTTCTGAATCCAGTAATGCTATAAGCAGGAAGCATGTCCCCTCTGGAATTGAATGCTTTGATAGTGGTTTTGTTGTGGGTTTTTTTCTTTCTTTCAGGCTATGCTTTGTATTATCCTGAATCCAGTAATGTTATAAGTAGGAAGTATGTCGTCTCCAGCATACAAAGTTGTGTAGTGTTTTTCTTGTATATAAACCGTCCCTTTCAGCTCTCCTGAATTCTGCCTATGCTGCAAGTGGGAAGCATGTCGTCTCCAGCATACGAGATTGTCTTGCTTGGTCTCTTTGGGTTATACACACAAATATATGTGTATATATACATATATAATCAATCCACTTCAGCCTATGGTTTCAACGCTCCTGAATCCAGTAAAGAAGGAAGCATGTCGTCTCCAGCACACGGTGCCTTTGGCGCGAACTGCCTCATAACAACAATAATATGACGTCACAACTGGTCAAAGTGTGGCTATGCAGATACTGGACTCTTCCCTAAAGTCCTTAGTGCTTTGTCAAAAACCAGCCAGTGTGTCACCAGCATGTTAACGTCCATTTCGCTCTGTCCTGGTCGGCAAGTCGCGCCGGCATGTTGGGAACGCCTGCTGCTAATGTCGTCTGCTCGTGTGTGTCGAATGGAACCCGCCCAACTGAACAATATCCGGTCGTTAAGTAAAACACCCTCGGGAAGGTTACCGGTGTGGCGTGCTTAGCCGTAGACCGTGCTCAGCCGTGTCGTTAGACTCAAACTCAAGGCATTGTCAATGGTCGTGAGTCACTAACCTTATAAATTTAATATACTGTTCTTGGTAAAGATGTTTTCTATATGTGTACCAAGCAATTTGTTTCTAGGTGGTGTGGTTTTAAAGATATTGAACTTTTCCTGGATTTTCTGTATGAAGATTGCTCACCACCATTGACAATGCCTTGAGTTTGATGGTACACGCAGTGCAAAACATTAGTTTTATTCAAAATTAATAGAAATCAAGAACCCTAACCTTATAAATTTAATATAATCTTTTTGGTGAAGATGTTTTCTATATGTGTACCAAGCGATTTGTTAATAGGTGGTGTGGTTTTAGAGATATTTCACTTGTTCTGTATTTTCTGTATGAAGATTACTCACGACCATTGACAATGCCTTGAGTTTGAGTCTAACGACACGGCTGAGCATGGGTCACGGCTGAGCATGGGTCACGGCTGAGCACGCCACACCGGCTCTATCGACCAAAGGACGCGCAACCATTGGTTAATGAGTGCGCATGCCCATCAGAGCACGGGCAGTTAGTTTACAATAGAAACAGTAGTGGGCGACGATTGTTGAGAAACCCGGTCCCCCAGGAAGGACTGAGGCTGCGACCAAGCATTCCAGGTCGCAGCTTCAGCTGGAAGGTTTTTGGGGAGTGTTTGTCGTGTTTGTTTGTTGCGGTTTTAACGTCATAGCAACATCTAAGGTCATATCAGGATGGGTACCACCTTGTGACACCCATCAGGATATGACCTTAGATGTTCCCAGGAAGCAAAACTCCAAAAACCAACCAACCTTGTGATAGTGCGCATTCATGGCGACTGTATAGTGATGCCCCACTGTGAGACAAAGCCTTTGGCACCATGATCACACCGGCACCATCACCTGATAATCCCGCGCAGTCACATTATCCTAATACTGAAATAACCAGTCCTTTCCCTATCCTAGTAATGCCGAACACTAGACTAGGATGTTGACAAGCATTGATTTTGTACGTAATTGGTTTGACTCGGCTGGGAATCGAACTCCCGACTTTCCGCAAGGGAAGCCTGTGCTTGACAATTTCGGCCACCGCGTCCGGTAGGTTAGGGTGTGTGTGGAGGAGAGGTGTGAGGAGATGGTGAATACACTTTGTGGGTTTTTTTAAGTGGCATATATTTCACTAATGTGAAATATATTCGCTAGAATAATTTCACGACAATCTATATTATTAGAAACACATAAATGTATGACAAGAATCCTACCAAGTTTGGTCATCGGGAGGCATGTGTCGTTATAGGTGCAAAGTGAGTTTACAGAATGAGGTCTATAGTGAAGGATAGTGCTAACAGAAGTACCAACTTGAACTTCCGGTTTGTAAGCTGAACCTGCCGGGTCCCAGCTTCAGTCCTTCCCGAGGGACAAGCGGAACTCGGAACAGGCATATTGCTTACCGGCATATTACCCGATCATTTTCCAGGTTGGTCAATAGAGATGATGTGTGTCTTAGGGCTGAGGGTGAGGGTGAGAGGTGGGGGAGGGAGGGGGGGGGGCGCTTTAACCACTAGGCCACACTGTCTGCTACAAGTAGGAGTGGGAGAGTGAGGAAAGGAATGGAAGGGGGAGTGAAAGGAATGGGAGGTACGAGGAGGGAAGGGGAGAAGCAGAGGAGAAGAGAGAAAAGGAGAGCCCCCCCCCCCCCCTTGCCCATCTCCCTCTCCCGCTCCCCCTCCCACTCCATGCACCTACAAGCAATCAGATTGCCCACATCCACTTGCTGCTGTCAAAGTTGTGTGGAAATTTCATAAGCATATTCAGCGATGAAAAGAGAGGGACAACCAGCCACGTTTGAACTCGTCTGAGCCTGGCAAATGGCTGCCTCCCATGGGGGCCGCCATTTGCAATCGAAAAGAACAGCTCTGATTGGCTGAGAACAGTTCTCAGTGTCAGCCAATCAGAGCTGTTATTTTCGATTGGAAATGGCTTCCCCGATTGCAAATGGTGGCCCCCATAAGGGGCAGCCATTTGCAATTGAAAAGAACAGCTCTGATTAGCTCAAATTATGGAACGGTCCCATGGAATACATCCATTATTGTTTTAGTAGTTTCTTGTTCAGACATAGTTCCACATTTCTGTATCTTTTGCACAGATTAAAGTGCTTCAAGTATATTTGAAATTTATCTACATCAACTTCTGTTTAAATCACACAATATCAGAACTTAAAGAATGGGAAACTCATCCTGTAAGGGTATGCTCAATATGGGACAGTGGTCACCAGTTTTTCCTCCTTTCCTCGCTGTGGACCCTTCTCAGAAATTTGCGGAAATCTGTCAATGTCGCTTCATGCTTAAATCAAGCGACTCTATTTTGTGACTACAGTCCAGACTCGCATCCAATTCAATGTGATATGCCAAGCAAGAAGTACTTAGTTGACACAATTTTCTTTCGACCGGATGCGGTGGTCGAATCGGTAGAGTGCAGACTTCCCACGCTGAGAATTAGGAGTTTGAATCCTAGTCGAGTCAAAACAATGACTTATAAAGTTGATACTTGTCGCAACCTAGCCTGGCACTCAGCATTAATAGCATAGGAAAAGGACTGTCATTTTCTGAGATAAATATATGAGGCTGATTTTTGTTATAATCTATCTTACTTTAGCTTGAAGTCGAAGTAAATTTAATTGAAAATGATTAACTTAGGAGAAAATTGAAGTGCAAACATACCAAATTAATGTTAGCGTGTTTGTTAAAACTTTTACCCCAAAGGCTTCAGTAGTAACAGGTCCTTTTAAATTGACTAAGCATGCCATTTTATGGAACAACAACAAATGCTTAATAAGATCACCAGTAAATAAGTTTGATCGGCACGTTCAAATCTAGATAATTGTTTTGCTTTGGAAATGTTATGCTTTTTTCGGACTGCACACTTTTAACCAAGTTGTAAGTAAATATCATGCTATGATGCCACTGTACACGTCCTTAGAATGGTTCCTGCTAAGGAGGATATGCTGTTAAGTTCGCATTATTATTATTGCTATCGCTATTGCTATGGCTATCAATATTACTGTTGTCATGGGGGTGATGAAAATAGGAAATATTGCGCCTAGAACGGCACTCGAACCCACATCTCTTTGCATTCCGAACCAGTGCGCTAACCATTACACCACCTAGGCTCCATGATATCCCCAAACTACCCACACCTACCTGTCTATGTGGTTACTTGCCTGAGACGTCAGTGCAGACTACTACACTATCGTTATCACTATCATTATCATTATCGCTATCGATATCATTATCAATATCAGTATCCGATTGGACAGGGTGGTCGAATCGGTAAGAGCACTTGCTTGGTTGGCTTCCTGTGTGGGAGAGCGTGAGTTCAAACACTGGCCAGTCAGGTCAATGACATATAATATTGATACTTGTCACTACCGAGCGTGACATTTGGCATTAATGGGATAAGGCAAAGACTGGTCAGCTCAGTATCAGGATAATGTGACTGAGGGATGAGATATCAGGGTCATGGTGGCAACGGCCTGGTCGTCTAGTGGGACAACACTACAAAGTCACCTTCAGTGTGCATTGTCCTAAGTCGGTACCAATCCTGATATGACCATGGATGTACAAAGTTATAACTGACGAGGATTCCAAGCCTCGTATACTCAGTCAGGTAGCACAGATAACAGCATCTTTGACAAGGCTGAAACCAGTTTGTTTTGAACAAAGTGTTCCTTTTAGCTCCAAAATAGAATTGATGCATTCCCCTGCCACATCCAACTTTTTTGTTGTTGTTTTTGAATAAGACTTTTGTCAGTGCCAAAGCACTTGTCTTCCAGCCATTTTTCAATTCAGGGTTATTTACACAAAAGGTATATAGAATAAGGTGTACAATACCTGTTGAATACACAATTTGCACCATGTAATGCAATGAAATTCTGAAACCCAACTGTTCCATAACAACATGGTACAGTAGTGTCATATAACTAGATCAATATTAGTCAGATCAATGTGAGTATTTACATAGTATTTAGAATGTAAGCAGAAGTTATCTTCTGTATTCAGTTGGTAAATTTGTACTAAGTTTTAATGTTCAGTTGCAGTTAGGCAAGCGGTATATAAATGTTGGTTTGTTAGGAAAATTCTAGTGTAACTCTAATGTAGCTAGTTATGCGAGTTTATGAATTATGTTGTTGGGGTGGGGTTGTTAATAATACACGGGACCAGCTGTGACCAGTGAAGCAGTGGGACCAATCCCAGTGCAGTTAGGTCTTAAATTTTACATTTTTACCTGGACTGTCTCTGTCATCGTATATGGTTGACTGGAGATAACAGAGGAACAGCAACAAATTAAAAATGTGGGAGGGGGGGGGGGAGAAACCAAGGCTGAGGGTTTGGTGGTCTGCCACTTATGGTATGGTGACGCCATCGAACATACTTTACTTTACTGCATAAGGGCCTGCCCAATCCGATGTACTCTTAGTGAGTTTTTAAATTCTAGGTAAGAGGAAATTATTTTCAGGTAAAAATGATTTAGTTAAACTAAATTTTTGGATTGGCGTTTACGTGGTTTTGCGCCTGGACTCTTCGATGTTTATGAATCAGGGGCCATATGCATGGAGCGGTGTTAGCGGCGTGTGGTGTTAAGCCTCTAACACTGGGTAGCTAACACCGGTTATCGGCGGTGTCGAGAACTATGTCAAGCCGTATGCATGGGCGCTTAAAACAGTGAGTGTTAGCTAAACGTGAATGTATTTATAGATTTGGGAAATCCCTCTGCGTTTGTAGCCATGAAATTTTATCAATTTAACCCTAAATTCGAATCGTTATTAAGGCTACCGCCGCATTGGCGGCGATATTAATAGTTATATTTTCGAATTGACGAACGTACAGTAAACAAACCGCTGCCGCCGCCAGTATGGAAAGCGACGTCGATGCGGCGGCTGCGGCAATTTGTTTACTTTACGTTCGTCGATTCGAAAATATAACTATTAATATTGCCGCCAATGCGGCGATAGCCTTAATAATGCTTCGAATTTAGGGTTAAATTGATAAAATTTCACTTATTGCATATGTAATTCTGTTAAATATGGTCGCATTGAATAGATTTGGGCTCCATCCTGACACTAACCTAACACTAACACCGCTGTAAACCAGTTATGAGCGGAGTTAGAATTTCCGAGTTTAAACGTGCAGTGTTAGGCCTAACACTGCTCCATGCATACCAACTTTTCGGCGCTAAACCAGAAATCCCGCCCTAAACGCGGTTTGGCTCTCTAACACCGCTCCATGCATATGGCCCCAGAGCTCCCAAGAAGAACAGAAACGAGGGGATTGAGCTGCTACTGCAAT
The DNA here is from genome assembly GCA_030323885.1 of Branchipolynoe longqiensis. Classification (NCBI taxonomy): domain Eukaryota; kingdom Metazoa; phylum Annelida; class Polychaeta; order Phyllodocida; family Polynoidae; genus Branchipolynoe; species Branchipolynoe longqiensis. The sequence goes on from CM059195.1 coordinate 33,022,926, forward strand.
ATAGTACACATCTCATACAAAGACCAAGTTTCCAATGAAGAAGTCTGTGTCGAGACCCAGTAGACAATTAGAACACACAAAGATCTATTAACGATTGGAAAGAGATGCAAACTGCAGTGGTATGGCCATATTTCTCATTCATCAGGTTTGGCCAAAACGATCTTGCAAAGTACGGTGAAAGCTTTAAGAGATCAAGGCAGACAAAGGAAAAGGTGGGAAGACAACATCAGCGAATGGACAGGCCTGAGTTTGGCACATCCCAGAGGGAATTGGAGAACAGGGGAAAATGAAGAAAACTAGTTGCAAAGTTTATCTGGTATCCCAATAAACCTCGCGGTTAAATGATTGATGATGATTATGATAATGGGTAAGTGTGTGGAGGGAAAATGATCGCCGAATTATTAATGAATGGGGCACGTGCTGATAAGGTAGGGGTTAGTTAATTACAGGTGCAAAGTAGTCACGTGATCCCCGCCGGAGGTAGAAGTTGCCACCTGGTGGATGTTTAACTAACGAAACCAGAGACTGCGCTGTGGGAGCCAACTTCACCTCTCCTCTATACGAACAGTTCCTGATTCGCATTTAGTTTAATTTGTTTGGTGGTTTGTTTGTGACGATAATGAAATCGATACCAGCACGTGAGAAAGATACCCACCCACAACCCACCACCCACCACCCACCACCCACCATCCACCACCCACCCACCACCCACCACCCATTGACCATCGCCACCCATTGCACACAACCCATCACCCACCACCCACCAACCACCCCCACCACACACCACACATCACCATACACACCACCAGACACCACTCACCGCAAATCACCACACAGCACCACACACCACCCACCACCACACACCACCTCACAACACATACCACCACACACCACACACTACACACCACCACACTCCACCATACACCACCCACCACACACCACCACACACTACCACCCACCACCACACACTACCACACACCACCAAACACCACACACCCCACCACATACCACCACACACCACATACTACCACATACCACCACATACAATCACCACACACCACACCAGATCACCACGCCTCACCACACATTTCCACATACCAGCACACACCACGCACTCCCCTATATCACCACACAATACCACACGTTACATACCACACACCACCACACACTACCACATACTACATACACACACCACCACACACCACCACACATTACACACCACACACTACCACCACACATCACACACTACCACCACACATCACACACCACCACACACTACCATATGCTACACACACCACCACACACCATACACTACCACAAGCTACACACCATCACCCACCCACCACAAACCACCAAAAAGCTTCCGATTAATTATACTCGTATAATGGACATTGATACATCACATATATACATGAGACTGAAAGGTGGAAAGTAGTTTACGTGAAAATACCATTTGCAGAAGAACCCCACACCCACATTCAAACCCCCGTGGGGAACTGGGATAGAATAGTTCCCTTGTACCCCCTTGCAGATCGTAAAAGGTGACAAATGGGGCGACTCGTTTGCCGTGAGTCGCGGCTTGTGTCGGTGGAGGAAGGGATCCTGGTGCATGAGGTCTTCAGGGAGCTGAGGCTCCCTGGGGACCAACTTTGGCCCCGACTTCACCTAGATGAGAGGTTGGACTGGCTCAGTCCAATCAATCACCTGGTCATGCCAAGCCCTAGGAGAGCTTAAAGAGACTGTGTTCTTTTGGGGGGCAAAAGAGAGCAAGACTTGCAGGCGGCACTTTGTAAAGCAGTCTTTCTCCGCTGTACCCTAGAAGGCGGTGGCTAGGGTCAATCTAGTAATGGTTAGTGCCTTTAATTGTGGCCTTGCTAGAGTATGCCGTCCTTGTATCCCTGGTGTGCATCTGTCGGATACCGCAGTTCTGTACATCCCCTTGTAGGGCTCCGGGGTGGGTGGGGAGCAAGGATGGTGAAGCTTAAACCAAGATATAGCAAACCAAAAAAAAAGAAAATAGATGAAAATAGAGGAAAACAGGACTCGGACTCTGATCCGAAGACGAATTGGCCTAGATTCATTATGCTTGAATCTAGAGTATCTGACAAGTCAATCACCAAGCTCTCCCCTTTTGCCATACAAAAAGGCATCATGGGGATTGCTGGTTCAGTGAAAGACATAAAAAAACTGTGGTCTGGCCACATTCTTGTGGAATGCATGAAGAAGGCTCATCCCGACAATCTGCTACATGCAAGCACGGTAGCAGGCGTCGCTCTAGTAAGGGAGTGATCCGTACTCGAGATTTGGATGATTGTGATGAGGATGAAATCACGCTGGAACTTAAATCCCAAGGTGTATTGAACATTCGACGAATAGTGATCAAGAAGGATAACAAGTCCATAAAAACAGGGAAATATATCCTCACGTTTGATACACCAGTTCCAGCCAAGAATCTGAAAATCTGCTGTTTCTGATGCCAGAAATTTGGTCATGGCAAGGATTCATATCGTAACGAAACGACATGTTTCCGATGCGGCCAGAAGGGTCATGATGGTGCTGACTGTCATAACCAGGCAAAATGTGTCAATTGCCTGGGTGACCATATGGCCGCATCAAAAGACTGTCCTGTTTGGATAAAAGAAAAGACAATTCAACGCGCAAAGATGGAGAATGGGCTGAGCTATCCAGCAGCTCGGAGGATGGTTGAAGGTAACACATCTTCACCAACCACCAAGAGCTATGCTGCGATTGTCAAGCCTACAAACAGGTCAGTCGACTGCCAGACTTAATTAATGTGGTTGACTGGGGAGAAGCCCGACATCTTACAATGTCGGTGCAAAAGCCTAGTATTCCAGATCATAGTCTGAGTCCTCCGAAAAAGTCCACAATCATAAAAAGAAAAAGAAAAATTGTTGTTTCGGACAGAGTCCCGAAAGGGTCTCTGTCCCTAACACAAAACAAATTCCAGGCGCTGGAAGAATTAGAGATGGCTGAGGCCTCTTCTGAGATGGCTGAGGCCTCGACTAGTCGAGGCCACAGTCTCTCCCGCAAACCTAAGGGGAGGGGGAGAGCACCTGTCACTGCTCCAAAATGACAGTGACAGGTGGTTCTCTAATTCAATGGAATTGCAGAGGCTTCAAGGGCAGCATTGAGGAGTTATCTCTTCTGTGCTGCAACCTCAACCCTCTTGCCATTTGTTTACAAGAAACTCACCTAAGAGCTTCTGAGAGTTGTAGTCTTAAGGGCTACATCAAGTTTAACAAGTTTGCACCACTGGAAGGTCCTCCGTCCTGGTTATACGTGACATTGTATGTACGCCAGTGGCATTAGACACAACACTACAGGCTGTAGCTGTCCGTTTGATGCTACATAAGACTATAACTCTCTGTTCCATTTATGTTCCTCTGAGCTCCGTTCTCACCTTACAAGAATTGGATGCCCTTGCGGACCAGTTACCGTCCCCATATTTAATTATGGGTGACTTTAACGGCCACAACCCACTGTTCGGGGGGGGGGGGGGGAGGGGAGAACAGCAGGAAGAGTAGAGGCAAGAGAGTTGAGGACTTTGTGGCCGGTCATGCCCTGTGTGTATTGAACGATGGTTCGTACACATATCTTCATCCCGGCTACGGGGCATACTCTGCCATTGATCTCAGTATTGTAGAACCTGAGCTGATGCTGGACTTTTTGTGGAGGGTCTGGGATGACCTCTGCGGGAGCGACCATTTCCCAATTATTCTTAATTGTGAGGGGTCATCTCTTGAAGAGCGAGAGAGGAGCTGGCGGCTGCATCAAGCTGACTGGCCCACCTTCCGGACCCTATGCCGTGGGGAATTCAGTCCAGATGTCAGTCTCATGGATTCCTTCACTGAGATGCTGAGATCGATCGCAGAGAAAACTATTCCAAAGACCTCTGCGACTCCCAAGCGTCTGACGCCTCCATTGTTCGATGATGACTGTAGGGGGGCTATTAAGGAACGAAAGAAAGCTCAGCGTAGATTCCACAGGAGACCGACTGCTGAAAATCTGGCGCTCTTTAGAATTCTGCAAGGCTCGTGGTCACAGAACAATCAAAGATGCGCGGAGGCAGTGATGGAGATGTTTTGTTTCCAGCATTACCATGCGCACGCCATTGGGCATTTGCTGGAAACTCGTCGTTGGCAAACTGCCTCCCAGGGTTTCTGGCCGTCAAGGAACGCCAAGAGTGAAAGCTCTTGGACTTTTCCTCTGACGGCAAGGAGCACTACAACTCCCCATTCAGTATGGATGAGTTGAGATGTTCTCTGAGAAGCTCGCATGACACAGCAGTTGGACCTGATGGAATTCATTATCAATTTTTGAAACATCTCCCCAAATCTGCGCTGAAACTTTTGCTTCAACTCTTCAACAACATCTGGGAGTCAGGTGTCGTCCCTGCCTCTTGGCGGAAGGCGACAGTAATACCGATTCCCAAACCTGGTAAAGACCACAGTGAAGCCAACAACTATCATCATATAGCCCTCACAAGCTGCATCTGTAAAACCATGCAGTGTATGGTAAATAACCTCCTCGTCTGGCTACTGGAGTCAAGACACCACCTGGCCAACCTCCAATGTGGTTTCAGATGAGGCCGCACCACCCTCGACCATTTGGTTCGCATGGAGACCTTCATAAGAGATGCTTTCCTTAAGAAGGAGCACGTTGTGGCTGTCTTTTTCGACCTCGAAAAAGCCTATGACACAACGTGGCAGCACGGCATCATGGAGGACCTCCATGCGATCGGCCTTCGCGGCCAGCTTCCAATTTTCATCAAGAATTTTCCAGCGTTCAGGCATTTTCGCATCCACGTCAAGTCTACTTATTCCAACCTACACTCACAGGAACTGGGAGTGCCCCAAGGTAGTGAAGTGGGCGAGACTACTCGACCGATGGAAATGTGGGCTGGGCTGATTAGCTCGCATTCTGAAATGTGTGTTACTCACCAGGCTCGCATTTGCCACCATTTCCGGGGCCGGGTTCCCTGCTGTAACGCGTCGCTAGGAGACGTCGATTGCGACTCTCCTAGCAATGGTGGAAGGGAGCGCTCGGGCTCCGACCCATCGGACGTGTTTATGCACGCTCTGATTTTTTAGATGAGATTTAGGCTTTTATTGTCGAAATTCCAAACTTATTTAACTTAACTAATACGGGAGGGGATAGACTTATTGTATTTAATCGGTATTCGGTGAAATCACTCTATGAAAGTACATTTATTGTACTAGTTAGGGTAAGAATAAAGCCGTGAGCTCTTGGAAAGGTGAATTGGAATGTTCCTTACATTCTTTGCTATTCTCCAGCCTTCTTGTAGATTAACCGCTATGGATAACCTGATATTTGATTGCTTTATATGTAATTAAGGGCCTTATGCCTAATAGGCCTTATGCAGCCGATTAACCCATTTGCGGGGAGATAATAACAGACATATTAACAGAATTAACGTAGTGCTATTTTGGCTGAAAATAAGACATTAACTTAGGCTGATTATCAGTGACAGCAGCAAAGACACAGGGCGCGCCCGAATGGCGGGGAGGACAGCCAGTTAGTTGAAATAACAAGTAATTGCTTTAGTATGATAAATGCGAAGACGGACCAGGAACGGTATTTATTCGATACTCTGGCTGTCCGCCCTTAGCCCGGGAATGACAAGGACGGCACCCGTCTACCTGCAGACGGGACGAGAGGCAGCGGCGGCCCGTGGCAGGCCCCCAGAAATTCACATGGAAATAATTACATAGATTAACTCGTAGGCTCACCTTAAGCGGGGGTGGAATAGCCTGATGGTTAAAGTAGCATACTGGCCGTGACCCTATTCGGGGTCAAGGTCAACAGTATTGTTGCCACTGTAAAAAGGGGAGTCTCCTGCAGTCTTTTTGTGGATGACTTTGTTTTGTATTACAGCGGTGTTAATATGAATGACAGCTACAATTAAGACAACTACAATTAAGCATCAATGAGATTCGTCGACGGTCAGTTCTGAATGGATTCAAATTTTCCAAAACCAAAACAGTCTGCATACACTTCTGCCTGCTGAATAGGGTGCATGCGGAACCAGAGCTGACCCTTGATGGGGATCCCATTAAAGTCGTTGAGGAAACCAAATTTTTGGGCCTCATGACACAAAGCTTTCTTTCGTGCCACATATTAAGTACCTCAAAACGCAATGCCTGAAGGCACTAGATATTCTGCGGGTGCTGTCCAGCTCAGAGTGGGGAGCGGACAAAGATGTTCTGCTCTCTGTATACCGAAGCTTGGTTCGGTCACGACTGGATTATGGCAGCATAGTATATGGTTCCGCAAGGAAATCGTATATTGGGCTGCTAGACACACCACCAGGGGCTGCGTCTGGACCTTGGGGCCTTCCGTACCTCACCGGTTCAAAGCCTTTATGTCGAAACCAACAAACCATCACTTAACAACAGGAGAATCAAACTGGCCATGCAATACATAGTCAAGTTAAAAACCAATGCATTGAATCCTGAATACAATTGTCTATTCGAAACACATGATGAATCCAGGTATGGGGCCAGGCCGAATTGTATCAGGCCCCTGAGGCTTTGAATGAAACCTCATTTGGATGCTTCAGGCATGGAATTGGAATGTTTGGAGGATGCCAAAGTCCCAGAACATCCCCCATGGTTGTTGAGGAAGCCGTCAGTTATCCTTCGACTTGCGGAACTGAGAAAGTCTGGGACCCATCCGCTTGAATATCAAAGACTACATGCAGAGATTCAAAACCAGTTTGAAGATCACCTCTCCATATACACTGATGGTTCCAAAGACCAGAACCGGGTAGCTGCTGCGGCAGTTTGCCAACGGAAAAGATTTGGTGTTTGCATGCCCGATCAGAGCTCGATTTTCACTGCAGACGTCCGAGCACTCTACCTTGCGTTGGAGTGTGTCAAGATTTCCAACCACACTAGCTATGTTGTATACAGTGATTCGTTCTCCTGCCTCCAGGCTGTTGCTGGACTGAAAATAGACCACCCTATGGTGGCAAAGGTCATTTATAAAATGAACCAACTGGCAACAGATGGATATGACATCCACCTGTGCTGGGTGCCTGGCCATGCCGGCATCCGAGGAAACGAACGAGCTGATCAGGCTGCGAAGAAGGCTCTGAACTGTGATATTGAGTCATGTCTGATCCTTCACTCTGATCTGAAACCACTGATAGCCACCCACATCAAATCCAAATGGCAACATGAGTGGGATGAAAACATCAATAAACTGCAAGAAATTGAACCATTTGTGGGAAAACCACCACATACCCACACGGGAGTTCGGCGGGATCAAGTTGTCTTTAGCCGCTGCCGTATTGGCCACTCGCGGCTTACACATGCTTTTCTGTTCAAGGGGGACCCTCCCCCTGAATGTATTTGGTGTCAGTCCCCACTTACACTCAAACACATATTATTAAGTTGTGTCGATTTCTTGGCCCTGCGCCAACAGTTTTACACTGGAAGTAACATGCACAACCTTTCACAAGGGTAAAACAAGAAAACATTTTAGCCTTTTTAACATCAGCTGGTCTATATCATCACGTATAGTCCATTAAACCAATTAGATCAATTAATAACCTTTAACTTTTATCTTAATTCTATTTCCTTTAGCCACAAATTATGTAACTGTGAGCTTTTTGGGTCCACAGTGGACTGGCAGAAAATTGATTCTGTGCTTTTGCATTCTGTAAAAGCGATGGTTGAATAAAAAACAAACAATTTCTCGCCGTGAATATGGCCTATGCTGCTGACACGGCATAAATAACCACCAATCAATCAATCAACCCACATTCAAACTGCCACCGCCACCCCCACCCCACAGTTCGCCTCCCACTACCACCCCCACCCACCACCACCCCCCGGACAGCTCGACAAGTAAAGGAAGCCTCCCAGGGTGTCACTCCAGGGGGTGGCTGGGGATGGGGATGGGGGTGGGGGTGGGATGTGGATGTTATTCTACAGTCGATCCTCACGCCAGAGCTTTGTTCAAATCAATTAATTGACAGCATCTTGAAAACTAAGTTTCCGATTCCTGATACTAATATTGTTCCAGTTTGGCTCTTGTAGGACCCACAATCATATTTACAGGGACACAACATGGGCCTAGCTTGGGATTTTCAGGCGGTCCTCCAGTGGAATAAAATGCTATGAGAGCCTAGGTGGTGTAACGGTTAGAACCCTGGCCTGAAATGCAAGAGATGTGGGTTTGACCCCCCCCCCCTCCCCTCTAGGCGCAATATATCCCATTTTCATCACCGGCATGACACTGGTTGCCATGACCATGATCCTGTATGCCTACAAGCTACGTGCTGTATGGTTGTTGAACCTACGCTGTGTATGATGTATATTTATGGTCATGGCATGTGTGTATGTAATTGTAAGCATTACAAGACTTATAATTCCAGGGGGGGACGAATGTAGTAGTCTGCACTGACCTCTCAGGCAAGGAGCCGCATAGACAGGTAGGTGTATGTAGGGTGGTGACATCAGGGAGCCTAAGTGATGTAATGGTTAGCACACTGGCCTGGAATGCAAGAGATGTGGGTTCGATTCCCGATTAATATACATTAAGCTGATAATAGAGAATAATTTGAGATAATATACATTTACGCACAAATAACACAGAATAAAGATTTAAGCTGGAATATTATTAGTATGCATAAAATTGGGTTGGTTGGTTGTTGGAGTTTTACGTCCTGGCAACATCTAAGGTCATATCACGACGGGTACCGACTTGTGACAGTGTGCACTCTTGGTGACTTTATAGTGCTGCCCCACTGGGAAGTCAGGTGGCCGGCACCATGATCCGATATCCCACTCAGTCACATTATGCTGACACTGAGCTAATCAGTCCTTGCCCTATTCTATTAATGCCGAGTGCCAGGCTAGGAAGTGACAAATATCAATTTTATAAGTCATTGGTTTGACTCGGCTGGGAACCGAACTCCCGACCTTCCGTAATATAGTCAGAAAAGGAGGTGCATATAATATAACATGTGAGAGTGGACATGCTAACTATTAATATTATGGCCGCCAAGCCTGGCATGTCTGGTGTATTGAAGAGACACTTGATGTGACAACCTTTGATGTAGACTACATCACAGTTCCAGCGGCGTGATGCATTGTGGGATGCGTCAGAGCAAAACAAACCCGTGAGAAGCACATGGCACATGCTAAGACACTGTATGCAGCTATGAAATGTGCTAGTTTCAGCTCATCTCAGCTCTTGTTTGAAACATAGAATACCAACTAAAAAAATATATATAATAAATTAAGATATTAATCTTTTATCCAGCATTGCATTTACATCAATATAATCAGCACATCTTATGCCATGTGCATTTAGATTTAGACATATCTAGGACTCAGACTAATGTTAGAGCCATAGCCAGAGTCAGTTTTATTTATTTTATTCATGTTTTTATTTATATTCTATGGTTAATGACATATGTGGAAATAGAAAATGAGTAGGGTTAATCAGATATTGGTTATATATTTCTTTGAAACAAGTTTTTGTTGACACATTTTACATTTTAATATTTAGAACAAGAATTACTTCTGGCTAATAAATGGTGACGTAAACATCAGCCTGTAAAGTGACTGAAATTGTATGTTTCTTAGCTCAAAATGCTTAATTATGGAGAGTTGTGTCTTAAACATATTCATTATATTATTATATTGCATCCTTCCGTCCATGTTTGTGCCAAATTGTTATGTATTTCTATTAATTTTGAATAAAATGGCAGTTTTGCCCTACGCGTATCGGCAAACTCAATGGCCGTACGCCTTTGCTTTGCTCCCAGCACCGTTTTCAGCACATGCGCTCTCGGAACCGTGATGTAGTCTATTAAAGTTGTATAGTCCGGTGTAAACATCAAATCTTCAAAATCAAAACAATTATCTAGATTTGATCTTACATATCTACGTTAGATACTGCTGCACTTATTACGCATTTGTCGCCACACAGAAAAGAATACTGAGGGAATTAAATAGAACCTGTTACTGCAGAATCTATGGTGTCAGAATTTTGGCATACCTGCCTAAATTAATTTTGCATGGTTCCGCTTCAAATATCTCAAAAGTTAGCCATTTAAGATAAAAGATACTTCAAACTAAAGTAAGATAGATTGTTATGATCAACTGAATATATTTATCTCAGAAAATAACAGAAACTCAAAACCATCGGACTATGCAACTTTAACATAGACGTAGCTAGGAATTTTGATTTGGGGGTTTGATCAATCTTAGAATGGGCGAGTGCCGAAGGCATGACACACTAAAGGGTCTGGGAGGGAATTTTGAAAGCTAGAAGCTATAAAAATAAAATATATATAGTATTTGTAATCTGGTGGTTTTTTTTTATACAAAAAAGGTTGGCTGGTTTTTGGCGTTTTACATCCTGGCAACATCTAAGGTCATCTCAGAAGGGGTACCATCTTATAACAGTGCACACTCATGGCAACTTTATAGTGCAGCCCCACTAGGAAATCAGGCCATTCGCACCCAATATCCTACTCAGACACATTATCCTGACACTGAGCTAACCAGTCCTTTCCCTATCCTATTAATGCTGAGCGCCAAGCTAGGAAGCGACAAGTATCAATTTTGTAAGTCATTGGTTTGACTCGACTGGGAACCAAACTCCCGATGTCCCGCACGGGAGGCCTACACTCTATCAATTCACGACACTCGGGCAAAGGACTAAGGAGTCAAATGTTTCAATCATCATTTATTGATTATGATAATCAAAATAAATCATCAATCAGAGTTCATGTAACAGTACCGCAGGGGCATGCAAGAGGCTGGCTCCGAGAACAATGTGTCATGGTGGTAGATAACTGCAGGCGGCTGGCACCTTGCGACCTGGAAGGATGGCTTCCGAGTGGTGTCATCAAGGGCGGTTACTGTTAGGCTACTCCGGCTGTGTCAGTGTCTGTAGCGAGATAGTGAACATGGTAAGAAATAAACAATCATGAAACTAGGAAAACAACCTCAGCACTTAACCCCTTCATGAAAAGGTTTTGTGTGGGTGGGGAAAGTGGACACAAATAAACCAAGTGGAATAGACGAAATACCAACCAAAATACTGAAAGAGGCACTCCAAGCCATCCCGGCCACTATAGTAGACCTATTCAACATCTCCTTTGAACAGGGGCATTTTATCTCAGCCTGGAAAATGGCAACCATTACCCCTATCCACAAAAGTGGAGACAAACAAAACATGGGAAACTACAGGCCAATATTCTTCAAACCCCAGGCAAGCTCATTGAAAAAGTGTTACATAGACACATAAATGAACACCTGGAAAAAAACAATATACTAAACGAAAGACAAGGAGGTTTCAGGAAACTGCACTCCACATCTAAAACAATAGCTAACCTAACAAATGACATATTGTTGTCAATGAACCAAAAACAATTAGTTGGAGCAGCCTTCATTGACTTCAGCAAAGCATTCGATACAGTAGACCATAACATACTACTGGAAAAACTAGAATCCATGGGCATAAAATGCAACACTATGGACTGGATAAAATGCTACCTGAAAGACAGGCAACAGAGAACAAAAATAAACAATACACTATCAGACAACCAACCTGTCACATGTGGTGTACCCCAAGGGTCAGTGCTAGGACCACTGCTCTTTATAATCTACATCTTGAAAAATGGTTACAAACCGAATGCCTCCAACTATATGTAGATGACACAGTCATATATGCAAACGACACTGTCCAGATACGCAACTAGTGTTAGCCACCAGAACTACTTCTGGTGGTTGGAGGCCATCTTGTCTTAAATAAATCATAACAACACACATGCCAGAGAGTGATGGTTGATCTTTACATGGTGCCAGGAGTGAAAAGGAATTAGCGGACAATGGAATCATTAAAGCCACCTGAAGTTCTTCGTATGAAAGATGGGAATGTGGCGGAGAAATGGGAAAGATTTAAGGAACAATTTGAATGGTATGCGGTGGCGATAAATGTGCCGGAGGGAGCAAGAAAAGTAGCTCTACTGCTAACAGTTGCCGGAGCGGAGGCACAGGCAGTGTATCGTACGTTCAAATATGCACCAGCCAGAAAGGAGGGCGATGTGGAAATTCCAGAGGAGAATAATATGGACTACAAGTTGGTTGTACAAAAGTTTGATGCTTACTGTCTGCCCAAGAAGAACCTCATATATGAGAGGTTTGTGTTCAACACAAAGGAGCAGGAAGAAGGAGAGATGATTGATGCGTACGTGACTGACCTCAGGCTAAAGGCAGCCACGTGTGAGTACGGGGATCTATTAGAGTCACTGATCAGGGACAAACTAGTGGTCGGCATCAGAGACAAAAGATTGCAAGAGAAAATGCTGAGAGACTCGGGGTTAACGTTGGATTCGGCGATAATCATGTGCAAAGCGGCCGAGACCACAAAAGCGCACATGAAAGTCATCAACCCAGTGGAGACGGAGCCGGTAGGTGCTGTCAGAGCGAGGTATGACAGCAACCGACGCAGCAGTGACAGTAGGAACAAAGGAGCCTGGAGTGACAGCAAGTTGCGCGGAGCGGAAGCCACAGCGGGACCTCATGGTGAGAGCGGCAATGGCGAATTCAACTGTAAGCGGTGCGCGACCAGACATAAAGTAAGACAGTGCCCAGCATTCAGAGAGAGGTGTGGAAAATGTGGCTTCAGAGGTCACTACACACGTTTGTGTCACACTAAAGTGAACGTGATCAACAGCAAACAGGCAGAGGAAGGAGAGTATGGCTCAGACCAAGACGTGTTTATCGGGAGTATAGGGGCAAGTGTCAATGAGGTATGTGTTAACAAAGACTGTCAGTGGGTCCATATGTTAGAGGTTGGCGACTCGTTAATTCAGGTCAAGTTAGATACGGGAGCTGGTGCTAATCTCCTGAATGCCCGTGAGTACAGGAAACTGAGAGACAGACCCAAACTGAAACAAGCAAATGTGCGCCTGACCGATTATAACAATGCTGAAATAAAAGTGAGGGGCTCGTCTGTGCTGCGAGTAACTGTAAAGAAGAAGACGTATCCAGTAATGTTTGTAATTGTTGAAAATGGCCCTAGTCTTCTTGGTGCAGCAGCCTGTGAGAGACTCGGCCTGGTGAAACGTGTCCATGTCATACAAGGACGAGTGGACAGTCAGTTAGTGGAGGATGTCAAACAGTACACAGTGCCAGACACACAGGGTCAATTGTCATCCATTCCCTTTGTATATAACATATTGACAAAGGAAAATGCCCGACCAGTGATCAGGCCAGCCAGGCGTGTCCCTATAGCATTAAGGGATCAACTGAAACAGGAACTGAGTAGAATGGAGAAAATAGGTGTGATCCACAAGAGAGAGAGTCCTACAGCCTGGGTGAGTGACATGGTAGTGGTAAAGAAACCAAATGGCGGACTCAGGATCTGTCTAGATCCAAATGATCTGAATGCGGCCATACATCGCGAACACTACCAGCTGCCTACAAGGGAGGAGATCTTTGCGGAGATCAATGGAGCTCAGGTATCTAGTAAACTTGATGCATCGCAAGCGTTCTGGCAGATAAAGCTGTCAGATGAGTCCAAGGCCCTCACCACATTTAATACGCCATTCGGAAGATATGCCTAGAACAGGCTACCATACGGACTTTGTTCTGCCCCTGAAGTGTTTCATAGGTCCATGGAACAAATGTTTGGGGACCTAGAGGGCGTGAGGGTATTCATGGACGACATTCTTGTGTGGGGTGCCAGTGAAAAAGTGCACAACGAAAGACTGTCAGCTGTGAAACAAAGAATAAAGCAGTATGGACTAAACATGAAATGGGAAAAATGTCAGCTTAACAAAACACAAATAACATTTTAGGGGAGACATTGTGTGACAAGGGGATTAGCCCATCCTCAGATATGATTGAAGCAATTGTAAACATGGAAACACCAACCTGTAAAGAAGATGTTCAGAGAGCATTAGGCTCAATCAATTATGTGGGGAAGTACATCCCAAATCTCGCCAACAAATGTGTTCATCTCAGGGCATTACTGTGCAAGAAAATTATGTGGTTCTGGGGTCCTGAGCATGAGGCCGAATGGAAAGATCTGAAGTCCACATTGGCGTCCAAGCCTGTCATGGCATACTATGATCCAAGGCTTCCCACCAAGGTATCAACCGATGCGTCTAAGGATGGGTTGGGGGCGGTTTTGCTTCAGTGCCATGACCAGGATTGGAAGCCAGTGGCTTATGGGGCCAGATCCTTGACGGAGTGTGAACAAAGATATGCTCAAATAGAAAAAGAGTGTCTGGGGCTTGCGTATGGTTGTGAAAAATTTCACTGTTATATATATGGATTGGACAAAGTGGAGTTGGAGACCGACCATAAACCACTAATACCCCTCTCAAACAAACCTTTGAATGACATGTCTCCCCGCATACAAAGACTCATGTTAAAATTGCAAAAATATCGCTATGTCCTGGGGTGGACCCCTGGAAAATACCTTTACCTTGCAGATACCCTGTCCCGAGCAAATGCCAGCAGGGCTAGGTCAGAGAAAGATATAAAAGTAGCTACAGAAGTCGAAGCCCAGGTAGACATGATATATAATTCAGTCTCAGCCACCCAGGCACAGCTAGATAAAATAGCGGTAGAAACATGTAAGGACGACGTCCTTACCGCGGTAAAGACCTGCATGTTAAGTGGGTGGAACAATGGGGACTGTCCAGCTTATGCACCATTCCGAGAGGAACTATGCCTGATAAATGGAATTATCCTAAAAGGGGACCGGATAGTGATACCAGTTAGTATGCGAGGAGAAATGCTAAGTAGATTGCATGAGGGCCATTTAGGCATAGAAAAACAGAAAAGGATGGCACTGGAGGCTATATACTGGCCTACCATCAATAATGACATAGAAGGGAGTGTTCAAAAGTGTGGGGCCTGTCAGATGTACAGGCCGGCACAGGCCAAAGAAATGCACAGCAGGGAAGAAGATAGAATAAAGTGGGGACCGTGGGAAAAAGTCGGCATGGATCTATTTCACTGGGGGGGAAAGGATTATCTAATATGCATAGATTATTATTCCAACTATCCCGAAATAGCCATGCTGAGCTCAACGACCTCTGATACAGTCATCACACACTTAAAAAGTATGTTTGCCAGACATGGTATACCCAGAAGAGTGGTTAGCGACAACGGTCCACAGTTCAGCTCTGAGTTATTCAAGAAGTTCTCAAAGACCTATCAATTTGAACATAGAACATCAAGTCCCAGATATCCACAATCAAACGGGCAGGCAGAGAGGGGAGTAGGAATAATAAAGTCCCTACTAAATAAGACGAAAGAGAGTGGGGGGGATCCCTACCTGGCCCTTCTAAACTATAGAATGGCCCCCAGAGAGATAGGCATGTCACCGGGGGAGATGTTAATGGGGCGTAAGCTAAACGGGAAAATACCACGACTGGATAAGAGATACAAGGGTGTTGAAAAGGGGAGCAGAAAGGAAGAGATAAAACAAAAACAAGTAGAAAAGTACAATGAGACAGCCAAAGACCTACCCCCACTGAGTCAAAGTGATGTAGTCAGAGTAAGAGGTACTCATTGGGATTCGACGGCCCGGGTCAGTGAGCAGGTGGGACCCAGGTCATACAAGATTCAGACGGAAGAGGGTAACGTCATAAGACGCAATAGGCGTCACCTCTTGAAAGTTAATGAAAGATTTGAACTGAAGGGGGTCAGGGACAGTGATCTGCCTAGTCAGACCGCTCCTACTGAAAGCTCAGAGGAGGTCACAAGTGAGGCAGTGGGTGAAGGTCCACAGGATCAGGATCCAGAAGCAACTAGTCCGGTCAGAGGGGAAGTAGTCAGAACACCAGTCACCAAGGAGATCAGGCGATCCTCAAGAATCACTAGACCGGTAGACAGATTAAATCTGTAGATAACAAATGTCATCTTTGTTATATCTCTCTATATACATATACTTTTGACGGTAAACTGTCACATTATCTCTATCTTTCAGTTCTACGTTGTGTTCAGAACTAAATGGATGTGTAGAGTCAGATTGTTCTATGAGGGGGAAGATGTCCAGATACGCAACTAGTGTTAGCCACCAGAACTACTTCTGGTGGTTGGAGGCCATCTTGTCTTAAATAAATCATAACACACATGTCAGAGAGTGATGGTTGATCTTTACAGACACCACAGAAGAGGAGGTAATAACTAAACTAAACAAGCTCCTACTAAAACTGGATGAGTGGTGTGAGTCCAACAAAATAACCATCAACACAAGCAAGTCAAAAACAGTTCTCTTCTCGCATAAACAAATGCCAGAAAGAAAACTACACTGTAAGCTAGGAAGCCAAACACTAGAAAATGTAGACCATTACAAATACCTAGGCCTTGAGTTGGACAGCCAACTAAACTACAACCTATGTATAAACAAAATTGTCCAAAAGGTAAACCACAAACTGTGGCTATTTGCAAAGCTAAGAGACTAATGACACAAGAAATGTCAATAAAAATCTTCAAGGGCATGGTGCTCCCCTATTTTGACTATGGAGATGTAAACTACATGGGTGCAAAGAAAGAACTTCTGAAAAAACTGCAAACACTACAGAACAGAGCCCTGAAAATCTGCCTCAGAGTAGACAAGCTGCACCCCACCTATGACATAGACAAAAGAACCAAAGTAAAATTGCTAGAAAATAGGAGAATAATTCATCTGAAAACATTAGCATACAACTATAGTCAAGACAATAAATTCCTAACAAAACCACAAAGGGCAACTAGAGCAAATAATGCGCCACTACTAAAGCAGACCAGAAGCCAAATAAAAGCTCATGAGAGAAGCACGCTGGAAATGGCTGCCAAGGTGTGGAATGCCCAGGGAGTAAAGGAACGACAAATTCCTGACCTAAAAACATACAAAAAATATCTGTGCAAAATAAGGCTAGGAACCCCCAACTAAGCTGCACTACAAAGGGGCAGGTGATATGTCACGGCCCACCAGCGAGACGCCTAATGGAAAGTAACCATGCCAAAAGCAGCCAGATAGCACACCACACAGCTACGTACAAGCCTATGATATGTAAATAGGATTAGGCTAGTCTAGTAATAAGATTAGAAAAAATAAAGCACATATATGCCAAGAAAATCAAAAAAAATTAACATAGACTACTAACCAGACCAACCAACTATCTATCTGCTACTGAAATACAGGCAATCAAATACCTTATCAGCAGATACTGTGTGATAAGACAACACCAACACTACAGCTGGCCAGCATTGAAAACAAGCCTGAATACCCAGGCTCATATGCTATGGACAGTATAAATACAGCCTCAATAAAAATTTAAAAAAATTTAAATGTTGCTTGTACGAGAGCGAGAATGGAATTGAGTAAAAAAGGGGGGGGGGGGGGGAAGGAGGTCACGTGCCGAGCCCGACCTTGCCTCGTGCGTGAATTAAGTATGTTGCCTTGTCAACATACCCGAATCGGCCACCACGTCCAGTTACCAAAAAGGCACACATACATGGCCGGTGTCGCAGTTTGAGCGCCCTGCCAGTTTGAGCTGACTGTCAGTTTCATGCGCATGCGTCAAATTCTGACAGCATCATCACTAACCTTATGAATTTAATATAATGTTTTTGGTAAAGATCTTTTCTATATGTGTACCAAGCGATTTGTTTCTAGGTGGTGTGCTTTTAGAGATATTTCACTTTTCCTGTATTTTCTGTATGAAAATTGCTCACGACCATTGACAATGCCTTGAGTTTGACGGTACGCGCAGTGCAAAACATTAGTTTTATTCGAAATAAATAGAAATCAAGAACCCTAACCGTATAAATTTAATATAATCTTTTTGGTGAAGATGTTTTCTATATGTGTACCAAGCGATTTGTTAATAGGTGGTGTGGTTTTAGAGATATTTCACTTCTTCTGTATTTTCTGTATGAAGATTGCTCAAGACCATTGACAATGCCTTGAGTTTGAGTGTATGTAGTCAGCTGAAACTGCCAGGGTGCTCAAACTGTGACACCGGCTGACGGTACCGGCAAGTCAGGCCGTCACCTGGGCCGTCACATGCTTAGGGGCGCCACCTCAGTATTAAATTTGTTAAAATTATACTTGTAAGGGTGTTGAAGTTCAGCTTGCTCAGGACGCCAGTAACCCCAGGGTCGGCTCTGTGTGTATGAGGGATGCACACCCTGGTTTGGTGATAACACACACCGTGATCCGAGTCGTTAGAATTTCAAATAGAACACCCCGAGGTAAATCTCAAAATACAGGGGCCGTGTGCAAAATGATCCGACCCCAGTGCCCCACATCTTGGCTGGGGGTGTCAGGAGCATTTGTGCTGGTACCTGTGTGTGTCATGTACTGCAAAGCTACATTTTTTCTTCTTTTTTTTTATAATGTAAAAGACCATCCAGATTAAAATGGACATATAACAAAATTATGCAATCATAAAATACTCTACATCCTATTTTTCTGTAGATATATTGGTTATTAAAAAAACTAAGCCACGATTTGTTTCCACCCTAAGCGCATTCGTTTATGCAACTCGAGGTTGTAGGATAGGCGCATGAGCAAAAAAGTGGTTCGGGTGATCCGAGGTGTTTAATCGATTACGGCCCAAGTGTTCCATCAGGGACAGATACTTTGTCCCTCTCTATTTAGTGTAGAAAGCAAACTGGGTAGAGTAGCACAATGGACCTGAACTGCCCCCCCCCCCCCCCTATCCTTTTATTTTAACTCTCTGCAAGGAATGTTTACAATAAACTGAGGTGATACAATAAATGCATACAAATTCCTTACAGACAGAAAGGATCCCAGAAAAGCAATGCTTATCTAGCTGGTCTCCATGATGTGAATGAACAAGTGATGACAATAACAAATGATTAAACTTAAGCTACATTTTTAACTAATGATTATGATGAGATACTCATGCGTCTCTTCACAGTTAGTAAAAAACAAAGTAATGATAGGAATATTATATGTATATTGTGCCATGGATTCATGTACTTAACATGCAGTATCAGTAGTTATTTTGCATGTATGTTAATAGGGGTAAATCTTATGTTCTTTGCCATAGCCACTTGATATTTTAAATTATGCGACTAGTTAATAACAACTATATCCTATTATATATATTCTTTACTGGTAATCGATTTAGTATGCATTGAGATAGCTTATCTTTAGTTTTTTACAGAAGTTTTTCAAAGTTTTAAGGTTTCTAATCTCTACTGGTATTGAGTTCCATATATTGGTTCCTTGGTTTTCAGTTGTTATTTTACCATATTTGTTTCTAGTGTGTTTGTGATGTATGTTATTTATCTGTCGTGTGTTATGGGAATGGACCTGATTGTTTTCTTTGAAGAGATTATCAAATATTTCAGGGAGGAGGCCATTCTTTTGCTTGTAAACAAATTTTGCAATGTATATTTTATAAATGTCAGTTACCATAAGTAAGTCCAGGTCTTTATGAAGTGATTTAGTTGGGGTGAGATAGTCTTTGCTATACAGTATTTTCAAGGCTCTGTTTTGTTGTGTCTGTACCGTTTTTAGGGTTGATAATTTGGCTCTCCCGTACACCTCTAAACCATACTGGATTTTGGAGTAAACGTATGCATAGTATAGTAATTTTGTATTTCCCTCATGTACCCGTCGTCTGATTATTTTAAATGAGTTAGCTGTTTTAATGATTGAATTATTTAAGTTATCAATATGTTCATCCCAGTTGAGGTTTTCATCTAGAATTACACCTAGGTATTTCACAGAAGGGACTCTCTTTATTGTGTTATTGTTTATCTTTATGTTGTTTAGGTAATCAGGAATGGTTGTACTTCTGCTTTTAAATATTGTGTAGCATGTTTTGTTCAGGTTTACTGTTAATTTGTTATCATTGCACCATGTAAAATATATCTGAAAGGAATGTTTTAATTGAATGTTTTAGTTGTTTGGGTGAATTTGAGGTTATGAAGCCATTGGTATCATCTGCAAATAACCTTGTTTTGACATCTTGTTTTGTACAGTTGACTATATCATTTGTGTAGATCAAAAATAGGAGAGGTCCCAGGACAGAACCTTGGGGAACACCATTGCTGATTGAGTTTAGTTTGGACCGTTTACCGTTTATGTATGTAAATTGCTTTTCTATTGCTGAGGTAACTCTCAAACCATTTAAGTCCCTGGCCTCGAATTCCGTTGTGCCTAAGTTTTGAGAGTAAGATGTCATGGTCTACAGTATCAAATGCTTTGCTCAGGTCTAAGTAGACTCCTGCAACATGTTTCCCATGTTCAAGGTCTTGTAGTATATTGTCTAAGATTTCAGTCAGAGCCATTATTGCTGAGTGATTCTCTCTAAATCCAAATTGGTATTTGTATAATATTTTGTATTTGTTAAGAAATTGGTAAACTCTTTTGTACATTAGTTTTTCCATTAATTTGTTTAGGGTCCTGAGTAGGCTGATTGGCCTGTAGTTATCAACTAGGTATTTCTCATTTTTCTTATGGATGGGTATTACTTTTGCAACTTTGAGATTTTCAGGAACAGTAGCATTTTCAAATGATAGGTTTATTATGTGGGAGATAAATGGTGCGAGTAGAGTGTCACACTCTTAGATAATTTTTGGCGAGATATTGTCATGTCCGCTTGACTTATTAGGATTTAGTTTCTTTATTTCTTCTAGGGTTTCTTGTTCATTGGTGGGACTAAGAAAAAAACTATGTGAATTTGGGTGTTTAAGATATTGCTTGTGTGCTATGATATTACTGGTGTGTTTTGCTGCAAGTTTTTTTACCAATTGAACAGAAGTGTTCATTTAATGTGCTGGCGATATACTGGTGCTACACTGGTGCTCGTCCTGGTTGCACTGTATCTACACACATGCGGAGTGACAAAGTGGACCGGAATAATCCAACACACTGCGCAGGCAGACCACTTCTCCGCACCTTCATAATTGCAGCGGAGTAACACAGAACAGCCTCCACCTTACAGTTACACTGGTCCCGCCCGCGACTTTCGCTGCGAGCCGGAGGTGATTGAGTAATGCCAACTACACTGGTCCCGCCCGTGAAATCCACTCACAACTGGCGGGCAGGGTAGCATAGTGCACCCTTAGCAACTCCACCTGACTCACTGAGCAACTGAGTGTATATTTATAGGTGCACGGGGCTCGGTGTATCGTGTACTGAGTGTGGGACACTGTAGGAGTGAAGAGACAGAACCAAATTCTAGTCTTGCCTAATTCTCATATGCGTTCATCAGCAGTAACACCGGATCCACGACGCTGAGCTTACAAAGACAAAGTGCCACCAACCAAACCCAGCGCATTACTGGAACTCACAGTATGTAGGCCTACGAAAGTGCATGTCTTCATGTTCTGCTTTATTGCATGCTTTATAGTTTGGAAGTGAGCGAGAGTTGTGGTTACATGGGTGCGAAAAGTCAGGCAAGCGAGACTGAGAGGATGCGGAGTCACTGGTGCATAGCGGGTGTTGGTTTGATATCGGTGATGAATACCTCTACAAGACCTATCCAACATATTGGTGGTTTCAATATTTATATCCGCATAATAAGTTATATAGTACATACATATAATAGGTTGGTATCAGACATACACGATTGATATTAATTATGAGGTATACATTATTTATATTCGCATAATAAATTATACAGCATATGTACCGGTTGAATTATTTAGCTGCTACAAAGACATGCCCAAGGTCACTATTTGGCCATTTCCTGGTTATTTATTTAAATATATTTCAATTTCAATTTCTACTGATAAATAGAGCTGATGATTAAAAGCTAAAGTAATTCAAAAGTGCCAGTCCATCAGTGTAGTCGAATCGTTATAGCGCAGGCTTCCCATGCGGAAGGTTGGGAGTTCGAAACATGGCTGAGTCAAACCAATGACTTACAGAATTAGTATTTGTCACTACCTAGCCTGGCGCTCGGCATTACTATGATATGGCAAGGATTGGTGAGCTCAGTGTCAGGATAATTTAACTGAGTGGGAAATCAGGGTATGGTACCGGTGGCCTAGTTTCCCAGTGGGACAGCTCTATAAAATCACCATCAGTGAGAACTGTTACAAGTCAGTACCCATCATGATATGACCTTAGATGTTGGCAGGACGTGAGACCCCAATAAACAAACACACTATATATGGCGGTAATAACACATTGCCGCCAAGTGAAGACAACTAGCAGTAGTCAGAGGCCGATAGGGTCACCCCGAGCACATTTAGGTACAAAATAGGTACAGTAACTCCTTCCGTTAATGATACTCGCATAATGCATTATACATTATATACATAATGTCTAAACCATGGCACATAACTGATTGTCTGCTTTTACATGTAAAAGCGATGGTTTGAACAAAAAACAAACATTTCTCGCCGTGAATATGGCCTATGCTGCCGACACGGCGTAAAACAACCACCAATCAATCAATCAATCAATCTAAACCATGACCATAAGAAATCCTCTATGGTTATGTTCACTGTCATGGCCGCCAAACCTGCCCAGTCCAAGGAAACTGGTATCAAACTGACACAAGTGCATATCAATTCTTTCGCATTCTACTTTCTTTTCTTCTTCTTTAAAAAAACTTGTCATGTAAGTGAGAGAAATTTCAATCTCAAGCATTGTTCTTCATCTAACTGCCCCTTGCCCTATCCTGTTAGTACCAAAGGGCAGACTGGGTAGTGACAAGTATACATTTTTAAGTCATTGGGTTGACTCATGGCAAAGTTCGAACCCAGGTACACACCTACCGTTTGTGCGCACCCACCTACCGTATACGATCTAAAACTGCCCATTTCGCACACAAAAATTGCTAGATGTGCGCTCCCCGCGCACACCTAGCGATTGCAATTCCCGACTAAAAACTTAGTTTTAGGGCTAAAACGGGCCGATTACGATTGTGATTCGCGATTCAAAAAATGAATCGGCCCGTTTTCAGTTTTACGCGGGTCGGGTCGAGTCGCGAGTTTTAGTGCGCGAATCGTAAACGGTAGGTGTGTACCTGGCATTAGTTGGAATCTCATGACCTGCCAAACAGGAAGTGGATGCTCAACGCATTTGGCCATACCATGTGGTTTGCATCATTATATATTGATATCCGCTGAAATATCTGCGTCTACTGATCAAAATGGACCCTATTTGTACACGAAGCTCATTGAATCAAATTTGATGAAACTAATAATGGAGTTCCTTTGGTCTGTGGAATGTTTATCACCCTAACTTTGCCTCCTCGATTAATAGTTTTCTCAGAGGCTCTCAAGTCTGAAACCCCCATATCGGGCAATAACTGATTAGCATAGCCATTTAAATATGCATCTATGTGATGCATAAGCATTATGTGAGTATAAATGCATAGAAGGGAATATATTATTATTATCCCTTTATTAGCAATGTTTGTTTAACGACCTCCCCCCACCCCACCCCACCCCCAGTACAAAAAGTAGACATCGGCTATTGGGTGTTAAACAACAAACAAAATAAAAATTGCTCCATTTCATCCATCCTGGGACTGGTGGCGCCACCATTGGTCCAAACCTTAACTACTGGTGTGGACATTGTCAGTCACACCCGAGAATATATGTGCACACATGCCAGTCCTAGTTGATACATTCTAGACGAAGAGCAATAGTTTTGTTTGAACTCTGCAGTTTTGAACTCTGCAGAGGCGGGATTTGTCCCATCCCACACCTAACCTCCTTCCATGGGTGTCCCATTAAGGGTTGGTCCCGGTCCATGCCATACTGTTACCTTCGGGTAACCTGGGGTCCTCACCCCAAACACCTTAAGCCTAACCAACCAGACGGGATTGGCAAATGAGTTGAGCATCCGTCTCTCGTTCTGGTAGATCGACGATATCGCACACCACGACGAGCTTAGCATGGCCCTCCCTTGCCATCCGGCCCACACCCCAATATCCTACAGGCCTATCCTCCTTAGGATCTGGCCCATCTCGGTCCCGACTATCTGGTGCATCTATGACGTTGTGCGAAAGACCGGCCTCCCGAACCACATGGTTGCAAGGATACCAGTTCCCTCTGACCTGAACATTGACAGATGGAGGGAGCTGTTGTACGGCTATCATGACGACCAGCTTCTGGACTTTCTAGAATACAGCTAGCTGGCTGACTATTCGGCCGACGCACCACCAGTACCATCAGTGGCGAACCATCTTGAAGACCCACACACACCAAATGGATACAGAGGTATATAATGAAGGAGATTAAGCACAGAGGCCTCCTCGGTCCCTTCAAGGACTCGCCCTTTGCCCCGTGGGCCCAGATGAGCCACGCGAAGAAGAACGTGCAAAGAAGCAACTGCTTGCCTCCCAAACCGTGCTCGAATCAGGGGCCTGCAGGGAAAACACCCTCTGCGCCTGCGCCAGGGCAATATGGAGATTCGCCACCCTCAATTCCTGAGAGGTACAAGTCCGGTACAAGCCTGGTGCAGAGATAATCTTTGCAGACACCCTCAGCAGGGCCCCCTTCGACCACGCAGCTCGGCAACGGGCAGTCGCATTTGTTGATGACCTCAAGCTCGACCGTGTCTGGGTCCAACACGATATGTTCCTCGTTGACGACCGTGTCTAGCCTGGGGAGTTTGTAACTTTTTCTCTCTATCCCTAGGTCTCCTAGCCCGCCACCAGGACGTCCGGAACCTCTTCGATGCGGGACTCGCAAAAGGCACCTGGCGCAACAAGGAACAACAGACGAAATGCTACATCTGCCATGCCAGGGCCTCGGGGTACACCACTAAGACACCCTCCTAGCTCAACATCGCATCATATCTCACACACCTCTCCAACACACTGATATCCCCAGGCACGGCCATGAATTACCTCAGTGCGGCTCGGACATGGGTTAGCCTTCAAGACGGAACCATTGCAAGCTTCGACACATACTTCATCTCCATAATTAACAGAGGGGTCTTCAGGTCGTCCACCCACGTCGCCCGCCAGGCACCGCCCCTCACGGTGCCACTGTTACACTCTGTCATCCGGTACTTCCGGTCGGCCGGCACCGGGGCGCCGATGCTGACAGCCGCCATCCTTCTGGGATACTTCACCCTCCTCCAGCAGAGCAACCTCCCGGTCACGGGACACCTGGACGGCACACTCTCTCGGGGGCTGACGTCTCCCTCCACTGACACCACCTCGATATGCACGTCCGGATGACCAACAGCTCTACCTGGTCAAAATCTGACACCTACACCATCAGGATACACCCCATACCATCCTCCATCTGCTGTCCAGTGAGGGCCTGGAGACACTACCTCTCCACCACAGGCACCCGCTCTGACCTCCCCGCATTTCTGACCACCAGAGGTGACCCCCTCATGATCAAGACTCTCACTGCCGCTCTCCGGACGGCACTAGCCCACAGCGGCACCTGAGACGCGAACAACTACACACTCCACAGCCTCCGGAGAGGCGCTGCCCAGGCTTGTGCCCGGGCGGGCACCCCACTACAGGATGTCAAGGACATCGGACACTGGCAATCCAATGCCATACACAACTATGTACCGGTGGCTGGCTTCCACGCCGCGACCCGAGCACTCTCCAACTTATTTGGTTGAGTGCCGGGTCGTGCAGGATCGAACTTACTCTCAGACTTACCCATTGCACTGACACGCCCCTGACTCTCCTGTGCTCCAATTGACTCTATTCCTGATATCTGCTTCACTTAACTTTGTTTAGACGCCGTAATAAATTTCCCATACTATGTAGTCCTGTGTCGTGTTGTGAATTGGGCATGTTGCTTAGGGCAACATGGGTAATTCACCTCGACACAGGACACTCTGGGATCCCTTCATTAACTCCTTCACCCTGGGCCCCCCCCTCCACACTTCCCGCTACGTGCCCGGCTCCCCCCTCCTTCTTCCCCTTCCAACCCTTTCCTGCAGGTGGCGGCACACGCACCCTCCCTCCGCTGGTTCTCGGCTCCCTTCCCCCACCCCTTTCTTCCCTTCCTCCTCCTTCCGTCCCGCCAGACTGGCACTTCACCTCCTGACGCCAGACCATCCACACCTCCCCACTTCTTCACTGACCCACCCAGCCCTACACCAATAGACCTTTAAGGGTTGAGTGCCGGGTTGTGCAGGATCGAACTTACCATCAGACTTACCCATTGCACTGACTCGCCCCTGACTCTCCTGTGCTCCAATTGACTCTATTCCTGATATCTGCTTCACTTAACTTTGTGTAGAGTTTA
Organism: Branchipolynoe longqiensis; assembly: GCA_030323885.1. NCBI lineage: Eukaryota > Metazoa > Annelida > Polychaeta > Phyllodocida > Polynoidae > Branchipolynoe > Branchipolynoe longqiensis. The sequence goes on from CM059195.1 coordinate 33,049,157, forward strand.
ATGCTCGGATCTGTGGCTGTGTACTTAGGCTCTGAGGAAACCAATACAGACAAAGAGAAAGGAAGAGAGTAAAGTGTAAGAGAAAAGAGTCCAGCCCTCTGGTTTATTGCTTATATAGTTACATCGGTTCATTGTAGAGTGTCACCCCACCTCCTTCCCCCAATGGGAATTGAGTATTCTTTGGCCCTACCAATAGGGATTCAGCATTCATGGTCTCCATGGATACCAGTGGTCTGCCCACCACTAGTAACTATATGGTACCATGGCCACCACCAACCTTGACCTTTTGAGTGTGGTGACCCCTACCCCAGCAGAAGGGCTAGGGCCTGATTGCAATTACACCCAGACCTGCCAGCACCACTATGTCTATTTACATCCCACTCAGGCAATGTTTTTGGTAAAGATATATATATATATATATATATATGCACCTGGGCACGTACACCGATCAGTATTAGGACATTTGCATTCCCCCATTGCCGAATATCAGAATATTTTACATTTGTTTAGACTCCGTAATAAATTTCCCATACTATGTAATCCTGTGTCGTGTTGTGAATTATACAGAATCCTGCTCATGACACCACTGCTATGGGGATGGCTTCGTAACAACAGGAAACATTGCACCAAGATTGGAAGTTGAACCCTCAATTCTGCCATTCCGGTGCTAGTGTCCTAACCATTAGACTATCTATACTCCCTGATGCAATCATCCTACCCATGTCAACCAGTTCAATATAACACCTGGGGAGGTCAATGCACCTCACTACACGAGGAATGACAGTTATAATATTATGGAAATGTGGAAGAAAATGGGGGAGGGGTAATGGGGAGAAATATCACTAGCTTCTTACAAGCCGGTGTCGCAGTTTCAGCGCCCGGTCAGTTTCAGCTGCCTGTCAGTTTCATGCGCATGCGTCAAAATCTAACATCATCATCACTAACCTTATAAATTTAATATAATGTTTTTGGTAAAGATGTTTTCTACATGTGTACAAAGTGATTTGTTTCTAGGTGGTGTGGTTTTAGAGATACATCACTTTTCCTGTATTTTCTGTATGAAGATTGCTCACGACCATTGACAATGCCTTGAGTTTGAGTCTATACGGCCGGTGGAAACTGACCGGGCGCTGAAACTGCGACACTGGGTATATATTTATAATCTGCAAAATGTAAACAAAAGAAAAACAAGAAAAGATTCGGTGAGAAATGTCAACGAGTAAGCTAATGATTATGTACTAAATTCATTTAGAAATAGGAAGAAATTAAAAAGGAAAGCAAGAAGGAAAGAAAGAAAGAAAGAAAGAAGGAAAGAAAAAGCAAAGAAGAAAAAAAAGAAAAGAAAGAAAGAAAGAAAAAAATTAAAAGTATCAAGAAGTAAACGAGGAGAAGAAATGACAAATAAACCTAAATCAGAATATTAACAAGTAGCCTAGGACAGGTCAAATTACATAGTAACTACGTAAAATATGCAAAGCAAATAATCGAAAAGAAATTAAAAAAGAATACGCCGAGAAATATCAATAAGTAGCCTAGAATAAATCAGATAACGTGCAGTGTGTCTTAATATAAAAGAAAGAAAGAAAAAAGCAAAGGGGGGAAGGAAAAAAAGGCAATGGGAGGAAAGGGAGAAAATAACAACAAGCAAACAAAAAACACAAAGAAAGTGACAGGGAGAGAGTTGCCGTTGGTTGCCAGGTACGAAGCCTGCGTCTGGTGCGGGTTATAAAGGAGTGATGCCAGCGTCCCACGTGTTCCTTTCAGCCATCGCCCTGTCTGCAGCTGATGGGGTTGGACCTGCACAGACGCCACTCACGTCGGTCGGTACAGCAGGTAGATAGTCAGTGTCGTTCTCATAGCGGGTTAACTGTGACAGGAGAAGAAGAATAGAAGAAGGAGGAGGAGGAGGAAGGAGGAGAGAATAACCAGAACAGAATAAGAACAGGTCAAGAATATTTCAAGAACAAAGTTTAGCAGGTAGATAGTCGGTGTGGTTCCCATAGCCAGCGGGGTTAACTGGGACCAGAGGAGAAGAAGAATAGAGGGAGGAAGAAGATAATAAAAACAGAAGAATAAGAAGAGACCAAGAAGAGAAGAGGAAGCGAAGAGGAAGAGAAGAAGAAGAAGCGAAGAGGAAGAGTACATGAAGAGAACAATACAGAAAAAAGAACAGAAAAGAACAGAACAGGAAGAGAACAAGAAGAACAAGAGGAGGATGGACGGGTAGGGAAGCTAATGCTAGAAGAGCCGTTGGAGAAATAAGAACACACAGAGCAAGGTGAGTACCTGTATTGGTATATCTTGTATGGTGGTGGTTTTCTTGTGGTGGTGGTGGGGGGGGGGGGGGCGTGAGTGTGTGTGTGGGGGGAGGGGGTGCTTGGTGAGTGTTGGAGCTGGATAGTGTTAGAGGCCCTAGCTGTTGAGGTTTTTTTGGGGGGGGGGGGGGGGTTGTGATGGTGTATTTATGCTACCCATAATGGTTAAGTCTAATGACTTGTTTTCGCCGTTAGACAATAATAGTCTCATGGCTCCCCTTGTTTTATTACTGTCAGTTATTGTGTAGCTAGCTACTGCATGCATTCGTTCTCTGTTTGTAAGCATTATTGTAAGGGTTATTGAATTGAATCTTTATTTGACCATGAAATATGGTAGGGTTTTGGGGCATCCCACAAGGGAGTAATGTTCTTGCCTGTACACTCAAACGCATCTATGCAGACTAACAATAAGTAACTAGCAAAGTTAGGAAATTACACGGATATAATGGTTTCAAAAGATAATAAAGGTGATAGATGGTATTTAAATGTTGAAAGGTTCGGTTTGGTTTATTAATCTTCCTTCTGGTACACCTAAATGCATATCTACAAACCAACAATGGGTACCCAGCAAAATATCTAAGCAATTTGACAGCTTAAAGTTGAATAGTCGGATGCTTTTGAGTGTCTGTCATTTTCTGAGATAAATATACTCGGATGACCGCACCTTAGTTTGAAGTAACTTTTATATTAAATGGCTAACTTTTGAGATATTTGAATTGCAAATTAGTTTTGGCAAGCATGCCAAAACTCTGACACGATAGGCTTCTGTACTAACAAGTTCTATTAAATTGCCTCAGTATTCCTTTCTATGATTCTGTAACGTTGTTCTTTTTTCCGGGGTGGGGTTGTTGGCCCCACGCCCAACCCCCAACCTGGAGAACCAGTGGCTGCTCTTAGTCTGTCCTCTACCATGAGTCCTGCCCGGCTTGGTTAAACCTGCCAGGGGGCTAGCCCCCGCCGGTATAGCTCTCATGGTCACGGAAGCACACAAGCCTCCCCACCACGACAAGGTAGCAACACAGTTGGGCGGTAGGCGTAAGTAAGTAAGTATTCCTTTCTATGTGATGAAAAATGTTGAATAAATGCACCGCTATCTAAGTTAGATATAAAGAATCAAATCTAGATAATTGTTTTGGTTTTGAAAATGTGATGTTTTCATCGGACCATGCAGCTTTAACAATAACGTCAAGATAAATCATAAGTTAGGAAATTACATTGGATGCATACATATATCTCATGGATATGGTTGTTTATGAAGATAATCAAGGTGAGGGTTCATATTTTGTAACTCGGAAGGTTAGGTTTGGTTTATTGTTGTTTTACTTCTTAACAACATCTAGGCTCCTATGAGGATGAGTGCTGACTTGTGACAATTTTCACTAACAAGCAGAAACCACCCATCCCATTAAAATCCTGAACAATGGCTTCTAATATGAGGACCCGTCGCCCCCTCACACATCACAACTAATTAATGGATTTGATGATATGTCATGATACTCTTTATGATTATTTCCCATTCATCATTTTACATCTGGATCTAGATGCATAGTCATCGTTCAATCCTACCTTATTATCAATACATGTAAATACTTGCTATTTCAATCATTAAACCAAATTGTGCAAAGCATTAAATTTAATATATTTGATATATTCGCTATTTGTCTAGGACGTTGGTGTTGTAAATATAGTTTATTCATTAAAGCTGCATAGTCCGACGAAAATATCAAATGTTCAAAACCAAAACAATTATCTAAATTTTATTCCACATATCCAACTTAGAATGTAGCGGATACTACACATAATTTCCTATCATGTGGGAAACTGGTTAGATGAATGGAGGAGAGTGGATCTCCTGTACGGTTTGATTTTAGCAGTTTGTCCAAATCAAACGTGGCCTCCTTGCTATCAATGTCGAGACCCTGTAACGAGAGGGCCACAATTGTCTGTCCTCTATGTCCAGTTACCAACAGTAATAGAACTGCTAATTTATATCCTAACTGTTGGATAGAGAGAAGTTTATTCTCGGGCCATTGTTGAAAAATCTTAAAAACTGAAGAGACATCCCAAAACCGACTATATTTCGGTTTTGGAGGATTCCTTTCGTACACTGATCTCATAAACCAAGGAATGACCTCATGTTTGCCAACCGTTTCGCCGTCGATCCTAGGTAGAATGACCGAAAGTGTGCAACGAGCTACATTGATGGCACCGTACCCGAGTCCGTCATCTTCTATCATCCATAAGAAGCGGCCTGCCTAGGCGATGGATGGTTCCATTGGCTTTACTTTATGCAACAAGCAATGGAGGCCCCATTTCTTTAAATAACTAGAGTACAACTTAACAGTTCCTGGCCTCCAAGCATGGGAAATCAACCTGTCTTGGGTGATTTTTGTCCAAACCAAACTTTTGTGAATATCTACTTAGAAAAGGAATGCCAATAGTGGTGTCGTGAACACGTCCTCTTGGTTTGTCACTTTGCCCTGATGTTGTAGGTTTACTGGCCCTCTTGGGAATCTTAAAATGTCTTTCGATTCCCATTCGACTGCTGCTCGCCATGGCTGAGTGTTCCAGTCCGGCACTACCAGCACTGCATGTGCTTGGTCTAGTCCAATCTTTCTGGCTACTCTGCTTATTAGGCTGAATGGGGGAAAGATATAATAAAAAGCTTTATTCCAGATTATAGAGAACGCATCCACTTGCCAGGCTTCTGGCTCTGGATGCGAAGATACATATTTATCAAGTTTTTTGTTCCTACGAGAGGCAAAAAGATCAATTTCCGGAGTTCCCCATTTATGACAAATTGTGTCGAATATGTCTGTACTTAGGGACCAGTCCAAATGATCATGGAAGTGGCGGCTCTTGTTGTCTGCTAATGTATTTTGAGTGCCTGGGATATGCGCGACTGTGATCCAAACTTTTTGTTTCTCAGCCCAACCCCAGATGAGTTTTGCTATGGTATTGCACACGGAGGATCTTGTACCTCCCATGTTGCGAATGTAGGCCATCGTGGTAGTGTTATCAGTTAACACTTGGACACTAAGTTTTTGTACTTTGACTAAGCTTGTTAAGCCTAAATAAATAGCTTGTAGTTCTAAAGCGTTTATGTGGTCATCTATCTCGTCCTCTAACCAACGGCCCCCCTGTAGCTTCATTATCTCTGTGGGCGGCCCCAACCTTCTAACGAGGCATCAGTAGTGACTATCATGTTAGATTCATCCATTCGGATGGGATTGTGGGAATGAGTGATGTGTTCCAACCACCAAAGTATGTTTGCATGTCCTGCCTCGGAAATGGTCATAAGACTTTCGAAATTTCCTTTAGCTTTGGCTAAGGCAATATTTTTATCTATCTCTAGGGATTTAATATGTGCTTTGCCATACAACACAGCTGGTGCATAAGCGACCATTAGTCCGATAAGGACTGCCACTTGCCTTATCTTTGATCTTTTTATTGTTAACAATTTAGAGGCTGTGGCGTTAAATTTATCCACCTTGTCTGAAGTCAAGGAGATGGTCATTTGTTCCGTATCTATGAAAAAAAAACAAAAAAATTAATTTGTGGTAGGTGTGAGAACGGATTTTATCTCGAGAATGTAAAAACCCAGTTGACGCAAAGTATTACATAAATCATTTACAGCTAAATGACAATCACTTGCAGTGTGAGCTACAATAAATGAATCATCTATGTATGGGAACATAACATGGCCTTTCTTGGCCATTTCAGCAAAAACAGGTTTTAGCAACATTGTAAACAAACGTGGGACGTAAGCCAGACCATTTGGTAAACAAGTAAACTGATAGAGTTCATTTCTCCAAATAAACCGAAGAAATTTTCGGTGTGCCTCATATATTGGCACCGTATAATAGGCATCTTTTAGGTCTACACTTGCCAGCCAAGAACCGGGCATTACTAGGTCCCTAGCTGTTTCGAAAGAAAATATTTTGAAATGGTTATATTCAACTAAGTCATTAAGGATAGTCAAGTCCAGAATCATTCTAACATCCCCATTAGGTTTGGGCCTAGAGAATATATTGGAAATATATTCTCCATCTGTATGTTGAACTGGGGTAATAATACCTTTAGTTGCGAATTTTGTAACTTGTAGATCTAAAGCTAGTTGTTCGTCTACCACTAGTCGGTAAGGAAAAGGCACTTTCTTCTGCACAGGGGTTTCTATGAATGGAATAAAAACCCCTCTAACAATATCTAGGACCTTCTGATTATTTGTAAGCTGTTCCCACTCCTTAAAATGGTTGGCAACATTACCCGCTTTAAAAGTGCTTACACTGGTCTGTGTGGCAGACTCTACTTGTTCCCTGGCTTGGGGAACTGCTTCTGGGAGGACGTGTCTCTCCTGAAGGGGCGGTTCCCGTCGTTCCAGCCTTACTGGTTCCTCTGACTGCGTCCCCTCGGCTGGTAGCCGTGGCTCCGGTTTCCGAATCGGCTGTTGGGTAGGCCGGTTCGCCGCCCTTGAAAATCCGACCTGGATTTCTTGAACTTGGACGTATTGGAGTCCTTCTTTCCGTCGAGGTGCTTTGACTGCTTGGCTGCCGTTTCGACTTGTTTAAACAGGTACTGTAGTAGGCCTTCAAACATCGTTGTGTGGTCTAGTGGCTTGCCTTTTATTGGCTTGGGCGCCAAGAAGAGAGTGTACTCTTTTCCATCGTTATCTACCACCTTTTTGGATCTCGCCACTTGTTTTCCGGCATCGGTGGTGACCGATTTGAAGACATTCTCGAACCTACGGTATGAGAGGAAATTGCTGGTCGCTGTAAGCGCCGCAATCACCGAGTTCATATCAGCCATGACAGTGGTGAACTTATTACCGGTCATCATACGGTTAGCAACCGGCATGATGGCGGCGAGCGCTACTAGCATTCCTTTGTGGACCGTGTGGAGACTTCTTGAACTTTTTACGGTCCTCACTCATCATGACATCGTCGTCCATCTCTTTGATGGTGGACTGTGGGATCCCTTTGATCCCCGTATACTGTTCCGCGAGCTTGGTCAAGGTCTCCGCGGGTTTGAAGGTGTCAAAGTGGCCCTTCAAGTTCTTGCGCATCAAGGAGCAAGTGTTGATCTTCTTCTTTTTGGCTGCACGTATCTTTTTGGACACCTTTTCCATGATGTCGGCAAACGTCCCTGCATGCGGGTCGTCCGACTCAGAGTCCGTTGTGGTGGAGTCATCCGAGGAGTCAGAAGAAGAGGATTTGGTCTTCTTCTTCTTTGATTTGGACTTCTTTTTGGTCCTCTTGACTTTCCTGACTTTGTTTCTGGCCTTATAGTATTCGTCACCTTCTGATGAATGCTTTTTGGAGTGTTTCCTCTTTTTTCCTAAGGCAATCTCCGAGTCCGTAGTTTGCGGGTCGGAAAAGTCCTCCCACTCGGATTCTTCCGAAAGGGAGGTGTGTGGCTTCGTTGAAGTCTTAGAAGGCGGGGTCGGGAGAAGCTGTTGCAGCTGCTCACGGATGAGTCAAACTATGTGTTCGTTCCCATCGGCTTGGGACGGCCCTGCCTCCGGTGAGCAGTCACGTGATGGCGCGGACAGCTGTCCAGGGGTCGCGTCCCCCTCGCTCAACGTGTGTGGTACACCCTTGTTACCTCGCTTCGCAGCCATCTCGAGTCGTCTGTAACCACCAAAAAGGTAAATTAAAATGTACTCAAGGAGCAACTGAACCAGTGGAACAGTGCTATAATGTGCCACCGGCAGTATTACACCAGGCGTGAAAAGCTAAATGTGTGTCGAAAGTGCAACGGTCGGACGAACCGAACCGAAACCGATCGCGGGGTCGGGACCAGTGTACCGTTCCCACCCACACTCTCTGTAACCTACACTTCTCCCTCCCCTGGCTTCTACGCCGACGAGTTGGAGAAAATGCTATGAAACTCGGAGGTACGCCTCAGAAAAAACTAACGTAACGACGAAATGGCTCCAGCCAACATGTCTCTCCGTTCGGCAACGGGCGGCAAAAATAAACTCTGTCTAAGCGACGAAATGGCTCCAGCCAACATGTCTCTCCGTTCGGCAATGGGCGGCAAAAACAAAATGGATGTCTCCAATCTCTACGGCACTGGATAAAAGCACAACTTGATAATAACTACGTTAAAATCTCAAACAACTAATGAAAAAGTTGATCAGTATGTGCCATGAACTTTCATAAACATCCTAATAAGTTCTAGATAAAAGATTCACCCGGTACTTAACTTGTAGTACACAGGTGAAGACCAGCCTTATATAAATACGGGCGAAAATAGCATTAGTATGGAACATCACCTAGAAACTGTGGCTCCAGTATCAAATAGCTACCCATGTAGGCACAGAGTTGGTGAAATGGGAGAGAATGCAAAAAGACAAGATGGCGGCCGCAGAACGCCGTCGATTTCACTTTTAAATTGCATTAAACTAGCTTTTATATTATATTTTTCAACTCAAAGGTAGCAGGCTCTCAATAAGACGTATGTAAAGAATAAATATTGCTTCTTAGATTGTGAAATTAGGCTCTCAATTCTTTGACCCGCATTTTCGCCACCTTTTACATAGGGTTGGTTTGCACCCCTACTGCAGTAGTACGGGGTGAATCTTGTATCTAAATAAGTTCCTGAGTCGGTACTTACAGTAGAAATTGAGTAAATCCTTGGTAAAAAGTGCTGAGCTGCTCGTAACGTCCTCCTGTTATGAGCGGAATATGCTAATTACTGAACCCGGATGTTGCTTCCTTCTCCCTCGACCACGAGTAGTCAGAGGCTTAGTACCGAGGTAAAATATATATATATATATATATATATATATACATATATATTGATTAGATCATTGAGTTATGGAGTGGTTAGGTTTATGGTTTCACTTCTCGGGTTTGTGTACCGGCAATGTGAATTGCTCAGGTGTAATGCTGATGGAGAACGGGGTTTTATGATGGAGATAACAGACACCTGTTTTCAAAGTCAGTGGATGGTTTGCTCGAATATGTAAGCCTACTCACATGTGGATGACATTTCGCTAACTTGTCTATTCTCTAGCTACTGTATCTTACACTTACTAACTTACAGTGTATCAATACTATCACACAGGCCTCTCATCAGTTGAATTTCCGGGAATGTTGCCTGTAGTTTCTATGCAATTCTACTGCGTATATATATATATATATATATATATATATATATATATATATATATATATATATATAATATGTGTATAAATACATACACAGTAAAATCTCTCTAAATCGGCTGACCTTGGGACCGACTTTATGGCGTACATTTAGGGAGGTGGTCGGTTTAGGGAGGTACAATATGGTTACAATGGTATTGTTGGGACCCAAATAAAATAATAGATATAGGGAAGTTGTCGATCTGTGGAGGTGGTCGGCTTGAGAGTTTTTACTGTAATATATAATTATATATAAGACACGTACGGACGCAGTTGCCGAATCGATAGAGCGCAGGCCTCCCGTGCGGGAGATCGGGAGTTCGATTCCCGGTCGAGTCAAACCAATGACTTACAAAATTGATAGGCTGACTTGTTGCTTCCTAGCTTGGCACTCGGCATTAATAGGATAGGCTTAGGACTGGTTAACTTAGTGTCAGGATAATGTGACTGAGTGGGATATCGGGTCAAGGTGCTGGTGGCCTGATTTCCTAGTGCATTGTCACAAGTCGGTACGCGTCCTAATATGACCTTAGATGTTGCCACGACGTAAAATTCCAACAACCAACCACCCGCTTAGACGTGTTGAGTATTTATGTTTACATTATAAAATTCCAGCATATGCACATTGCCAGGTTGGCACAATTTCTTTTTTTAAATTAACATCCCAGCAACACCTAAGGTCATATCAGGACGGGTTCGCAGAATAAACTAGTAAACATAACAAATAGTACTAGCAGCTGGGTTAGGGTTAGGGTTCTGTTATACATATATATATATAAATATTCACTTTAAAACAAACAATTATTCTTCACACTACATTGGGCAGGCAAACCCAGCGACAAAAACACAGCAATCTGAGATTCACTATATTCTGGAAGGGAGGAGAGGAGAGGGGGAGTTTTATTTCGGGTTTCCCCCTCGCCCAGGGGGCTCTGGGGGTGTCTCCTGGAAAATTTAGGGAAAAAAGTGATATAAAATGGTGCATTCTTGTGCATTTTGACGAAAAATATGCATAAAGATTTTGTTTTAAATAAGCAACAAATAAAAAGCTGGAAATCGGGGGAGATCACAATTAAAAGCAATGATTTGGTTGTTGTTGTTTGTTTTGTTGTTTTACGTCCTAGCAACATCTAAGGTCATATCAGGATGGGTACCAACTTGTGACAGTGCGCACTCATGGTGACTTTATAGTGCTGCCCCACTGGAAGACCAGGCCACCAGCAGCATGACCTGATATCCCATTCAGTCACATTATCCTGACACTGAGGCAACCAGTCCTTGCCCTATCCTAATAATGCTAGGAAGTGACAAGTATCAATTTTTAAGTCATTGGTTTGACTCGACCAGGTTCGAACCCACGACCCCGCGATCTACCAACACGGAAGACGGATGCTCTAACTTCGGCCATCCCGTCTGGTTACCGTGGATTTGGAAGATTGGGGTTATATTGCAATATTTTAGGGAGATCTCCCGCCAAATTGTGATACTTGGCACCTCTGCGAACGCTACTCACCCTTTTCTTAGCTGATAAGGCTGACATTTTGTTTGTTTGTAAATCTTAAAGTTGCATGGTCCGATGAAATATTTATTTTTCAAAACCAAAACATGTATCTTCATTTGATTATATATATCCAGCTTAGATATTGGTGCATTAACTAGTGATTTGGGACAGCATATTTAGAATAATCAGTGAATTTACTATGTTAGGTGACCAGGCTATTTTTTATTTAGGTCATTCCACATCACATGGTCATCGCGAGATGTCAATACCAGTCATAGCGAGAGGACCATTGGAAAGCTTGTCAAAAGTATTTTGGGTTCTTTCAGCTCAAATTGCTTCAAAACTAGACATTTTTTCATCAAAATGAATCCGGACTAATGATTAGTAGGTCATAACGATCAATTTGATATATTTATCTAAAAAATAAGACAACAATTAAAACGCGATCGGACTATGTAACTTTAACTTCCTCCCGCTCGCACCAACATCGGAACCTGCCCCCTTACCCCACACCCCACACCTCCTCCCCTACCACCCTCCCCCGCCCTCCCCACAACATTGGGGTATGTATACCTGACCTTCACCGAGCAGACCAGAATTCCGGAAATGCACAGCTGTTACCCACCTTGTAAACACACTTTAGAGGAGCAGTAATATGACCAAGATAACTTTACTTATTCACAATTATTCGGATACAAATATGATTTAGCTACACTAGATCTAGCTTGAAGCAACCTATTGTAATCAAATATATGACTAGATATAATTTATCTAGCATAATATTGCCGGAAGACCAGTGCCTCGGCGCTGAAAAAAAATACCCTTATTCGCTGAATAAATAATTGATCATTTACAACAACACAAATTTTAATTTAACAAAATAAACGGCGAATGACCAGACGGGATGGCGGTATGAGTTAGAGCTTCCATCTCCCGTGTTAATTGGTAGATCATGGGATTGTGGGTTCGAACTCTGGTCGAGTCAAACAAATGACTAGAAAATTGGTACTTGTCGCTTCCTAGCCAGGCGCTCGGCATTATTACGATAGGGTAAGGAGCAGTGGAATGAGGAAGACCAATCGTCCGCGATTGAAATTTCCCCAGCTTAAACAACTAATGTACAATCAACAAAAGAAGAGAAAAAAAGAGAAGAGGCATGACGGAAGCCCGGGGTGCTTAATGTGGTGGGGACCCGGGAGGGGGCGCCACCCGTCATAATCGGTGCATAACTTCAAAGCAGGCTGATCATATACAACATCAATAGAGAACTTCCGTTAAAGCTGTATAGTCCGATGAAGCATCAACTTTACTAAATCAAAATAATTATTTAGATTTTATTCTACATATTTAATTTAGATAGTAATGTACTTATTGAGCGTGTATTGCCACATAGAAGGGAATACTGAGTCAATTTAATAGAACCTGTTACTGCAGAATCCTAGGGTGTAAGAGTTTTGGCGTGCTTGCCAAAACTAATTTGTACATGTTTATGCTACTCAGTTATCTCAAAAGTTAGCCAATTAAAATAAAAGTTACTTCAACCTAGAGTAAAGTAGATTATAATAATCACTTTAACATCTCAGAAAAGTGACAGAAACTCAAAACCATCGGACTATGCAACTTTAACTAAATTTACCCTTGCATAATTCGCTATGAATAACATAAATGTGCGACTAGACAGGGTGGCCAAATGAGTTGAGCGTCCATCTCACGCTTTGGTAGATCATGAGATCATGGGTTCGAACCCTGGTCGAGTCCAATCAATGACTTAAAAAGTTACACTTGTTGCTTCCTACTCCTAGCCAGGAGCTCGGCATTATTAGGGTAGGGCAAGGACTGGTTGGTTCAGTGTCAGGATAATGTGACTGAGTGGGATATCAGGTCATGGTGCTGGTGGCCTGGTATCCCAATGGGGCAGCGCTATAAAGTCGCCATGAGTGCGCACTGTCACAAGTCTGTACCAGGCCTGATATGACCTTAGATTTTACCAAGACGTAAAACTCCAACAACCAAACCAAACATAAATGTGCAGGTAAAAACTAAACCAGGAGGCGATATTTTTTTTCTTGAGGAATGTAAACAGACAAATAACCCAAATATTGTTATGTTCTTGGTGTATTCGTTCCCTCATTCACTAGATGTCGCTGCTGATGAAAAAGCTGCTGTCGCAGGACGAGCTGGCCGTGGTGTATGCCTCCCTGATCCTGGTGGACGACGACCTGCCAGTGACGGACGACAAGATCAACACTCTGCTCGCTGCAGCAGAGGTCAAGGTCGAGTCCATCTGGCCCACGCTATACGCCAAGGCCATTGCCGTAAGTTGACGCCATTTTGCATAAAACTTTTTTTGTTTTTTTTGTTTACATCCTGGCAATATCTAAGGGGCATATCTTGATTGGTATAGACTTGCGAAAATGCGCAGTTATGGTGACTTTATAGTGCTGCCCCACTGGGAGCCCAGACCATTGGTACCATGATCCAATTTCCCACTCAGTCACATTATCCTGATATTGATACTGAGGTAACCAGTCCTTGCCCTATCCTTGTGCTGCCAAGCGCCAGACTAGGTTAGGTACACAGCGACAATTATCAACTTTGTAAGTCATTAGTTTGACTTTGCATGGTTTCAAACTCCCGCCTTTCGGCATGGGAAGCCTGTGCGCTGCCGATTCGGCTACAACATTTGGCTACAAATTTGTGTAGATGGGCTGAGAGAGGGAGGGAGGAAGGGCCCATGGGGGGAGGGAGGGAGGAAAGAAGCAAGAGAGGGGGTAGTTTCGTGAAAGAGCCGAGTACAGTACAAACCCATTAAACCAAGCTCGGTTAAACCAAACGATCGGTTAATCCAAACTTTTTTGGGCGGCCCGGCAAAATACTACCATTTATCATATAAAAAAGTTGGTTAAACCAAAGTCGGTTAATCCAAACTATCGGTTAATCCAAACAAAATTGTTGGACCACAGGCCACTTCCGGTACGGTTAAACCAAACTTTCATGTGGTTATAAGGTCGTCTGAGACCCCACCGAATTTGTAAATGATAAATGGTAGTATTTTGAAGGAACCCTAGAAATTTGTTTGGATTACCCGATGGTTTGGTTTAACCAAGCTTAGTTTAACAGGGTTATACTGTATGTACATCAAAAAAACAATAATCAAAGTGTCCACACACATTGTATTTTACATGTGTAATACACTCTTACTCAAAGTCAAGGTCGAATCCAAAGAATGGTTAAACCAATGAATGGTTAATCCAAACAAATTTCTAGGATCCCTTCAAGTTTGGTTTAATGGGGGTTATACTGTAATAGTATTAGTGGCAGTTAGTATCTAACACAAGATGAACAGTATCACAAACATTAAATGCTCCCCAAGTATATTTATTGCTTATGACACAAAAGGAACACCCACATTGTACGGTGTGCAAGCATAGTTTTTAAACATCAGAATATATTTCAAGACAATTATTGCGCTTAATTTTTAAGGTTTTTTTTCCATTTCAATGCAAACATTTTATAGCAATATAAGTGTTCAATAATGACATAATATCAGCCAATCAGATACGAGAAAGATGACCCACTTCTGCATTGCCTTCCAGAGCTGCAACGCGCGCCAGTTGATAACGTCAGTTGGTGGCTGTGCCGCTGGGGGCGCTGCGATGGTGGGCAGTGAACCCGCCAGTGGCGCCACTGAAGTGAAGGAGGAAGTGAAACCAGCAACACCTGTCGAAGAGGATGATGAGGACGACAGCGACGATGACATGGGGCTCAGCCTGTTTGACTGATACTGGGGCACAGCCTGTTCGACTGGATACTGAGACTGCACCATTCACATATAGCTTAGACACAGATGCAATGAGCCGACCTGAGTTGAGCACCCGCTTCCCATGTGGCTGGTCATGAGGTTCGAAAGCCAACGTTCAAAACCCGAGCCGAGACAGATCAATGACTTTAAAATTTATACTTGTGACTACCTAGCCTGGCGCTCAGCATTAGTAGGATAGGGAAAGGAGCAGTGGGACAAGGAAGACCAAATGTCCGCGATTTAAATTGTCCCTGCTTAATCAATGAATTTAACAACAAAAGACTGGTTAATGCTGGAAATAATATTGGTATTTATGAATTTCTTGTTTTCTAGAAATAAAGTATTCCTACAATGTCTTTAACAAAAATGTCAACGATCTCGTGGTTTGTTTGTTTACTCATTCTCTTATAACGTAGAAATCAGAATTAAATTAGGACAATTTACAGTGGGTAGGCTTACAAGATGCTATTTTCACTTGGCAAGGGGATGTGTACAACTTACGTCAAGCTGAAGAGAGAAGGAGAGAGAGGGACAGTGTGTGAGGGGGATAAGAGTGTGAGGGGAGGGGGTATCGTCAAGGATTTTATATATAAGGACGGCAAAGCGAGGCTGTTTGAGGCTCTTCCAGCATGCAATCCAAAAATACAGCTGCCATATTGGAAGGATGATAATGAGCGATGATAGGAGCAACATAAAATCCTCGCTAGTAATATGTGGCTGAACTGCCCATGCGATAAGACAGCACTGTTAACAGTATCATTATGTATTGCTTTCTGTTACCATTACTGTTTCTGGCTACCTGTTACAATTTACTGCTTTGGGGATTTGGTATAAATCAAAATGAATTGGACGGTTGTGGAATCGACCCACTCACCAGTTAATAAAGAGTAGGTGAGTAGACACGCTTTCAAATTGGCCAATTATTACACTTTCATGACGTCACTTAACCATCTGTGGTGTCGTTGTGAGCATACTAAACCTGACCTAGGGTTGGCGATGAGGGCTGAGGGTGGGGGTGCGTGGGTTTTTTTTGTGGGTTTTCCACCAACAGAGATCCCATCCTGCTCCCATTAGACATACCACAAAGGGCTGCCTTCTGGCAGTCCCCTAAAATGTTACCTCAGGGTAACCTTTGGATTAACACTAAACTCCATGCTGACAATGACTCGTTAATTACAATAAGGTGGCTGGGTGGGATAGTTGGTCATGGTGTCGGCGGCGCGGTACACCAAT
This sequence comes from Branchipolynoe longqiensis, assembly GCA_030323885.1. NCBI lineage: Eukaryota > Metazoa > Annelida > Polychaeta > Phyllodocida > Polynoidae > Branchipolynoe > Branchipolynoe longqiensis. The sequence continues at coordinate 33,065,155 of CM059195.1, forward strand.
GGGACAACACTATGAAGTCATCAGTACACACTGTCACACAAGTTAGCAATTTGTCCAATGACCTCATATGTTGTTGAGATATAAAACCTCATTCAATAAACCATTCAAGCAAGCCTAGCTTGAGTGGGTTCCAGTGTCTACAGGTTGATTGGTTATCCTGGAAACATCTATGGTCATATCAGGACGGGTACCAATTTGTGACCTTGCACACTCATGGTGACTTTATAGTGCTGCCCCACTAGGAATTCAGGCCGCCAGCACCATGACCCAATATCCCACTCAGTTACATTATCCTGACATTGAGCTAACCAGTCCTTGCCCTATCCTATTAATGCCAATGCCGAGTGCCAGGCAAGGAAGCAACAAGTGTCAATTTTAAAGTCATTGGTTTGACTCAGCCGGGAACCAAACTCCCGACCTTCCGCATGCGAGGCCCGCGCTCTGCCAATTAAGCCACCTTGTCCGGTCATGAAATATTAATTGGCACGATAGTATTAATATATCACAACCAACTTTCATAATTAAATACTTGTTTAATAGTGCAATATAACAGGTAGAAACATATCGTACATATTATTCTTATTGGTATCTAACCTAATAATACCCTTCCAATCTAAGACATTTCATGGTAGTCTGCACTGACCTCTCGGGTAAGGAACCACATAGCCAGGTAGGTGTCGATAGGGTGATGACATCAGGGAGCCTAGGTGGTGTAATGGTTAGGATGCTAACCCTAGAATGCCAAGAAGTGTGATTTCGAATTTTGCTCGAGACACAATATTTCTCATTTACATCACCCCAACGACCTTATTTATATTAATAGTACTATATCTTTAAAACAAAAACGGGCATTACATGGATAGAAAAAAAGGACTGTTTCTTTCCCTCCAAATTATAATACACAAAGGAATGTCTGACCACCTCAGGAATGTTCATATTTTATTTTATATATTTTGTAAACACAACAATTTCTTTTAATAATAATAAGGTCCACCACAGTATTATTATCTGGCAGAAATACAGGGTCTTATTCATTATCATTATTATACAGACACAGGGATGAAAGATCTCCGCGATTTCGCGGGTTTCCGGGATTGTTCAATCCTGCAGCACAATCAGCGTATACTAATACGTGGTGCAGACGCCGCAGCACTATCAGCGTACACTACTAATAAATGCTTCAGACGCCGCAGCACTGTTAGCGTATACTAGTAATACACCGCTTCAAACGGTGCAGCACTATCAGTGTATACCAATATATATGAAACCCGACTTCCAGAAATTTTCCGCGATTCCCTGACAATGCTAAACCTATGGGAGAATATATTCATTTTTTTCCGGAGACCACTTTCATCCCGGAGTCATAATGCCTGGATAAATGTGGCCATTATTTAGACATGCTGATAATATTAATCCAGGCAGTGTTATTATTATAATTTTTATTATTATTTTTATTATTATTATTATTATTATTATTATTATTATATACATGCTGCCTGCATCAATGCAGGCGGCATCCTAAATAGATTAAAGTAGCCTAGTCCGGTACTTTGGAGTTTCTGGCTTTTTTTTAATAGATAAATATATTAGTATTACCGAAATCATTATAATCTACCTTACTTTAGCTAAAAGTAACTTTTATTAAATGGCTAACTTAAACAGATATTTTAATTGAAAACATGCCGGTGTCGTATTTTCAGCGCCCGGTCATTGTCAGCGGCCTGTCGTGGCTTCTGCGCATGCGCGGATTTTAAGACATATGCAAAACACCCATGCCCTCGCCGGCTACAAGCTCAGCCACGGTACCCGGCAGCGTTAGGGACCGATTAGGCCGAAATCTATTGAATGCGATCATATTTAACAGAATTACATACTCAAATAATGAAATTTAATTAAATTAACCTTAAATTACAAGCGATATTAACGTAGCAGCTAGATCAGCGTCGAATCGCCGAGTGTAAACAAAACAAATAGCAGTGATCGCCGCAACGTGCGAAAATCCGCGCATGCGCAGAAGCCACGACAGGCCGCTGACAATGACCGGGCGCTGAAAATACGACACCGGAATTAATTTGGCATGTTTTCAATTAAACTATCTCTTGTTGAAAGTCTGAGACCATAGGCCTCACGAGAAACAGGTTCAACAAAATGACATAGAAGTCCCTTCCATACAACAACAAATGCTTAATAAGTCATTAAGTTCTTCAGTATCTATAGATACAAATCTAGGTAAGTGCATTTGTTTTGAAAACTTGATGCTTTCATTGGGCTATGCAGCTTTAAAAACCACATAACATCAGTGCTAGTGAACATTTAACAAACATTTTCACTTATGAGCTGCTAACTTGCCAGAGCGGCTGGGTGAGAAAATTGGCGTTTACGTTATAATTATGTCAGGAGCTCAGTCACGAAGTCTAATCATGATTCCAATGAATTGAGACGGCACACAAACTAGTCCCAGCTGTGTAGAAACTGGACAAGCTGAGTGTTAGGCTTTGTGATGACACAGTTTGCGTAATAATTGGCCGGCTTTCAAAGGAGCGCTGCCTGATCTGGCTTGTTAGACAACACGGTGACAACAATCCGCTTGAGTCATTGCAGTCATTGACATGGCGGCCAGGTTGGAGGAAGCTCATGAGCACAGTGCATGTACGAGAATGGGTAATCTGTCCTAGTTGCGTGATAGGGACATGGTAAGCATTACATATATACAGTTGGCACATGGGTACATCACACATGCATTATAGAGGAATGCATTCACAACCATTCCCAGTCAATTAAACTTAATACCAGTTACTCCAAAGTGATTTTTTATATTTAATAGCTCAGTCTTAGAATAGATCTATTAATAATACTGTTGGTATATTCTTGTAGAGATTTTTGTTGTGAAATAAAGGTTTTTTTAGGTCCAACCTGATCAGGTTAGCTAGACCTGATCAGGTTGGAAATAGACCTTTTTTTTATGCTTCAATACTACTTGAATAGAGTATCTGTCGTCATTAATGTTAATATATCCCGAAGACACATTTGTGTGTCACTCACATCACATCACTCACACTCACAGCGCTCAGTTCTAGGTTCCGAGCGCATAGATATTTTGGTCCTTTTGATGAGATGATACCACTAGAAACTATACACTCATTGTTTCTTGATAGAGAGTTTTTAGCATGATGAAATCCTTCAATCTCGTTGGTAGCGGTAGTTCAATCATTCTTTTCATTTGAATGTCATTGTTGACAAAATATGTTCGTATGGCAGTGCGACACTGGGTGTGCAGAGTGCATGGCTGGGCAGCCCGCCGGGCCAGCCATGCGTACAACTCAGCTTCGCTGTCGCTTGACGTACTACTGTCATCAGAGCCTATATGATTAGAAGCCGCCACATTATGATCTCCACGACAATCATCCGCTTCAGTGACATCCACAGTGGGTGCATAGCCAACTAGCTTCTCCTCTTGGCTCAAGTTGTAGCCAACTGCGACTAGATACTTCACAATTTGGATGTTGAAGTTATCGAGCGCAAGCTTGATTAGGCTGTATCCTTCCACTGTTCTGACATTGATGTCAGCACCGTAGAAGAGCAGAAGATGAAGCAGATCCTCAGACATGTCGTCCCTGATGCATTGCTGCAAAGCTGTCTGACCGCTGAGCAATGCATTCGCATCGGCTCCATTATCCATAAGCACTTCCACTGCTTCCGTACAGTCAAAGTCCACTGCATACTCAAGCGGAAGACGATTGTCATGCAAGCCATTCACCAAGCAGCCAAAGTCGATTAATCGCTGCGTGAAACCTCTTACATTACTACAACATTCGACAACCCCAAGTGCATTCTGCCCATTCGTTCCATTGATCTGACTCATATCGAGTCCGTGCTGGATTCCTTCATTGAGCAAGTATTCCACTATCGCTGGTTTGTCCTCCATCAATGCCTGCATCAGAGGGTGGCGGCCCCCAATATTTGGGTCAGGATTCAGGTCTGCACCAGCCTCCACAAGCAAGCGCACAACCGCCAACGAGCCCAGCCGCACGGCAACATGCAGTGGTGACTGCACTGTCATCTTGTTGCGGACATGGAACTGCTTACTGCATTGCCCGGTGACATTAGGATCAGCGCCAATCCTCAACAGCATTGTAATTGTAGCAATGCAGTTTGCCTTGCATGCAAAGAACAGTGGCGTGTGCATCAGCTCATTCGGCTGATGTATGTTGCAGCCAGCATTGATCAGGAGCTCAGTGTTCTGGAAGTGCCCATGGATGATTGCTACATGAAGTGGTGTGTTCCCATCAAACATAATCTGTCGATTCAGATCGAGGCTGCATGACGATTGCGCCCCTGTGTCATCATCGTAATCACTCATATGCGGCTTCTTTGGGCTTATCTTACACTTCTCCAAAAGGCATTTGAGCATAATGGCATCGGCCTTCTCAGCAGCAAGATGCAGCGCTGTCTTGCCGCTTTTATTCCACATGTTGATGTCACCTGAGTTGGCATTCAAGAGGACATCAACGACATCCCACTTACAATGCATCACTGCAAGGTGCCACACGGTGTTATAGTCCTTCCCCTGTTTACCTAAATCACATCCAGCATCAACAAGCATCTTAACCATGGCGGTGTCAGCATGTGAGATAGCAACACCGAGCGGTTGGTTCAGTGACACAGGGTCCAGACGATGTATGTCACAGCACCCTGACTGCAAGAGCATCTCCACCTGGTGAGGGAATAAAGAAGCACAAGTAGAAGACACAAGCTTTCATGGGGACATGTTCTCTTGGTTGAGGATCCAATTTTATACCCAAACAATTCATCATCATCATCATGCTGTCAGTCGCAATGCGACAAAGACTGCTCTCATTACTTAACCGCTGCTTTGTGCGGTTGTACATTTCATAAAAGCTGCTTGCAAAGTGTTGAAGTGCTGCTGGCTTTTGCAAGTTACTAGCGGCACTCTCTTGGGGAGCAAATAGAGGTATCACACCGGCAAGAACATGTCAAGACAGGCGCAAACTATTTGTCCCTGCAGTGGCTGGTCGGGAGATGTTGGGAGTTCCATTCATCACTGCCCTTAATGCTGCCACGATAACATGGTTTTCTGTTAGGGTTTGCTCCCTTAGCCTTTGATTCTATCAAGAACCAGAACTTGTACCACAAGGCAGTGGTTTACAACTTTGCAAGGCAGGGGCGTCAAACTCCCTGAGGTATTTTAGCACCTAAGGTATCCGAGGTACTGCATTAACCGCATACCTATACCCAAACAATTACCATATCTTTTAAAAATAAACAGAGAAATTTAGTAAAACAAGTATTCTCTTTTCAAGAAAAGGATACACGGGGACAGTCCCTCCCTCCCAACTGCCATTTTGTTTCTCTTAAGTCAGAAAGCAGATGAAAATCTGATTGATTGTATCGCTGTCGAATACCATAAGATTTAAGCCTAACATAATATGGTTCTCTGTGAAACGAATCCGCCAGGTGGCAGTGCAAAGAAACCCAGTCCAAATGTCATATTTGTAAAAGCATTAAGCAGCTATAGGAATAAGTATATGCGAGTGAATATTACTGCCAATTTAAAAAAAAAAAAATACCCATATTGGTCCAACAATAGAGCCACCTAGACTCAAATATCTTTGTAAATCACACAGCAAATATATATATATATGTTTTAAACCTTATTTTTATACTTATTTCTTATTCTTTGTCGGACCATTACCATATATATATAGTTGGTTTCTTTTTCATTTTATTAATTTTTACCCTATATATATTTTGCCTATATTGATTTTCATTTGTAGCCAGATGTAGAGTTACATCGGCTCCAAAATTAAAACAATTAATTACTGGCTCTATATAAATAGAAAATATTACGCTCACAAACACTGGCTAATATTGAAGAAACTTAGCAGTATTTTTGCCACACATGCATATCAGACGAGACAGCTTCAAATATAACCCATCAAATAAAACAAATTACAATGAGCATATATATCATGTAATACTTAGAATAGCTTTTGGTATTTCACATTTTGATATCGGATAAGATACACTGTACAAATCTTGATACATAACCCATCAAATAAATCAAATTACCAGGAGCATATATCAGCAGAAAGCATATATAAGCAGAAGGCTTAGGATAGGTTTCGGTATTTCACATTTCGATATCAGATAAGATAGGCTTTATACGGCTTGAAATGTAACCCATCAAAATACCATCAACAGAAATATAGTGAGGATAGCCTTCAATACATTACATTTTTATATAAGATAAGATAGGCTGTACATAGCTTAAAATATAACGCTTCAAATTACCTTGAATATCATATAATACTTAGGATATTTTGCAATATTATACATTTGAAAATAAGATAACATAGGCTGCATACATCTTAAAACGTAGCCTATCAAATAAATCAAATGTCCATGGGCAGGTCATACTTATTAGGATAGCTTTTAGAATTTCACTTTTGATAATAGAAAAGATATATGATATTCACATCTTGATAGATAACGGATCAAATAAATTAAATTACCATAAGCATATATCAGGTAATACTTATGAACGCTTTCAGTATTTCACATTTTGATATCTGATAAGATATGCTGTGTTGATTCATAACCTATCAAATAAATCAAATTAGAATGAGAATGTATCAGTCAATACTTAGGATAGCTTTCGGTATTTCACATTTTGATATCAGATAAGATACACTGAGTACATCTTCAAATCAAATCAAATCAAATCACCACAAAGAGATACCAACCATTTTAAGACGTCCCTTGCGGATGGCCAGAGAGATGGGTGGCTCTCCATCAATGTCAGACGCATTGACGTCACAATCAGCGCCTATCAGGTACCGCACCACTTCCGGTTGGTTCGCCTGAATGGCGGCGCATAGCAGCGTCCCCTGGAGGGAAAACCAAAGCGAGGCTAATGCATACCTGCCAACTTTTGTTAAACGAAAATCCTAATAATAGAAATCCATCCGAGCGAAGCGAGGCGCGCAAGCGTTCTAGGGGGGTCCGGGGGCATGCCCCCCCCTGGGGGCATCCCCCCCCCGGAAAAATTTGAAAAATACATAAAAAATGGTGCATTCTGGTGCATTTTCAGAGACATTTTAGGCACATTATTAAAGAAATTATTACCAGTTTTCAGCCTAAATACTAGAGTGAGTAAAGTTAAAAGTACATGTATATGTATATAAGTACATGTATATGTATATAAAATGGCGGGACGCGGGATGCGGGCCGGATTTTTTTTTTAATTTGATTTTTAAAAAGCGGAATAATATGTTTATAATTCGTAGGGCGGAATGAGAATAAAAAAATCGTACTTATTCCGCCAAAATCGTAATAGTTGGCAGGTATGCTAATGGTGTGCCAATAAATGTCTTGGAAATTTTAATGACAACAATCGCTTCTAATTTCATAAACTGGTAAGCAATTACTCATTTTGAGTTACAATTTACCCACTAATAGTAATAGTACTATAGTTTATATCTCCAAATATGGTTCATGGTTTTCTGTGAAGCGTATTAATGCCTAAGTTACAAATGCCTTGCGGCGTCTGTAAGTCACCAACTTGACAAAACCGTACGGCGACCGTAGGGTGGCCATACAACGACCGTACATTTTTTTGCTCACTGCAAGGAGTTGCGATTTGCTTAACTTGACATTCAGGTTTTTTTTAAATCGCAAGGCCGCAGGTCGCAACCCCACCGCAATGTGACCGTACGGTCGCCGTACAGTAACTTTAATCATGTATTGGGCACAAGAAACCTTGTTGCGGCGGCAGAAAAAAACATATGGGCACCAATTTCCATACAATTTGTGAACAATTCTACAGCAGACCGCAACACTGTACGATTAGTAAAGATCCCATCCATAGACCGTAGAACCGCATGGCCGAAGCATGATATGTGACCTGAGCATAATGCATAGTGATCTGTGTCATTCACTATGCAAACCCAAACCAAAATGTTCACTGTCCGTAACACTGTCCGTAACATTGCGTACCCATCGCAATGTCATTATAGAAGCCAAATCTCTTTGAGAGTTTAGCGAAGGAACAAAATGGCCACCCCACACCCAATCCCTAAAATATAATCAATGGGCTCTCCCCTTTACTGAAGAATAAACTTCTAGTTACAATACCTGCTGTTTTCCTTTTTAGTTTAGCGTTGTTCATCCTTAACTTGCATACATATATATACGGTCACAGGGAGTGGATGTAACATGACACTTGATACTTATTACATCTGATACTGTGTTCGAACCCCGGTCGAGTCAAACCAATGACTTAAAAATTGAGACTTGTTGCTTCCTAGCCAGGCGCTCGGCATTATTAGGACAGGGCAAGGACTGGTGTGCTCAGTGTCAGGATAATGTGACTGAGTGGGATACCAGGTCATGGTGCCAGTGGCCTGGTTTTGCAGTGGGACAGCACTATAAAGTCGCCATGAGTGCGCACTGTCACAAGTCGGTACCCGTCCTGATATGACCTTAGATGTTGCTAGGATGTAAAACAACAACAAACAACCAAACAATCTGATACTGTTGATACTTTTACATCGGATCAATTTGGTAATCAATTTCGAGTTGGGATGATATTAACAAACAGATTTATGTATATGTTGTGGGTGGGGAATGGCAGATATTGCACCTATAAAAGGATTCAAAGCCAAGCCTTGCCATTCCGGGACTGGCGTCATAACCATTACACTACCTAGGTTCCCTAATGCAATCATCCTATCCACGCCTACCTGCCTATCCTTGCCTGACAAGTCACCTAAGTACTACACTCATCCTCCTGGAATCATAAGTATTTTAAATGGTTTTAAATGGTTTATGTCAATACGTTATTTAATGCTTAATTACAAACATATTCGCATATAACTAATATTTATACTACACACAAACCTCTCTAAATCGACCGACCATGGGACAGACTTTAAATGGTCTATTTAGGGAGGTGGTCAGTCTAGGGAGTTTTTTTATTGTTACAATGGTATTGTCTGGGTGATCATTTGGGACCCAAATAAAGCGATCGGTATAGAGCAGTGGTACGATTAGAGAGGTTTTACTGTATAGTATAGACACAGGGTAGGTTCAACAACCATACAGAATATAGCTTGTACAGAATCCTGTTCACTGCAACCAGTGTTATGGTGGTGATGCAAATGGGAAAAATTGCGCAGAATAGGATTCAAGTCCACATTTCTTGCCATTCCAGGGCTGGTATCCTAACCGGTGGTGGATTAATTAATAGGCTGTGTAGGCTTAACACTAGGGGCCTGGAGCATAACAAAGAAATGATTTAATTGAATGCACTAAAGCTCAGCCTAAGGGCCTGTGCAGTAATTATTCCACCAGTGGTCCTAATCATTAGACTATCTAGGCTCCCTTTTTTCTTGTAAGACATTAATCTATTTTGCTTCTTAACTGTAATAAATTAAATCTTGTTTGAATTTATTATGCATGTTAAAATGATGTTAATGGATGTGTCATTGATGTCCATGTTACACAAGTAATTTTAACATTTTGCTCAATTTGTATAAGATCAAAATTTAAGTGAAATAGTTTGGGTTTTTTTTCTCACTCTGACATATGCACAAATTGAAACCGTCAGTATGTTCTTGGTTGATATATATCCATTAATATGCAACGGGGTCATTAAAGCTCTTAATGATATGAAAATAAGCAAAAACTTACATCGAAGAGCACAGCGTATGTTGGCTGTGCTTGGATTTATGCTAATTGCTTTGAACTGGAAATGCTTTATCTCCCTGGGCTGTGATAGCCTGGGCCCGTATTCACCAATCGGGGTTAGGCTTAGCCGGAGTTAAGACACTAGCCGCGGATAGCTACCTGAGGGTAGCGGGGGGTTTGAGAAATGTGTGAATCGGTATGCACCAATGTTTTAGCCGCTGCGGATAGCTAACCGTGAGTTTATTTATAGATTTGGGAATTCCCTCTGCGTTTGTACCCATATATTAGGCTCAAATATATTAAATGCTATCATATTTAACAGAATTAGATACGCAATAAGTGAGATTTGAAGAAATTAACCCTAAATTCGAAGCAATATTAACGCTGCCGCCATAATGGCGGTGATATTAATATTTATATTTTCGAATCGACGAACGTAAAGTAAACAAATCGCCGCAGCCGCCGCATCGACGTCGCTTTCCATACTGGCGGCGGTTTGTTTACTGTACGTTCGTCGATTCAAAATATAACTATTAATATCGCCGCCAATGCGGTGGTAGCCTTAATAACGCTTCGAATTTAGGGTTAAATTGATAAAATTTCACTTATTGCGTATGTAATTCTGTTAAATATGATCGCATTCAATAGATTGAGAGCCACACACGCACACTAACCGCACCGGATAGGCCCTAAACGCACCTCACAAGGTGGTTTACCTTAGCCGAGGTTAACCCACCGCGGTTAGCGCTAACTCATTTAGACGTGCGGGGATACCTTAGCCGCGGTTAAGGCCCTAACCCCGATTGGTGCATCCAGGCCCAGGGCTGCATCCAGGGTAGGTACGCCTCAAAGTCGACTCAGAGTCGTCTCCGCGACTTATTTTTAGCCTATATGCGTTCAGGGTGCGCTTCGGAGTCGACTCAAGAGACATCTCACTTTTCAGATAGGAGGCAAAAAGCGCCTAGAAAATGGCTGCCTGATTCAGTGGTTTCAGCCAATCAGAGCTGTTCTTTTCAATTGCAAATGGCAGCCTCCTATGGGGGCCACCATTTTTGAGGCACCCGTGAGCTAAAGTCATTCAGACTAGCGTGACATCCGGAAATTCTCCGCGGCACCTCCGAGGCGTAGCTTTAACGCAGCCCATATGGCTACAGCCCGAGGTAAAATATATATATTTTATATAGAGAAAAGACACACCTGAAGACCGCTGGAAGCGTTAACACTGGCGCCTGCCTCTACGAGGTTATGTAAGGTGTCAAGGGACCCACGCTTCACGGCCTGGAGAAGGTCATCTCCAGCTGGAGGGGAGGCCATGAGGGCCCTGTGTGTGCAGGACTAGGATGAATCTGTGAGAGGAACACGAGCAAAACTAATGTAGATTTTGTTAAATTCCTTATTCTATTAACCAGGATTAGAGTTGCATAGGCCGATGGTTTTCAGTTTCTACTATATTTTTACATAACAATATTAAGTTTTAATCGTTATAATATACCTTATTTTAGTTAGTTTGAAATACTTAAAACAAATATATAAATAGCTAACTTTGGAGATAGATTAAAGCTGCATAGTCTGATGAAATATCAAATTTTCAAAACCAAACCAATTATCTAAATTCGATTTTACATATCTAACTTAGATACTGATGCACTTATTACGCATTTGTTTCTGCATAGAAGGCAATACTGAGTCAATTTAACAGAACCTGTTACTGCAGAAGTCTATGGTTTCAGAGTTTTGGCAAGCTTGACAAAACTAATTTTCCATGTTTGCACTCAAAATATTTTTTAAGTTTACCATTTACAATAAAAAAATACCGAAATTCAAAACCATTGGACTATGCAACTTTACGTAAAGATATATCACAAATTAATGTTGGCATGCACATACATATTCTGACACCGTAGGCTTCAGCAGTACTAACAGGTTCTATTACACTGACTTAGCATTCAGTTCTATGCATTAACAAGATTAATCACTGCTTCAGTATCTGAGTTGCATATGTCGGATCAAGTCTAGGTGTCTTGGTTTTAAAAAACTGTATGATTTCATCAGGGTATGCAGGCTTCCCATGCGGACGGTCGGGAGTTCGAATCCCGGGCGAGTCAAACCAATGACTTACAAAATGTATATATATATACATGTCGCTACCTAGCCTGGCATTTGGCATTATTAGGATAGAGCAAAGACTGGTCAGCTCAGTGTCAAGATAATGTGACAGTGGAATATCGGGGCATGGTGCCGGCAGCCTAATAGCGAATGGTAGACAGGAAGTGTAAACACTTATTTGTCTCGATCTCCCAGGAGGGCAACACTATAAATGTTGCCATGTGTGTGCACTATCACAAGTCGGTACCTGCCCTGATATGACAATAGACGTTGTTAGGACATAAACCCCAACAAACAAACAAAAACAAATCTTTCCAATGGTACCAGTTATAACACAATTACATGACCCCCCCCCCCCCTCATGTACACAATATGTGTCATTTAGGTGTGATAGATGAGAACAACTGACTCTGGTAAGACCTTTAAATAAAGCTTGTGAGCTTTTGTCTCTTTTTTTTCATTAAGGATGTGAGCTTTTGTCGTGGAGCCAACTAGTTCATTCATGAACAAATTCCAGTCTGCGTTTCATCTTCCAGTCCCAACTAACAACTTTGAAAATTGCACACACAGTGGCAATCATTAAATCAATGCCAATGGCGTATCAGGAACCCATACTGGGCCATAGCCCATAGGCAGTCATACAGTTTGACAGTGCCAGTGGCCTTTGTCATGATTACGATAGAATGTACAGATGTGAAGTGATTTCAGTAGCCTATGAGTATGGCAACTGAGTAATAATTAACCGCATAGATCTAGCGATACCGGCATGAGGCACGGAAGTTGAAGTTTACAGCACTTATCAAACTAAGTCTATGTGGTATGTCTATGTTTGTTACTATATAGTATGTGACACATAAGTTGGGCGATAATAGAGGCACCTTTGACAAGTATAAACATACCGCATTAAATATACGAACACTCCGATTCGTCTCACCTGTTTTCGCTACTAAGATAACTGTTTACACGATTCCCATGTGCGGGGGTTGATTATAATAGAACAAATTAGTCGCAATCGTGAAATTAAAACAAAGTTGCAGCAAAGTCAATACGTTATTATTCCTAAAGGTGACACAAGGTGGCAGTAGTGCGCCGTCCAGTGACGTATTAGTTCACAGCTTGCACACCAGAGGGCGGAGAGGATAACGTCATCACTAGTTTCCGGGAAGACTTAGCCCAGGGCCGGCTGGACTGGAGCCAAATATATAACTTATAAGTGTGCAGTTGGGGGTGGGATTGGGGGTGCGGTATAGCTGGAGGGGTGGGCCTCAAGAGGTGTGTGTCGGAAACAAATGGCGGAGAAGACAGAGGGAGAAGGGAGAAAGAAACACAAAGGAGTACATGTTTGGACTTGACTTGTTACTGACATTATTTGAACAAACGGATATTTCAGCCTGAACTCTTTTTTCCTGTCGGTTGTTCTGGTTAGTTAAAAAATAGATATAAATATTATTAAATTAAAATAATTCATTTCCGATCGTCCTTGGTATATATAGAAGCTGATCACCACAGACGCATACAACCAAGGTAAGTTAGATACATGTGTTAGTTAGCTATTGTCAGTTTGCAGTAATTCATTTGGGTGTAGGCCTAGTCTAGAGGTCTTCGGGCATGATATAAAGATCACTGCTGATGGGGGGTGCTAAGCAAACACACTCTACCATGTTAAATGATTAAATACAGAACAAAATCCAATTAGACAAATTCATAGAGGGTTTACTTTTTTACAACTTTTTTTTTGTAACAGCAATAGGCATATTTGTACGACTCCCAAAGAAGCTAAAACCAACATTGTGTACTGAGTACAGAACACTAAGCCTGATGAGTCATATGTTGAAGATGATCCTGAAAATAATTTTACTGAGAAACAGACAGAAAATTGAAGAACAAATCAGTAATGTACAAAGTGGGTTTATGTCTGGAAGAGGTACACGTGAAGGGATTTTCAATATGAGAATGATTTGTGAACGTTATTGTGAAGTGAACCAGGATGTTTATGCCTGCTTTATTGACTATGAGAAGGCCTTCGACCGAGTCAATCATGAACTGTTAATCAAATGTTTACAAGATATTGGTGTCAATGGCAAAGACATTAAACTAATTGTGAACTTATACTGGACACAACGTGCATTTATAAAAATGGAGCAGGGCCTATCGGATGAAGTTATGATTAAACGAGGAGTTCGACAGGGGTGTGTATTGTCACCATGTCTAATTAACCTGTACACCGAGATAATTTTCAGACACATTGAAGATTGCAAGGGAGTGACAATAGGTGGCATGAACATCAACAATCTTAGATATGCCGATGACAGTGTAATACTAGCAGACAGTGAGAAAAACCTACAAGATATAGTGAATAGAATCAATAAAGCTGGAATACTATTCAACATGAAGATGAATGCCAGGAAGACCAAAACAATGGTTATAAGTAAAAAGACAGATAAACCAAATGTCAATATAACCATAGATGGCACAAACATAGAACAAGTATCCGAATTCATATATCTCGGACAAAAGATTACAAATGATGGGAGATGTGAGGAAGAAATTAAAAGAAGGATAACAATAGCCCGAACAACATTCTCCAAAATGTATAGAGTGTTAACATCAAGTAAGATATTAATACAAACAAGGAAGCGTATTCTTCAGTGTTATGTGTGGTCTACTCTAATGTATGGGGCAGAGACATGGACAATCTCTAAGAAAATGTACAAACGTTTAGCAGCATTTGAGATGTGGACTTATCGAAGGATGATGAAAATATCATGGACAAAGAAGATCACCAACAAAGAAGTTCTCAGAAAAATTAAAAATAAGAAACGCTTGTTTGCCACTATACAGACAAAGAAACTTATTTATTTTGGCCACATCATTCGTCAGAGTTCAATATACCGTACATTGTTGGAAGGGAAGGTAAATGGCAGCAGAGGGAGAGGGAGACCAAGAACATCATGGTTTACAAATATTTCACAGTGGACAGGCTTGAATTATTCACAGTCTATCAGAACAGCACAACATCGGGACAAGTGGAGAACCATTGCATCCAACCCTCGACTAGAGGACGGAACTATTGATTGATTGAATAGGCAGTTACTGTCTGTGCATAGCTCAACTAATCTAAAACTACGCTGGTTTCCAATAACCAATAATAAAAAAATGCACTACAGAATTGTCTAGTCTGGATAATGTCAATGAGAATGGCAATTCGTACCTGCCATGAACTCCCATGTGATAGGTGAAGCGATAAGTAACCAGGTGGGATGACCAAATAAGTTGAGTGTCATGCCATAGGAATTTTTGTTTGGTAGTAAAGATTTGTTTGAGTGGCAGATACATTCTTGGAATGACCTAGTGCCAAAGGCGTGAGGCACTATGGGGGTCCCCTCCAGAAAATGTTGAAATCTGGAGGCTTTGATATGAAATTTCCAGCAATTTCAGGGAGGTTACACATTACTTTTTAATGTGGATGGGTGGGAGGGTGGGGAGACCCCTCCCTGTCCACCGGCACCATGACCTGATATCCCTCTCAGTCACTTTATCTTCTGACAGTGAGCTACTCAGGCTTGGCCTATCCTAGTGCCATCCAAGCAGAAGGCAAGGGAACGACACATATCAAATCTGTTTAGACTCGGCTGGGGATTGAACCCATGGCATTCCATATAGGAAGTGAGTGCTTTGTTCATGTCCGGTTTGCAGCGATCTATTCCGAGTTGAGCCTTTAAATATAATAGCAACCCCCCCCCGCTCCCCTGGTGGCATTAGCGACAGTTGATAAGCAGCAAAAGATGTTGACCTGCTGCACAACTATCTCTTTTGATTAAAGTTGCATAGTCCGATGGTTTTGAATTTCTGTATTTTTTCTGAGATAAATATATTCGATCGATCATTAGTATCTACTATGCATTAGTTCAAAGTTACTTTTATCTTAAATGGTAACCTTTTGAGTGCAAACATGGAAAATTAGTTTTGGCAAGCTTGCCAAAACTCTGACACCATATAGATTTCTGTGGTAACAGGTTCTGTTAAATTGACTCAGTATTGCCTTCTACGCAGAAACAAATTCTTAATAAGTGCATCAGTATTGTCGTGGGGGTGATGAAAATGGGAAATATTGTGCCTAGAGCGGGACTCGAACCCACATCTCTTTGCATTCTGGGCCAGTGTGCTAACCATTACACCACCTAGGCTCCCTGATATCAACACACTCCCCACGCCTACCTGTCTATGTGGTTACTTGCCTGAGAGGTCAGTGCAGACCACTACACTCGTCCCCCTGGAATTGTAAGTCTTGTAATGCTTACAATTACATACATACAGGCAATGCACTAACACATACATACACAGGGTAGGTTCAACAACCATACAGCGCAAAGCTTGTACAGGATCCTGATCACGGCAACCAGTGTCGTGGGGGTGATGAAAATGGGAAATATTGTGCCTAGAGCGGGACTCGAACCCACATCTCTTTGCATTCCGGGCCAGTGTGCTAACCATTACACCACCTAGGCTCCCTGATATCAACACACTCCCCACGCCTCCCTGTCTATGTGGTTACTTGCCTGAGAGGTCAGTGCAGACCACTACAGTATCTAAGTTAGATATGTAAAATCGAATCTAGATATTTGGTTTAGTTTTTAAAATTTGATATTTCATCGGACTATGCAGCTTTAATTTAGCGGGGTCCTGTTGGAATCCTTACAATCTCCTGCACCTGTTGTCCTGAGTGTGTGTGTCTGGGGGGGGGGGGGGGGTGAGGGGGGAGAGTTTACTGAGCGAAATTTAGAGAGGCTCTGATACTTTTGTAACCAGCTGTGTTGCGGCTGGTATTATATATATATATATATAAACACACAGAATAAACCCGTTAAACCAAACTTGAAGGGATCCTAGAAATTTGTTTGGATTAACCGATCATTGGTCTAACCGAGCTTTGGCTTCGACTTTGACTTGGCTTTGGCAAAAATGTGGGTGCATTATGAATGTAATATACAATGTATGTGGACACTTTGATTATTGTTTTTTTATGTATGTAGAGTATAACCCCGTTAAACCAAGCTTGGTTAAAGTCGCCAGCTATCCGCCGCGTGGAAAACAAATGAACTCGGGAATGCGCTGGCGGCGATTTGTATATTGGGGTGTAATCGATTATTCAACTAGGGTCACTCAAGCCACTGTTTTGTTTACACTCGGCGATTCGACGCTGATCGAGCTGCTACGTTAATATCGCTTGGAATTTAAGGTTAATTTAATTAAATTTCATTATTTTAGTATGTATTTCTGTTAAATATGATCGCATTCAATAGATTTCGGCGTAATCGGTCCCTAACACTGCCGGGCACAAGCTGAGCCCATACTGGGAACCAGCAAATCTTGTTACTGTGTGAGCCTGTTGCCGGCACAATTTCAGCCAATCACAGCGCAGCTTTTGCATTGCAAATGGCCGCCGCCTATGGGGGCGGCCATTTTGAAGACAACAAACTGCCATTGCAGTTCAGACTAGCAGTGCCCTGGTCCCATACTCTCCCCACACATACTTGGTTCATTTAAACATAAAAACTAAACAAGATTGTGCTTGGAGAGCATTTGTCGGAGTACGCACAGTGTCCCAGCGAGCTATAGCTGGTCCCTTTAACCCAAACTATCGGTTAATTTTAACTTTTCGGTGGCCCGGCAAAATACTACCATTTATCATATGTCACTTGGTGTTAATAGGATAGGGCAAGGACTGGTCAGTATCAGGATAATGTGATTGAGTGGGATATCGGGTCATGATGTCGATGGCCTGAATTCCCTATAAAGTCAACATGAGTGCTCACTGTCACAAGTCCCGTCCTGATATGACCTTAGATGTTGCCAGGACGTAAAACTCCAAAAACCAACCACACACACTCTTCCACACCTCTTTATCGCCTCATGACATAGATAACCCTGTCACACTGCTTAGTCAAGCACTCGCCTCTCCAAACTGCTCACAAAACCGAAATTACTGACAGCAAAGAAGTAGCCAATAAAATCTTCATTCATGTACAGCAACGTTTGCCGTGAAGAAGATTCCATCAAGCGCGAGCGTTTTGTTAATTAACTAATTAATTAAGTAAGTAATGTGTCGTTGATCTGTTCCAGTATTGAACGCGCGTTGATTTGTGTGTGTGCGTGTGCGTGTTTGTGTGTGTGGTTGGGCATGTTTCTTTGTTTAGTGGAAAATGGTCGGCGATGCGTTTGTAAGCGGGCCCCATTCTGACACAAACCGGCGTCAAGTAAAACCTGCAATAAACGCCAAAAAGCGCCACATAAATCCCACATGCCCGACTCTGTGTGTGTGTGTGTGTGTGTGTGTGTGTGTGTGTGTGTGTGTGTGTGTCGGGGAGGGGAGGGGAGGGGAGGGGAGGGAGGGGTTCTGCGAAGCAACAGTCAAGGTACTAGCTTTATTGTTTAAGCACATTCCACGGACCCTCCTCATTACTAACAAACAAAAACCAACCAAAACACACTCACAAAAACCCACAAACACAGGACAACAACCACCATCACAAACAAACAAAAAAGGTCGGACTAAAATGAGGCTTTCTCGCTCTCAGGTCCGATGGAATTCCAGCTATTTATATTCCATTATTAAAAAAAAAAAATTTGAGCATTTGGCACAATATTAAAATTTCATAGTCTGATGGTTTAAAGTTGCTGTCATTTATCTTTTTTTTAGATAAATATATTAGGTTGGTAGTTATGATCTACCTTACTTTAGTCAAAGACCCTATAATACTAAGACAGCTCACTCAGCCTGTATTGTGTAATCAAAATGATCTAACCCACCACTTGGTGCCCTGGCTGTTCTCTTGGTTAAACAGGTGCTATATTATATGTATAAATATATATATGAATGTGAAAGATGTGTGATGATGGCGATCCTGAGGATGATGGGTATTTGTTCATAGCAATTTCATATTGATGTGTATTCATACTTACCTATCTCATGTATAATATAATTGTATGTGTTTACATGTGAAACACCAACCAGCAGCCGGGCTGATCAAACCCACCACAAGGTGGCACTGCAAAATTTACATTACCATTGGAGAGATAGGGAGTGAGCCGTCTTAGTATTATAGGGTCTTTGCTTTAGTTTAAAGTATCTTTTAGTTTAAATGGCTAACTTTTGAGATATTTCAAGCGTAAACATGCTACAATTAATTTTGGCCATGCAACAAGTTCTATTAAACTGACTTAGTATTCCCTCATGTGCATTAACAAATGCTTAATAATAAGTACATCAATATTTAAGTTTTGAAGAACTAATTTTGTGGGCAGCAACTCACTGTGCAGCAGGCTGTGTAATAACAATTTTAATAATCAAGGCATTGGAAAAATGCCTCTGAAGGCATTGGAAAAATGTATGTTGTGGGTAGCAGCTCGATGTGCAGTAGGTTTTGTTTGTTTGTTGTTGTTTTACGTCCTAGCAAATTCCAAGGTCATATCAGGACGGGGTGTGCAGTAGGCCTAAGCCTTATGAAAAAGGTCTTATACAGGATTCCCACTGCCGACCCGCCCTCTGATGGCAGTGATGAGAACTAATGCAGTGGGTAGCAGCTCCCTGTACATGCACCTTTGCGCGGTGGCCGAATCGGTAGAGCGCAGGCCTCGCATGCGGGAGATGGGGAGTTCGGTTCCCGGTTGAGTCAAACCAATGACTTATAAAATTGATACTTGTCGCTTCCTAGCCTGGTGCTCAGCATTAATAGGATAGGGCAAGGACTGGTTAGGTCAGTGTCAGGATAATGTGACTGAGTGGGATATCAGGTCATGGTGTTGGTGGTGGCTTGATTTCCCAGTGGGGCAGCACTATAAAGTTGGCATGAGTGCTGTCACAGGTCAGTACCCGTCCTGATATTACCTTAGATGTTGCAAGGACCTCAGACTCCAACAATCAACCAACCACTGCATGTGTTCCATGGAAAGGGTGTATTAACTACTCAGTAGCCACTTCCACTTGATGCGCGAAAAGGAAGAAGGCAAGGCGGGGGTGGGAAAAAAGGCATTTTATTAACGCCTCAACAGAGCATACAGAGGAAGGAACAAGGCAAGGAAGGGCTCATGAGGAGCAAATAACAGGCTCGGGAGGAGCAATGCAGTGAAGGGCTCATGAGGAGCAGAAAAGATAAATACAACAGGGGCTCATAAGGAGCAAAGTCAGAGTTCTGGTAGAGGGGGGGCCGAGGAGCCCTCCGCCGCTGAGGGAGGAGGGTAGAGGAGGGAGAGTTGGGTGGGTGGGTGGAAGAGAAAGGAGGCAGAGAGCTGGAAGGCGGCAGGAGGGCGAGTGCCTGAGGGAGGCCGGCGGGCGGCCTTATAAGGGAAGGGGGGAGGGGCGACAGCAGGTGAGTTGTGAAAGCTGCCGGCCCGGGGGAGGGGGAGTGAGGGTGAGCAGCGGGCGTCGGGTGAGGCGTGAATGCTGCGCGGCAGGGGGGCGGGGGAGGAGCAGCGCGCGGCGGCGTCGGGTGAGGTGTGAGCGCAGCGCGACAGCCCGGGGCGGGGGAGGGTCTCTTCCTCTCCTCGCATCAAGCGTAATGCTTCGCATTACGACCGATGCGCGAAAAGGAAGAAGGCAAGGCGGGGGTGGGAAAAAAGGCGTTTTATTAACGCCTCAACAGAGCATACAGAGGAAGGAACAAGGCAAGGAAGGGCTCATGAGGAGCAAATAACAGGCTCGGGAGGAGCAATGCAGTGAAGGGCTCATGAGGAGCAGAAAAGATAAATACAACAGGGGCTCATAAGGAGCAAAGTCAGAGTTCTGGTAGAGGGGGGGCCGAGGAGCCCTCCGCCAAAGAGTAAGGAGAGGGCTCGAGGCGCGCCCGAGGCGGGGGCACGGGGCGCCCGAGGTGGGGGCCCGGGGAAGCAGGTCTGGGTGAGGAGGGTCCGGGGCCTATGTGGAGGGGGGAGCGGGCGGCCAAAAAGGGGAGGCCCGCTCCCGAGGGCTGGGGGAGGAGGTCTGGCGAGGGTCGAGCAGGGGGGCAGCAAACTCCTCAGGGCTGGGCGGGGTGGGGGTCGGGGCCGGGCCGGGCGGAATCATGAAGGCGGTGTCGTGAGGGTCGGTGGCTGGGCTGGCTGGGGAGGGTCTCTCGTGAGGCTGGGCTGTGTCGTCTGAGGTGTGAGGTCCGAGGTGATGGTCCTCAGCTCGGTCTGGGCGGCGTTTCGATCGGTAGTCGCTGAGGGGTTGTCGGTGGTCGTGACGGTCGGCGGCTGTGGTGTCGGCAGAGGGTTCCTCGTGAGGCTGGGCTGGGCTGTGGTCTGAGGCGTGAGGTCCGAGGTGATGGTCCCCGGCTGTGACTGGGCGGCGCTGCGATCGGTGGTCGCTGGGAGGTTGTCGGTGGAGGTCGCGGGGCTGTCGGCAGTGGTGAGGGTGAGGCGCCGGGAAGGGCCCCCCGGGCCGGCCGGGGGGAGGCCGGCGGATCAAAAATCCGCCGAGGTGGCCGGGGTCTGGCGCTCACGGGCCTGCTTGGTGAGGCATCCGGCCTCGCTGTGCATGGTTAATATGCGGCGTACGTTGGCGCAATATGCACAGACGTGCCGGCGCCTGTCTCCCACCTCGCCGTGGGCCTCCCCGACGGGGGCCCGATCGCACGAGGCGGGATCGCGGTTCCAAGCGGGGCAGGGGGCCCCATGAGTGTGCCTATCGTAGGCGGTGCGGGTGTCGACTTGGGGGCGGTGTGCGCCTCGGGCCCAATCCTCGCCTCGGGGAGCTGGTGTTGCCGGAGTGGTGGGCGTGGTGAGGGAGTCCACTCTCACCATGTTGAGGGCCACCGGGTCATGCCATCCGTGGGGGAGCCTCCCGTCCGCTATCCAAGTGAAGATGGCCTCGGAATAGCGGCGGACGGTAGGCCACGGATGCACCAGGATGTCCCTCATCAGGGTGAGGTGGTGGTGGTGGAGGCCCTGGACGGAGTGCGCGGGGAAGGCTGGATGGCTGGCGAGGGTAAGGAGGGTGAGGTTATACTCATCCCTGGTCGCTTCCCCTCTCTTCACCGGCTTCCGCTCAGGGCCCCTCTCGACGAGATCCGAGGGGAAAATGTATCCCGAGGGGATGCCTTGGCGCCTGCCGGCGCGCTGCGCCTCGGCGGAAGCGAGGATGTCTCGGACGGCGTCGGCCGCGGATGCTGGGGTGTACTCCTCGGCGACGTCCTGGAGGTAGGCCGGGGGTGGCGCGGGCCCGCCTCGGGCGGCGAGGCGGTCGTACTGCTGGTATTGGGGGTGGGCTGCCCCGGGCATAGTCGCTTGAGGTGGGGGCGGGGGCCGGGCCCCGGCGGCGGTCCACGCCCGAGGAGCTGGGGCGGGCGGCGTGGTGTACCCTGCCTGCAGCTGCTCCGGCGCTCCTCGGGCTCCCGCCGACTCGAAGGCGTCCATGCGCGTAGTGAGGCGCTGCAGAGCCTTGAGTATGATGGCTGTGTCGGCGCCCGAGGTGGTCGAGGGGGAAGCCGGGGCCGGAGATGTTGAGGCGTCGCCGGGCGAGCCCGAGGAGGGCCCCGGCATGGCCCGGGCGGTGAGCCTGGAGCTCTTGCGGCCTCTTCCCTTTCCGTGTCCAGGCATGGTGCAGGAGCCTGAGGCGGGGCAGCGGTCCCAGGAGGAGCAGCGGTGGTGAAGAGCCAAGAGAAAGGAGGCAGAGAGCTGGAAGGCGGCAGGAGGGCGAGGGCGCATTACGACCAAAGTTGCATAGTCCGATGATTTTCAGTTTCTTTATTTCCTGAGATGAAGATATTAGGTTGATCATTAAAATCTACCTTACATTAGATTGAAGTAACTTTTATTTTAAATGGCTAACTTTTGAGATATTTGAAGTGCAAATATGCTAAATTAATTTTGGCAAGCTTGCCAAAACCTTAACACCATTGGCTTATGCAGTAACATGTTCTGTTAAATTGACTAAGTATTCCCTTATATGTGACAACAAATGTTTAATAAGTACACATTATGTAAGTTAGATATACAGAATCAAATCTAGATAATTGTTTTCGTTTGAAAATTTGATGTTTTGATCGGACCATGCAGCTTTAAGGGGCTGTCACATTACGACGCATCTCGCAAGCGCGTAGCCAATGCGTAAAATCACTTTTTTTGCCATCAAGATGCGTCAAACTTTTTGGCGCAGGGGGGGGGAGCCAAGTTGGACGTATAAGACCGTATACATAGCATATGGCCAACGTATGGCTAAAGTGCCTCCCGGCGAAAAACGCTCGAATTACGCTCACGGTACATTCACAGATAGCCAGTAAAGGTTATATACGTTATTCGATTGCCAGAACTATGCCTCATACGTTACATATGTCAAGACACTGTGGAGAAATGCAAAACGTACGTTATCCATATGTTGTCAGTACGCGGACTGTATGTTTCCACTGCCTTTAACCTAGGTCAATGTAGTGCAACATAGCGAACAACATACGTCTAACATACGTCTAATGTACATTGACGTACGCCTAACATATACATAATGTATGGCTGACGTAGCACCCATACGTGGTCGTAAGTAGAAAGTTGTGTGCATGCACAAAACTTTCGCGACCCCCGAACAAGCATCGATGTACGTTGACGTACATCAGAGTACCTCGACGTTATGCATAACAAACACGTAACGCATTACGACGTCTCCTGACATAGAGGCTAAAAATCTC
The DNA here is from genome assembly GCA_030323885.1 of Branchipolynoe longqiensis. Lineage (NCBI taxonomy): Eukaryota > Metazoa > Annelida > Polychaeta > Phyllodocida > Polynoidae > Branchipolynoe > Branchipolynoe longqiensis. The sequence goes on from CM059195.1 coordinate 33,088,626, forward strand.
TTCCGTCAGCATACGTTTGCGCGATGCGTCATAATGTGACAGCCCCTTTAGTTTGAACCTGTGACCGTGCAGGGAACCTGGTATTGGTAAGTAGTGGACAAGGAGATACTTTGGCCTCCGTTCGGCCGCCCTCCCCTTCCTCCCGTGATGCAGTCAATACCTAGTTTTTGGCACTCTAGAACGGCACTGTTTGTTTTCGTATAAATTTACCCCCTCCCCCATCGCCTCCCCTTCTCCCCCCCCCCTCTCCCACCGCCCTCTCCTTCTCCCCTGCCCCCACTTCTCCCCCCTTCTCCCCTTCTCCTCCACCCCCCCACTTCTCCACCCCCCCACCCCCCCATCCCCGTCATCTTCACCGCTACACTTAACCAACTCCCCGCTCCCCAAGATACCACGTGACTGATGCTGGTAGTAATAACATACAGACAGGTTGCTATCAACGACGAGTAACTCCTTCCTCACTTCACTAAGCCAGTAACCGGAGTAACATGAACCACTGAGTGACGGAAGGAACCACAACGTGGTTCGGCTATTCACTAGTGGTTTCCTTCATCCACCAGGTGGCATCACCTTGCAGTGTGTTGACCATGACAGATAATAAATCCAGCCTTCTTTACCCTCTCCTCACTGGACCGGACGCGATGGCCTAATCGGTAGAGCGCAGGCTTCCCGGGAGTTTGAATCCCACTCAAATCAAAACAGTGATTTGCAAAATTGATACTTGTTGCACATAACCTGGCACTCAGCTTTACTAGGGTAGAGCAAGGACTGGTTAAGCTCAGTGTCAGAATAATGTGATTGAGTGGGATATTTAGTTATGGTGTCAGCGGCATGATCTCCCAATGGGGCAGCACTATGAAGTCACCATGAGTGTGCACTGTCATAAGTCGGTACCTGTCCTGATATGACCATAGATGTTGCTAGGATTTAAAACATCAACAAACAACATTACCCTCTCCTCCCACTGAAATCGGAACCTCCCGCTCCCCCTGCTGGCGAAATATGGGGAAACATAACTTAACAGCAGAGCCTATTATATAGTATAGTTATACGAATCTTACCTGGGTACAGATGATGAATAACTGGTGTTTTCCCCAGGTACTAGCCTCGTATAGTTGTGGGTCAGGGAGAAGGAAGCAGATCCGGGTCCAGCAATCTTTAACATACTTTGTAATGAAAAAATGATTTAACTCTATATGGTTACTTATTGTGTTTTCAATTTGGTTCTAGCGAAACATGATGGTTGTGGAAGGGTAAGGTGGGTGGGCCCTTACCCACGACTATCCGAGGCTAGTACCTTGAGAAAACACCAGTTATCCATCATCTGTACCCAGGTAAGATTTGTATAACTACACTATTTTACCGCTGTACTATGCTTCTGGCTACTCGTAGCCCAGGGAGAATTTGTTCATTTTTTATCCTTTTATCGTTTAATGTTTGTAACCATACTATGTATATATGAGTACATGATTTAATGTTGTTTCTCACCTGTCTTTAGTTGGTGAGTAGGCGTGTCGCCAGGCCGCTTGACTTTTCTAGTCGTTTGTTGTAATGTTTTGCAAACGATCTAGCCGTCTTCCACCCAGCATGTGCAAGAATTCTCTTGACCGAGATTCCTAATTGTCTTGCCTTGGAGACCATTGCTCCACATGTTGAGTGAGATGCATAGCATCCAGTGTTGACTCCTGCTTGTTTAAGCACCTTGATAGTCCACCTTCCGAGAGTGTCTCTTGAGACAGCTTTATGTGGCCGCATAAAGATGATTAGTAGTTGTCTGGAATTCCTAATTCCTCCTGACTTGGATATATAAGCCCTAATGGCTGAAACTACACAGTTCTGTTTATCCTCTGGAACACTATTTACATGCACTGTGGGCAGTGGGTCCCCTGTGCGATTTGATTTTAGCAATGTCTCTAAATCAAATGTCACTTCATCCATATCTATTTGTAATCCGTCTAGTGAGAGTGCCAACTATCGTTTAGCCTCTGTGTCCTGTAACTAGCAGTAATAAAACTGCTAATTTAAATCCTAGGTCCTTCATTGACAAATGTCTGTTGCTAGGCCATGACTTAAATAACTTGAATACTATTGACACATCCCAAAACCTATTGCGTTTCGGTTTGGGTGGGATTCTTTCATACACCGATCTAATGAACCAGTGTACCAACTGATGTTTTCCAATCGTTTGTCCATCTATTCTTTGTAGAATAATAGATAATGCACATCTCGCTGCGTTAATTGCACCAAATCCTTCATCTTCTAAAATTCTTAGAAATCTTAACAGTTGAGCTATTGTAGGTTTTAACGGTTTGACTCCTTTGAGAAGACAATGAAGTCCCCATTTCTTTAAATAACTTGTGTATAATTTCACTCTTCCTTTTCTCCAGGCATGCGATATTAGCCTTTCTTTTGTTATTTTGTCGAATCCAAATTGTTCTAAATGTTTTCTTAGAAAAGGAATGTCAAAAGGGGTGTTGTCGACACATCTCCATGGGCTGTTAGTGGTCCTTAATGTTGAAGGTTGTTCCTTTCCCTTGGGAAGCTCATCATGTCTTTTGCTGCTGAGCCGCTAGCCATGATTGTGTTTCCCATGCTGGTACTATGAGTACTGCATGAGTGTGATCCATCTTGATCGTCCTGGCCACTCTGATAATGCTGAATGGAGGGAATATTTAATAGAACTTATTATTCCAAACTAATGAAAATGCGTCTACTCTCCAGGCTTCTGGCTCTGGATGCCAAGACACATATTTGGTAACTTGTTGTTATTGCATGATGCAAAGAGATCAATGTCTGGCTTGCCCCATTTGTGACAAATGCTGTTGAAAATGTTGTGGTTCAATGACCATTCTAAATGGTCATGGAAGTGTCGGCTTTTCCTGTCAGCCAAAGTGTTTTGGCTGCCTGGAATATGTGCTACTGTTAGCCATATTTCATGTTTCTCTGCACAATCCCAATTGAGTTTAGCCAGATTGTTACATGGTTTGGAGCAAGTCCCTCTCATATGACGAATGTAAGCCATAGCTGTCGTGTTATCTGTTAGAACTCTTACATGATTTTTAGGGATGTGAATCAGACTGCGGAGTCCTAGATAGATGGCTCTAAGCTCTAATACATTAATGTGGTCGGAGATTTCATCTTCCATCCAACGGCCACCTGTTTTCTGTTGGTCTCTATGGGCCCCTAGCCTTCTAAGGAAGCATCTATTGTAACCGTAGTGTTAGGCTCTCCCATCCTAATCGGGTTGGTTGAGTTGTTAATGTGGGAGAGCCACCAAATTATATCGTTTTGGCCTTCTGGCGAAATTGTCATGGGCAGCTCGAAGTTCCCTTTCGTGCATGCGAGCGCCAAGTTTTTATCTATCTCTAAGGATTTGATATTAGCCTGGCCATATAAGATAGCTGATGCATACGCTATCATTATTCCTATTAAGACTGCGACTTGTCATATTTTTGCTTTGTTCAATTGTAGTAATTGATTTGCTGTTGTTGTGAATTTATCAACTTTTTGTTTTGTTAATGAAATAGTGATTTTTAGGGTGTCAATAAAGAACCCCAGAAATTTTAATTTGTTTGTTGGCGTTAGTACTGATTTAGTTTCATGTATATAGAAACCTAATTTTGTAAATATTTCCCATAATTTGTCTACTGCTGTTTGGCATTCTTATTGTGTTTGCGCGACAATAAATGAATCATCAATGCATGGAAACATGATATGTCCTTTCCTAGCCATAAATGAAAAAATTGGTTTAAGTAACCTTGTGAAAATGCGTGGACAGCAGGCCAGTCCATTCGGCATACATGTGAACTCATAAAGTTTGCAGTTCCAAAAGAATCCTAAATACTTTCAATCATGTTTATAGAAGGGTACTGTGTAGTATGCATCTTTAGTCAATGCTGGCTAGCCAAGTGCCTTGTGTGACTACGTCTCTCGCTGTTTCTAATGAAAACATTTTTAAATGTTTGTATTCTACAAATTTGTTAAATAAAGTTAGATCTAAAATTAGTCTAGCATCTCCATTTGGTTTCGGTCTTAAGAAAATATTTGAGATGAATTCCCCAGCAACGTGTAGTGCTGGTTCTATAATGCCTTTTTCGCAAAACTTAAGAACTTGATTATCTAATGCTTCACGTTCTGAACCATGAAATTGGTATGGGAAAGGTATGCTATTCTGAATTAGGTTATTCTATTAATTGGATCCTTACTCCTTCTGCTAGGCTAAGGATAGTTAAGTTATCTGTAACTTTATTCCATTCCGAAAGGCAGTTATTGAGATTACCAGCTTGAAATGTATTGCTTACTGCTGTTGTTTGAGTTGCAACTTCTATTTGTTCCCTGGGCAGGGGAACATCTTCTCACCGTTGAACTCCCTCTTGAAGGGCCTGTTCCCATCGTTCCAGCCGAACAACTGCCTCTGGCCCCTTCCCCTGACCTGGAAGCTGAAGTTTGTCCCAAACCGGCCTCCTCATTGGTCGGCTCTTCGGTTGCGAAAATCCTGCCTCAGCTTCTTGAAGTGGTTGGGGTTGCCGTCAGCCAATTTCTTTTTGTCCGTTTCCATGTGTTTTCCACACTTGGAGCTGGTCTCCACTTGTTTAAACAAGTATTGCAGGTGACCGCCAAACATTTTGGTCTTGTCCAGCGGCTTTCCCTTGATGGGCTTTGGTGCAAGGAATAATGTGTATTCCTTCCCATTGTTGTCCGTGATTTTCTTGGACCATGCCACCTCTTTGCTTGCATCTGTGCAGACTGCCTTGAACACATTCTCAAACCACCTGTAGGAGAGGAAGTTGTTGGTTGCTGTAAGTAAAGCAATCTCCCTGTTCATATCATCACAGAGTGATGAGAACTTGTTCTCCACCATCATTCTATTCGCAATGGGCGTGATGGCTGTAAGAGCCGAGAGTACCCCTTTCTGTACCGTATGGAGCGCTGCCTCAAACTTCTTCTGCTCTTCAATGAGTTTCACCTCAGGATCCATCTCTTTGATGGCAGATTCCATGATCCCTTTGATTCCCATAGACTTCTCGGCTATCTTACTAATGACCTCTGCCGGCTTGAAGGTATTAAAGTGCCCTTGGATGGTCTTTCTCATGAGAGTCGTGATCTGAATCTTTTTGCGCATCTGCACTTTGCACTTCTTAGTTTCCTTCCCACATGATTTTGCGTATTCTCCCGTGTGCTTCATATCCGAGTCAGAACTCGTCGTCGAAGAGTCTGAATAAGAGTCTGAGGAGGAAGATTTGTGTTTCCTCCTCTTCTTGGTCTTCTTACTCTTCTTCACGAGGGGCTTCTTTTTTCTGGCCCCAGTGTACTCATCTCCTTCGGAAGAATGGTCTCTTTTCTTGTGCTTGCGCTTCCGTGCAAACACAAACACCTCCTCCTCTGACTCATCGTCAGTTGAGGCTTGATCCTCAGATAGATCCTCCCATTCAGACTCATCTGAGTCAAGTGGAACCTTTGTTCGCTTCTTCTTAGAGGAAGCCGCTCTCGATGGTAACATTTCCTCCATCTTCTGTTGCACTAGACTGGCAACCTGCTCGTCTAGGTCAGCTGGGCCGAGGCCGGTGTCGTATCCCTCCACCTCCTCAGAATCTCTCTGTTCTGGCGATGGCGACCTTTGTACTCATGCCGCCAACAAGTTGAAGAAAATACTATAGGATTCGGATGTACGCCTTAACAAGAATCACAAATAGGGAATGTTAATGAAACCCAGGGAAAGAATCCGTAGCGATGTAACTGGCTCCTGCCAAACATCTCTCCATTCAGCAACAGGCGGCTTAATTAATAACCGAACAATGGAGGCATTGTTCTATCGATCATGTCAAATACAATCGAAACTAAGCTGTAAAACAGTGATAACTTATCAAAAAGTTTCAGAAAACTTTGTATGTGAATTTATACATGAACTGAACCAAACTATCGAGTTTGAAAGATACTAAGTTGTTTGGCTTTGTAGTAAATGTAGAAAACCTGCCGGAGCTGCTCACAAGATGTCTTCCTGCTGTGAGCTGATTATGCTAATTGCTGGACCTCGATGTGCTTCGTTCTCCCTGGGCTATGAGTAGCCAGAGGCATAGTACCAAGGTAAAATATATATTAGCAGGCTCTAAGTTGGTTTTGTTGTTGTTGGCTTTGCATCTGTCCATATCTCACATAATTAAATAACTGACTTTTACCATACATCGGTAACCTTATGGGCCCGTATGCATGAAGCGGTGTTAGCGAGGCAAACCGTGGTTAGGGAGGGATTTCTGGTTTAGCGCCCAAAGTTATGCATGGAGCAGTGTTAGGCCTAACACCACATTTTTTAAGTCGAAGAATGTAAACCTACCCCCTAGCAGGTTTACAGTGGTGTTAGTGTTAGGTTAGTGTCAGGATGGAGACCAAACTATTCAATGCTATTATATTTAACAGAATTACATACGCAATAAGTGAAATTTAATGAAATTAACCCTAATTTCGAAGCACTATTAACGCCGCCGCTAAATTGGCGGCGATATTAATATTGTCGAATCGACGAATGGAAGCAACCCCCGCCGCCGCTGCCGCCTCAGTAACACGCGCGCTGGTTCCTGGTGGGTAGAGAAGACAATATATTATGCCCAACCAGGTGCTCGCCGGCAACAGGCTCAGAGAAATTTCCATAATGAATAAATTAATTCACATATAGCTAACACTCAGCATTTAGGCCACCATGCATATGGCGTGACATAGTTCTCGACGCCGCCGATAACCGGTGATAGCTACCCGGAGTTAGAGGGATAACACCACACGCCGCTAACACTGCTCCATGCATACGGGCCATGGTCTTTAATTAGGCATACCATACACATTACACGCGTTACTGTAAACAGGTTTACACAGAGGGTATTTTGCACCTCAGTCACACTACAGCTTGCAACCACTTTCTGACTACTTTGCGACCACTTTGGACCAAAGACCCGACCTCCTTGTGGCCTTCTTGTGACCAAAGCAATGGTCGCCGACCTCTGGGTGACCATTTTGGTTTCAAGGGGATTTTTAGTGCAGTAGCTTTCCTTGTGGCCATTTTGGTCGCAAGGTCAATGACCCAGTGAGGACCACTTTGAGACCACTTTGCGACCTCTTTGCGGTCTCCCTTTTTTTTTGGTGGTCGCAAGCGGTAGTGTGACTGGGGAATTAAACTCTACGTTCTGCGCATGTTGAACACTGACAGAGAGATCAGTTATTTAGCAAGTCAGAGATTTCGCCCGACGCGGGGCCGCTGAGACAGGGTGGTTGCGCAGGTGTCGGCTTACAAATGACGGGGAGGGGGATCGCACCGCGGTCAGGCCGGGTGTTGCTGTGAAACCAGCTGGGTGTGGCGTGTTGTGTTTATTACTTTAGGGTCGAACAGGTTTGTTTGTTGTGGTTTTACATCCTAGCAACATCGAAGGTCATATCAGGACAGCTACCGACTTGTGACAGTGCGCATTCATGGCGACTTTATAGTGATGCCCCACTGGAAGACCAGGCCACCAGCACCATGACCTAATATCCCACTCAGTCACATTACCCTGACACTCAGCCAACCAGTCCTTGTCCTATCCTAATAATGCCGAACGCCAGGCTAGGAAGCGATAAGTATCAATTTTTAAGTCACGACATACACACTACCTTTCTTTTTGTTGTTGGAGTTGAATAATTCGGTTAAACCGGAATTTTTTTTATTCTAAGCAAAGCATTTTCTAAGTATGTATTGCTGCATATGGGGGGTCATCCGACGCTTGCGACATTTTCACGGTCAGGTCATACGAATGGCATGACATGAGTGACGGGGGGGGGGGGGGGCAGTCAAGTATGATTTTTATTAAGAATTATTACTGCATCGAAGCAATACTAAGTCAACTTAATACTTACAAAATAAACTCAAAACCTGTCAAAGTCTAAATCAAAATGGAGCCTATCATGTCCAACATTTTGAAATGCAGCCAGAAATTGAATTTGAATGTTTTGACTCCAAAGTTGAAATAAAAATCACTTCAAACTAAAAATAGAATAGACTATTACGATCAAACTAATATATTTATCTAAAATAAACATGACAGGAATTAAACAACATCGGACTATGCAATTTTAAATTTAAGTGCATCTACTATATGCAAAGACGTATCTAATATAATCACTCATATTAACACAATATGCATATATATAGCAATGTAATATATACATAATATTATATATATTATATTTATTATACATATTATATATCTTGTATACAACATATATCATGTATTATATATAATAATATATTATACATAATTACATATCTTGTATATAATATATAAATATTTTTGTGTGGTAAATATGTTTATTCCGCTGAATAAGTCTTCTGTCAGTGGCGAAGCACTGGTCTTCCAGCCATTTTCAATTCAGGGTTATTACAAATTTACACAAAAGGTATATAGAATAAGGTGTACAATACCTGTTGAATGCACAATTTGCACCATGTAACACAATGAAATTCTGTAACCCAAAAGTTCCATAGCAATATGGTAACAGTAGTGTCATATAACTAGCTCAATATTAGTCAGATCAATGTGAGTATTTACATAGTATTTAGAATGTAAGCAGAAGTTACCTTCTGTATTCAGTTGGTAAAGTTGTAGTAATACATATATATATATATTATATTAATATAATAAATATATTATACATAATTAAATATAATGTATATAATATACCCAATATATAATATATATAACATTTGTATTTTGTACCATTTCTCCTCTTCACTCGACCTGTGTACAGTTGTGCTTAGCCACACTGGCAGTAGAGTCCCTAATTATATACAGACCGCTTTACATTGCTTGAAAGAATCCCCTCCCCTCCCCTTCGCTCCCCACCTCCCCCACTGTCCTCCCCTCTCCTCTCATCCCCCCTCCTCTCCTCCCCTCCCTCCCCTATTCTCCGCTCCCCACCTCCCCCCTCCCCCCTTCTCTCCCTCTCCACCTCTTTCCTCTCCTCCCCTCCCCACCTCTCCCACACTCCCGTCCCCTCCCCTCCCGCCACTCCTCTCCCGTCCCCACCTCCACCCACTCCCATCCCTTCCCCACCTCCACTCCCCTCTCCCCCCCTCCCCACCCCTCCACTCCCAACCCCTCCCTCCCTCCACTCCCCTCTCCCCTCTCCACTCCCTCCACTCCCACACCCCTCCCTCCCTCCCCATCCCTCCCCTCCTCCTCCCCATCCCTCCACTCCCCCATTCCTCCCTCCCTTCCCCACCCCTCTCCTCCCCTCCCCTCCCCATCCCACCCTCTCCTCCCTCCCATCCCCTCCCCCAGAGGGTAAGAAAGAACTGAACCGAAAGTGCAGACAGTAATTACCGCTATCTAACCGGTAAATGCCAGTGCGCCCCCTCCCCACACAACCCCGTTCTGCAGTGAGGGTTCTCTCTCTCCCTCTCTCTCTGTCTCTGCTCCTGTGTATTTGTTTTTATTTTTTATTCTACCACCCACCGCTGTGTGTTGGCAAACCCTCGTAAACCTCCACCCAACACTCCACTGTGCCTCCACCTCGACTTGCGGCTCACGAACGCCGTGTTTCCAACGTTTTTTAATATGCGTACACACCACTGACGACGCACTGTCGTGCCCGCTTGAATGCAAACGCCATCGTAAATCGCGTCCTTAGCCCTAAAACTTGTTTTTAGTCACAATCGCAATCGTAGGTGTGCCGGGAGCACACACCTAGCGATTTTTGTGCGCGAAACGGGCAGTTTTAGATCGTATACGGTAGGTGGGTGCGCACAAACGGTAGGTGTGTACTAGGCATTAGTAATCCGCCACATATATGTACCGTATTTACTCGACTCATATCCATATATATATATATATATATATATATATATATATATAGATTAGTTAGACGAATCTTACCTGGGTATAGATGATGGATAACTATTGTTTTACCGAGGTAGGAGCCTCAGATAGACGTGGGCGAGGGAGAAGGAAGCACATCCGGGTCCAGCAATCTTTACCTACTAATTCAGGAAAAATGATTCTAATAACAACAAAAATATAGTCATACTGACTGGTATTCTTGGTACAAGTTATGGAAATAGACGTGGAAGGGTGAGGTGGGTGGGCCCTAGCCCACGTCTATCCGAGGCTTATACCTCGGTAAAACAACAGTTATCCATCATCTATACCCAGGTAAGATTCGTCTAACTAATCTATTTTACCTCGGTGTACAGCCTCAGGCTAGCCTCAGGCTAGGGAGAGGTTTACGTAATCTCATTTATCCTGTATCTCATGTTACATATCAATAACCATTGTTAACATATATTATCATTAAAACGACAAAATAATTTTGGCGAAAACAAAGTGTATTCTCACCTCTTGCCGATCTAGTCTTTCAGCAGCTGTCGGGCCAGTGTGCTCGACTTCTCCAATCGTTTGTTGTAGTGTGTTGCAAACGATCGTGCTGTTTTCCATCCTGCGTGGGCTAGGATCCGCTTGACGGAAATGCCCAGCAGTCACGCTTTAGAAACCATAGCACCTCTTGTTGAGTGTGAGGCATATTTGTCCGTATCTATGCCTGCCAATTTTAACATTGTAATTGTCCACCGAGCAAGCGTATCTCGCGAAATGCCCTTGTGTGGCTTAATAAAGCTAACTAATAACTGTCTTGAAGTTCTCAAGTCCTTGGTCTTGGATATATAAGTCCTAATGGCTGACACTACACAAAGTTTTGGGTTTTCGTTGAAACTAGTAACACTAATTGTAGACAATGGGTCTCCTAGTCTATTAGATTTCAATAGTTGTGACAAATCAAATGTGGCCTCTTTCTTATCAATTTCTAGACCATCTAGTGATAGGGCTACAATAGTCTGTCCCCTGTGTCCCGTTACTAATAACAAAAGCAACGCTACTTTAAACCCTAACTGTTTGAGATCTAGCAGCCTATTATGAGGCCATTGTTTAAACAAATCAAACACAACTGAAACGTCCCAAAACCGACTGTATCTCGGTTTGGGGGGATTCCTTTGATAAATCGATCTCACAATCCAATGAATAACATGGTGTTTCCCAACCGTATCATTATTTATCCGAGGAAGGATAACGGATAAAGCACACCGAGCAGCATTAATAGCTCCAAACCCTAACCCTTCGTCTTCTAACGTGTGGAGAAATCTACCAACTTGTGAAATGGTGGGATTCATGGGTTTGACTTTCTTAATTAAACAATGAACGCCCCACTTTTTTAAATATGTAGTATACATTTTAACAGTACCTTTACGCCAAGCATCTGCGACAATTCTTTGTTGTGTAATTTTGTCTAAACCAAACTGCTCTAGATATTTATTCAAAAAAGGAATGCCAGTAGTGGTGTCGTGGACACGTCCCCTCGTTGTTTTAGGGGGCCTTGGTGTGTCAGATTGCCTGGTGATCTTCGGAATTGGAGGCAATCTGTGGCGGCTGCCACTATGCCCGGAAGCCAAGGTTGCGTGTCCCAGTTGGGAACGATTAATATTGCATGTGCTTTGTCCATCTTTATCTTTCGGGTTACTCGGCTGATCAAACTGAATGGAGGGAAAATATAATAAAATGTATTCCCCCACGTTAGAGAAAAAGCATCTACTTGCCAGGCATCTGGCTCTGGATGCCAAGACACATATTTGTCAATTTTACAATTATTACGTGATGCAAATAAGTCAACTTCAGGTTGTCCCCACTTCTGACATACTGTGCTGAAAATGTCTGGGTTAAGGGACCATTCTAAATGGTCGTAAAAGTTTCTGCTTTTATGATCCGCTAAGGTATTTTGTGCGCCAGGAATATATGCCACAGTTAACCAAACATCATTCAGTTGGGCCCAATCCCAAATTTTTCTTGCCATTTCATGGCATGGTCTGGACTTTGTCCCCCCCATGTTTCATACATATGCCATTGCAGTTGTATTGTCCGTCAAAATATGAACGTGCCTACGTGGTACCTTAACCAGGCTAGCAAGGCCTAAATATATGGCTCGTAGTTCTAAAACATTAATATGGTCTGAACTTTCTTCCTGCAACCAGCGTCCGCCTGTTGCCAACGAATCACGATGCGCCCCCCAACCTTCTAAAGAGGCATCTGTAGTAACAACTGTGTTGGGTTCATTCATACGTATAGGGTTCGGAGAATTTTGAATGTTATCGAACCACCAATTAATGTCATTCATTCCATCTTCTGAAATAAACATTTTCCTTTCGAAATTCCCCTTCGTGCGAGCCAACCCCAAATTCTTATCTATCTCCAAAGATTTTATGTGGGCTTTACCATATAAAATAGCAGGGGCATATGCTATCAGAATGCCAACTAGCACCGCGACCTGCCTTATCTTTGGCCTACTTAAGGCGACTAAATGGGTCGCCGTATCGTGAAACTTAGTAAGTTTGTTATCAGGAAGTGAAACAGTCATAAGCCGTGTATTAATAATAAAACCTAAACATTTAAGTTCAGTAGTGGGGACAAAAACCGACTTCTTACGATTTAAATAAAATCCTAGTTTTGTCAAAAGGGAACATAGGTCATTAACAGCGTGTTGACAGTCATCAAACGATTGTGATACAATGAAAGAATCGTCAATATAAGGGAACATAACATGACCCTTCTTTGCCATAACCCAGAAAACCGGCTTTAGTAATTTTGTAAACAGGTGTGGAGCACACGCTAAGCCATTTGGCATACACGTAAATTGGAATAGTGTATCATTCCAAATAAATCTTAAGAATTTCCGGTGTTTTTCGAAAATCGGAACAGTATAATATGCATCTTGCAAATCTACACTGGCCATCCAAGCATCAGGTGTCACCAAATCTCTGGCAGTGTCAAGGGAAAACATTTTAAAATGTTGATATTCTACGAGTTCATTTAATTTGGTTAAATCTAAAATCATTCGGATATCTCCATTAGGCTTAGGCCTGGAAAAAATATTAGAGATAAATTCCCCTGGAGTGTGAGTCACCTCCTCAATAATGCCTTTAGCCTGAAAAAGTGTAACTTGTTCAGATAACGCTTGTTTTTCGACAATATTAAATCTAAACGGGAAAGGTACTCGTTGTTGCACTGGGATTTCAATAAATGGAATTTTAACACCCGTTACTATGTCTAAAATGTTTACATCACTAGTAATTTCGCACCAAGAAGAGACACAGTTAAATATGTTTCCAGCACAAAAATCTCTTACATCTCTTTGTGTAGATTCAGCGACCATGTCTGTTACCGTTGTTTGTGTAGCAATATTTATTTGCTGCCTGGGCGTGGGAAGGGTTGTTTCAGGGCAAACTCCTTCCGGAACGGGCGGTTGCCGTCGTTCCATCCTTGCCTGTCTCCCCGACCGCTGCCTCGCGGCTGATAGCCGTAGGAGGGGCCGGATCTGCCAGCTCTGCCTCCTCGCCGGGGACGAAAATCCCCTCGTGGTCGACGATACCGGGAGGTGTCTGTCTTCCTGATTGGTTCGAGGTTGCGACCACTTTTCGTCTCCGCCTCGACTTCTTTGAAGAGGTAGGGGAGTTGACCACCAAACATCTTCCCCTTATCCAAGGGTTTACCCTTAATGGGCTTGGGCGGCAAAAAGAGAGTGTACTCTTTGCCGTCGTTGTCCATGACCTTCTTTGATCTGGCTACTTCCTTACCGGCTTGCGTGGTCACTGCCTTGAAGACATTTTCATATCTGCGGTAGCTCAAAAAGTTACTGGCAGCTGTGAGGAGAGCCATGCCCTTATCCATGCCTCTGGCCAGTGACGAGAATATATTCTCGGTTTGCATTCGGTTAGCTATTGGGACGACCGTAGCGAGGACCCCTAACACCGCTTAATGGACTGTGAACAGTGACACCTCAAACCGCTTTTTCTCTTCGTTCAAGTGAATACCTGCGTCCATTTCCTTGATTACACTGTCCGGGATCCCTTTAATCCCGGAAATCTGTTCGGTAATTTCATTAATCACTTCCGCCGGCTTGAAGGTGTTGAAATGCCCTTTAATCGTTTCACGCATCATGGTAGTCGTTTTTACTTTCTTGGCCTTCTGGAGCGGGCACCTCTTACGTATCTTACCGCCAATTTTGGCATAAATACCAGCTCTTTCAGTGTCAGAGTCCGACTCAGTCGATGACGAGTCGGACGAAGAGTCCGAAGATGAATCTTTCTTCTTCTTTTTGCTCTTCTTCTTAGTCTTCTTGACCTTCTTGCCCTTAGTGGCTTTGGTGAATTCCTCACCGGATGAACTCACTGGGCGCTTGCGCTTCCTTGTCTTAGGGCGCGGGGCCTCAATGGCCGAGTCCGTCTCCTCTAAATCTGAGACATCCTGCCAGTCTGAATCGATTGGCGGGAACTGGTGGACTGTGTCCTTACTGTGGAGTTCTCTCATTTTCTGCTCCACCAGCCTATTGACCTGCTGTGTAAGGTCTCCCGGGTAAACGACACCCTCGTCACTCTCTCTATCTGAGATCAAGTCGGCCCCCGGCTGTGGTGACGGGGGAGCTGTCCGATCTGGTGACGTATCGTAGCCGGTAGGCACGCGTCCCTCCGCAGCAGCGGGCGGCGGTTTGTTTCGCTTTGTAGCCATCGGTAGTCTGTAACCAAAAAAGGAAACTTATTAACCGGAATCGACTCAACTGAACACCGAAGTGATGCCAGGTATACCTGGGTTGAGGATCTTATTGGTAATGAGTAACGTATTTACACCGTTCTCAATACAGGCGTGATAAGCTAAGTTTATCGTATGTTTTGGGTATCGAAACCAACCATACGTGGGGTAGGCTTCTAGAACCTCCCATCTCTCTGTCGCGTACACTTCTCCCACCCGCGGCTTCAGCGCCAGCAAGTGAGAGAAAATGCTACGAAACTCGGAGAAACGCCTTATCAAAAGGGGAATCTATAAAAGAAACCCAGGATCATCCCCAACAACACCCTCTATTAGGGTCCGAAGGAATCTCCACAGGAGATGTGACCATGCCAACATCTCTACCCGTTCAAAGCGGGTTGATCCAACCATGGAAGCAAGACAAAGGAATCCTTTGTTCTATCCGATTCAACATTTATAATGCTAATCTTGTCCAAACTGGACGTACGAAAGTTCTGAACTTTCCAATCTAGATGCTATATTGCATCATAAACAAGCTCAACCAAAATAATCATGATTACTTACAGTTCTTAGCTTGTTGTAGATAAATCCAACTGGAGCAACTCACGAGCGTCCTCCGGTCGTGAGTTATTTATGCTAATTGCTGGACCGGATGTGCTTCCCTCTCCCTAGCCTGAGGCTAGCCTGAGGCTGTATACCGAGGTAAAATATATATATATATATATATATATATATATATATATATATATATATATATATATATATGAACTTATATCATTTATATATAGATTAGTTAGACGAATCTTACCTTGGTATAGATGATGGATAACTATTGTTTTCCCGAGGTATAAGCCTCGGCTAGACATGGGTGAGGGAGAGAGGTAAGCACATCTGGGTCCAGCAATCTTTACCTACTAATTCAGGATAAAATGATCTCTAATAAAAATTCTAAATAATAATAATGTTTCCTTGGTACAAGCAACAGTCTAGACGTGGTAGGGTGTGGAGGGTGGGCCCTCACCCACATCTAGCCGAGGCTTATACTTCGGGAAAACATTAGTTATCCATCATCTATACCAAGGTAAGATTCGTCTAACTAATCTATTTTACCTCGGTATATAGCCTCAGGCTAGCCGCAGGCTAGGGAGACTTTACCTAATATCATTTTATCCTGATATTTAATTGTTATTCTCATTGTAATGTTATTTTATGGTTATGTTTGTGACATGGAACATTGTTATAATCACGATGTTTTGTGACTAGAATTATGTTCTCACCTTTTGATCTTTTAGTGCTGTAGCAGTCGTTGTGCGACACCACTGGGCTTCTCCAATCGCTTGTTGTAATGTCTAGCAAACGATCGTTCTGTCTTCCAACCTGCATGCGCTAGTATTCGCTTGACCGAAATTCCTAGCAGACGTGCCTTTGACACCATGGCTCCTCTTGTTGAGTGTGACGCCTATTTGTCCGTATTCACCCCTGCCATTGTTAACACATTAATTGTCCAACGGGCGAGTGTGTCCCTTGAAATGCCCTTGTGTGGCTTAATAAAGCTTATTAATAATTGTCTTGAGTTTCTAACTCCTTGTGTCTTGGATATATATGTTCTAATCGCTGATACTACACACAATTTTGGATCGTCCGTGAATTGTGTAACATTAATTGATGACAAAGGGTCGCCTATGCGATTAGATTTTAACAAAGTTGTTAAATCGAAAGTCGCTTGCTTTCTGTCTATTTCCAGCCCATCGAGTGAAAGTGCCACTATAGTTTGGCCTCGATGACCTGTGACTAACAGTAGTAGAAGTGCTACCTTAAAACCTAATTGTTTAATGTCTAGAAATCTATTGTGTGGCCAATCCTTAAACATTTTGAACACCAGAGACACATCCCAAAATCAGTCATATTTTGGCTTAGTTGGATTTCGTTCATAAATCCCCCTTAGTACCCAGTGTATTACGTGATGTTTACCCACTGTTTCTCCCCGCAATCTGGGGAGAATAATCGAGAGGGCACACTTGGCAGCATTAATTGCGCCGTAACCTAGCCCATCATCTTCTAACATTCTGAAAAATCTTGGGCAATAGTTGGGTTCATGGGTTTAACCTTTTTAATAAGACAGTGTACGCCCCATTTCTTTAGATATGTGGAATACATCTTTACTGTTCCTTTCCTCCACGCATGTGACACCAACCGTTCTTGTGTAATTTTGTCTAATCCAAATTGTTCTAGGTATTTATTCAGAAAAGGAATGCAAGCAATGGTGTTGTTGCTACGTTGCCGTGATGTTCCAGAGGGCCTTGGTGAGTTAGATTTCCTCGGGATTTTGGGAATCTGAGGCAGTCTCTGGCTGTCGAGACTAGTCCTGCTAGCCATGGTTGTGTGTCCCATTCGGGGACGATCAGGATGGCGTGCGACCGATCCATCTTTATCTTTCGTGCCACTCTGGTAATGATGTTAAAGGGGGGGAAGATGTAATAAAATTCATTTTCCCAAATCAGTGAGAAAGCATCAATGTGCCAAGCATATGGTTCTGGGTGCCATGACACATATTTGTCAATCTTAAAATTATTTCTTGATGCAAATAAGTCCATCGTAGGTGACCCCCATTGTTGACAAATTTTCTTGAAAATCTTTGTGATTAATTTCCATTCTAAGTGATCGTGAAAAACTCTGGTCTTTTTGTCAGCCAGGATGTTCTGTATCCCTGGGATATGTGCTATGGTTAACCAAATTTGATGTTGTTGCGCCCAGTTCCAAATACTTTGTGCCAAGTTATTGCATTCTTTTGACTTTGTACCTCCCATATTCCTGACATATGCCATAGCTGAAGTGTTATCTGTAAGAATTTGAACACTATTTTTAGGTATTTTAATTAGACTTAAAAGGCCCAAGTAAATCGCTCTTAATTCAAGAACATTGATATGGTCTGATTTTTCGTCTTCTAACCATCTCCCTCCTGTCGCTATATCATTTCGATGAGCTCCCCAACCTTGTAAAGAAGCATCGGTAGTAACTACCGTGTTGGGTTGACCCATTCGAATGGGATTGGGAGAGTTGTTAATATTTTCTATCCACCAAAAGATGTCTTGAAATCCATCTTGGGAAATGCTCATTGGTCTTTCGAAGTTACCTTTTGTGCGTGCCAACGCTCTGTTCTTGTCTATTTCTAGGGACTTAATATGTGCCGCTCCATAAAGGATAGCAGGCGCATACGAGACCATTATACCGATAAGGACGGCGACCTGTCTAATCTTTGGCCTAGATATGTCAAGCAGCTGTGAGGCTGTGTCATGAAACTTCTGTAGTTTCTGTTCCGTTAGGGATACTGTTATGGTTTTGGTGTTAATCATAAACCCTAAGCATTTTAATTCCTTATTCGGGACGAAGACAGATTTCTTGTCATGAATGTAAAAACCTAAATCTGTTAATAAATCGCACAAATCCTTAACTGCTGTTTGGCATTTGTCAAAAGACTCTGCCATAATAAATGAATCATCAATGTATGGGAACATTGTATGACCTATTCTAGCCATAACTGCAAAAATAGGTTTTAGTAACTTTGTAAATAGTCGAGGTGCACAAGCTAGTCCATTAGGCATGCATGTGAACTGAAAAAGGGTACCGTCCCAAATAAATCTCAGAAATTTTCTGTGTTCTTTGCAAATGGAGACTGTATAATACGCATCTCTTAAGTCTACACTCGCGAGCCAGGCTTCCGGCGTAATTAAATCTCTCGCCGTTTCTAATGAGAACATCTTAAAATGTTTGTATGTAACCAATTCATTTAATTTAGTTAAATCCAAAATCATACGAATTTCGCCATTTGGTTTTGGCCTAGAAAAAACCTTAGAAATAAACTGTCCTTCTGTGTTTTGTACTCGTTTATTAATTCTCTTTGTTTCAAAAAGAGAAACCTGAATATCAATTTGTAGTTTTTCTTCTGAGTTAAACTTATATGGGAACGGAACTCTTTTCTGTCTTGGTATTTCTATGAACGGTATTTGAACCCCTTTTACAATATCCAAAATTTCACCATCAGTTGTGATATTATACCAGTTTTGTAAACAGTTCAGGATATTGCCTGCTTTAAACTTGCTTACATAGGTTTGTGTCTCTTCGGACACCATGTTGAGGGTAGCTGTCTGTGTCGTCGACTCTACTTGGCTCCTGGCCGGGAGAACTGGGGTCTGGGTGTAAACTCCCTTTTGAATCCTCGGTTGTCGTTCCAAGCCATGTTCTGTCGTTCTCCTCTGCCTCGTCCTCTGGGATTGAACACGAAGGATGGACCTCCTCGTCCCGGCCTTCCTCCTCGGCGGAAGCGAAAATCCATGCGGGGGCGTCGGAATTTACTGGCGTTGTCATACTTTTTACTTCTGTTGTCGGTGTTCTTAGCGCTTTTAGTGTCCACTTCCACTGCCTTGAAGAGGTGCGCAAGCTGTCCACCAAAGATCTTGGTTTTATCCAGTGGCTTGCCTTTCACTGGCTTTGGTGGGAGGTAAAGTGTATATTCTTTACCATCATTGTCTGTTACTTTTTTAGACCTGGCTACTTCCTTGCCAGCATCTGTGGTCACTGACTTATAGACGTTCTCGAATCGTCGAAAAGTCATAAAGTTAGAGGCTGCGGTAAGCAACGCAATACCTTTGTCCATTACTCTGGCCAGCGACGAGAATTTATTCTCGGCTTGCATCCTGTTTGCCACGGGGGTTATAGATGTCAAAGCCCCGAGAACAGCTTTGTGGATGGTACACAACGCGTTCTCAAACCGCCGCCTTTCATCTGAGAGATGGATGCCAGCATCCATTTCTTTACTGATTGACTCGGGAATGCCTTTGATTCCCGAGATTTGTTCTGTCAACTTGTTTATAACCTCGGCGGGTTTAAACGTATGGAAATGCCCTTTTAGCGTTTCCCTCATCATGGTTGTGGTACGCAACCTCTTTGCCTTCTCCAGTGGGCGCTTCTTTTTAACTTTCGCCCCTATTCTGGCATACACACCCGCTCTTTCGGTATCTGAGTCCGACTCATTTGAAGACGAGTCATCTGAAGAATCAGATGATGAGTCCTTCTTCTTTTTCTTCTTGGTTTTCTTGGTCTTTTTAACCCGCTTCTTACGGGCTTTGGTGAATTCATCACCTGAGCTGCTTCCGACTCTTTTACGCTTTTTTGCTTTCGGTTTCGGAACCTCGAAAGCTGATTCCGCATCATCCTCTGACAAGTCTTCCCAATCATCATCTGGGATGGGAGGAGAAGAAGCCCGTGTCATGGACTGAATGTTTTTATATTTTCGGTCCATAATTCTGATAATCTTTTCTTCTAAGTTCAAGCACTGTAAGTCATCCTCCTCGCTGTCCTTATCCGAAGGGCCAGCTCCTAGCTGTCGAGACGGTGGGCCCGTCTGTGGAGGCGATGAATCATACCCTGAGAGCACGCGACCTTCTGCCGCTGCCGGCGAAACCTTGTTTCGCTTGGTGGCCATCGGTTTCTGTAACCAAAAGAGTTACTTAATACCGGTATCATCTCAACATGAACACAATGTGAACCCCAGATTCTGGGTTGAGTTATTATTATGGTAAAGAGGAACGTATTTACACCGTTCTCTATACAGGCGTTAAGCTAATGGTATGCCGTAGGTTTTATCGGTAGTGACACCAACCATACGGAGGGGCGGCCATTGGCCCGCCCGCTCTCTCTGTTTCGTACACTTCTCCCACCCGCGGCATTCTGCGCCAGCAAGTTGAAGAAAATATTACGAAACTCGGAGGCTCGCCTCAAAAACCGGTCTGGGGAGTCTATAAAAGAAACCCAGGATCATCCCCAACAAAACCCTCTTTAGGGTTCGGAGGAATTTCCTTAGGAGATGCAACTCGGGTTAACATCTCTGCCTGTCTGTATACAGGTTTCGCTATATCAAGCGGTATCGGTTTCGGTTCTCAACATGAGCGTTGTTCTATCCTTGTGGTTGTTTTTTTTTAAACACCCAAACATGTCCAAATTGGACCTGAGAAAGTTCTAAACTTTCATAATGGGATGCTATAAACCATCCTTAAGAAGTTTATCGCAAATTCTCAATACTTACAGTTAGTTAAAGTGTTGTAGTAGTTAAATCCTGCCGGAGCAGCTCAGCGAACGTCCTCCCGCTGTGAGCTGCTTATGCTAATTGCTGGACCCGGATGTGCTTACCTCTCTCCCTAGCCTGCGGCTAGCCTGAGGCTATATACCGAGGTAAAATATATATATATATATATATATTCAAACACACACCTATATACATATATACATACATATATCGTGGGATTCGAACCCATGGGTTCGAACTCTGGTCGAGTCAAAATGTGTGTGGAAATGGATGGATGATATGATGTCGGGCGGGCAGAAGGCATGGGGAGGCGGGAGAGAGGGCGGGCGGGTGGAGGGCGTGGGGAGCCGAGCGAGAGGGCGGAGGGGGCGGAAGGCTTGGGGAGCCGAGAGAGGGGGGGGGGGGGGGGCGGAAGGCGTGGGGAGGCAAATGAGAGGGCGGGTGGGCAGAAGGCGTGGGGAGCCGAGAGAGAGAGGGCGGGGGGGGGGGGGGGGCGGGCAGAGGGCGTGGGGAGCCGAGAGAGAGGGCTGGGGGCGGAAGGTGTGGGGAGGCAAGAGAGAGGGTGGGCGGGTGGAGGGCGTGGGGAGCTGAGAGAGAGGGCGGGGGGGGCAGAAGGCATGGGGAGGCAAGAGAGAGGGCGGGTGGGCAGAAGGCGTGGGGAGCCGAGAGAGAGGGCGGGGGCGGGCAGAAGTCATGGGGAGGCAAGAGAGAGGGCGGGTGGGCAGAAGGCGTGGGGAGCCGAGAGAGAAGGTGGGTGGTACAGAGGGCTTGGGGAGGCGAGACGGAGGCTGTTGAAAGTCGTGAGAAGGTGGAATGGAGGCTAGGTGGAGGGCGTGGAGAGGGCAGGCGGTAAGTGTGGGAAGGGCAAGCGAAGGGCTTTGTGAGGGAAGAGGGAGGATGGATGAGGGAGGAGGGAAGAGGGAGGAGGGAGGAGGAAGGCAAACTCACGGTGGATGTGGGGAGCTATTAGAGAGGGCTATTAGAGATGGCTATTAGAGTGGGTATGCAGGTATAGCAGGTATAGCAATACCTCAGGGAGTTTGACGCCCCTGCCTTGCAGAGTTCTAAACCACTGCCTTGTGGTACAGGTCCTTGACAGAACCGAAGGCTAAGGGAGCAAACCCTAAACAGAAAACCATGTCACTGTGGCAGCATTAAGGGCGGTTGATGTATGGAACTCCCAACATCTCCCGACCAGCCACTGCAGGGACAAATAGATTTGCGCCTGTCTTGACATGTTCTTGCCGGTGTGAAAACTCTATTTGCTCCCCGAGAGAGTGCCGCTGGTAACTTGCAAAAGCCAGCAGCACTTCAACACTTTTGCAGGCAGCTTTCATGAAAGGTTACCAACCCAACTCTACAAGAACCCGAGAGGAGGAGATCATGGTTGACGGAAACAAGCTGAACTCGGTTCCGGAATTCACCTATCTCGGATGCACAATATCAAGTGATGGACGCATTGATGCTGAGATACAGAGGAGGATGGCCAAGGCTAGCGCATCTTTCGGCCGACTACGCCAGAGACTCTGGAACAACCACCATGTGTCCATTCGGGTCAAAGGTAAGATCTACCGCGCAATCGTGCTATCCACCCTACTATACGGAGCCGAGGCCTGGACAGCGTACAGACAGCAGGTGAAAAAGCTGCATGCCTTCATGATGCGACATCTGCGTTCAATCATGAGGCTAACCTGGAAGGACAAAGTGACGAATAAGGAAATACTCGAACGGATGGGGCTGCCCTCTATGGAAGATCTTCTGATCAAAAAGAATCTCCGGTGGACTGGACACCTCATGAGGATGTCATCAGACAGGCTACCAAAGCAGATCCTCTATTCTCAACTGTCTTTTGGCTACAGAAAGAGAGGGCGCCCCCGTCTCCGGTTCAAAGATACCATCAAGAGAAACCTGAAGCTGAGAGACATTAAGACCGACTCATGGACACAACTCTCACAGCAGAGAGCTAAATGGAGAGCGGCAGTCAAGTAATGAAAGCAGTCTTTGTCGCATCGCGACCGACAGCATGATGAGATGATGAGATTAGAGAGGGCTATTAGATAGGGCTATTATAGAGGGCTATTATAGAGTGCTATTAGAGAGGGCTATTATGGAGGGTTATTATAGAGGGCTATTAGAGAGGGCTATTAAAGAGGGCTATTAAAGAGGGCCATTAGAGAATGTGGCGGAGGGCTAGTCGAGGGCTGATGTTGAGACTACCGCTATTCAAGGATCGCCAAATTCTGGCGTGCCTACCTTTGGGGTTGGTGTTAGGTCAACGTTAGGCACGTCTGACATTCCCCAGAGATTGACAGGTCTCCCGGTGTGTAGTTACACACATGACCGCATTTTCTGTCACGTCTATCATTTCCTTTTCTCTTTGGAGGTATGTGTGTACGAGGAGTGGAGAGAGACCGGGAGGTGGAGGGGGGGGGGAGGGGGTGACTGGGGGAGTTGAGAGAGGAGTAGAGTGAGGGAAACATAGCGGGAAGAGGCGGGTAAAAAACCCAAACATATCGCATTATATTAGATAGATAGATAGATAGATAGAACATGGATACAGTGATAGCCTAAAGCAGTAATTGAGTACATATATGTTCTACTGGACCGGTGTGCTGACATCAGGGAGCCTAGGTGGTATAATGGTTAGCACACTGGCCCGGAATGCAAAGAGATGGGTTTCGAGTCCTGCTCTTGGTGCAATATTTCCCATTTTCATCACCCCCATGACACTGGTTGCTGTGACCAGGATCCTGTACAAGCTATGCGCTGTATAGTTGTTGAACCTATCCTGTGTATGTAAGTGTGTTGCATTGCCTGTATATATGTAATTGTAAGTATTAAAAGTCTTACAGTTCCAGACGGATGAGTGTAGTGGTATACACTGACCTCTCGGGCAAGGAGCCACATAGACAGGTAGGTGTGGGTAGTGTGGTGACATCAGGGAGCTAGGTGGTCTAATGGTTAGCACGCAGGCCAGGAATGCAAAGATATATGGGTTCGAGTCCCGCTCTAGGCGCAATATTACCCATTTTCATCACCCCCCATGACAATAATAATAATAACAATAATGATAATTGTTTTTTAAAACTAGAACCCAATTCGCTCTTTTCCACGTCCGCTCCTCATCTGGGCCACAGTTACCATGCCGTCCTCAATCGACAGCCAGCCCGCCCACCGGCCCGCCCCCCCCGCCTGCCCACCCGCCCGCCAATATGCTGGCCTTGTGTACCTCCCTAACACATGTACATCCATCATGTACCATAGTCCATAACGCACATTTTCACAAGCGCATCCTTTGTAATGCGTCAGGCATGTTGAAAGGGCGAGAAGAGCGGAGGGGCGGGGGGCGGGGTGAGAGGGGAGGGGGGGGTGGGTGAGAGGGGAGGCGGGGTGAGAGGAGAGGGGACAGGATGAGAGGGGACGGGATGAGAGGGGACGGGGGACGGGGTGAGAGGGGACGGGGTGCGGGGTGGTAGGGGGGACAGCGTGAGAGGGGGGACAGCGTGAGAGGGGCGGGGGACAGGGTGAGAGGGGCGGGGAGACGGGGTGAGAGGGGAGGGGGGCGGGGTGAGATGGGAGTGGGAACGGGGTGAGAGGGGGCGGGGGTACGGGGTGAGAGGGGAGGGGAGACGGGTGAGAGGGGAGGGGAGGGTGTGAGAGGGATGGGGAGAGGGGGAAGGGGGTACGGGGTAAGAGGGAAGGGGGAGGGGATGAGAGGGGAGGGGGACGGGATGAGAGGGGATGGGGGGTGAGAGGGGAGGGGGACGGGGGTGAGAAGGGCGAGGGGACGGGGTGAGAGGGGACGGGGTGAGAGGGGCGGGGAGACAGGGTGAGATGGAGGGGGACTGGATGAGAGGGGATGGGGCCGGGGTGAGAGGCTGAGGGGCCGGGGTGAGAGGAGAGGCTGACGGGGTGAGAGGGGAGGGGAGTGAGAAAGGAAGTAGTTCTAGTGAAGGGTGAGGGACAGATGGAGGGAGAGGGGAGGGAGGGGGAAGGAGGAGGGGAGGGGGAAGGGGAGGGGATGGAGGAGGGGGAGGATGGGGGGAGGAGGGAGGAGGGGGCGCTAGTATTATAGAGCATATCGGCCAGCGCTTGTACCGGGAGGGCATCAATCACATCCGGGGTCTGCCCTCATCAGGAAACCTGGTGGCCACTGGACAAACCACGCATATAGCGCGCCAAGGCGTAGCAGCCACCGAAGACCAATGGATTAGAGGAAGACATACAGTTTCACTACTCACTGTACGAGTCTTCACAGACGCCGACGTCGGGACCCAGCAGGCCACTAATCCGGGCCGCGTTCAGGGTGTGCCCCCGAGACATCTCGGGGAAATCCCTGATGTCACACTAGTCTGAACGGTAAAAGCAGTTTGTCACCTCAAAAATGGCTGCCCCCATAGGCAGCGGCCATTTGCAATGGAAAAGCTGCGCTGTGATTGGCTGAAACCACTGAATACGGCGCCCATTTTCGAGGCGCTTTTCATCTCCTGTCTGAAATGAGAGGCGTCTCCGAGACGTCTCCGAGACGCAGCCTGAACGGAAATAAGCCAGAAAGTATCGCCAAGACGTCGCCGAGACATCTCCAAGATGTACCCTGAACGCGGCCCAGGTTGACCAGGCTATTTAGGTGGAAGCACACTGCATTATTCCAGAAAACTAAGGCTGTGTACATGCTAGACACAGGAAACACACAAAATGGTGTGTGTGTGTGTGTTTGGCAACAATGAGTTATTTTCCTCCTCCTATTATTGGGAGTGAGTATAGCAGGAAAATGCCAGTGACAGGTGGCGCCGCCATGGCATAGTTAGGAACTGTAGTCTAATGAAGACTGCATCAAAGATACCACGAGTGCATGTATGCCTATATAGCAATGAAACATGGCATGGAATAGTTGCTTCATAGAATTTCTAGTTTGTGATAATTAATATCCTGACTAAAATGATACGGATATCAAAATCGGAATATTTTGTCATCTTGTTTTGTATTCACATAATTCATTATATAGCATTAGCACATATAACAGTGTGTGTACCTGCCCACCAATTACCCAGACAGCTGGGGCGGGGGTACCACCAATGCGCCCAGGAGGAATAGATAAATACAGTATATGTTCCCCTTGCATTTATACTCGTATAATGCATTATACATCACATATATATATATACATATATATATACATATTTATATATGTATATATAAGTTGATTGCATCAGGGAGCCTAGGTAGTGTACTGGCTAACACAATAGCCCCGAATGGCAAGAGGTGTGGGTTCGAATCCTGCTCTAGGTGCAATATTTCCCATTTCCATCACTCCCACCACACTGGCTGCCGGGACCTGCATCCCATACAAGCTACGCGCCGGAGACTGCTAATTCACAGCGCATGCTTCGCGGTAGAAGCATGCTAATAGCTATAGACTAGATCACCATTCCAACCGCGCAGTGCATTGTGGGATGCATGGAAGAAAAACAAACCCCCATGAAGCACATGGCTAATGCTAAGACACTGGGTGCAGCTATGAAATGTGCTGGTTTCAGCTCATCTCAGGTCTTGTTTGAAATATAGAATACCAACTAAAAATATATATATAATAAATTGAGATGTTAATCTTTTATCTAGCATTGCATTTACATCAATCTAATCAGCACATCTTATACCATCTGCATTTAGATTTAGACAAATATGGGCACTCAGACTAGTGTTATGCTGTTAGAACCATAGCCAGAGTCAGTTTTACTTATTTTATTCATGTTTTTATTTTTATCCAATGGTTAATAACATTTGTTGGGCTAGGAAATGGGTAGGATTAATCAGACATTGGTTATATATTTCTTTGAAACAAGTTTTTGTTGACACATTTGACATTTTAATATTTAGAACAAGAATTACTTATATCTAATCAATGGTGATGTAAACATCAGCCTGTAAAGTGACTGAAATTGTATGTTTCTTAGCTCAAAATGCTGAATTATGGAGAGTTGTGTCTTAAACATATTCATTATATTATTATATTATTATATTACATGCATCCATCCATGTTTGTGCCAAATTGTTATGTATTTTTTTAAATTAATTTTGAATAAAATCAAAGTTTTGCCCTATGCGCATCGGCAAACTCAATAGCAGAGCGCCTTTGTTTTTCTCTTGACGCCGTTTTCCGCGCATGCACAGTCGGAATGGCGATCTCGTCTATTGCGAAGATGCACGCTGTTGAGTAGTGAGTGTCGGTTCTTAGCGTGACTGTGGCGATCTTTGGCGGGGTTCGCACCTGGATTGTGGCCGCAGGGACCGGGCAGGCCGTTCAAGGCGGGGGGAGTTCGTCTGCCAGGTTCAACAGCTTACGCACATAGATAATACCCCCCCGGGTATGTAGAACTAAGCAGGGCACCGACTCATTCAGCACGATTCTAGGGGCGTCTGAGCACGACACGGCCTATGTTGTCGGCTGAGCGTCCTTGAGACACTTATGTGGCTGTCACACTACGACGACAAGCGGCGACGACAGCCCTGCGACAGCGACTTCCGGTCTGTCGTCGAGTGTCGTCAGGTGTCGCGCAGGTGTTGCCACGACACCCCCGCGACACCTCCAGTTTCTCCACGTTTTCTCGACTGTCGCCGGGTTGTCGTAGGCTTTTTGGACATGTTGAAAAACTTTGACGACACCCGACGACACCCGATGTCGCGGCACTGTCGCGGCACTGTCACGGCACTGCCGCGGCACTGTCGCCGTGCTGTCGTCATCTACTCATCAAAGAGTCGGAGGTGTGTACCGCTATCAACTGCGTGTTTTGGGCCGGTTCTGGGCCGTATAGTGTGTGTCTGTGTGTGTGTCTGTGTGTGTGTGTCTGTGTGTGTGTGTCTCTGTGTTGAGTCTCTGTGTGTGTCTCTGTGTGTGTCTCTGTGTCTGTGTGTGTCTGTGTGTGTGTGTCTGTGTGTGTGTGTCTCTCTCCATAGCAGCTGTATGTGTGTCTCGGTGTATGTGTCTCTGTGTGTCTCTGTGTCTGTGTATATGTGTGTGTCTGTGTCTCTGTGTGTCTATGTGTGTGTCTCTGTGTGTCTGTGTCTATGTGTGTGTGTCTGTGTCTGTGTGTGTGTGTGTCTGTGTGTGTGTGTCTGTGTCTCTGTGTGTGCCTCACTCTCACTCTCAGTCTGACTCTCACTCTCACTCGCAGTCTGACTCTCACTCTCAGTCTGATTCTCACTCTCAGTCTGACTCTCACTCTCACTCTCAGTCTGACTCTCACTCTCACTCTCAGTCTGACTCTCCCTCTCACTCTCAGTCTGACTCTCACTCTCCCTCTCAGTGTCAGTCTGACTCTCACTCTCCCTCTCACTCTCAGTCTGACTCTCACTCTCACTCTCAGTCTGACTCTCACTCTCACTCTGACTCTCACTCTCAGTCTGACTCTGACTTTCACTTTCACTCTCAGTCTGACTCTCACGCTCCCTCTCACTCTGAGTCTGACTCTGACTCTGAGTCTGACTCTGACTCTCAGAGACACAGAGACACACAGAGACACACACACAGACACACATAAACACACAGAGACACACACAGACACACACACATACATAGAGACACACAGAGACAGAGTCACACACACAGATACACACAGAGACACACAGATACACACACAGAGACACACACACAGAAACACAGAGACACACACAGAGACACACACAGACACAGAGACACACATAGAGACACACACATAGACTATGATAGAGACACACACAGAGACACAGAGTCACACACACAGACACACACACAGACACAGACACACACACAGAGACACACACAGCGACACAGTCACACACACACAGACACAGACACTGTCGTCCCGCTGTCGTCCCGTTTGTCGTCCGGATGTCGTCCGATTGTCGTCCAACTTAGCCCGAATTTGCATATGTCGTCGTGATTTCACAAAGTCCCAGTCGCCGGGCTGTTGTCAACCCCTTGTCGTCGTAGTGTGACTGCTACATTAGGTAGTTACAGCCTGCAGTGTGTGGGTGTAGTGGGCAGTGTATAGCATGTGTGGACATATATACAGTAAAACCTCTCTAAATCGACCGACCATGGGACCGACTTTAAATGGTCCATTTAGGGAGGGGGTCGGTTTAGAGAGTTAGAATATCCTTACAATGGTATTGTTGGGACCCATATAAAGCGATCGATATAGGGGAGGGGTCAGTCTATGGAGGTGGTCGGTTAGAGAGGTTTTACTGTATATCCAGTTTAGCAATGGAGGCAGTCGACTGGGACCTTTCCATCCGCAAAACTTAGGCTCTTCCCACCTGCGCAGTGAACTAGGTTTTTGGATGCAAAGACGACCATTCAAATGGCTTCAGTGGTTTCAGCCAATCAGAGCTGTTCTCTTCCATTGCAAATGGCTGCCCTCTATACGGGTGGCAATTTGCAATCGAAAAGAACCAATCAGAGCTGTTCATTTCCATTGCAAATGGCTGCCCCCATACTGAATCTTTCAACCTTTCCATATCAGCCATCATGAAATACACCATGTGACCTTAGGGATGGAGCTACAACTAGTACAAGACAGATTCGATTCATACATATAGAAACCCACTTCCAGTCCCAGTCGAATAGGAATTTGTATAGAAATATTTTGATATACGTGTAGAAAGGCCCAGTCGAATACGTCCATTGATTCTCTATAGGCTTATTTCATATGACATCAGCATAGGTATTTAGGTCAGCGCATGTGCAGCATGGAGAAATCTTCCTACAGAAAAAGTGAAATAACTCTAAAACCACACCACCAAGAAACAAACCGTTTGGCACACAAACAGATAACATGCTTACCAAACAGATTATATTAAATTTATAAGATTAGTGTTCTGCATTTCTATTAATCTTGAATAAAACTGACGTTTTGCACTGCGCGTATTGGCAAGCTCAATGGCAGTGTGCCTTCGTTCTGCAGCCAAAGTGCGTGCGCATACACAATGTGTGTGTGCGCATACACAATGTTTATAAACATTGAAAGGGGTCTACAGTGCTCTTTTATTCACTTTCTAAGAAGAGGGAAACCACCTCTCTCCACCCTTCTCCATACACAGGAACATCGAACCGGAGAAGCTAATTAAAGTTGCATAGTCCGATAGTTTTTAGTTTCTGTAATTTTCTGAGATTAAGCCATCACCCACTGTTGCAGTTCTACTGTGACAGTTGGCGGAAGCCTAGCCCGAGGGTGGGTCTCCAAGGTGGACTGCCCCTACTGCGTCTGGCTAGCGACCCCTTCCCACCCCCGCACCCCCTTTCCCCCATCTTGAGAGGTTACCTGTGACCTGGCTGGTCAGGGGGTGGGTCACTTGGTTCTGTGATGCCATGGTGGGGAGAGATATTGCAATAAACATCGAAGCATACATTTCTTCTTGTTATCGTCCTTTCCGTGCTGTGTTCTAGAAGACAACCCAAGGGGAACCGGCCGTACACGGCCTATCACAATATTAATTATCAAATGCACCTGGTTTCGCCTGTTGTTGGTGCTACTGCTCATCACTACGACTTGGTCCATTCGTGGCTGGGGGGAGCAGCCTGGGCAACATTATGTTGTGCACAAAAAGGCAAACCCCTGTCCGAGCTGCTCGCATCAGAGTGCGAGTCCGACTGTCTGCTTCATTCGCCGCTAAATTTTGCTGAACTGAATCAAACTGGTAGGCTATTTTGTTGGCCAGTCAGAGTCAATATCTTACAGATTAACTTACAGATCCTCCTCTGGCTGATCTGGGCCCTGGCTGATCTGGGCCATACCGGCTCGTTATGGTAAAAATAAAAAAAATATATAGAATTTGCGCACATACGGAGGTGGACAGAGACCTAAAACTAGTAAAAGTCATATAATTGGGGGTGTCCTCTCCAAGTCCAATGTCTATCCAGCCTTCTCTCAAATGCTTCTACTGTTGGTGCTTCAACATTGTTCTGAACCATTCATATTATTGTCCTGTTCTTTTTAATGAGATCCAAATAACATTTATTTATTTCCTTCAGTGACTATCACCCGGAAGCCGCCGGCTCGGGGTCAGCCAATCATGCCCTCGTTCGGCATCCACATCTTTAGCTGGCCAAAGGAGGCTGAGGATGTGGCCGCAGATCGCATCCGCGAAGCATCTAAAAAGAGGCTTCTCGGATCCTGGTTCCCCGCCCGCGAGTCGTGGTACCAGCGCAAGTGCCTCTCTCGGGTAAGTGGCGCCGACTGGTGGGAATTAGATGAACTAATGAACACAAAGTAGTGAGGAGTGTTACATTTTTAACACTCCTCACTGCTTTGTGTTCGTTAATTCATCGAATGCCATTGGTAGTAGCGATAGGATAACAGACGTCCCCCATTTAAAAAGAAGGGTTTTGCAAGGTTTATATAGGTCAAAATAGTATAATTTTGGAATTTGTATTTAATTCAAAACGCCGACAACTGACTCATATATATATGGAACTGTAATTCACACAATGGAATCCAAATGGGTTCAAGCCCTGTCGAGTAGTAGCAGCATGATGTCATTGGTGAGGGTTCCAGGTCGCTCAAGCCTATCGCATATGAATGTCCTTAGGTAGGGTGTGTGGGGTGGAAAAAATAAGGCTGGACATATCACCATGTGTTGGTTTGGGTGATGATGTAGTGGTTCAGGCCGTGAACCTGTGGGTTCGATCCGGTCAGCGAGGAGGACCAGCCCACACATCATGCGCAATGTTTGGGTGTTGGGGACTGAATGAAGCTGGCGGTTTGAATATAACATCAAGGTGTGGTGTGGCCGAGATCCGCTAGATGGCGCAAAAGGTGAGCATCCATAGTTACCGATCAGCGAGTAGTGAGTCTCTTATACTATGCTCTGAATTACCCATGTTGCCGGCGCCACATGTACAAATAAATAATTTAAGTAATCATCTCTTTGCATTTGTTATTTTTGCATGGCTTAAATTTGATAATTGTTGTATTGATATTTCTGTATTTATAGCTATATAGAAAAAATCCTCCCGAGCGAGTGACTCTGAGTGGCGGGAGTGGGCCGTGGTTACAGAGCAGTGGCGCACCACTGGTCACGTGTGCGGACTCGGGCAGGATTAGGAGCATTCATTTCCCCCTCCGCCAGTTAATTCTTCTTCTTCGCCCGTTGAGGCGTCAGCGCCCATCCACACAAACACCAAACACCTCCGCAGCCATGTCGTAGATGAACGTGTCGACTACCGCCCAACTTTGGGAATAGGCCACGAACAAGGGCTCTCCAGTTTTCCCGGTCCTGGGCCTTGAGTTTCTTGTTTGTGATTCTGTAACGTTGTTCTTTTTCCGGGGTGGGGTTGTTGGCCCCACGCCCAACCCCCAACCTGGAGGACCAGTTGCTGCTCTTAGTCTGCCCTCTACCATGAGTCCTGCCCGGCTTGGTTAAACCTGCCAGGGGGCTAGCCCCTGCCGGTATAGCTGTCATGGTCACGGAGGCACACAAGCCTCCCCACCACGACAAGGTAGCAACACATTGGGGGGTCCGCCAGTTAATACTCGTATAATATGGCCGAATGAGTTGAGCGTCCGCCTCCCGTTTTGGTAGGTCATGCGATTCGAGCTCACGGGTTCGAATCCTGGTCGAGTCAAGCCAATGACTTAAAAATGTATACTTGTCGCTTCCTAGCGAGGTGCTCGGCATTATTAGGATAGGGCAAGGAGCAGTGGAATGAAGAAGACCAATCGTCCACGATTGAAATGTTCCCTGCTTAATCAACCAATGTACCAACAACAGCAAATTTTTAATAAAAAAATACGTTACACATCATATATTGTATATATATACATAAGCTCTGTGGAATTCGTCCATTCGCTGGGTCATTTTGATCTTTGACCCTGCTTCATCACCTGCCAGGTCTACTTCATGTCGCCTTTCGTCATCATGGCCTGCATGGCGATGATAAAGACCAAGATCTCGCCGGCCATGCGCATGCACAGCTACGCCTCCTCCTTCAAGCCGACAGAGTGCACCACCACCGCTTCCAACCTGACCGACCTGCAGCTGTCCTGCGACTGCCGGAAGAACTCGAAGGACACTTCCGGTTGCAAGAAGCAGTACCCATGCTTCCAGCTGAGCGTTACCATAGAAACATCTCGCGGACTGAAGGTGACGACGTCACTGTATGAGGACATGGAGGCCCTGTCCATAAAGGTGGGTAGCAGTATTAAAGTTGCATCGTCCGATGCTTTTGAGTTTTTGCTATTTTCTGAGATAAATATATTATACTAATCGCTATAATCTACTTTACTTTAGTTTGAAGTAACTTTAATTTTAAATGGCTAAGTTTGGAGCTAGTTGATGTCAACATATGCCAAAATAATTTTGGCAAGCACGCCAAAACTCTGACACCATAGACTTCAGTAGTAAAGGTTTCGATTAATTGACTTATTATGCCCTTCTATGCAGCAACAAATGCTTAATAAGTGCACCAATGTCTAAGTTGAATATATAGAATCAAATCTAGATAAGTGTTTTGGTTTTGAAAATTTGATGTCTTCATCGGACTATGCATCTCTAAGCACTGTAGGGGTTTGCTCCACAAGCCCCCCCCCCCCCCCCCCCCCCCCCCAGCTACTCCCTCCCCACCTCCTGGACTGGACGCAGTGGCCCAATTGGTAGAGCAGAGGCTTCCCATTCGGAGAGTCGGGAGTATGAATCCTGGTCGAGTCAAACCAATGACTTACAAACTTTATATTGGGCCCTACCTAGCTTGGCATTACTAGGATAGGGCAAGGACTGGTTAGCTCATTATCAGGATAATGTGGCACTGACAGTGGGGTCATGGTCCCGGCAGCCTGATTTTAAATAGCTTGTTTGTTGTTTGTTTGTTGTTGTTTTACGTCCTAGCAACATCTAAGGTCATAATAATAGCCTCAGTATTCCCTTCTACATTGCAACAAATGTTTAATAAGTGCATCAGTAGGCCTATCTAACGTAGACATGTTGGTTGGTTTGGTTTGTTGTTGGAGCTTTACATCCTGGCAACATCTAAGGTCATATCAAGACGGAAGACATGTCGAATCAATTCTAGATAGTTGTTTCGGTTTTGACAAATTTGCTGCTTCATTGGACTATGCAGCTTTAATTTAAATAAACTTATTAAAAACGTGGTGGAATTTTGCACTGAAAGGTCCACGAAAGTCCTTAAATTTGAGATGTCAAATTATGTATGGACCCTGTGCTGAGGTGGGCGTCCTGGCTGCGCTCTGCTCTTCTAGTTCCACGACTGCGCAGTGCTGAACCGGGTGTGCAAGAAGCACGACCCAGGAGACACGGTGAGCAGCTTGGCGGAGCACTACGCCACACCCGGGGCTTCCTTCCAATGCATGTACAACCCACACGAGCCCAGGTAAGCAACACGCCTCACACACCTCCACGTCTCCTTCCTCCATCACCAGTAATAATACTAATATCTCAAAAGTTAAGTCATTGTCACACCTCACCGGACTGAGCACCGGAGACCACCGGACAAAGAATTTTCTAGTCCAGTGTTGTCCAGTGAAGAAATCTATTGAAATGTATTGAAATGGAGTGTAAAATTGGGTTAATTGCCACCGGACAACCGGATAAGTACCATACATGTACCGTACATGTACTGCATGAGAACCGGATGAGAACCAGACACGTAACGGATGGGTACCGGACATGTACCGGACATGTACCGGACACCAACGGATGGGTACCGGACATGTACGGATGGGTACCGGACATGTACCGGACACCAACCGGACACCTCAGTGCCGAGGTGTCCGGTAGAAGTTTTGTGCATGTTCAAAACTTGCACCGGACACCGCCGGACGGTTACCGGATGGTACCCGAACATCGCCGTACACAACCGGACAGTGTCTGGTTCTCGTCCGTTTCCCCCAATCCGGTGAGGTGTAACAGGCTCTTTAGCCATTTAAAATAGAAATAAAGCTATGAACTAAAAATAAAGCTATAAAGCTATGAACACGCCGGACGCGGGCGTCACACGGGGGTAAAATTTCTAAATATATGTGATAAACAGAGGCCGAACACACTAGCGCGGGCGGACGTCGTGCGGGCGGATAGGATCGCTCTTGGAGCGATTTTTGACACATAACGCCGCTTGGCTTAGGTGTGTGTGTATGTGTGTGCATGTGTCGGTGTGTGTGTCGGGGTGTGTGTGTCAGGAGAGACAGAGAGAAAGACAGACAGAGAGAGAGAAAGAGAGAGAGACAGAGAGAGAGAGGGAGAAAAAAGAGAGAGAGAGAGAGAAGGATAGTGATTAAACATGCAAATTAGACGCTTGCCAGACACACTCAGTGTGTTCACTATTTCCACGTGAGTACCGCATGCCGCCCGCTTGTACTTTCCGTCCCGCTTGACGCCTGTGTCCTGTCTGTCCCTAGCTTTACGTCAAACTAAAGTAAGATAGATTATAATGATCAACCTAATATATTTATCTTAAAAAGTGACAAACATTTAAAACCATCGGATTATGCAACTTTAATACATTATTCCCCTTCTAAAGCCGTGTTCACGCGGGCAATGTAAATCGATTAGTAGAAATCGACTTGCCTAGTTCGACGCACATTTCGCATGTGAACGGGCGTCTGAGTCGAATCAGGGCTGAATCGATTCCTGTGAGGCGGATAATTCATGACGCTGGAGACAGAGATAGTGCACAAATTATTTATTAGGACAAGGGAACAGGATAAAGGGGGGTGGAAAGGGGCGGTACATCCGGGCCGTCGCAACAAATCGTTATCCTAAACAGTTAACGTGAACCTACCTAAAAGCTCTCATCTGAATGTAACATGGCTTCAGACTCATCTTACCTTAGACTGTAACATACACACACGTTAGCAACACTCGAACAAACTGGTAACCAGGCAAGTAGGCAAAGGTTAAGCTTAATTACCACATCAGTTAGCATTAGTTACTCTACCTATACACACTCTAACTGAAGTAAACACGGCTTCAGGAGAACTTACACGGCGCGATAACAGTCACATGCACTTACGGGTTAAGCCTGTGAGGCGGATAATGTAAACCACTTGTGGAGGTTGATTACGTGAGTCGATTTCTGTGAACCGATTTATTTTGCCCGTGTGGACGCACTGAGGCGGATTAAGGACATCACACGCATGCGCAGTCGATACCTTAGTTTGTTGACTTTCCGGTCGATCAAAAGCGCATATATAATTTGGTCTATGAACCGGATAGAGGTCCACATATTTTTTTTTCATCATTTATTTATAGGTTTTCACTGCCCAGCAGAAGTCTTTACGGTTCCAAAACAATATGATTCAGTCTATACATATCTAGGTCAAACCCACACTCTCTCGTGCCGACGTCGACTAACCGAAACTGGCGCTGGTTAGTATCGACTTGCTCATGCGCTGATATCGATTTCCGGCCCAAGTAGTTCGATTCATATTATTTGACTTGTCTAAATCGCTTTACTTTTTCCCCGTGTGAACACGGCTTAAGTTCTATTCCTCTTCCCCTATTGAGTGAGGTCCTGCTGCACCTGGTGCCCCTACCCGGCAGCTTCTGGGCCATGCTCGTCACGGTCGCCATCTTGCTCACGCTGAGCGTCACGGCGCCGGTCGTGACCTACTTAACATGCGGCTGCACCTACGTCTGCGCGCGCAACCCGCCAGCCGATATCCAGCAGGAAGTGGAACGCCGTAGTCAAGGTCTGGGACCGACTACCGGCGGAGGGGTGCCCGCAGCCGGGAACAGCAGCGGGGGCGGCGGCGTGCAGCCGCAACAGCAGCTCGCCCCGCCGGACCAACATCCGCTGTTGATGGGCCAGTTGGCGCCACCGCCACCGTACCAGCAAGCATGCGCAACGCCGGCCCCACAGTACAGCTCGGCCCGGTCGTCCGTGGCGCTGCCGGAGGTTGCGGCGCCGGCGGCCGGTGGGACACTGCCGGGCCCGGCTTATGTCGGCGGCCCGGTGCTGGTCGGGGGGCCGCAACTGCAGGCGCCATCTTGCCAGAGCTGCCCTCTGCCGGCGGCCTGCTCGGCACACAGGCCCCCGCCGCCCGTCATTCTCTACGTCCATCCGGGCGGCATCGTCAGCTCCGAGCCGCCGCCTGGTGTCAATGCGCTGAACTACCAGCCGTCGCCGTGCCCCTCGCCGACCACCGCCGGGCCTGCGCAGACGCACCCAGTAAAGGAGTGCATAGGACAGCACATGTTCTATCAATGAACTTGGACAGCCTGAGTGTGAGTGTGAGTTAGTGTGGTTTTTAATTCCTAGCAACATAACATATCATGTTTTATCAATGAACATGGACAGCCTAAGTGTGACTGTGACTGAGTTAGTGTGGTGTTGCTTCCTAGCAACATCTATGATATGATCGTCAATAATTATCAGGATGGGGAACTGATATGTGACAGTGCATCCTCCTAGCGGCTTTATAGTGATGTCCCACTAAGATACCATGTCACCAGCACCATTATAGTTCTATGGTCCGATGCTTTTTTAATTTGTTAGTTTCTGCCATTTTTCGAAATACATATATTAGGTTGATTGCTATGATAGACATTACTTTAGTTTGAAATGACTTTTATGGGTGGGGGGGGGGGGCTTAACTTTGGAGATATTTGGAGTGAAAGCATGTCAAATTAATGTTGGCATGCCCAACAAAGTTCTCACACCATAGCAAGTTCAGCAGTAACAGAGTATATTAAATTGACTTAATATTCGCTTCTATGTTTAATGAGTGCACCATTATCTAAACCATATGTAGGGTCAAAAATTAATCTAGATGACTGTTTTGGTTTTGGAAATGTTATGCTTTCATCGGACTATGCTATAATTGTATAAAGCTATATTATCCTGACTGACACCAAGTCAACCAATCCTTTCCCCTCCCGCTAGCTGATGCCTATAGTACCAGGGGAAATAGTTACATGTGCCAATGTTTTATGTCTCTGGTTCGACTTAATCATGGATTGAACCCATGACCTCCCACATGTAAAACTAAAACTGTATCGCTAGGCCATCCCGTCCTGTGGAATACGTGTATTCCGAGTTCCGCTGGTCCTTCAGTAAGGATTGAAGCTGAGACCCAGCGCACCAGGTAGAAGCTTCAGCATACACACCGGAAGTTGGGAGTTGGTGCCCCTCCTAACCCTTTACTTCAACTATAGGCCCACTTTGCACCGATAATCCCATGACAACCAAACTTGCTATAGGGTTCTCGCCGTACATTTGTTTCTGATGTAGATTGCGGTAAAATACGTCCAAGCACATATTTTAGATTAGATAACATACAACTTTGTGTATCATGGTGTATGCGTATGTGTATTTGTATTCACCAACTGTGCACACCTTCGGACATGTAAGCTGTAGTTGTGACCCAGGGGTGTTTGATCGTAGCTTCAGGCCTGTCGCATTTACATGGCACAACAAGTTTCGTGAATTGTTGTGCAACTTGGTAAGCGCAACTAGGTGATGTGTGGGCATCTACCACTCTAGTGGCGACATCTATGAAAAGATCCAGGGAACCAGCTCATGACAACTACGCGATAGATATGTTGAACCA
Organism: Branchipolynoe longqiensis; assembly: GCA_030323885.1. Taxonomy (NCBI): domain Eukaryota; kingdom Metazoa; phylum Annelida; class Polychaeta; order Phyllodocida; family Polynoidae; genus Branchipolynoe; species Branchipolynoe longqiensis. The sequence goes on from CM059195.1 coordinate 33,126,833, forward strand.
TTTTAGTGTGCTACGTTGTGTCAGGTGATCAGAGAAACACGTTTTCATTGGTCCTTCCGCTCAATATCTCAACAGCGGCTCAACAAAATAGAGCAAATATCTCAACAGCGGCTCAACAAAATAGAGCAAATCTTATTTTGTTGCGTGTTGTGGTGAACATACTTTTTACGTTGTAATTTGAGTGATTTTGTTGACGCGTCTTTGTGCCATGTAAACTCACCATAGGGGACCTGCAAAGCTTGGAATACCCGTATAGAATAGCAGGCTGGCTGAGCACTGCATCCACTCGCTAAAATAAAGGGTAAAAAGGAAAGGTGGCAAACTGAACCTTAGGGAAAAGGGTAAAGGCTCTGAGTGAAATCGTGATAATGTATGCTGTCGATAGAGTCCATTTAGTTGAAACGCTAATGAAAGTTACAAGCCATTTACACTTTATTCTTTCTTTTATTTATTTATTTAATTTAAATTTGTTTAATTAGAAACTAATTTGAGGGAGGTTAAGTGTTATTTGTCACAACCAAAGCTGTTTTATAAAATTATAGAAAAAACCTGTTTGTTGGAGTTTGACATCTTGGCAACATCTATGGTCATACCGGGAGGGTACTGACATGTGAAAGTGCACACTCATGGTGACTTTATAGTGCTGCCCCACTGGCAAACCAGGTTACCAGCACCATGACCCAATTTCCCACTCAGTCATATTATCATGACACTGAGCTAACCAGCCCTTGTCCTGTCGAGTGCCAGTAGCGACAAATATAGATTTTGCAAGTCATTGGTTCAACTCCACCAGGAATTGGACTCTCGACCTTCCGTACGGGAAGCCGGCGCTCTACCGATTCGGCGATCGCGTCTGGTAGAAATAAATCTGTATTAGCTTGTTACATAGGTGCCACACAACATGCCTGGGTTGTGATTACATAGTTTAAGGGTAAGTTGTTTGATTCTATTCTATCGCTACTTATACATTATGAGTGTAGTTGGGTTATTCTCCTAAACTGGGCACCACATATTTGGTCTCCACATTACGATGCTGATAATTAAGTTTTTCTTCTATTGATAGCAAGTCAAATAATTATTGTAGCCTCTATTAGGTATGTTAGCAGTTCTACATATATTGAATATATCCCACAAAAGAAATCAAAATTATAATTGTATGATTTCGTGCTTGAGTAAATATGTGAAAATTTACACATTAACACCATACATTTAGCCCAACTATTTTCTTGTAGGACATAACATTTTCTGCTTCACTGTAATCAATAAAATCGTGTTTGACTTAGTTGTGTATGTTAAAATGATGTTCTGGATATGTCTTTGATTTTCATGTTAACATGTTCCTCAGTTTGTATAAGATCTAAATCAAAAAGTGAATTTTTTTTTTTTCAACTGTGATATATGCATAACATACCAACCTTTGTAGAAACATGGATTCTGCTATTATTTGGAATGTTGGAAGGTTTTCACTTTTGGGTTCCATTTCACACTTTCATCATCATCATCATGCTGTCAGTCGCGATGCGACAAAGACTGCTTTCATTACTTGACTGCCGCTCTCCATTTAGCTCTCTGTTGTGAGAGTTGCTTCCATGAGTCGGTCTTAATGTCTCTCAGCTTCAGGTTTCATTTCATGAAAGCTGCCTGCAAAAGTGTTGAAGTGCTGCTGGCTTTTGCAAGTTACCAGCGACACTCTCTCGGGGAGCAAATAGAGGTTTCACACCGGCAAGAACATGTCAAGACAGGCGCAAAACTATTTGTGCCTGCAGTGGCTGGTCGGGAGATGGTGGGAGTTCCATCCATCAACCGCCCTTATTGCTGCCACAGTGACATGGTTTTCTGTTTAGGGTTTGCTCCCTTAGCCTTCGGTTCTGTCACGAACCTGTACCACAAGGCAGTGGTTTACAACTCTGCAGGGCTGGGGCATCAAACTCCCTGAGGTATTGCTATACCTGCAATACCTGCATACCAAAGCCATGAAAAGCTTTGAATTAAACCTATTTTGCTAAACCCTAATCTTCTAATAACATACAAGATTAGGGTCACATTTAGTGCCCAGTTTTACAGAATGACCCAGTTACTAATTATTTTTGGCCTATATGTTGTACATAGACAAAATGTTAATTGCTAGTAGTCTCCGTTTATGTACATTTATACATCATGTTCCTATATCTGTACATAATTTTCCAAGCATAGATATATGTGCCATTTATGTATGTATACACAACATTTATGACTATGTGCATGTACATAATTTAGCAGGCATAAGCCAGGTGCCATATTCTTGTGTATTTCTACACAACGTCACGATAAACATGTGCATTATTTGCCAGGGATAAAACAAGATGCATTATTCTTGTGTATTTATACACATTTACGATAAATGTGTACATAATTTGACAGGAATAAATCGCATGCCATATTCTTGTATTTATACACATTAATGATCCTGTATATAAGTTACCAATCATGTACCATATCGTTTTGTGTGTTTATATGCACTGAAATAAAATCTCTTTCAATGTGTTGTATATAAGTGAGAATTTGACAAAGAATAAAGAAAATAAAGATTACAATGTGATTAACTAAGTGAGATTTCAACAAAGAATTAAAAGATGAACGATTTAATGTGATTTTGGTTATTGATTATGTTCTTTAATGACGTCAGCTTCACAAGACCGAAGCAAATGCACGAAGGAATGCAAACTGTGCGAATTTGAAAGAAGTGTCGGTTCTTATAATGGATGAGGCTATTCGCAGAGCTGCTTTGCTCTGAATGTTTTTTCACTATTATTTGGAAGGTTTTCACTTTTGGTTTCCACGTCGCAATTTAGTGCCCAGTTTTGCAGAATGACCCAGTTACTAATTATTTATGGCCTATATTTGGTACATAGTAGACAAAATGTTAATTGCTAGTCTCCGTTTATGTACATTTATACATCATGTTCCTCTATCTGTACATAATTCTCCAAGCATAGATATATGTGCCTTTTTGTGTATGTATACACAACATTTATGACTATGTGCGTATACATAATTTAGCAGGCATAAGCCAGGTGCCTTATTCTTGTGTATTTCTACACAACGTCACGATAAACATGTGCATTATTTGCCAGGGATAAAACAAGATGCATTATTCTTGTGTATTTATACACAACATTTATGATAAATCTGTACATAATTTGGCAGGAATGAATCGCACGCCATATTCTTGTATTTATACACATTAATGATCCTGTATATAAGTTACCAATCATGTACCATATCGTTTTGTGTGTTTATATGCACTGAAATAAAACCTCTTTCAATGTGTTGTATATAAGTGAGAATTTGAGAAAGAATAAAGAAAATAAAGATTACAATGTGATTAACTAAGTGAGATTTCAACAAAGAATTAAAAGATGAACGATTTAATGTGATTTTGGTTAATGATTATGTTATTTAACGACGTCAGCTTCACAAAACCGAAGCAAACGCACGAAGGAATGGAAACTGCGAATTTGCTCTGCGAATTAGTTGAAGAACGATCATTATTTGCAGAGCTGCATAGGATTTGTCGGACTACTTTTAGCCAAATCCTCCATGGAAAATTAATACATGAGCAGCCTTCATTAGGGATGCTATGTTTGAGAAAAACTAATGCACAAGTTAATTAAATGTGAATTACAAAGTCTACTAGGTGATGAACATGAAATGTGTCACATTTTTAGAAGTGTTGAACTTTGTAATGTGAGTAACTACAGCGTAACGAGAGTAACGATCCAAATGATGCGCTATTATCATGTAAAGCTTATTTACCATTCCAAATTACTTTCAACTAGCTCTGTCAATAAAATAATTACTAGAAATTACATAAATTTATAGAAATTATGTGATAGTTCTGTTAATGTGACACTTTATATCTGTCACTTACAAAATGTTACACGCTGGAATTTTTTCTCTTTGCCTAATGGTGTTCTCAGAAACATCATGGTTATGACTGTCACTATGTGTCTTGATGACCAGCTTTGATCTTGTTGCAGCTCTGTGAATTACAGTATTGGTGGCTATAATTCGCAGAGCAGCAGCTCTGCAAATAGCCAGCTAGTGCGTCTTATAATAGACATATAGTTGTCTTTGTTTCATACAGTGTTCGCTTTCGACTGACATAGGTGATTGTCACTCTCATGACTAAATATATTTACATCCACCTAGCAAGAATATATATATGTTTAACCGTTCTGTTCCTCTAGTTCTATTAACATACCATGGATTCCCCGCTCCTGCTCCTGGCCGCCATCTCTCTTTCTCGTAGCCATTTCACGTTTTCTTTAATATAATCCATGTACTACATGTTCATGGGCTCTACCCCCGCATGTGATGTATATTAATTATCATTACTCCTCTGCTTCCATATCTAAGGTCGACGGTGTACTCCGCAGCCGCTTTGACTTGTAAACACCCAAAATATTACCTGTTATTATTGTCTGTATTAAGAAGGTGGTTACTAGTCCCAGGAAGAGGGTTATGCTACATACTGTGATGTCTACATTACTCCCTCGTCTGTGCAGAAGGCCAATAGTAATAGATAGATATAATAGTGAACCATTATTAGGGAGTTGACCATGACGGTTAGTGTAATAAGGGACCTGTTCGTAAAGGGTAAGGAATGCAAGGAATGTCTCAATCACATTTTAAGAGCTCACAACTTTATTTCTGTTCCTACCAACACCATCTAATCTCTTCAAATGTCAATGGTATGAATAAATACTTCCCCTCCATTTCTTTTATAGTCAAGATACTCCCAATTACTGTATTTAAAGACATTATCGTCTAAAACATCAGAGAGCCAATGAAACACGTCTGTGGGGCCGGGCCGACGGCTCGAACCTTCATGTCTCCTAGCAACGAGTTACAGCAGCAAACCCTTACCCGCATTTGATGGCCAATGCGGGTTCGTCTTGGTGAGCAGCCCGCATTTCCATATGCGGGTTGCTCGACCCAAGCCCGCACCGGCCAGAGCCCGATTATAGTCTTGCCCACTTCATGTATATTCTTTAAATAATAACATATATATATTCTTTAATGAATAATATATATATATATTATTTAATAGTTATATATATGTATACAATTAACACTGTGTATATTCTATATATTTATTTCATCGTTGGTCAGATGATACAGCCACATACTATTCTCAAAAACTGTCTGGGATTAAAGACCATACTCGTACTATGTACCTTATAATTGATTACGTGTTAACGACTTCTGTATTGTTCAAATTAACATATTTATTCCTTAAATACCACTACCATGTAGATGTTGTTTCAATCATATATTAAATACCATAATTAGCAACAAGCCCAAAATATTCATAGCACATGGTGTCGCTGTTTGAAGCATTTGGACCTAGTTGAGTGCTGCCACTTGGAAAATGTTTTCAAAAAGCCACTCATGAAAGGAAATTATTTCCCCAGAAGATCATAGAAGTGTCCATTTCTACCAGAGGTGGTACACAGTACAAGGTCTGTAGGCCTACATATGTGAAGATATGGAATTAAAGGCAATCTCAAAGATTTTCAAGACTGTTTTTGATAGGAATTCAAGACTATTTTCATTTGGATTTCAGGGGGAAACAACAATGGCAAATAGCGATTTCAGACTAATTTAGATCTGTGTGAACAGTTTAATGGAATTCAAGGCTTTTCAAGACTAATTACCAAAAGTAGGTTAAATCCAATGATTTTCAAGGCATTGAAATGGGGCAAATGAAGTTCAAGACTTTCCAGGCCCCGTACGGACCATGGCAGTAGTTCTCAATTCTGTTCACAGGTGGTCATAGTATCAATATTAGCCAATAAAACAAATTATATGTATTTTAAATCCTACCCTTGGGTTTCCAGTTTGGCATCAAAAGAGAGTAAAGTTATATTAGTGACTTTATGAAAATCTACTGAGTTGCACGCAGGTGAAATACCACATACACAGGTAGGTGTGGGTAAGTGGATTGAATTTAGGCTAATGGTTAGGACGCTCTCACCGACATGATTTTCTCATTTGTTGTAAAACATGACAACTGTATTGCAAAGCCGATGTTTACCTTTTGTGCTTCGGGGTCCTTGAACAAACAAACAAACAAACAAACAAAATGACAAGACGGCAATGTTGTGATTTTAAAGCCTCCTGTTAAGAATCTAACTTCTCTCCATGACCAGGCACCATCTTCATTGTCGCTGAGATAACAAATGGTGAAGTATAATACCTGGAATGTAGAAAGAAAAGAAACAAAATATAAGAAATCTCGTATTTTATTGGCGCTTTACATTCTAGCAACATCTACAGTAAAATCAGAATGGCCACCGACTTGTCTCAGTGCGTACTCATGGTGACTTAAAGTTGCATAGTCCGATGGTTTTGTGTTTCTGTCATTTTCTGAGGTAAATATAGTAGGTTTATCATTATATTTTACCTTAATTTAGTTTGAAGTAACATTTGTCTTAAAGTCGCCTGGTATACCTCACCCAGAAACAAACGAATCCAGCATCAAAAGCTCTCCAAACATACCTTTGCTCAGTTTTTTCAGTTCATGCAACTGAACATGTGGGAGGAGAGTGTTGAGGTCTGCGATGTATGAATGACATCATAGGTGGGATTCCCTCATCACATGACCTAGAGGGGTTACCCACACACAGGGGAATCCATGGCAACCACCAAGATGGCAGCCACAGAAAGCTCTCAATTCAACTTTTAAAGTCTATTAATCTACATGATTTAATCAATTATTCACACAAAAAGTAGCTGGTTATGAGAAATAAACATTTGAATTTTATATTTAGCATTTTAGATTGTAAATTCTAACATTGTTCTCTATATGGTTGTCTAAAAGCCTTGTCAGTGCGGCTGGACTAACTACAACACAACAGGAGCAACCAATGTCAGCACTCTCCCCCCCCACGTATACAGTTGCATAAACTGAAAACCTGCAAAGGTATGCTTGGAGAGCATTTGTCGGAGTACGGTTTGTGTCTCAGCAGCCTATACCGGGTCCGTTTAAATGGCTAACGTTTGAGATATTTGAAGTACAACCATGCACAATTAATTTTGTCAATCACGCCAAAGTTTTTAACACCAGAAGACATGATAAGCTTCTGCAGTAAGAGGTTCTATTAAATTGTCTCAGTATTCTCTTCTATGTGGTGAAAAATGCTTAACAAGTGCACCAGTATCTAATAATCAGGCTGATAATTGCTTGGATTTAGACAATTTTATGTTTTTATCGGACAATGCAGCTTTAATAGTGTTGTCCCAGGCGGATACCATCACCCATTCCTCCACTGAAGTAAGATAACTCCATGTAAAGTGAGATACGCAGAATTCAGGGCTAAAGTGATCGCGGAGAAAAAATAGTGGAAATCGACTGCGAGGGAAGCGTTTATAGGATCAAAATGCCAGTGGATTGCGCTCCAATGTATGTGCTGACTGATCAGAGGAATGTAGCTAGGATAGTGCTAGGAGAGTACTGGATGAAACTGGACCTCTGGTTTCGCCCCCACCCCCCTTCGCGATTCCTTGACAATGTCAACCTTATAAAAGTAGTCGTGCATATGCATCCAAGCCAAAGATGTATCGAGCTATATGATTGGCTCTGTGTCAATAGACAAGCGAAGCATTTAGTGACACAATACTGCGTCAGTATACAATAGGACCCTTCTTCAACGGACCATTCTGCAACCAGCCCAATCTTGTCCTGACATGGCAGGTGTCCTGTCATTGTAGGGACAGTCAATTCAAACAAAGCCAGTTTGTACATTGAAACATGGTTCGCATAAAGCAGCGATACGCTGATCACAGGGGGCGCTAAAGACAGTTTTGTTGTGGCTTCCCATGCAGGAAGCTGTCAGTTCAAAACCAGGGCCGAGTAAAACCAATGACTTATCAAATTTATACTTGTCGCAACCTAGCCTGGCGCTCTGCATTAACGGTATCGGACAAGGACTGGCTTGCTTAGTATTAGGATAACACAGCAGAGTTAGCGATAGGGTCATAGTGGCAGTAGCCCAATCCTGCAGTGTGACAGCACTATAGACTAGCCATGAGTGTGCACTGTCACAAGTCAGTACCTCTCCTGATATGACCTACAATGTTGCTAGGATGTAAAAACCCCCAATAAACAAACCCACTACGCCGCGTATCAACTCAGCCTGATGATGGGAGCGCTTACCGGTAGCGACTGACACATTGAGCGACTCGACGTCCGGACCCAGCTTCCGGCCGGATGTTACTGTCACGAGTTGGTGGCACAGGGCGACAACCTGGGCACTGAGTCCGCTGCCTTCGTTACCTGCGCAGACACAGACACCGGAAGTCACTACCTGCGCACCTAGTCCAAGTAATCAACTCACCCACCTGGTATTATGTACCGTAGACTGTCCCGCAATGTGAGCGAGACATTGAGTGAGTGAATGAGACGTTGAGTGAATGAGACATTGAGTGAGTGAAACAGTGAGTAATTGAGTGAATGAAACAGTGAGTGAAACAGTGAGTGAGTGAAACGGTGAGTGAGTGAGACACTGAGTGAGATAGGAGGGTGGGTGAGTATGTGAGTGAGTGAGACAGTGAGTGGGACGGTGATTGAGTGAGTGGACGAGTGAGTGAGTGAGACAGTGAGTGAGTGAGACAGTGAGTGAGTGAGTGAGACAGTGATTGAGTGAGACTGAGTGATTGAGGCAGAGATTTAGTGAGAGAGTGAGTGAGTGAGACTGAGTGATTGAGGCAGAGATTTAGTGAGACAGTGAGTGAGTGAGTGAGTGAGTGAGACAGTGAGTGAGTGAGTGAGTAAGACAGTAAGTGAGTGGGTGAGAGTGAGACAGTTAAGTGAGTGAGCGAGCTAATGAGAAAGTAAGACTGACTGAGTGAAGGAGTGAGACAGTGAGTGAGTAAGACAGTGAGTGGGTGAGAGTGAGACAATTAAGTGAGAGAGTAAGACTGACTGAGTGAAGGAGTGAAGGAGTGAGACAGTGAGTGAGTAAGACAGTGAGTGGGTGAGAGTGAGACAGTTAAGTGAGAGAGCGAATCAGAGAGTAAGACTGACTGAGTGAAGGAGTGAGTGAAGGAGTGAATGAAGGAGTGAGTGAAGGAGTGCATGAAGGAGTGAGTGAAGGAGTGAGTGAGTGACACATAATGCTATGTCGACAAGAAAAGACCCGCCCATGGTGAGACACAGGTATATTTTATAACCCAAAATAATAAAATGATAATATATGAGCTGGCCTAGTAGAAACAGTTCACATGACTTTCTTTTGAAACAATGCGGCACTGCTAGTAAATACAACAACCCAAAACAGACAACCACATAATGTCAAATCACCAAACTTGAGCAATCTTCAGCCTCGTCAGTAGTTGGATGGGGGGAGGGAGGCGGACACCTGAGAATAGACTAGATCGTCATTCCAGCCGCGCAGTGCATTGTGGGATCCGTAAAAGCAAAACAACCCCGCGAGAAGCACATGGCTCAGCTCTTGTTTGAAACATAGAATACAAACTAAAAAAATATATATATAATAAATTTAAATGTTAATCTTTTATCTAGCGTTGCATTTACACCAATCTAATCAGCAGGTCTTATGCCATCTGCATTTAGATCTAGAGAAATCTGGTCACTCAGACTAGTGTTAGAGCCATAGCCAGAGTCAGTTTTAGTTATTTCATTCGTTTTTATTTATATCCTATGGTTAATGACATATGTAGAGCTAGGAAATGAGTAGGGTTAATCAGACATTGGTTATATATTTCTCTGAAACAAGTGTCTGTTGACATATTTGGCATTTTAATATTTAGAACAAGAATTAATAATGGTGATGTGGAAATCAGCCTAAAACTCTAGTAAAAGTGACATTGTTTTGTGTGGAATTGTATGTTTCTTAGCTCAAAATGCTTAACTATGGCTAGTTTTGTCTTAAATATATTCATTATATTGCATGTGTGCATCCATGTTTATGGAAAATTGCTATGTATTTTGATTAATTTAAAATAAAATCAAAGTTCTGCCCTATGCATATCGGCAAACTCAATGGCCGTACGCCTTTGTTTTTTTCTCGACGCCGTTTTCAGTGCATGCGCTGTTGGAATGGCGATCTCGTCTATATGAGGTGCCACAGACATCCTGATACAGGCTTATAGCCTACCAAATCAGCAGTGGATAAATAATTGTTGAGCCTTATCAATACTTGGATGAGTGACCATCTGGGAATATGAGATGCCGTAGATATCCTGATACATGCTTATAGCCTAACAAATCAGTAGTGGATACGTAATTGTTGACCCATATCAGTACTTGGATAGGTAACCACCCGGGAATACGAGGTGACATAGACGTCCTGATACAGGCTTATATAGTCCACCAAATCAGCAGTGGATAAGTAGGCCTAATGGTTGAGCCTTGTCAGTACTGGAATCGGTGACCACCTGGGAATACAAGTTTCAATTACAAGGTACCGTAGATATCCTGACACAGGTTTATCGCCTTCCAAATCAGTAGTGGATAAGGAATGGTTGTCGCCTCTTCAGAACTGTAGATATCCTGATTCAGGCTTATAGCCTAACAAATCAGTCATGGATAAGTAACAACGCTTTCATGTATTGGACGCGTACCCATGAGTAGAAGGGTGTTGCTGTGTAGACGCGCCTCGGCCAAAGGAACTGTCCGTGGGTCGGGGTTGCTGCTCACACCGACTGTGCCAACTATTTGCCAACCCTCAGTCTTCTTATCCTAGAAAGGCGTCGAGCAAAAAGCATTCAGACATTACAGTAGTGCATGTCTTAAAAGCTCCAGTCACAGTCTTGTGACCATTTTGCGACCACTTTGGACCAAAAAGAATCCAGTCACTGACGACCTCCTTAAGACTAAAGCAATGGTTGCCAACCTCTATGCGATCATTTTGGTTGCCAACCTCTGGATGACCATTTTGGTCGCAAGATTTTTAGTGTAGTAGCTGCAACCTCCTTTGGTCACAAGGTCGGCGACCAGTGAGAAGCACTTTTTGACTACTTTCTGACTTTGCAACCACTTTGCAACCTCTTTGCAACCAACCCTTTTTTTTGTGGTCACAAGCAGTAGTGTGACTCGGGGTATATAAAGGAAAACTCTGTATTTCGACCAATGGTGTCATGACATAGCAAATGTCCTGTCATTGAGCACACAGTCAAATGGGGGAAAATTACAGTTTATGCATTGAAAAATCTGTTTGCACGTGATAAGGATTCGCTGATCACAGAGTCTGCCGAATTTTACCATGTGTGGACAAATTTTCATTATGCAACCTGTTTCTGTCCCATTTGACTGTCTCTCTCATAATAGGACACCTGCTGTGTCTGTCTGGCCAACATTGGTCTCGATGCAGAGTTAATATGACTATTCTGAGATATTATCACTGGAACCGAAATCAGGCGCTAGGCCTTTAGGGTGACATGGATGCACACTGCATCAATCCAGAAACATGCTGCAGTGTACATGCCAGACATGGAGGACCAAACAAAGTTTTAGCGCACAGAGTTATGTTATTCTCTGTGACAGAGTGGCTAGAGTGTCTGGCTTTTTCTAGGTAGGACTCCTAATCTGAAGGTTGGTGGATTGATTCCCCATGCCCCCCCCCCCCCCCCCTCCCACCTCTGCCAATTTGGATTTCCACCACTGTGTATAACTTACAGCGTCATCAAAGGCTGGTTGCTCTCATACCATGTCTATGTGGTGTGGGAGGTTAAAAATCCATTGGGTCGGTAAAAGTGTAGGCTCAGGCTTTCTATCGACAAACTGTCTAAGGGTGAAAATAAGTCTATTCAGACTTATCATTGATAGGCAGTATAAATCTTCAAGGAGGAGAGTGGATGTGTGGCGCACTGGTGGGGTCACAGTATGCCGTGCTGCCTGCACAGAGGGGTGATAGAGTTACTATGGTTACTAATTAGCACAGGGTGTGGGTTACTGCACTATCATTACGGCCCTGTTCTACTACTAGACTGTTTTACTACTGCGCTGTCATACTAATCCACTGTTATACCACTTAGCTGTTCTGCTATTAAACTGTTATACAACTGGACTGTTATACCACTAAACTGTTATACCACTAACCTGTTATACAACAAAATATGATACCACTAAAATGCTATACCACTAAACTGTTATACCGCTAAACTGTTATACCACAAAACATTATACCACTGAACTGCTATACCATTAACATGTTATATTACAAAACATTATACCACTAAACTGCTATACCATTAACATGTTATATTACAAAACATTATACCACTACACTGTTATACCACTACACTGTAATACTACAGCACATTATAACACTGAACTACTATACCACTAAACTGTTACACTGCTGCACTGCTATACCACTGAATTGTTATACCACTAAAATGTTATACTCCAAAACAGTATACTACTAAACTTCTGTACCACTAAACTGTTATACCACTAATCTGTTATATTACAAAACATTATACCACTAAACTGTTATTGTTATACCACTAAACTGTTATATCACTAAACTGTTTTACCACCAAACTCTTATACTACAATACATACTGCTATACCAGTAAACTGTTATATACTTCTAAACTGCTATACCACTAAACTGCTATACAACTAAGCTGCTATACCACTAAACTGTTATATACTGCTCAACTGCTATACAACTAAGCTGCTATACCACTAAACTGTTATATACTGCTAAACTGCTATACAACTAAGCTGCTATACCAATAAACTGTTATATACTGCTAAACTGCTATACAACTAAGCTGCTATAGCACTAAACTGGTATATACTGCTAAACTGCTATACAACTAAGCTGCTATAGCACTAAACTGGTATATACTGCTAAACTGCTATACAACTAAGCTGCTATAGCACTAAACTGGTATATACTGCTAAACTGCTATACAACTAAGCTGCTATACCAGTGAACTGATATATACTGCTAAACTGCTATACAACTAAGCTGCTATACCACTGAACTGATATACCACTTAACTGATCAATTACAGCCATTACATTCATGTTACTAATAAAAACTATTTTAAGTGAGACAAATAAAACTGTGAATATGGAAGAGAGTCACCTCCAAATTATAACACAAATGGAATTCTAACTTCCGGTAAATCTGACAGCGTTAAGCATAAGATGGGAAACGAGCTAATGTGAGCAAGAAAAGGAATCGGAAATCCGCCGGAAATGGGAAATTTCTCATCCCCATTTAATATTTTTTTAAATAACCAACAATAAAATTATATGACCTGGTTGTTTTTTTGTTTTTTATACATATAATATTATGCCTTACCTGTATGAAATCAACGACTGAAGAAACTGTCCATATTGGGGCAAGCTCCATAAGGCCAGCGCTGGCTTTACTCACAACAGGGGTGGGCGGGCAGCTGTAAGACAAGCAACACGACCGGGTTAGTATCTCACTGAGGATGCACATCCTGCCTGCTATGAAATAAACGACAGAAGAGACTGCCCATATTGGGGAAAGCTCCGTAAGGCCAGCGCTGGCTTTAATCAACACCGGGGTAGGCAGGAAGAATAACACTACTTACTGGGTTACTATCTCACTGAGGCTGTACATCCCACCTGCTATGAAATAAACGACAGAAGAGACTGCCCATATTGGGGAAAGCTCCGTAAGGCCAGCGCTGGCTTTACTCAACACCGGGGTAAGCAGGAAGAATAACACTACTTACTGGGTTACTATCTCACTGAGGCTGTACATCCCGCCTGCTATGAAATAAACGACAGAAGAGACTGCCCATTTTGGGGAAAGCTCCGTAAGGCCAGCGCTGGCTTTACTCAACACCGGGGTAGGCAGGAAGAGTAACACTACTTACTGGGTTACTATCTCACTGAGGCTGTACATCCCGCCTTCTATGAAATAAATAACAGAAGAGACTGCCCATATCGGGGAAAGCTCCGTAAGGCCAGCGCTGGCTTTACTCAACACCGGGGTAGGCAGGAAGAATAACACTACTTACTGGGTTACTATCTCACTGAGGCTGTACATCCCGCCTGCTATGAAATCAACGACTGAAGAAACCGTGCATATTGGAGCAAGTTCCATAAGGCCAGCGCTGGCTTTACTCACCACCGGGGTAGGCGGGAAGAGCAACACTACTGGGTTACTACCTCACTGGGGCTGCAGATCCTTCCTGTCTACCGGGCGCGGTGGCCTAATCGGTAGCACGCAGGCCTCGCGTGCAGGAGTTCGGTTCCCGGTTGAGTCAAACCAATGACTTATAAAATGTATACTTGTCACTTCCTAGCCTGGTTCTCGGCATTGCTAGGATAGGGCAAGGACTGGTTGGCTCAGTGTCAGGATAATGTGACTGAGTGGAATATCGGGTCATGGTGCCAGTGGCCTGATTTTCCAGTGGGGCAGCACTATACAGTCGCCATGAGTGCGCACTGTCACAAGTCGGTACCCGTCCTGGCATGACCTTAGATGTTGCCAGGATGTAAAACTCCAACAACCAATCAACTAACCCTTCCTGCTAACTTCTACCAATATATTACTTACGCAACACCAAAACTGGGACCTGTGAAAGTACGTCTGAACACTTTGACTTCTGGACACTGAATGGTTTATTCACGGCCTAGGGCTCGCTGAACCCGCTGGCTAAACTTTCCATGACGTCATCTCATTAGCATAATCCTTTGTCTCAACCTCTGCATCTCGTTAATATATATTAGCCACATACCTATACGTCTATTACGCATATATCACAGGACCCAGTAGGCCACTAATCAGGCACCTGGGCATGCTATGGTGGGCATGAAGCACACTGCATTAGACTAAATACTAGTGCAGTGTACGTACATGCAAGGCACCGTGGTAGTGCACATATAAGGGTATGGGGTTAAACAGCCTATGATGTGTAAATATGAGTAGGCTAGTGATAAGAGTAGAAAAAATAAAATATATATATATACCAAGAAAATAAAAATAAACTAACATAGACTACTAACCATACTAAGCAACGACTTACCTGCTACTGTAATACAGGCAATCAAACACCTTATCAGCTACTACTGTGTGATAAGATAACTCCACCATTACAGCTGGCCAGCATTGAAAACAAGCCCGAGTACTCAAGCTTATATGCTATGGACAGTATAAACACAGCCTCAATAAAAAACAAAAACAAATAAACCCAGCATACACACTTGAGTGAATAGATGGGTGGGTTATAATGGTTACTAAATAGGTGAGCATGTGACTAACCAGAGTCAGTACTCCATAACTGGAGTGTCAGAGGTGGATGGGGTGGGGGTCGGGGCGTGGGGGTGGGGGGTTAAACACATATACAGGAAGTGGTATTTTATCTAATGGACAATATTTGTGAATGTAATTCTGTCATAATCTACACCAGAAATAAAAGGTGGGACTAGCACCTGACAGCGCTTGGTGATTAGGCACTGTTTTGTGGGGTGTTTTTCTTCTTCTTTTTTTTGTTCAAGCAGTTTATTCCTCTGAATAACATATGGTGTCAGTGCCGAGGTAGGGCCTACTTGTTTTCCAGCCCTACTCACAAATGTTGCTACACACTAAAGAAAGCTATAACAAAATAGATGTAAAATTACAAGAAAATATGGAACAAACCATTTATACGAGGCCAGCTATGCATGTTTGCTGCACTGCTCCCTTGCCACACGACCTCGGCCACCATTAGCATAGGGGCTTGGTCGTCTATTTATATTAGGACATGGTTCCGCCACTTGTGGTCAGGTGACCACCCCTCCCTGTGAGAGCAAGATATTTATGAGCATGCAACACATACCTCATGGGTCAGCTATGACCCACGACCGACCTTTCGGAGAGTGGGGGATTAAAGATCTTAACCGATACTCTAGTGTTTGTGTCCTTTCTTTCAGTTCCGAGCAGAAAGAAACTAACCTGATCACACTTCTAAGATCCTTGAGATTGTCTACATCGATAGATTAATTTTTTTTTTAATTGAAAACAATATTTAAAGCAAAATCTCACCATGTGAATAGTGTGCATTATTCTCAATGTTTATATCATATTGGTTTTTTTTCGTTTTTTTTTCCCATTAGTTGTTTAAGCAGGGGAAATTTCAGTCATAGACGACTGGTCTTCCTCATTCCACTGCTGGTCGATAGAAAGCCTGAGCCTACACTTTTACCGACCCAAGGGATTTTTAACCTCCCACACCACATAGACATGGTATGAGAGCAACCGGCCTTTGATGACGCTGTAAGTTATACACAGCCACTCCGCCACAGAGAACGCCACACGTTATCATCAACAATCCCTTAACCACAAGGTTCGTTGGGGCACCGTAGATGACTTTGCAACCAGTTTTCTCGAGTTTACCCTGTTCTCCGCTACCCTCTGGAAGTTGCCAAACTCCAGGCCTATCCATTCTTTAATGTTGTCTTCCCACGTCCCCCGTTGTCCACCTTGTTTTCTTATCCCTTTCACTGTGCCTTCCTTGCAAGATGGATAACAATACCTTTTGTCTTTCACTGTGATCACTCCGTCGACGCCCAGGAAGTAACACGACCGGAGAATTGCCCCGAAGTTCATAGGGTCCTACAAAGGCAGACATTGGATTTGGTTGGTTGTTGGAGTTTTACGTCCTAACAACATCTAAGGTCATATCCGGATGTGGCAGACAATGGAATTGATTTATATATATATATAAACATATATATATATATATATATATATATAATTGATATATATATACATATATAACTGATATATATACATATATAATTGAACACAAAGAACATTTAACCAATTACAGGTTGGGAGATTTAAATCATTTTTCCAATCCATGGCTGGCTGTGAACTGTTTGATAATGATACTGATAGTGTCGTGGGGGTGATGAAAATGGGAAATATTGCGCCTAGAGGGGGAATCGAACCCACATCGCTTGCATTCCGGGCCAGTGTGCGGACCATTACACCACCCAGGCTCCCTGATGTCACCACCCTATCCACACCCACCTGTCTATGTGGCTCCATGCCTGAGAGGTCAGTGCAGCCTACTACTAGTACTACAATAGTCCAGACATTTGGGTGTCACCATGTGCTGTAATCTGCATTAGCCATCCGGGATGAGTACTGAGTCTATATTAGTCTAAATTTGGCAGCTGACTCATAGCTGGGCGTGGATAAGGTTGGGTTTTTTTTGGTGTTTTTTTTTTATGCTGTGTTTATACTGTCCATAGCATGTAAGCTTGAGTGCTCGGGCTTGTTTTCAATGCTGGCCAGCTGTAGTAGTGGTTTAATCTTATCATACAGTAGGAGGTGATAAGATGATTTTGTTTCTCAAACAGTAGCAGGTACATGGTGATTATTTAGTAGCACGTGTTCTGATAGGTATATTGTTTTTATTTTCTGATCACCCTTGTAGTTGGTGCAAGCAGTATATGACGTATATTAGTTTTTTGTTTTACTACTACTTATGGACTAGCCTACTCTACATTTATAGGCTTGTACATAGTTTGTAGCTGTTTGTTATCTACTGAGGGTAGTCCAGATTACCCCCTTGGGGCAGCCCCGTTTGTGAGTCGTGACCTATCACATGCCCTTCTGGGGTTTTGCCCCAGGATGTTTTCAGGGTCTCCCTTTTTGTACATATATGTTTTTGTATGTTTTCAGATTGGGAGTCTCTGTTTTTGATGGTTTGTGGTTGTTTGTTATCTACTGAGAGTGGTCCAGGTTTCTCCCTTGGGGCAGCCCAGTTTGTAGGGTGATTGCATCACGCAGCATATACAGTTACTACCTGTACTGACTAAAGATACCGTAATAGTTAGGACACTAGCTCCAGAATTGCAAGAAGTACGGGTTCAAATCCTGCTCCAGATGTAAGCTTTCGTATTATCATTACCTCCATGACACTATCCATGAACGGATGTAACTTACAGATTAACTTACAGATCCTCTTCTAGTTGATCTAGGTCCTATTGGACCTCGAATACCATTTTGTTATGCCAAAAAGAACTATATTTTTGAAAATCTATAGGGGTGGATGGATATAACTGTGGGTGTCCTCTCCAATGTCTATGCGGCCTTTTCTCAAATGATGTAGGACTACTCAAATCTAATGTGGACGGAGGGTAGTCATAGTAACTTACATATATAGACTCCAATACGACCCATAACTGCTGGTTCTTGTTGACAATGTTGCTTGCCCTGTAAAAAGAGATAGATAAATAAATAAATAAATAGTATATAGTTACTAAAGCGCAATCACTAGCAGGAGACAATACGGGGCGTCCGAGTTCCGCTGGTCCCTCAGGAAGGACTCAAGCTAAGACCCAGCACGCCAGGTCACAACTACAGCTTACACAGTGATGTTTTTGTTTGTTGTTGTTGTTTTACGTCCTAGCAACATCTAAGGTCATATCAGGACGGGTACCGACTTGTGACAGTGCACACTAATGGTGACTTTACAGTGCTGCCCCACTGGAAGACCAGGCCACCAGCAACATGAGCTGATATCCCACTCAGTCACATTATCCTGACACTGAGCCAACCAGTCCTTGCCCTATCCTAATAATGCCGAGCGCCTTGCTAGGAAGCGACAAGTATCAATTATTAAGTCATTGATTTGGTGCTAGGAACAATGTGTAAATCTTGCGGATAGAAAGGTCCCAGTCGAATGCCTCCAATGTTCAATCTAATGTACCTACAATAATTTGGCAGAAACTGAAACCATCGGACTATGCGGCATTAACCATTTGAAATAACAGCAACACCAAACAAACCAATGTATATTATAATGTTTCACATAATAGATGTATCTAAAATAACATGGCAGAAACTCAAAACCATCAGACGGCAGCTTTAATCGCCCTAGTAATTGATGACTGATGGTGTTAGTGTTTCACATACTCAGTCGGTGGTGTAGGTAATTCTCGCGGCAGACGTTGCACTGCGAGGCGCCCAGCGTCCAGACAGACCCCCTGGTGCGGCCGGCCTCCTGACAGAGCTTCCAGCGTCCCTCGGTTAGCCGCCAGCACCGGCACGTTCAGCTCAGCAGCCAGCCTCACCATCTGAAGACAGGACATTAGCTAGATACTCCCGCAGCCCTGAGAGAGGCCTGCTGAACAACCCATTAGAAAAAGTGTTGGCTTAGTTTGGTTTGTTGGAGTTTTACATCCTAGCAACATCCAAGGTCATATCAGGACGGGTACCGACTTGTGACAGTGCACACTCATGGTGACTTTCTAGTGCTGCCCCACTGGGAGACCAGGCCACCAGCAACATGACCTGATATCTCGCTCAGTCACATTATCCAGACACTGAGCCAACCAGTCCATGCCCTATCTTAAAAATGCCGAAGGCCTGGCTTGGAAGCGACAAGTATCAATTTTTAAGCCATTGGTTTGAGATTCAGCCAGGGTTCGAACCAGTGGTTCGAATCCTATGATCTACCAAAACGGGAGATGGATGCTCAACTGATGCGGCCATCCCGTCTGGTGAAAAAATGTTGGAAGGCTGGTTAAAGACCCAGTCACACCTCACTGGATTGGGGGAAACGGACAGAAACCGAACAAAGTCTGTTGTGTGTCCGTAAAAGTTTTGAACATGCACAAAACTAAGAACGGATGCCGCCGGACTGACGTCTATGGTTCTTGTCCGGTTTGAGTTCGCTTCGTCCATTGGCTATCCGTTCATGTCCGTTTCATATCCGTTCGTCCGGCGGCCTTCGCAACACTTTGACACCTTTTAATACATGTTGATACCTATCACCACCGGACTAGACAATTCTGTCCGTTGCTCAATCCAGTGAGGTGTGACTGGGCCTTAAAGGAAATGACCACATAAATTCTTAATCGAAGAACATTTTCTTTTTCAAATACCTCTTTATATTTACCCGAAATTTTCGAATAAAGAATATAAAAGTCGAATCAAGAGCTTTCCAGTGCTGCTAGCTTGTTTCTTTTCTTGTTTTTTTGTGGGTTTTCTTTTTGCATTCTCTCTCAATTTCTCAACTTTAAGCCAATATCGATATAAACTGTTTACTGGAACCACCACCTCCAAAGTTAATTCCTAGTGCTACTGAAGCAGTTTTTGCTCCGATTTAAGCAGGGTTGTCATTCACCCCTACTCTGAAACAGAGCTCAGTTAAATACCTATCCAACCCAACACCCATCTGCTTTGTTTTGCCAACCAGGTTCATTCCAAGCGCACGTCATGTGACAGTGACGTCACTGGTCAATGTGTCTATAACAATATATACTGAACCAGTTTTCTGGATCGATACAGTTTTCTTCCACCTGAACCTAGCCTGCTTAAACCCCTGATTAGTGGCCTGCTGATTACCAGCTTCAGAACCTCAGAAGACGCATATTGCCTAACCTGGCTAATGTAGGGACTCTGCGGTTCTGCCTCCAGTAGTTTACGTTTAATGTGAAGTGCGTGAGGACATCTTCGCCCAGCTCGAAGCGCAAACAGCACAGGGAAAGTGCCAAACAGGACTTCACCCTTTATCTGGACGTCCGTGGAAAACCTCAATGAAATGAAGAAAATGCAATCAAAATAGAGCATTATTATAAGTTATTATTGTGCAGTGTTCATTTGTTAATTTCAAGGGTAGACCAATTTGAGATATTATAATATATTGCTGTTAGGAGAGCAGGGCCTAGCTTCCATATATATATATACGCAGGTACGCAGCTGCGTACCACCAAAGTTTACAAATATTTGTTTAATTATTAAAAATATATGATATCTTATAGCGTTTTATTCCATCACATTTTATTCCAATAGTGTTATATTCCATTTGTGTACCACCTGAAAATGCCAAGCTAGGCTCATGGGAGGGCATAGTCAAGTGTGTAAATGTCAGAAGATATAGGCCAATGAATGACCCAGTGAATATGAAACACCCTAAAGCTAACTAACTTACTGACTATATTATGGCTCGGGGCCGGTCAAAGATACTGTAGTAGGCTGCACTGATATCCCAGGCAAACAGCTACATATACAGGTAGGCATGAATTGCGTGATTGTATTAGGGAGCCTAGATAGTGTTATGGTTAACATGCTATGACTAGCACCCTGAACGCATATAGGGCAAAAAGATGTCGCGGAGCCGAGCCGACCTGGGGTCGACTCGGAGGCGTACCCTGAACCCGACCCTGGATCCTGTACACGCTACATGCGATGGATACATCTCCCCTGTGTACATGTGGTAAGTGCATTGCCTGTAGGCTGTAGGCATATGTATGTAATCGTAATCATGAAACAACTTATGGACATAAACCATTTAAATGACTTACAATTACAGGGAGGGGGTCAAAATTACACTGAAATCTATCTTAATGTAGTAGTATCTTTGATACTAAGATAGGTCATATGCAAAGTCCATCTGGAAAATGGTGCAATCACGCGCAGGTGGCGCCGCATAACGGTCATCGCGGAAACAGAGTTGATCGACAGGTTTTCACACCTCACGACTGTTCCTGTACTGAGGTAAAGTTAATCAATCATTACTTATCATCTTCCGACACTTTTTCTAATGGACCTGTTCCTTTCAGAAATTGGGCTGTGGGAATAACTAATACCTACTTGTCCTGTAGTGTCAGGCTATGGGAGACTATTACATACATCCATGATGCAATTTTTATATACAGTTTTTTTCAAGAATCCTAAGAACACCGTAAGATCTATAGATGAGTATGGCATAACAATGTTTTGTGAATGTCTGTACGAACACATGCACTGTGAGATGCACCGTGATTATCTGCGAACAGATGAAATTAGGTTACTTTTAATGATGTAATAATTTTTTTTGTTAGTACATTAGTTGTTTAAGCAGGGGAAATTTCAATCGTGGACGATTGGTCTTCTTCATTCTACTGCTCCTTGCTATATCCTAATAATACCGAAAGCCTGGCTAGGAAGCGGCAAGTATAAATTTTTAAGTCATTGGTTTGACTCGACCAGGATTCGAACCCATGATCCCATGATCTACCAACACAGGAGACGGATGCTCTAACTCATTCGGCCATCCGGTCTGGGATGGGCAAATGAGCATGATATAAATAATTTACCCTGTTTAATACAAGCAAAAATTATTTCTATATATGCCAATACCCGGTGTCGCAGTTTGAGCGCCATGCCAGTTTGAGCGCCCTTCTGTTGCTTCTGCGCATGCGCGGAATTTAACAGCATCGTCTGCGCATGCGTCAAATTCTACCCAGTTTCAAACTACCGTGGCCTATAAGTAGGTACCCCAAACACAGGCTGATTACTTGTTGAAAATGCCAAATTCTGTCAAGAAATGCTACACTTCAACACCCTGGCAAAACAAACCACAAAGGGTTCTTACAAATGTATTACAGCAGAAACAACCTGATATAGCTAAATAAAATCGACTGCCAACTCCCAGTTTTCACTCTCAATCCATGGTAATTCCCAGGTGCAGATGGTTCATGGTATTCCTAGTAGAATTAGCTAGTATACATCCAATTTGTGCAACAATGCCATTTGTTGGATCAAAGTACCCAGGAAAAAGGTACTAATACCCCTAGAAAGGTGAGATTCCGAGCTTTCCATTCATATAAAACTGTATATATTTTAATTTGAGAGAAAATGCAAAAAAATTGATTGAAATTTTCAGGGCGCTCAAACTGGCAGGGCGCTCAAACTGCGACATGCTGCAGTTTGAAGGCATCAGAAAATCTGCACATGCGCAGAAGCAACAGAAGGGCGCTCAAACTGGCAGGGCGCTCAAACTGCGACACCGGTATGGTAATTTAGCAGCCCTGCCCGTCTATGAAACGGGAATGTGGGAGAAACTAATATAGTAAGTAATATACAATATGAATATAATATACATTGTGATTAATTACCGTTTATTCGATCTTATTCCTTTTCTAAAGCTGGAATCACCATGCCCATGATCATTGCTTCGTCGTGTTTCTGGTGAGTATTTATTAGAAGTATGTGAAATATTCCCCGATTCCCTTTCAAGTTCAAGTAGGTCCTCCCCTGGGTTTGCTGCCTGATTGCTCCTTCTGTGTTGTGACCGTGGCAACTTTGGAATCTCTCCTTCATTTAAGTTCTTAAACTCAGAGGTGTGATTGTGTCTTGATTGTCTATATTCACCTCTACCCAAAGTAGCCTCGGGGCTGAGGGAGTAACTATGACTATGTCTTACAGTTACAGTATCACTATCAGTGCTACAAAAACACCTCAAGCTTGAAGTTGTACTGAAGTAAGGTATACTGTTAAAGTTAAACTGATAAAGCCCCGCTTTCTGAGTTATATACTGATTGAGCTCCTGTAGGCTTGAGTAGGTAACTGATCGCAGGAAAATGATTGATTTTAGCATGATTACAATAATAATAATAATAACAACGTATCATCAAGTGCAGTGCAAACTGCCAGTCGCTAAAATCACGTGTTTTGCTCAATGTTTTGGTCTGCTTTCGCTGGTTATCGGCATCCAACCAAAGTTTTCCCATGATAGCGGCAACCAGCTTCCGCTCTTACTGAAGCTCATTCCCGACGGCTTGCTATTGAACAACTGTGTCAGACCCCAGACCAGCTGAGCTGAAATTGGAACGCATTTCCATATGAGCGAAAGACAGTCAAAATGGATAGAAGTTGGGGGAATTTAGGCGTGCCATTATCAAAGGGCATACTTAAAACACTAAAAGTGCTAGATTTCACTCTATCAACTCCTGTTCAGGTAGGCACCATGCTTTTGTCTAGCTTAGTGTGATGTAATTCAAATATTACTTATATTATCGCTCTATAGTCACGTAGTGGCATGTCCGATGATGTCGCACACATTGAATCTAATGAATGTAGGTATGTTGGAATCTTTTTTTAATTTATCATATAGAAATGATACTCATACCATTGAAAAGAGCCAAACAAATGCTTTTAAATGACACAAAGATCATGCATATTGGTCTAGTATTAAGAAAGTTATGATTTTTTAAATATTTAAAATCGCATGTTTTTTTGTCCTGTAATTAAACTGAAACAACGGCAATGGTTGTGACCTTAAGCGCGCGTGAGTGTTGGTGTGCATGCGATCGGGGACAACACGGTGTCATGGTATACAACCCCTGCCTGATCGCAACCCCTGTCGTGGCTTCTGCGCATGCGCAGAGGTTGTAAACAAGCTCAGCTCGGCTGCAGAACGACTACACACTGCCAGTGTCTATTAAAGATTAATAGAAATGCACAACCCTAACCATATAAATTTAATATAATCTGTTCGTTGGATATGTTTTCTATATATGTTCCAGGGGGTTTGTTTCTAGGTGGTGTATAGTTTCATAGATATTTCACTTTTTCTGTATGAAGATTGCACTGACACTCAGAATATCCCAACTTTCACTATTTAGTCTATTATCTCTGTTTTTAATACTTTCAGCATAAATTGCTCTTAGGTTACATTAAATACTTCAGATCTTCCTCTTCAATCGCGCATTAAGATATTTTTAATCGATCCACTGAAAGTTTTAAAATTTATTTTACAAAAATAAATGCTTAGTCAACTGTCTTCACGGCAGGGGCTGCGATCAGGCAGGGGTTTTATACCATGACAACGGCGGCCGCGCAGCACGTCGATGTCAACATACCTAATGACACTTTCCAATTCAAAATTAACCACTTTCGACATATAGGAGCGTGATAATATTTGTTATATAGTGAGAAAAGACATTAATAATTACGTCTATATATTTTTTAATTACGTCCAAAGTGATTTTGAACCGATTTGAGCAACGCAGAGGTGAGCCTGTCACTAGAGTGTCAGAAGTCCTCCTCCCCACGAGGCATGCACCCCGCGCCAAAGTCGTGCAAACCATGACACTTTGCCATTCAAAATTAACCACTTTCGACATATAGGAACGTGATAATATTTGTTATATAGTGAGAAAAGACATTAATAATTACGTCTATATATTTTTTAATTACGTCCAAAGTGATTTTGAACCGATTTGAGCAACGCAGAGGTGAGCCTGTCACTAGAGTGTCAGAAGTCCTCCTCCCCACGAGGCATGCACCCCGCGCCAAAGTCGTGCAAACCATGACACTTTGCCATTCAAAATTAACCACTTTCGACATATAGGAGCATGATAATATTTGGTATATAGTGAGAAAAGACATTAATAATTACGTCTATATATATTTTTTTTTACGTCCAAAGTGATTTTGAACCGATTTGAGCATGCGAAAAGTACGGCAAATGATTGAAAGAATGTCAAGAATGAACTAAGCAACAGAAATGACAAATTCGAAAACGAGGATATCGGGAGAGGTTTCCTTAACTATGACGTCATCGGGGTTTCCCTCTAACACCATTATTTAGCCAATGAGAAGCGATTTTAACATTCTCGATCACAGCGACCGGGGACGACACGGCGGCGACGCATCGCCGGGATGTCAACAACCCAACCAACAACAACCCAACCAAACACCACTAAACACCACCAAACACAACAAAACACCGTTGATTTAACGACTAATGTAGCCGATGCATCCCTCGACCCTCGCGGGGGCCGCGCGTGAGTCACTCAACTCCAGAATCCAGTCAAAACACCAACTTTTGGCCATCAAATTGTAGAGTTGCGATTCCAGTTAGAGTCAATGTAAGACCAGTTTTAGGAAGATAAAATGCTAAAGTTTCACATTATGATAGTTAACATGCACTTTCCCCGCAGTTTTACCTCTCATTTCTGCAACTGAAGACTTGAATGGCTTGGTAAAATGCCTTTCAAATGTCACACAGCACTGAAAATGGTCTCTATATGTGCCTCAGTCTGTTGTGCTTCAAACCCAGATGTAGCAGTCAATGCAGTGTGCATGTGTTGCACATGTGGTGCCGTTTTCCGACATGACTGGGCTGCTCAGAAAGCCTCAAGAAGTTGTACGAGTTTTATCGCACCGGCGACAGTCCTTTATTTTAGGACTACCAGGAATGCACCCATATGCGATATGGATGATATAGATTATAGTTCACATTTTGCTCCTATGCTACATCCAAAAATATTTGCTGTCCGATTTATAGAAGTGAAAAAAAATCATTATTCAAATTTATGTCTGTTAAAGTCACAGGAATTCTACCTGAAGGTAAGTTTTGATATTTTTTAAACTAGTATATTTTGTTTGTTTATGTACTTCTCGATATTAGGAGCACCGGAACATTGATTTTGAGGCTGGAGAAAAAGGTGTGTCTGGTAAAGTGGTGACAGAGATACTGGATTGACACGCCACCCACGACTCACACAATGTGCCTTGGCAGCTGATCTGATGTGTGGTGATTTAATATTATCTTAGAGAACTTTGTGATATATAACTGTGCGTAAATCCTATAAATTACAACTGTCAGGTGCTGCCATTCCTGCCCTAGTAAGCATAGGGACAGAATATGGTCTGAAAAGGATTTCAGTTGGATGAATGGGAGTACTTTTCTCCATTCTCATGATGGATCAGGACCACACCTCTCCTTACTTACTCTTTATTATGTAACACAATCATTAATAAAATAGTGTGGAACTAGATTATTTGTATTGTGCTTTCCTTAAGCTTTCCAAGGACACAAAGATTTTTGAAAATCGGTTCAGAATTGAGAAAGTTGTGGCATTAAATTGTGGGAAATCCATGAGATGGGTCACAGAATTCAACTGGTTTTCCATTGAAACAATGAACCAAAATTACCCATAAAAAAACGCTTTATAAAGTGTCACAACTTCCTTGATAATTGTTACAGGATGATGATTTAGGTATCATTAGAAAGGACTTTCCAATTCCTTTGCAATAATATATATTAGGTTGCAATCTGTTAACTTTGAATTTTTTTGTCACATACCTAGTATATGTTTTATAATATGTGTTCATATGAGAAGTAGCGGAGAAATATGAATATGTATGTAAATAATTTATTTTGTTTCTTAAATTACGAATTTATCGGCTCAGTTCAGTTCCCCAGCATCATAGCATGTCGAAACTTTTCGCCAGCTTTTATAAAAGGTTTTTCACCCCTACTAGAACAAGTACGGAATGATCTTTTATCTCGTCGCTGGCACAATATACTAATATTAATAATGGTACTGAATACGTGAAATGTACTACCTTCAAAGCATACTGATTAGTAATATGCTTCATTATACATATATGTGCATTTATAGAAAATACTATTAGTAATTAGAAAAAAAAGTCTGTGTATTATGCTTTTAATATCACCATTATTTATCCCAGTCTAACTATTCATTGCAACTCGTCAAATTCATAGGAAAATGGAAAGAATTGAACACCAGTGCAAAATGTTTTATTTGCAGGCAGCGACGATTCCTTTATTTCTCAGGAACAAGGACGTAGCTGCAGAAGCTGTAACTGGCAGCGGCAAGACACTAGCTTTCCTGATCCCATTATTAGAGATTCTTCTCCGTCGGGAGGAGCCTCTGCGTAAAAAAGATGTAAGTATCATCACCGTCATCATTATAATCAGTGATAAAAATAAGCAACGCTGTTCCATATCCATAGGACGAGTTTGTTGTTGTTTTTACTTGTCCTCCTAAATTTTCACTTTTCCGCAGTACTAACCTTTACAGTGGAATGATTCCATTATTTATATTTGAACAAAGCCTTATGGTTATACAGACCTGTCTAGACCAAATTTCCTATTTGGGTACTACGGTCGGGGGAAAAATGTGTACATTCCGAAAGAAATTGTGTACTTTCCAAAATATATTTTTCACTTGTCCAATAGAAAAGCTCATGCCATATTCTAAATAGTGGTAATCTTCGGTGGTACGCAGCTGCATACCTAAGTATATCAAAGCTAGGCCCTTGTAGGTGTTCAGGTAAATTTGGCTTTTGCAAACAGTTGTGTCGCATTGTTACCAGGTGGGGGCGCTTATCATCACGCCTACTCGCGAGTTGGCCATCCAGATAGACGAAGTGCTGACATCATTTCTCGAGAACCTGCCTCAGTTTACACACACGCTCTTCATTGGGGGAAACAACCCCATAACAGATGTCGACAAGTTCAAAGGTGAGTGACGCACAGTGACATGAGCACCAAAATCTACAGTGACAATTTTTAAATAGCTTTGTTGCTGCGCTGTTTAAACCGTCACTTTTTCTGATCTGTCAGTTAAGCCCAACATAAGTGAGGGATGAGAATTTCCCATCGATCGGCGGTTTCCTGGCTTTGGGGCAATAACCCACATTTTTAGTCCTCAATACAGGGATGAGAATTTCCAGCTGATCCCGACTTTTGGGCAATGACCCGTCTTTTTAGTACTCTATACATGTGTAAAGTGCGACGGCCGGCAGCTGTGGTTGTGTAGGCAGGTTAAATAGGAAATCACTACAGGCAAGTATAGAGAAGGAAGGCAAGAGATGGAGTGTGCAGAAGGAACCAGAAGGAGCTTGCTTAGTTTATTATATATATAGCTTTTAGAATCCAAGATGGTGGTGGTCACATGGGTTGATCTACCAATCAGGGTTCAATCTGTTGTATCCAAGGCCTTGTCCTGCTGGCTCCAGTGCCTTGTGGTGGCCAGTGATCCATAAATAACACCATGGGGGGAGGGGGTATGTGAGATGACTCCTCCAAAGTCTATCTAAGAAGTGACACTCCTCCTCTATACTATTTTACTATACAATTTCTATACCTAATGAGTAATAGTTTACCAACTCCACATATCCCTCATATGCCTTTGGATTTTATATATTACCATTTACTATTATATAGACAAGTTGCAATTTATTATAGTAGTTTTCACATATGTCCTCATGCCATTAGATCGGAAAATTTTACACATGGATGAGAATTTCCAGCTGATCCTTACTTTTGGGCAATGAGCCATCCTTTTAGTCCTCTATACAGGGACGAGAATTTCCAGCTGATCACAACTTTTGTGCAATGACCGGTCTTTTAAGTCCTCTATACAGGGATGAGAATTTCCAGCTGATCCCGATTTTGGGGCAATGACCCGTCTTTTTAGTCCTATATGCAGGGATGAGAATTTCTAGCTGATCCCGACTTTCGGGCAATAACCCGCCTTTTTGGTCCTGTATACAGGGCTGATTATTATCAGCCGATCCCAACTTTAAGGCAATGTCCCGTCTTTTTAGGCCACGATTCCCTGGCAGTGATAATCCTATGGGGGGGGGGGATGCGGGTTTTCGTGGAAATTCGCCGTCGGTGTAATAATCTCAGGTTGATTTCCGCATGTTTTTTTTGTTGGAGACCACTTTCACCCCTGCGTATAATAAGAGTGTGCTTGCTTTCAGAGCATGGTGCACACATTGTCATTGCAACGCCCGGCCGCTTGGAGGACCTGTTGGCAAGGCGCCAGGCCGACTTCTGCCTGGCCACCAGCGTGAAGGCACTGGAGGTGCTCATCTTGGACGAGGCGGACAGACTGCTTGACCTTGGCTTCAAGAACAGGTACGGTCACCCTTATGTGCCTGAAGGTCACATAGCTGACTGGTGATGACTCACACGAATGCATTGTTGGGGACAGATGGACTGTTCTCAAAACCGTTTACAATTTTTCCATGTGCCTTTTGACATAAATTTCACCGTCTTGACACTATTTTTGGTGTCACAGTTTTTTCATCAGAACATAGAACATTTTTTCATCGCCGAGGCACTAGTCTTCTGACCATTTATATTACATTGTAAATAGGTAGTTCAGTGGGCACTTAGGTAGGATGTATTAATAAATTGAGAAGGAGGTTAGTGGGTTAGCTATGGTAAGTTCAGTATTATGGGCTATAGTGGTGGGTTGTTGCATAAACTGTGCTGCTATTATGGATGTGATGGGGTGGGTGGAAGAATGGAGCCCTCTTTTGGTGTTTTCACTAAATTCTGCGAAAAAGCGGCTTAGTGGCACCAAAGATTTATGAGTAAAATTTGACCAGACGGTAGATTTCCCGCTTCTTTTTGTTGTCATCAGGGGCAATTTTTCATCAGGTCAGTGTATTTTGTTTGCGCTGCACTTCCAGTCTGAACACGGTGCTGACCTACTTACCCAAGCAACGACGCACTGGACTCTTCTCCGCCACGCAGACAGATGAGGTGGAGGAGATCATCCGGGCCGGACTTCGCAACCCGGTCAGGATCACAGTCAAGGAGAAAGCGGACGGGGAGCATTCTCAGCGCACACCGATCACACTCAGCAACTACCACGTGGTGAGCTAGGGAAAGGGGAGTGGTGGCGGGATGGGAGGAGGTTGGGGAGGGGGTGCTTTCATATGGAGGAAATATTTTAAATGTCGTGAGGTAGCTGGAATCAATAAAGCTGGAATACTATTCAACATGAAGATGAATGCCAGGAAGACCAAAACAATGGTTATAAGTAAAAAGACAGATAAACCAAATGTCAATATAACCATAGATGGCACAAACATAGAACAAGTATCCGAATTCATATATCTCGGACAAAAGATTACAAATGATGGGAGATGTGAGGAAGAAATTAAAAGAAGGATAACAATAGCCCGAACAACATTCTCCAAAATGTATAGAGTGTTAACATCAAGTAAGATATTAATACAAACAAGGAAGCGTATTCTTCAGTGTTATGTGTGGTCTACTCTATTGTATGGGGCAGAGACATGGACAATCTCTAAGAAAATGTACAAACGTTTAGCAGCATTTGAGATGTGGACTTATCGAAGGATGCTGAAAATATCATGGACAAAGAAGATCACCAACAAAGAAGTTCTCAGAAATATTAAAAATAAACGCTTGTTTGCCACTATACAGACAAAGAAACTTATTTATTTTGGCCACATCATTCGTCAGAGTTCAATATACCGTACATTGTTGGAAGGGAAGGTAAATGGCAGCAGAGGGAGAGGGAGACCAAGAACATCATGGTTTACAAATATTTCACAGTGGACAGGGTTGAATTATTCACAGTCTATCAGAACAGCACAACATCGGGACAAGTGGAGAACCATTGCATCCAACCCTCGACTAGAGGACGGAACTATTGATTGATTGATTGAGGTAGCTGGGAATGCTTGATGGTGTGGGTGTCGGGTGGCGCCCCCATATGACGGCGGTGGTGTGTGGAACCGACTAGGCAGCGCCATTTCTAGATGGTGATGGCTGATGGAACTAACTACTCGGAATGGCCTCGGCTCTGTTGGTAATGATACACACATAAGTAAAATATATATAGCTAAAATGTACACAAAAATGAACTAAGCTAACTAGAATTAAGCAAAATCATGTGTAATATAATTAGATAATCATCCAATTCACATTTGGGTTGTTCTCTGAAGCTGGGTACCATATATTTGGTGTCCGTGTTATGAGACAAAAGTGAAAACATTCCAAATAATAGCATAAAATATTCCAAATAAAAGCAGAATCCGTATTCTTATGAAGGCTTACATGTGGATATGTCAGAGTTGAAAAAAAAGCTATTTTACTTGATTTTGATCTTATACAAATTAAACACAAGGTCTACATTAAATTATCCTGTGTAACATGGACATTAAACACATCCATAACATCATTTTTAACATACACAACACATTCAAACAAGATTTGATTGATTACAGTTAAGCAAACAAAATTATGTCTTACAAGAAAAATGTTGAAACAATGTTTAAAAAAAGGTAATTCTTTCTTTTTTTAATAGCAAGACAAATAATTATTGTTGCCTCTTGTTATTAAGTATGTTAGTAATACTATATGTATTTAATCTATGTCAGAAATATATCAAAAGTATGTTTATATGATTTGGTGCTAAAGTGAAAATGTGAAATTTTAGACATTTACGGTACATATCAAAATTTACACGAACCTTTTTTTTCAACGTTGTTTCAAAAAAGATTATGTCCTGCAATTGTATTAGTCTGCCATAATAAGAATCTTCATCTGAGTGCTCTTTACCTCGTGCCTGTTTCAGACTTTGGATAGTGACCAGAAGTTCAGTTTTCTAGTAGACTTCCTTCGAAACCACAACAGCGAAAAGATCTTGGTGTTTTTCGGCACCTGCGCATGCGTCGACTACTTTTCATCGGCCCTCAGAATGTAAGTGCAACAGCTTAGTCCATTATTTTCACATTTACTGGAAACTCAACCATATAATAATAATACTTGGATATTGTGGAGAGATAAGATATTGACATGGTAAAACGGAAATTAACGCAAAAATAGCCTAAATCCTGTTATCATTGTTAGTAAATTTGAAGCCCTTAAACTGCCTTAGAACATATTTTTGTTTTGCTGTTGTTTTATGTCCTAACAACATCTAAAGTCATATCAGGATCGGTACCGACGTGTGACAGTATGCACTCATGGTGATTTTATAGCACTGCCCCATTGGGAGACCAGGCCACCAGCACCACCATATCCCACACGGTCACATTATCCTGATACTGTGTCGTCCTATCCTATTAATGTTTCATAACTTGCCCCTCTGCATTAATAGGACAGGGCAAGGATTGGTTAGCTCAGTGTCGGGATAATGTGACTGAGTGGGATATCGGGTCATGGTGCTGGCGGCCTCATTTCCCAGTGGGGAAGCACTATAAAGTCGCCATGAGTCAGTACCCTTCCTGACATGACTTTAGATATTGTCAGGACGTAAAGTTCGAACAGCCAACCTAACCAACCTCTATTTTCCATTCCAGAATCTTGAAGAAGACGGAGATCCTCTCGATACATGGGAAGAAGGACAAAAGAAACAACGTTGTTAGCAAGTTCAGGCAGCTAGAAGGGTAGGTCACACAACTAAACCACACTAGGTAACTGTGAGTGGGTGAGGTGTGGGTGGGTGAGGGTATGTGTTGGTCGCTGAATGAGTGGAGATGGGTGCATGGATGACTGGGTGGGTGAGTATGTTGTTGGGTGATTGACTGCGGGTGAGTGAGTGTGGTTGGTGGGTGAGTGAGTGGGACTGTGTTTGGTGAGTGGGTGAGTGTGGTTGGTAGGTGAGTGAGTGTGTTTGGTAGGTGAGTGAGTGTGTTTGGTAGGTGAGTGAGTGTGGTTGGTAGGTGAGTGAGTGTGGTTGGTAGGTGAGTGAGTGTGGTTGGTAGGTGAGTGAGTGTGGTTGGTAGGTGAGTGAGTGTGTTTGGTAGGTGAGTGAGTGTGGTTGGTAGGTGAGTGAGTGTGGTTGGTAGGTGAGTGAGTGTGGTTGGTAGGTGAGTGAGTGTGGTTGGTAGGTGAGTGAGTGACTGGGAGTGAGTGTGTTTGGTGGATGAGGTTGTTTGGTGTGTGGGTGAGTGTTTGGTGGGGGAGTGAATGTATTGCTTGTTGCGGTTTTACGTCCTAGCAACATCGAAGGTCATATCATGACCGATACCGACCTATTGAAAAAATAAGGATGGAGCTAGTCTTGTTTTAAACTGTACATCAAATTATAGTAAATACCTAAATAACCGTACTTAAAGGGCCAGTAACGTCACTCACACAACTTGATTTATTCACAGCCATCATGACACGGTTCTACTTGCTCAGTCTCGTAGACAAATCCGAATGTGAGTAAATTTGCAGCTGTAATGTTCCGATAGTGACAGTAGTCTGACTTGACATGTCTGTATTTTCAGTGGCGTTCTCATGTGCACTGACGTCATGGGAAGAGGAATTGACATCCCAGGTGTCATGTGGGTCATCCAGTATGACCCGCCAACGTCAGCCAGGTCAGTCAGTCACTGTCATTGACACTTGTACTGTCATTTATATTTATTATTTGTACTGTCGTTGATGCTTGTACTCTCATTGTCACTTGTACTGTTATTGACATTTGTACTGTTATTGACTCTTGTACTGTCGTTGACGCTTGTGCTGTCATTGAATACAGTTGATGCTTGTTCTGTCATTGATGCGTGTACTGTCATTGACACTTGTACTGTCATTGATGCTTCCACTGTCATTGACGCGTGTACTCTTGTTAATGCTTATACTGTCGTTGACACTTGTACTGTCATTAACACTTGTGCTGTCATTGACACTTGTACTATCAGTAATGCCCTTTTCACTTGTACAGTTTTTGACAATATCGACACTTGTAAGTTGTAGTGACATTGATTACCCTGACACTTGCACTGTCATTGATGCTATTGACACTTGTATTCTCATTGACATGCTTGCCACGTGTACTATCATATATTCCCTTCTCACTTGTAACTTGACCCGGGTGTCATTTGTAACTTGACCCCAGTGTCACTTGTACTGTCATTAGTGCTATCAAAATTGGTAGTATCATTGGTGCTTTTGCCACTTCTGCTTTAAATGATACCAGTGTCATTGGTACTAGTGACATTGACACTTGTTCAGGCAGGGCTAATATTCTGGATGCACAGCCATTGCTATGAACAAAGATGTCAATGTTAGGGGTGGCGGATGACTATTTATTTGTGTGAGGCCAGAGCCGGCTTTAACGTAGCATAGTGCGATGGTTGTGAGTTTATGTCATTTTCTGAGATAAACCTATGAGGTTGATCGATATAATCTATCTTACGTTAGTTTGAAGTAATTTTTATTTTAAATGACTAACTTTTGAGATATCTGAAGTGCAACCATGCAAAACTAATTTTGCCAAACATGCCAATACTCTGACAGCATAGCTTTCTGCAGTAACAGATTTAATTAAATTGCCTCATTATTCCCTTCTATGTGGCACCAAATGTTGAATAGGTGCACCAGTATCTAAGTTAGACATGTAGAATAAAATCTAGGTAATTGTTTTGGTTTTGAAATATTGAAATTTTCATCGGACTATGCAGCTTTAAGCCAATTGGACATGTCAACACATGTTGGTTTTGTCTTGTAGCGCATTTGTACATCGCTGTGGGAGAACGGCTCGAATCGGCAATGAAGGCAATGCCATGGTGTTCCTCCTGCCCACTGAGGACTCCTACATCAACTTCATAGAAATAAACCAGAAGGTCAGAGAACACACTACTTAAAAATACTTTTTTTAATTGTTGAGGTGTAGACAATTTTAATGGCGCAGCCCTGGTCCCCTCCCTCCCTCCCTCCCTCCCTCCCTCCCTCCCTCCCTCCCTCCCTCCCTCCCTCCCTCCCTCCCTCCCTCCCTCCCTCCCTCCCTCCCTCCCTCCCTCCCTCCCCCTCCCTCCCTCCCTCCCTCCCTCCCTCCCCCCCTCTCTCTCTCCCTCCCTCCCCATCACCTACCAACCAGCAAACTGCTCGCCCTCGCCTCCCCTTTTCCAGCTCGCCTCACCACTCACCAGAAAACCCCACACATGGTACACATCTCTAATTTCTTTACCCACCCGTCCACTCCTCCGATTAAGGGCAATAATCACCTTCAATCAAACTGATATTTTTTTAATGACAATGATTTACATTTATAACGAATATCATATTAACCAAAGACCCTATAACACTAAGACAGCTCACTCCCTATCTCTCCCATGGTAATGTAAATTTCGCAGTGCCACCTTCTGGTGGATTTGATCAGCCCGGCTGCTGGTTGGTGTTTCACATGTAAACACATACAATTATATTATACATGATATAGGTAATTATGAATACACATCAATATGAAATTGCTATGAACAAATACACATCATTCATCATCAGCGTCAGCATCATCATCGCCATCATCAGACATCTGTCACATTCATATATACATTTATACATATAATATAGCAACTGTTTAACCAAGAGAACAAACAGCCAGCGCACCAAGTGGTGGGTTTAATCATTTTGATTACATGGTACAGGCTGAGTGAGCCGTCGTAGTGTTATAGGGTCTTTGTATTAACTCATATGAATTGCCAACCAAGCAAACACCAGACTGTACCTTGATATCACATGCTAGTTTCAATGTTATTATATTATGTAAAAATTTGCACATCACTGATTGATGTGTCTTATCATGCTCATCTCCATCCCCATCCTTCCATCATCACTCAACCGGACGCGGTGGCCTAATCGGTAGAGCGCATGCTTCCAGTGCGGAATGTCAGGAGTTGGAAACCCAGCCGAGTCAAACCAATGACTTATAAAATTGATGCTTGTCACTACCTAGCCTGACACTCGACATTAATAGGATAGGGCATGGTCTGGTTAGCTCTGTACCAGGATAATATGACTGAGTAGGATATCGGGTCATGGTGCTGGCGGCCTGATTTCCCAGTGGGGCAGCACTATAAAGTCAACATGAGTACACACTGTCACAAGTTGGTACCCATCCTAATATGACCGTTGATGTTGCTAGGATGTAAAACAACAAACAACTCCATCATCACTTAGGAGTCGTCTCGTGTAACAAACAAATCCAAGTATGTAATGCGACCGGGGGGGAGGGGGGCTAAATAAACTCATAAACTCGTACCCTCCACATCCGACTTCTATGTGCCCGATTGCAATGGGGGGGGGGATTAAATTGTTGAAGTGGGGACAATTTTAATCGCTGCTATTGTTCTTCCTCATTTCACTTCCCCTAGCCCTAGCAAATGACTAACCCCCAAAAAGTATATAAGTTGTGTCAAGGACCAGTTTCTATGCTCTTAATACCCCATCGCTCGTGTACATCGCTCGACATGACCCACAAAGCCGATTCCACTTTAAACTGCTAAGGTGACGCTCCAAGCGTACACACCACCGAAGGATGTACCGGATATGCTATTGAAGCTCAAGTCGCTATCGCTCAATGACAGGGCCATGTACGAGAAGGGCATGCGGGCCATGGTCTCCTTCGTACAGTTCTACGCTAAGCACCAGTGTAGTCTCATATTCAAAGTGAAAGGTATGTGAATGCTCCTAGTTCCCACAAGCATGAGTAGGTAGGGGGGGGGGGGAGAATCAGACTGTAATTTATCTATTCTTACCAGTTACTTATACATAAAGAACATCAACACAAAATTTCAGAAAAAATTGAATCATTGAAAGTTGTATAGTCCGATGGTTTTGAGTTTCGGGTAATTTTTCTGAGATAAATATATTAAATTGACTAATAGTCTACCTTACTTTAGTTTCAAGTACCTATTATTTTAAATAGCTCGCTTTTGATATACAGTAAAACCTCTCTATTCCGACCCCTCCACAGATCGACCACTGCCCTATATCAATCGCTTTATTTGGGTCCCAACAATACCATTGTAAGGATATTCTAATTTTCTAACCCGACCACCTTCCTAAATGGACCACTTAAAGTCGGTCCCATGGTCGGTCGATTTAGAGAGGTTTTACTGTAGTTGAAGTGCAAACATGCGAAATTAGTTTTGGGAAGCACGCCAAAACTCTGACACTATAGGTTTCTGCAGTAACAGGTTCTATTAAATTACCTCAGTATTTATGTGCCGTCAAATGTTTAATAAGTGCACCAGTATCTAAGTTATGTAGAATCAAATCTAGATAATTATTTTGGTTTTGAAAATTTGATGTTTTCAACAGACTATGCAGCTTAAATCAAAGTCGCCAGTAACATATAGATGCACTGATGTATATCAATGACCTTCCCAGGTGAAATGCCACATACACAAATAGGCATGGGTAGGTTGATTGCATCAGGGAGCCCAGACAGGCTAATGA
The DNA here is from genome assembly GCA_030323885.1 of Branchipolynoe longqiensis. NCBI lineage: Eukaryota > Metazoa > Annelida > Polychaeta > Phyllodocida > Polynoidae > Branchipolynoe > Branchipolynoe longqiensis. The sequence goes on from CM059195.1 coordinate 33,164,354, forward strand.
TTAAAGCTGCATAGTCCGATGAAAGCATCAAATTTGTTAAAAAACTTGCGTAGATTTGATCCTGTATATCCACGTTAGATATTGGTGCACTTAGTAAGCATTTGTTGCTGCATAGAATGGAATACTATGTCAATATTGTTGAACCCATTACTGCTGAAGCCTATGGTGTCAGAATTTTGACATACACGTCAATATTAATTCTATGTGTTTTCACTTCAAATATCTCCAAAAGTTAGCCATTTATAATCAAAGTTACTCCAAACTAAAGTAAGATAGATTAAAACGAACCACCTAATATATGTATGCCCCCAAAATGACCGAAACTCAAAGGCATCGCTACTATGCAACTTCAAGATGCTAGCTTCGGAACGGCAGTAGTATGGGTTCGAGTCCCACCCGAGGCGCAATTTGTCCCTTCGTTTGCAACTCCTCAACCATAAAAGAACCACGAGAATATTCTGAGCAATTTCTCCTCACACATCTGCGATACTTGTTCATCACCTGTGTATGATGGTAGCTTTGCGTTGTTTGTCTGCGTGGGAATATATCGGTTATTGTGACATGTGCCATCTCTTTATGTTCTTCAGATCTGGACTTGGGAAGGTTGGCAACTGGGTTTGGGTTACTGCATTTACCCAAAATGCCAGAACTGAAAGGGAAAACCTTCCCGGACTTCATCCCGTCCGACGTTGATGTCACAAGCCTCAGATACAAGTATGTGCTACTTAGTGCTGAAGAACACCCCCCGCCCCCCGACTTCTCCCTCCCACTGTTGAATATGGCAGAGGAAATGTTTAATGTGTACTTTATTATGATGAAGACCGCCCTCATATGACCATAAACATTTCTAGGGTTTCAAGTCCTAACAAAGAAAGATGGTGAAAATATTGTTGTTGTTATTGTTGGTTTTTTAAAATTGTTATTGTTTTTAATTGAATAATGTATAGAAATTGTAAATTAAAAAAAAGTCTTAACATGTCTTAAATTGATTTTTATAAAGGAATTATCGGATTTATTTATTATTAACTTTATTTATTGGAAGGGGGCTGAACAGGATCAGAGAGTGACAGTGTAAATATCAGGGATGAAAGATCTCCGCGATTCCGCGGATTTCCGAGATTTTTCAATCCCGCAGCACCATCAGTATATACTAATATGTGGTGCTAAGACCGCAGCACTATCAGTGTACACTACTAATATTAATAAATGCTCCAAACGCTGCAGCACTATCAGCGTACACTACTAATACATGCTTCAAATGGCGCAGCACTATCAGCATATACCAATATATATGTAACCCGACTTCCGGGAATTTTCGGCGATTCCCTGACAATGCTAAACCTATGGGAGAATATCAGCATTTCCGCTTTTTTTTCCCGGAGAGCACTTTCATCTCTGTAAATATACATGTAATCTGCACTGACCTCAGGCAAGGAGCCATATAGATAGATAAGCATGGATATGCATCAGGGAGACTAGATATACTAATGGTTAGGTGATAGCCCTTAAATGGTAAGAAGTGTGGGTTCGAATCCTGCTCAGTGAGCAATGTTTCCTATTTGCATCACCCCCATGACAGACGACAATATATACTTAGAGGTAAATATACATTTTTTTACTTATTTCCCACTTCTGGATAAATATTGCCTCCAAAGCTATTTATATATTAAGGAACACTATCTTTGATTCCTAATCATTTTGTAATTTGTTCTCATGTTGATGTGTATTCTCTGCAGGGACAAAGGCCGAGAAAAGCTGAGGAAGCAAAAACTGAAAATATTTGAAGAAACCGGAGAAGTTCCTGGCAAGACTAAGAAGAAACAACAAAAGGTGGGTGTTGTCAGTTAATATTAGAAATGACTCCGAGTTGTTGCTTCGATTTATATCAAGTAAACCTAGGTGATAGGGAAAAATATTCCTCTGAGCGAGTGGAGGATAGGCCCCGCGAAGAGGTGGAGCGGTGCATGCTGGTACCCCACCTCCACCCCGGATGGGGGATGGGGGGGGGGGGGGGTGCTGGACCCTACGGGTATTATTACACGCGATTAAGGGCTTATCACTATCCATATATATATCTACATACAGATTGGGTATTAAGCCAAACTATAATTTCCGCGTTTGTCATTTAATTAAATTTTAACATGCATTGTCTTCTAGTTCTATATCTAACGATGCTTAACTCTGCTCTAGTTTCGCTGTTCCGCTTGTCTAAATCTCAGCATGGCGTGAGAAAGGTTTACCAGTATTCACAGCTGCACGTGGTGAGTGTCTCATCACCTCTAGTGGTTCACTAGGCATGCAATTGCAGATCTTTCAGGGCTAACCTTGATTGCATTTGAAAGCGAGGCTACATGCACTTGACGGTAGTGTCCTGGAAGTCATACGCATAATAAGCGCTGCAATTCACACTATTCACGCGTGACCTAATTAGGCGTCAGAACGAGGCTGAGTACGCGTTGGGTATTGCGAAACAGTGGAAATGGCCGTAATACACTGTTGTGTGCCGATGTGTATGAACTACAACAGAAATTAAAGGAGTAAAATTTGAAGATTTTAAATTTTGAAACTACCATTTTAATTTTTTCTATCTATTGGCCAATATTCATGAAGATTGGGTGATGATCAGGTGCATTTTGAGGATGAATAGTAGGCGATGTCAACAAAGTCGCTCACCCTGGTCGCCGATTTCTTTCTTAAATTCAAAATTGTATAACTTTCTTAATATGTATATAAATCTTTTAAATATATATATAACCCTGTTAAAGCTTTTTATTAATTTGTAATTACTAAGACTAGTTGTTTAACCGCATTACGCAGATAACTATGCTGACAGTACTGCATGGTACATGATACCATAACTATCCAGACTTGAAGTTGACATTGTAGTTAAAGAATGGGAAAATCACCATGCAAGGTTCACCCAATCTTCGTGAAAATTGTCCAATAGATAGAAAACGGGTATGCAAACATGAATATGGTAGTTTAAAAAATGAATACCCTCAAATTTGAGTGATTTCGAGAGGTAGTGGTCGACGAAAAAATATTCGCAGCACTTTTCATTCACAAACGCAGAGCGGCACCTCCCAGATGTGTACCTGGCCTCGGTCTGGTTTCAACATGGCCGCGGCGTGAATAGCGTCAATAAGGAAGACTTAACGAGCACGCGATTGTTCCGTATGTAATCTCAGCCATGCGGTGCATCATGGGATGCGTCAAAGCAAAACACACATGTTTGAAATGTACCGTGCTTCCGCCTATGTTTAAATCACACCATATCAGTAATGTGAAAAATGGGAGAATTGCAAATGTATGCTCCATAAAGGGCTAAGTTGACTCAGTAGCTTCATGTGTCTCTTTCTTTGTGGTAAACTTATCCTTCTCCTGGAAGTTTGAGATCGGTCAATTGCCACAGGTTGGTACCCATCCGTATACATAAGGCATCAACAAACAAACAAACTGGGTGCGTACCGGAGTCACACAATTCTGCATTTGTTTTTCAGACGCAGAATGTTCCCTGGTCGAAGTTAAAAGACAAGCGTGAGAAGAGGCTGAAGCGAAAGGAGACCCGGCGCGCGAAGAGGCCGCGGGAAGAAGAGCGAGAAGAGGATGAAGAGCAGGACATGAAGGATCTGGCGAGGGACGCGCGCCTCGTGAAGAAACTAAAGAAGGGCAAGGTCAGTGAGACGAACTCTTCATCCACTTTAGCGTAAATAATCTAATTAAAAGTTGCATAGTCCGGCACCGTAGCTATCTTTGGAGATATTTGATGTGAAGCCATGCAATATTAATTTTGGCATGCACGTCAAAATTCTTAACACCATAGGCTTCCGCATTAGCAGGTTCTATTAAATTGACCTAGTATTTGCTTATATGTTTTTAGTCTCACTAAGCTGATGGAGATACACTATTTTATTTGCTATCTCTGTCCTCTAACGAGTAATCAGTTCCCCCCGAAGCTCTAAATATTTCTATTCTGATAACTTTTTCAGATGTCACAATCGGACTTCGACAAAGAATTTAAGATTGATTCTGTGGATACGACGACAGAGCCCTCTACATTATAGCATGAACCTCGATGACAGCCTTTTTTTTTGTGCTTATTCAAGCAGAATGTTCAATAAACTTTGTAATATAACTCAAACAAATGTTGTTGATTATTTCCACGGAACTATGCAAGTTCATTTTCAAAATTTTAATACACTTGAGAATAGTTTAATTAATAATAATATAAATACAAACGTCAGTGTTCCTTATTGTGGGAAGTAGATATGTTGCAACAGCTGGATACATTTTCGATTATATAATATGATTCAAATATCTCCAAGGTTAACCCATTTAAAATAAAAGTTACTTCAAACTAAAAGTAAGGTAGATTATAACGATCAACCTAATATAATAATCTCAGAAAATGACAGAAACTCAAAATCATCAGACTGCAGTTTTAATCAAAGTAGGTGTTATATTACTTTCTTTGTGGAATGTTATGCCCTTCACTACAATTACTGATATATAAGTCCAGACATGTTTCAGTTCTATTTCATAGAAACAGATTATCTCTTATTTCACTACTTGTCCATGTAAATCTAGCCTTAATCGTTTATTCATAGATATGCCTACATCAAATGTAATTATGCGGCTTTAAAACAAATATAAATGACAAATACTTCGGTGCTGGGAAGAGGGTTCTTCAATGGGGACCTTTCAATTTGCATGAGTCTCTCGTCAGATGGCGCACCATGCCGGTGTGGCGTTTTCAGCCGTGTACCGTGCTCAGCCATGTGCATAGACTCAAACTCAAGGTATTGTCAATGGTCGTGAGTCACTAACCTTATAAATTTAATATAATGTTTTTGGTAAAGATGTTTTCTATATGTGTACCAAGCGATTTGTTTCTAGGTGGTGTGGTTTTGGAGATATTTCACTTTTCCTGGATTTTCTGTATGAAGATTGCTCACCACCATTGACAATGCCTTGAGTTTGACGGTACGCGCAGTGCAAAACATTAGTTTTAATCAAAATTAATAGAAATCAAGAACCCTAACCGTATGAATTTAATATAATCTTTTTGGTGAAGATGTTTTCTATATGTGTACCAAGCGATTTGTTAATAGGTGGTGTGGTTTTAGAGATATTTCACTTGTTCTGTATTTTCTGTATGAAGATTACTCACGACCATTGACAATGCCTTGAGTTTGAGTCTATGCGCACAGCTGAGCACGGTACACGGCTGAGCACGCCACACCGGTCTCTGTAAATAAGAGGGGTGGTTGGGGTGTGTGGTGGGGGCATATGTTTGTGTGGTGGGTGTGTTGTGAAGGTGTAGGGATGTGGTGAGGATTTTGGTGTGTGTGGTCGGGGTGTATGGGGATTTGGGGGTGTAGGGGTGTGTGGTGAGTCACTATGGTGGGGTGGGTGTGGTGGGGTGTAGGGATGTGGTGGGGACTTAGGGATGTGGTGGGGGTTGACGTGTACGCGTGGTGGAGATGACATGGATCGGGAACGGGTGCTGCCACCAAGTGTATAGTGAGAGAAATGGCTCATGAAAGGTCCCCATTGTTAAATTACCTCAGTAAAATAAAAATGTACCACCACAACTGGATTAATCTATTTAAGCGGGAAATGATGAAAACGTGAAATAGAAATTAAAAGGTCACATGCTTAATAAAATTTCACAAGTATGTTCCACAAATACTACAAATTTGTGTCATAAGCGCTTCAATTCTAGGTGATAAACCTGTGTGTATATATATCACACACACACACTATATGCCTTATAAAATTAGTCCTAATATGACATCTATGTCTATACAAATGAAATAAGTATTAATTTTGACATAATTGCAATATCAGAAACATGGCTAGAAGTGAAGGATAGTCAAGCGACTCTACTAAAACTAGAGGGCTATACATTGAATCATATTGCAAGAGTAAATCGAAAAGGAGGTGGAGTTGCTATATATGTACATAATTCCATAGATTATAAGGTTATAAATGTTATGTCTTTGACTGTTAATGGCATAATGGATAGCATCTCGGTTGAACTCTGTATTAATATCAGAAGAAATGTGATTGTTAATTGTACATATAGAACACCAGGCTCAGATTTACAAACCTTCATTGACCAAATTGAAATGATAATAAAACATGTAAATAAAAGAAAATCACTCTTTCTGTGTGGTGATCTTAATATTGACCTTCTAAAATATAATGATAACAAAGGAACAAAAACATTTGTGGACATGATGTTCAGTGTAGGGCTCTATCCATTAATAGGTAAACCAACTAGGATAACAGACCACAGTGCTACCCTAATTGACAACATATTCACTAATGAACTGGATCACAACATTAGCAGTGGATTACTTATAAGTGACATCAGTGATCATTTACCTATATTTGCCATATGTAAATATCTAATAAGAGAAAATCGGATGAAAATTGTATTACTGCATTGAAAAATGATCTATTATTACAAGATTGGAATGGTGTCATGGATACAAATGATGTAAATAGTGCATATGATAATTTTATAAAAACATTTGTTGACCTATACAATAAACATTGTCCGATCAAAAAAGTGTGCGCTAAAGACTTCGGTAACAAAACAAAGCCATGGATTACTAATGGTCTTCGTAATGCATGCAAAAAAAAGAACAACTTATACAGAAAGTATCGACGATGTAGAACATCAATTCTAAGAGATAGTGAAAAAAGCTATTATAATAAGCTATTGGTTCAACAAAGAAATAACACAAAAGGAACTTGGAAAATACTAAATACTGCTATAAGGAAAAGAGAACAACATTCTCCTTACCCAAATAAGTTTAAGTCAAATGGAGAAACTATTACAAATAAAAAGGCCATAGCAAATGGTTTTAATGACTTCTTTGTCAATGTAGGCCCCAATTTAGCAAAAAAATATTAAAGCGCATAACAAAAATATAGATATACTGGACTTTTTAAAAACACAAAATCCTGAATCAATGTTTTTATCAGGGGTAGAGGAGAATGGGATCATTAAAGTGGTCAATAACTGTAAGACCAAAATGTCAACGGGATATGATAACATAGATATGAGCATCAGTAAACAAGTAATATATTACATTGTCAAACCATTTACCTATATATGTAACAACTCCTTTAAGAATGGAGCTTTTCCAAATAAAATGAAAGTCGCTAAAGTAATTCCTATATTTAAAAAAGAAGATAACAGCGTTTTCACTAATTATAGACTGATATCACTTTTGCCACAGTTTTCAAAAATATTAGAAAAACTGTTCAATAGTAGACTGGAAACACGATACCTTGTGTAGCAGTCAATATGGCTTCAGATCTAAAATGTCCACATCATTGGCATTATTAGAACTGAGAGAAGATATTACCTCAGCTCTGGACAAAAAAAAATGTACTATTGGTGTATTTATTGACCTTAAAAAAGCATTCGACACAATTGACCATAATTTGTTAATACAAAAATTAAATCACTATGGTATCAGAGGCATTGCCAATAACTGGCTTACTAGTTATCTACAAAATAGACAACAATATGTAAATTTAGATGACGAGAACTAAGACTTAGCAAATGTTGTATGTGTCATCGCTTCTTAAATTCATTCTATTTGCTGATGACACTACTCTCTTTAGGTCAGGAAATGACCCAGTTCAACTTGGCAACAATATAAGCAAAGAACTTATTAAATTGAACCTATTGTTTGCAACAAAAAAGTTATCACTTAATGTAGCAAAAACTAATTTCATGCTGTTTAGTAATTATAAAAAAACAATCTAATGTTACTGTACATATAAATGATACTGATATTGAAATGGTTTATGCCAGTAAATTTCTAGGGGTGCTAATAGATCATAAACTTAATTGGAAAAAGCATATTAGTATGATTAAATCAAAATTGTCCAAAACTATTGCAATTATGCACAAGGCAAAATATGTACTAAGCAAAAATGCATGCTTAATATTGTATTATTCGTTATTTCTGCCTTATGTATCGTATTGTTGTGAAGTATGGGGAAATGCATATAAAACAAATATGGAGTGTATTTATTTGCTACAGAAGAAAGCAGTGAGAATTGTTTGCAATGTTGGATATCGAGAGCACACTAATAAGCTGTTCTTTGATCTTCATGTATTAAAATTAATAGACTTGGTTAAGATCAAATCTAGTATGATAATTTACAATGCAAACAAAGGGCTACTGCCAAAAAATCTACAGTCTTTATTCAAAATAAGTTTGGATAGTAGCCAGGACACAAGGCAGAGTAACAACCTGCGACAAGTATTTGCGTGAACAAATTTAAAGTCTCAATGTATGTGGTATAAAAATATGGAATTCACTTGACGATAATATCAAATGTTCAAAAAACATTTATATGTTTCAACGAATGTGTAAAAAGAAAATATTTAAGCTTCATCAGAGGGAAAACACAGAGTAGTCTAGTACACAAATATTGAGATGTAATTTACAGTATTGAGGGTAATGTTGATATTGTTGTGCCTCATCTGTAGTCCTGGTGTAGTTCGCTCCAAGGCTGGGAAGGATGAGTCTAATTCCTAGTTTATAGGTTGTGTGGACATGTTGTCCATTATCTAGAAGTCCACTATGGGCCTTGGGTGTCCTAAAGAAATGTCGCAAATGAGCGTGGTATAGCCAACACCCATAGGGACATCTCGAATGTGGAGGCTGGCCGGGTGTGTCCGGTAGTGTAGTGTATGGCAGTATGCTAGAATCTGGGCAGCTTCACTGCCACTGCAGCTATCGGTTCCTCGTCCCCCATGCTGGTTCGATGCGGGTATGTGGATATAACAGTTATGTTGTGTAATTAAGCGTGTGCATGCGGCGATCAATGCATGATTCCGTCGTGCATAACACGCCCCACTATCCACTGCTGTTGTTTGCAAGTGTGTAGAACAATCTATCCAATGCAGGGTTGTTCCCCTGTGTGAGTGCAGAGTAGCACTGAAGCAACACATGGGGAAGAAGACCAGTGTAGTAAATAACTCCTGGCTAGGTGTCAGGTCCTGTGTGATGTCGTCACTCAGGGTCGGGGTCACCAGTGTTGTGCCTCATCTGTAGTCCTGCTGGTGTAGTTCGCTCCAGGGCTGGGAAGGATGAGTCTAATTCCTAGTTTATAGGTTGTGTGGACATGTTGTCCATTATCTAGAAGTCCAGCTACCTAGCCCCCATGTGGTCTACCCAGGGGTCCTGGGCTAACTGCCCTTTATCACACGGGGCACTCGTGCACCTAAGAGTCTTGTAGGCACGGCAGGCTCGCGCCTATAAGAGTACCTGTGGGAACCCTTGCCCCAGCCTGATTCAATACTGGGCCCTACCTACTAGGCCGCCACAGTATGCTTTTAACTTTTATTTTTCTATTTATTATTTCTATGGTATAAGCAAAAGCACCTCATAAGCATTGTACTTCTGCTTTCTCCTTTTTCATGTGAAAAAATTACTGATCATATAAATATCAACTTGTGTGTACATTGATCATGAGGAAATAAATATATTATTATTATTATTATTATTATTATTACATACAGTAAACCACTTCTTATGCACGATAACACGGTTTGGCCATATATGGGCATGTCCTAATTTCGCGAGAACGAGGCCACTTCCGGTTATAGGTCCCCAAGGTTCTGTCCTGGGACCTCTCCTATTTTTGATCTACACAAATGATATAGTCAACTGTACAAAACAAGATGTCAAAACAAGGTTATTTGCAGATGATACCAACGGCTTCATAACCTCAAATTCGCCCAAACAACTAAAACATTCAATTAAAACATTCCTTTCAGACATATTTACATGGTGCAATGATAACAAATTAACAGTAAACCTGAACAAAACATGCTACACAATATTTAAAAGCAGAAGTACAACCATTCCTGATGACCTAAACAACATAAAGATAAACAATAACACAATAAAGAGAGTCCCTTCTGTGAAATACCTAGGTATAATTCTAGATGAGAACCTCAACTGGGATGAACATATTGATGACTTAAATAATTCAATAATTAAAACGGCTAACTCATTTAAAATAATCAGACGACGGGTACATGAGGAAAATAAAAAATTACTATACTATGCATACGTTTACTCCAAAATCCAGTATGGTATGGAGGTGTATGGGAGAGCCAAATCATCAACCCTAAAAAAGATACAGACACAACAAAACAGAGCCTTGAAAATACTGTATAGCAAAGACTATCTCACCCCAACTAAATCACTTCATAAAGACCTGGACTTACTTATGGTAACTGACATTTATAAAATATACATTGCAAAATTTGTTTACAAGCAAAAGAATGGCCTCCTCCCTGAAATATTTGATAATCTCTTCAAAGAAAACAATCAGGTCCATTCCCATAACACACGACAGATAAATAACATACATCACAAACACACTAGAAACAAATATGGCAAAATAACAACTGAAAACCAAGGAACCAATATCTGGAACTCAATACCAGTAGAGATTAGAAACCCTCAAACTTTGAAAAACTTCTGTAAAAAACTAAAGATAAGCTATCTCAATGCATACTAAATCGATTACCAGTAAAGAATATATATAATACCCCTATTAACATACATGCAAAATAACTACTGATACTGCATGTAAGTACATGAATCCATGACACAATATCCATATAATATTCCTATCATTACTTTGTTTTTTACTAACTGTGAAGAGACGCATCAGTAGCTCATCATAATCATTAGTTAAAAATGTAGCTTAAGTTTAATAATTTGTTATTGTCATCACTTGTTCATTCACATCATGGAGACCAGCTAGATAAGCATCGCTTTTCTGGGATCCTTTCTGTCTGTAAGGAATTTGTATGCATTTATTGTATCACCTCAATTTATTGTAAACATTCCTTGCAGAGAGTTAAAATAAAAGAATTGAATTGAATTGAAAGCCCTGATAGCCTTGAGTTTGCCGGAACGCACAGTGCAAAGCATTAGTTTTATTCAAAAATAATAGAAATTCAGAACCCTAACCATATCAATTTAATATAATCTTTTTTGTAAACATGTTTTCTATGTGTATTCCAATCAGTTTGTTTCTAGGTGTTGTACTTTTCTCTCTGAAGATTGCTCACTGCCACTGACAATACATTGAGTATGCCGCAGTGCAAAACGTTAGTTTTATTAAAGATTAATAGAAATCCAGAACCCTAACCTTATCAATTTAATATAATCCTTTTGTTAAACATGTTTCTATCTGGTGTGGTTTTAGAGATATTTAACTTTTTCTCTCTGAAGATTGCTCACTGCCATTGACAATGCATTGAGTATGCCGGTACCAGCAGTGCAAAACGTCAGTTTTATTAAAAATGAATAGAAATCCAGAACCCTAACCATATCAATTTAATATAATATTTTTGGTAAACATGTTTTTTATGTGTATTCCAATCAGTTTGTTTCTTGGTTGTGTGGTTTTAGAGATATTTAACTTTTTCTCTCTGAAGATTGCTCACTGCCACACTGATGATACTGCCATGTGCGTTTTTTTAATTTTTATTGAGGCTGTATTTATACTGTCCATAGCATATAAGCCCGGGTACCCAGGCTTGTTTTCAATGCTGGCCAGTTGTAGTGTTGGTGTTATCTTACCACACAGTGGCTGCTGATAAGGTATTTGATTGCCTGCATTTCAGTAGCAGATAGATAATTGGTTGGTATGGTTAGTAGCCTATGTTAGTTTTTTTGGATTTTCTTGGTATATATGTTTTTATTTTTCTACTCTTATTACTAGACTAGCCTACTCCTATTTACATATCATAGGCTTGTACGTAGCTGTGTGGTGTGTTATCTGGCTACTTTTGGCATGGTTACCTTCCATTGGGCATCCCGCTGGTGGGCCGTGACATATTACATGCCCCTTTGCAGTGCAGCTTACTGGGGGTTTCCTAGCCTTATTTTGCACAGATATTTTTTGTAAGTTTTTAGGTCAGGAATTTGTCGTTCCTTTACCGTTTGGGCATTCCACAACTTGGCAGCCATTTCCAGCGTGCTTCTCTCATGAGCTTTTATTCGGCTTCTGGTCTGCTTTAGTAGTGGTGCATTATTTGCTCTAGTAGCCCTTTGTGGTTTTGTTAGAAGTTTACTGTTTTGACTATAGCTATATGCTAATGTTTTCAAATGAATTATTCTCCTATTTTCTAGTAGTTTCACTTTGGTTCTTTTGTGTATGTCATAGGTTGGGTGCAGCTTGTCTACTCTTAGACAGATTTTTAGGGCTCTGTTCTGCAGTGTTTGCAGTTTTTTTAGTAGTTCTTTTCTCGCACCCATGTAGTTTACATCTCCATAGTCAAAATAGGGGAGCGCCATGCCCTTGAAGATTTTTATTGACATTTCTTGTGTCATGTAGTCTCTTAGCTTTGCAAATAGCCACAGTTTGTGGTTTACTTTTTGTATAATTTTATTTATACATAGGTTGTAGTTTAGTTGGCTGTCCAACTCAAGGCCTAGGTATTTGTAATGGTCTACATTTTCTAGTGTTTGGTTTCCTAACTTACAGTGTAGTTTTCTTTCTGGCATTTGTTTATGCGAGAAGAGTACTGTTTTTGATTTGCTTGTGT